>CM068304.1:25809743-26522517 GCA_034768395.1 Linum lewisii
CCTAGCAATCAACTATGAAATAGAGGATCAAAGGAACCATTCAAGAATGGGTAAACACTTGTGTCTATCTCACAATCAACACAATTACACAAGATGTAGTTCCACTTGGGTGAACAAATCATGAATAGAGAAAGGAAGTTACAAGGTTTTCTTCCACTCTACAAATTACCCATAGCTCCCAAAGGAACACACAAGAACCCGAGACTTTCCCCCAAACCAAACCCTAGAAACTTAGTGTGCCATGGAGAAAGCAAGAACAACTAAAAATCTACACAAAAGAATGAAGAAGAGAGACATCCTTAACTTTTGGACTTGGAGTGGATGAATGGTGGTGTTGAGCCCTTGAGAGGAGCTTCAATGGAGGTGGAGAGACCCTTCCTTCATCAAAATCACCTTAGAAGAACCCCAAAGTCGATCTCCTTTCAAAATACCCATGTTTGGGTATTTATAGTGCTAAAAATAGGTGGTCGCGGCCATGATGCATGGTGGATTGCTAAATTCCCCAAAATCATGGTCACCGCGGGTAGGCCCGACCGACTCCCTAGCGCACTCTGCACACTGCTTGTAGACCCTAACTTCAAGCAGTCACTCTGGGAGCTACGAACCTCTAATTAGGGAACCATTTTGACAGGGTGAAACCTTGTTCAACAATTTCAAATGTTGTAGCACGAAATGACATAAAAATCACCAGGAAGCATGTGAAATGGACAATGAAAGTTCCTTGTCTCTGCAAACGGTCAAAGAGTCAAAAACATGCTAAAACACCACAAAAATGAGGGGAAAGAGGCCAAACATTCCTTTAAAAAAAGGTAGTTAAGTGAGGGGGGAAGGTTATACAATTTCCTTGCATCAAATCACCCCACACTTAATCGTTGCTTGTCCTCAAGCAATCAACTCAATCAAGATAAATGCTCTTACTCAATCAAACAGAGATAAATGAACCTTATGTCCTAGCATGGTGTACATAGCAACCAAGTACTCCTGAAATAAGATGGAACCCCACACTTAGATTGCACGACAATACAAACCATCGTCTCTTCTAGAACAGTCCATGAATAGACAGCTTTTAGAAAACTTGGGGAAAACAAAACTCAGATTTGGGAAAGATGACGCTCTTCCCCTTCCCATATACTCTAGGATACGACAAGTTTAGACGCTTGGATTATCGAACTTCTTTTTCCAAGGACAAACACTTAAAAATAGGGGAATATGGTCCAGGCCGTGACAATTCTCGCGTAAGCCCTCAACCAACCACCGCCTGTTTTACGAGGGCTAGGGTTTAACATGTTAACTAGTTAACACATGATAATTGGTTAACTTGTTAAACCTCATTTTAAATATTTGTCTAGGACTTAGGGGTATAAAATGTTAACTAGTTAACTGTAATGTCAGAAATGTGCTTAACTAGTTAACTTATATATGTTAACTAGTTAACAAATTATCCCACAAATGACCATTCAATGTACTATCGTCATACGTTCTTCTATATCAGGTACCATAGTTATCAAGTAATAACTAACTAACAAGGTAACAAACACAGTTATCATACTTTCGTCAACTAATTAACAAAGTTGGTTAACTAGTTAACATGTGGTTAACTAATTAACAAATTCAACATACAACGTACAAACCAAATCAAGAAAAAGGTTAACTACAGTAATCCGAGTAATGAGGTACATATCATGTTTCAGGTTCTCAAATTCAACATCCAAATCAAACCAAGAGATTCATGTCATGGGAAATTAATAATTTCTCTCTCAGCACGCAATGCCTCCTTCGTCACTTTTTCCTTCTCTTTTTTGTCTCTTCTTAAAGATATATTCTTCAATGAGTTATTATTTCCTCTCCGTTAGTTTAGTGGGTCTTTCCTATTCTTGAATTCTTTATTTCTGGAAATGTTGTTGATTTAGCATCTTAAGTTATCTCCCCACCAGTTATTAAGATAGTTGTTGTAACAGGTAACAAACGCAGTTCACTAATTACAAGGTTAACAAGAATAGTTAACTAGTTACCATTTTTACAAGGAAATTTTAATAGTTATTAGTAACAAGCAAGTGTGATAATAGTGTTTCCATATTCGATCCAGAACATGTTACAAAAGATTTGCCTCCAGAATCAGTTTGTTCACCATTCTCTCATTCAGTCTCTTCTATTAAAGATTCTAACATGTCAATTACACGTTTAAACATTGTATCATTCCCAACTATTCTACTCATCAGAATTACACTCATGGGTGATAATTTTTGCATCCTAATGGTTGTCACTGTTTATCTAGACAAGATCCCTTCAGTAGAATATTCTAACTCAAACCCCATCCTTACGTCTGTGTCCATCATTTCTTTATGTAGTGGGGGGCGTATTTGAAATATAGATCTACAGTCTTACATAATAAACGGTCAAATGATCAAGAGATGGGGACACCACCATCCACAGGCGTCAAATGTTTTGCATGTGCACCAAAACATGAGTTCGTCTTCGTTGATGATTATTGACCTCTCATCTAGTATTTTATTGTCACATCCACTAGTATTGTTTGAATTTCATTCCAAATTTATTGTCGTTTACTTCATCTCTGCTAACCACATAAGCATTTGAGGCAATTTATTCATCTTGTAAAACTATATTTGCATGATAAAGGTTTGGAAGACGCTCTATTATACATATTTGGATATCTTCACCCTTTTTGTAGATTGTTGTGAAAATATTTCAGGAAACCATGCTATATAGGATCCTCTAACAATTCTAGAGCTTCAAACGGTGACAAAAAAGGAGTTCAAACGAAGCCGGATTGGACAAAACAGTAAGACAACACTTCTAGGTTATTTACCTTTTATTTATTTCCGTCTAAGTTACAAGTCTATGTCTAATACTTGCATACCATTAGATATCAAATAGACCCACAATGGCCCAAGGTAACCAAACCGTACGAGATAGACAAAAGGTAAGTAAATCACCTAAACTATCCTGAAATAATACAAAGGCAATAAAAATGCAAGAGAATATCGCTTAGAATGAGTGGATAAATGTGGTATTTCTAATGTTATTAGCATTATTGTTTTGTAGAGGACTTCAATATTTGTTATTATTTCTTGGGCCTCTATGATATGCAAGAATATCCAAATGTAACACACCAACCAAATGTTGAGCAATGAATATCCACATAACTCGCATAATCAACATCAGTAGATGATGAGGCCATCCCAAGCGTGGCCACTACATTTGATAATCGAGTGACCACCCGGAGCCAAGCCAAACCCTTTAGGAAGGAGATGACATCCGAATTTGAGTAAGGTGTCACACAAGGATATTGAAGACAAGTTGATTTCAGACTGCTTGACAAAGTTATAGGTGATCATGGGTGATCACCTGTTCGCCACTGCTAACGGTCAATCCTGCCCATGGTCCATCCGACATGATCCAACCCTAGTCCGCCACACCACTGACTGCCACCATTCACAGACGGGCTTCCACACTCCGGTCCGCCACCCTTCGGGCCACCCCACCACTCGGGTCGATCCCCTATAATTTTGGCCCTTATGGATCCAAGCCCAGGGGCTTCCAATGGGTGTCTTAGGCTTTGGGACACCTCTGGAACACCTCCACAAGTCTCTCCACCCGTTGATTCGCCAAATCCACAAGAGTCCTTGTCAGACTAGGATTTTTTTGCTGCACCGCTACTGAAACCCCATTAGGGTTTCCCCTTGTTGTCGCTTATCCCTTGACTCCCAAAACTTTTGGGACTCAACATCTATCTTTAATTTATTTTTATTTAGTCTTAAGTCAAGTTGGACATGTAATATTTTAGTAGTTTTATACTTAGATTCGGCTTAGCACTTCAAGGCTCTTTGGCCGCCATGCTCACCTGTAACATCCCCGCCCAACCGAACGGTTTGGAACTCAAGTTTGGATGGTTGAGACATTGGAAACAATGTTCTTGAGGCCCCGTCGAAGTCCAGGACGTTCATAGTTGAGTCGGGTCGAAGATACAAGAGAGTACGTGAAAATTCGTCAAAGGTGGCAGATTACAAAACATGGCCGTGTGTTATAGAAACACACCGTGTTTTTTGAAACAACACGCCGTGTTTCTTGTACCTGCCATAAATAGGTGGTTTTCACGGAAATTCACAATTTTCCCCTCTTTCTCTTTCCCCGAAAATCCTTTTGACGAACCAAAAACCCCCTTAGCTTCAATCCTTGATTCCGGGAGTTGTAAAGCTCCGATTGACGATCCGTTTCATGCTAGGCGTTTGTGGCGACGAGAGGAAGAGATAGCACCCTGAGTTTCTGTGTATTTCGGAGTAGGCTTCTGTCGGTGAAGAGGAGAAGAGCTACGTTTTAGGAGTCTGAGAGCTTGGCTGTTCGGGTTTCTAGAAGAGTTTTAGAGCCTCGTCTTCTTGTCAGGTGAGGGTTTAGCTTACGATAGGTAGCATTGGTCAGTGTGAGGAGTTGAAACTTGACTTAGAATAATATAGGATTGCATGAATTGGAAGAGAGTAAAAAGGGGAAACTGTTCTGTAATTGATTGTTGTGTATTTGTGTTGATTGGTGTTTGTTGGTTCAATGTTTACATGATGAATTGCTTGATGAAGGGTGGTTGTTTGTTATGAATGAATTGGGGGAAATGATTAACTTTGTTGCTAAATGAATTGGACTTAGTAATGAGAGTAGGACGGTTTGGGGTATGATTCTATTGAACTGTATCTATATTTGTGCCATCAGTTGTGGTTGCAGGAGGGTGGTCCTGCCAATGTGGGGTCGCCCTTAAATGATGAACAGGTGGATGGTCCCACCAATGTGGGGTCGTCCAATGCAGGATGTATAGGAGGGTAACCCTAGGACTCATGACATGGCTACCCCTGAACTTGCAGGTGGGGGTGGCCGGTGAGCTAGCCGTTTACCCTTAAACTGTTTGTGTAAAGTGGAGTTATTTAATGAAGTGTGATGTGATTATAAATGTGTGAATGGATGAAAGTGATGTTATGCGACGTTGGATGGATCGATGCTATCTGTTGTTGATTGAAAGTGGTGTTATGCGGGTTAGGGGTTGATAATGTGTTAGTGTTATAGGATTATGACATAGACTCGGATAATGGAATTGGTACATGGAATTGGCTAATAGAAATGATAAGGGAATTGGTACATGGAATCGGCTAATGGAATTGGTATGTGGAATTGGGTAGAGGAATTTGGAATATTGGGTTGATTGATTGAATTGCTTGGTTGATGTGTGTGGTTGATTGGATTGTGATATATGCATGTGGATGGGAATTGGTTAGTGATGGAACTGATGGTGGAATTGTTGATGGATTTGATGTTGGAATTGGATGAATTTGATGAGGGAATTGGTGGATGGTTTTGGTCATTGGATTTAAGTGATGAATGTCTGATTTTGATTAATGAATGATAGAACCGGTAGGAGTTCACACTACCCACCTTGAGATGTGTTGAGTTGTGTCCGGTTCACGTTGAGTGAATCACTATGGTTAGCTACCAGGGATTGATGTTGAGTCGGTCTACGTTGGGTAGATCACCTTGGTCATGTACCAGTGATTATTGGTGGTATCGGTCTACGTTGAGTAGATCACCTTGGGTTGTATTACCAGGGATTGTTGGTCGGTAGTGGTGGTGTGGAGCAACTCCTAGGCGCCTAATGAACTCACATAGATAAATGAATGTGTCGAGTATGTGGTTGTGATGCATGTGTCGAATATGTGGTTGTGATGTATGTGTTGAATATGTGGTTGTGAGGTGCCTTATGATGTGCGGTGGACTATGTTGGATTGATCTGTGAACTGAATGGTGTCGTTATGCTGAGCTGTGGGATGGATGTGAATGGTTTAGGTGTATGATGATGTTATGAGTTGTGAACTATTAATATGGAGAGATGCCTAATAACTCACTTAGTAAATAGGAATGTAATCTATGTATTGTGTATGATTGTGGTGGGACGATTGAGATGATGAGTTGCTCATGATGCTTCTGATATTGAACTGTGTGTAGGATGCTTCTGATTGTTGAGCTATATGAATTGGATGTAATGTTGAATCGATTGAATGATTGCCTTCGTTATATTGATGCTATTGTGATTGAGGATGTTTATTAGATATTGAGCTTATGTGATCGCCTAGTATCATGTTAGGGAATTAAAATATGAATGGCTGTGTCAGATTCCACTGTGGTTTATGTGCGGAGTTGGGGTCGCTCCGAAGGTTAGGTTCGGCGCATAGTTAAACCCAGTGGGTTCACTCAGTTTCATTAGGAAACTGACCCCCCTAGTTTCTCTTTTCAGGTTCGCTTGGTAGTGAGAGTGAGTTGAAGTTCAGGTGTGCTGTTGAGTTCGGAAGGGTTGCAAATTGGAGTTGTGAAGTGAAGATTAGAAAGCTACTTTGGAGTGACCATTGTTTTGAGTTTTGTATTTTCAGTTGACACCTTTGGTTGGGAATTTTGTAATCATTTTGAGCTTTGGTTTCGGATTTTGGATTTTATGTAATGAAGGCCTTCGGTTGTCTTTGAGCTTTTTAATGAAGAGTTGTTTATGTTTCCGCTGCGTTTTACCCCTTTATTTAAATGTTGTATCTTCGAGTAGACTCAAACCGGTTCGACCACGGGTAAACTCGGGTCAGTTTGGGACGGGTGTTACAGACCTCACCTATATAAGGAAGAGTTCATTCACTTGTAAAAGTCAACATTGGCTCATTGATAAAGTTTCTTTAAGCATTGGTTACTTATTTTGATTTCTTGTATTGGCTTGTTGTTGCTAGGCTAGAGAGGTTGGTTTTATCGAGCTTAGGTTATCACACCTAATTCGTGGCACTATTAACCTTGTTACTTAGGGTTAATAGCTCTTTAGCTATATGGTCCGAGTCCTATTCTATCTCGTTTTGAATTTGTATTAGATTCTCCTGATCATTGAATAGAAGGTGTCACATCTCTTATAGCCCTAGTTCACATCAGTAAAGGATGAAATATTTGTTGTACCAATCAAGGGAAATACCCCCATATTATGTGTACCATGTAGACCGAAGGATTCTAAGCATGGCAATCAAATGAGGCTTAATACGAGACGTCGATATAGAGATGTTACTGTCTCCAGCTCAACTTCATCTCGTTGGCACTTGATATTCACCTCTATAGGTGTAATACTAGGGGTACACGATACCATGCAAGCTAACTCAAGTAAATATCTTATATACTTATGCTGATTGACAGAAATCCCTATCCGTTCGGTGTATCTCAAAACCCCAAAAAAATGATAATGTGCCAAGATCCTTCAACTTAAAATTGTTCATCATACTATGCTTAGTACTTTGAATACCCATGAAATCACTCCTTGTAAGAATCATGCCATCAATATCTATAAGAAGAACCACAATACCTCATAGAATATTGTATGAGAAAGAGAAAAAGGAACAACCAAACTCTGACGAAAGCTAGACCTCAGAATCGTGTCCTAAATTTTTTCAAAACAAGCTCGAGGAACTTGTATGAGACATCAAGCAACCAATCAAGAAAACAAACAACATCTTAATTATTTTATCATACCCTAGAAGATATTCCATATATACCATCTCATTAAGATTCCCACGAACAAAAACATTTTTCACGTCCAACTTGTAGGAAATCATTAGGTGCAAACAACATAATCGTAGCGAAAATACGAGAACATCTAACAACCTAGATCAGCTCGATTTCATATAAATCAATAACAAAGGGTTATCGCGACTCACCTCTTGAAGCGTGATATTAGCTCGAAAACTAATACCTCCCGTAGCCTTTAGATCGATCAAGGGAGCTCCAAATGTAGTTCCTCTACTTAGTCCACGCTAGCTGGGATCTGGATCTTCCTCGCCAAAGCTTGCTAGAACTCTTGGTCGAAGAGCAGCTTTTAGGGTTATGGCAGCTAGGGTTTTCTCCGAGAGAAAGTGTGATCGGCTTAGGATTTATTGCTACCCTAATAGTCTTATTTATAGGATTAGGGTAGAAACCCTAATCCCTTCCTAACCCTAATGGGCCGCCAACTCAGTAGTCTCAATCCACCATGGATTGGGTCTATTAAATGATCCGCTCCATACTATAGGCGTGTGACCTTGTAGGTCCTAGTTCGATTAGTCGTGGCCCAAACCACTAATTAATATTGGTCTCTAGCAAGACATATTAATTCCTAATCGGCCCGAATTAATTCTATTAATCAGGTCCAACACTTAACCAGTTCCTATACGGACTAGAACCGACGGACATAAATCCTTTAGTCTCCCACTTGGCCTAGGGACAAGTCCGCACGTTAAGATTTCATGTGTCTCCTGGTCGACCATTTTGAAAACGTGATAACATGGAGCGGTTACTCACTTATAGCTCAAAATATTTCTACTTGTCACTGAGATTCTTGAACTTGTTAAAAAACAAATGATTGTAAAAACAATCCATTTCAGCATGACCATGCATTTCCACATTTCTCACTATACAAGGGGCTCGGGTCACTGTATCCTGCTTTGCAGCAGGAGAGACAACTCTAATCTTGTATCGATCATGCTCCCACTCAAATCATGACTACCCCGAAAACAGTGCCTTTATAACTCCCTTATTCAGGTGAGCGTTTGACAGAATCAAAGATGAGTCACTCCTTGAATGAGATCATATCATTCTCATGTCAAAGGAATCCACTAGAAGTGTATAACTTCAGAAGGTCCTGGGTTACTTTCCAAAGCAGGTCATGTCCAGTATGCAACACTTATACATGCCCATGTATATGGCAGGACAACACTTTGTCTCTATAGTCCGTGAAACTCGCGACTATCACAACCATCATACAAACTATTCCTTTAAGAGAGTTCGTTTATGTTCAGTTTAACAACTCCAGACTAGGGATAAAACATAGCTTGAGAGATTCAGTTCACTTATGGGGTTTCATGCATCAGCGACTTGTGGTGATGATCCCATTGAACGCTACTCAACTATTGAACATTCCATTTGATTCTAAGCCAAAAATCAAATGAGAAGTAAACATATTTCCTTCTGTTGAAACAATAACTCCAATGTCATACATTTCATGTAATAAACTCTATTACATAATGTATGCATCAAATCTAAGCAAGGTCTTCCAAGACAATCTCCAACAACTTGTCTGAGTCCTTTCGCCAAGTTGTGCTACTTATGCTTAGCACCGCTTAGAGGCTTAGTCAACAGATCAACCAACTTGTCATCTGTTGAATATTTGAAATATCTGATCAAGTGTTTCTTCACATAGCCTTGAAGTAGACATTACGTCATATAATTGTGGCTTCACCTAGCCTTGGGGATTGGTTCCTTCAAAAGAGAAGTGGCTTCATTGTTGTCACAATGAAGACCTACTTCCTTTTGGCGTGAAGGAACCACCTCAAGCTCTGTCAGAAACTTATTGATCCACATATAGCTTACATTGTCGCTTCTGCTGCAACAATGTACTCTGATTTCGTAGAAGATTGAGCCACCAAAATCTATTTGGTACTCTTCCAGCATACTACTCCTTCATCAACATGAAGACGTATCTGGATTATGACTACGTGTCATCACGATTAGTCAAATGGTTGGCATCATCATGCCATTTAATTGTCAACTCCCTTTTCACCTCCAATCACTATAGAATAATCCTAAGTCTTTAGAAAGACAGTTAAGGATATTCTCGACAATCCAGTGAAAAATCACCTGTATTCGATTGTAATCTGTTGCACATGATGCAACATCTCTTCGAGTACATGTCATGACATACATGATGAGCTTATAGCCAAAACATGTAAAACACTCATCATATCTCCTTTTCAGCTTGTGTCTAAAGACACGATTCTTTGTTGAAATGTATGTCGATGGTTCATAGGAGGGTATCTCCTCTTGGATTCCCTCATATCGAACCTATCAAGGAACTTATTAATATAAGTCTCTTGACATAGACCAATGAGCTTCCATGATCTATCTTTATAGATCTTAAAGCCCAATATGTACTCTACCTCACCTAGGTCTTTCATTGAAACACATTTTCAAATGACTAGTATGTCATCCACATACAAAACCAAAAGTCTACATTGCTCCCACTGAATTTCTTGTAGACACAAGTTTCCTCTATACATATGGTGAAGTCAATTTTCTTGACAACTTCATCAAGTATGAGGTTTCCACTCTTTGATGCTTACTTAAGTCCATAAATGGATCGCTCAAGTTTGCATACCTTCCCATCATTTTAGGATCTTCAAAACCTATTGGTTGTGTCATGTACACATCCTCTTCCCGAAAGCCATTCCGGAAGGTGGTTTTGATATCCAACTTCCATATTCATCCTAATCATGAAATGCAGTAATCGATGGGATAATCCGAATGGATCAAATCATAGCCTCTTGCCATGATTAGGAGTCTGAACACGTCATTGATCGATTGTAGGTTATTGGTTCTTGACTTTCAAGAATCAAGATGTCTAGAGTTCTAGTCATAACGAAGTTTACAAATCTTTTTAGATGGAATTCTAGTCCATTTAGACTAATGAATTTGGTGAACAACAATAACTTGAGTATATCGCCCATCCTTTGGCGTTTCATCTACATCTTCACAGTTTTGAACAATTTCTTGTTCAATTAGGTTCTCAGATGTAATTGGATCAGTATCCATTTGTTGCTCATCATCTTGAGTTTCTTCAAGATGAATATTTCTCCCACTTTTTTCTTGAAAATAAACTCATTTTCTAAGAAGACACCAGCAACAAACACTTTATTCTCTTGAGAGTTGTAGAAGGAATATCCCTTCGTCTCTTTAGGATAACCTACAAATAGGAACTTTGTCTGATTTTGGTGCTAATTTATCGAAAAGCATACGCTTAACATAAAGTTCGCAATCCCAAACTTTTTAGAAAAGATATCATTAGTACCATACCAGTCCATATGTGATATGGTGTCTTTTTAACAGACTTAGACGGAGTTCTATTCAGTGTAAACACAATAGTTTTATGTCCTCGGAAAAATGATTTGGAAGATTAGTGAAGCTCATCATAGATTGAACCATGTCTAACATGGTTCAATTTCTCTTCTTAAACACTCCATTCAACTATGGCATTCCAAGAGAATTGACTTGTGAAATGATTTCATAACTCCTAGGATTATCAGAATACTCTTGGCTAAGATATTCACCACCTCGGTCAAACTGAATGGCTTCTATCTTCATGCCAATTAGTTTTGTACTTCATTTTGGGATCTTTGAACATTTCATAAGATTCAAACTTCCGATTCATTAAGTAGTTGTACCCATACCTACTTAAGTCATCAGTAAGAGTGATAAAGTATCTAAACCCTCCATGAGCCATTGAACTCATAGGTCCACACACATCAATATGTGTGAGGGCCAAAAGATCACTTGCTCTTTCACTTTAGCAGAAGAATGACGACCTAGTCATCTTTCCCATTAGGTAAAGCTTCGCATGTATCAAAACTCTCACAAGAAAATGACATTGAAACACCAACTATCTAAAGTTGTTTCATGCGTAGCAAACTAATGTGTATAAATGATGAATGTTTGTGGATTATGAGTTTATCTATTGATTTTTGGTGTTATTGAAACTAAAACTCCATCTGGAATACATGCCAACCTAACATCATTGTCAATGCAGAGTTTTCTCCCACCACTAAGTTGTTCCAAGTTACAAATATGATTTTGTCTAAAATCCATTTTCATTTACGATCTCTAGCTCGTATAGTGCTTTGTGGATATCACACCTCTCATTCCTTTGTTTAATACTTAAACACGGATACCCTTAACACCATATCTGAAGTGGTTCACAAGAATGTGTATAAACCAGCCAACTACGGACGAGAATCAATTACTGCTTCTAGTTCTCCTCACACTTAATTCATGAGTCATTATATAAAGTTTGGGAGAGATTTGGTCATTTGGGGTACCAAGGATGGAGTATGCATTCATAAAGTTCACTCCAAGTGAAAACTGTGAATGTCAACACATGGCACATGACAATCAACTATTGTCTTTTGAACTTCACTTATAGTCTTCTCTTCCTCATATGAGGTGACTATTGAAGTTTAAAATGTGGATTTCAAGGACATTTCCTGAAGATCATTACTTTTTTCTTAGTGTGGTGAGGGCTTCAAAACCTTTAGCATTCACAATGCTTTGAACTTCTCCTTCTTAAGGATAAGTTCATTAATTTGGTGATAGGATAAACGAGTTGTCTAACCATAATTCTACGAAAATAAAGTGCAAAAACTGTTATTGTTTCCAAAATACATAGCTCAATAATTTTCTCTAAAATTAAGAGTGTATGTGTACTTCATTCACACAAAAGTGTGTCCCCTTGAATGAAATACTTCCCAATATCCTAAATCCAACAAAAAGTTAGCCGTACTTTGGCATTGCCACTAATTTTTTGTAATTTAGGTAGACCAACCCATTGGTCAATCACAACTCTTTTGTGACTCTTGGTTGATTATGTGACTATCACAAATCAATTATGCTTCGAACCAAAACTTTGTCTTGCGTATTTGTTGAGTACAACAAAATACGAACTTATGGACCCCTAAGATCCACCCTGCCTATCCAGTGCAATAATATGTATGTAGTCTACTTTGGCTAAAAAGGCCTAATTCTTGTAAAGGCATCATAGGTAGGGCTGGCAGCCGGATTATCGGTTTATCGGTTTTAAGCGAAAACCAAACCGAAGCCAAGGTGACGGGACCGAAAATAAACCGACACGGTTCGGTCTTCCATTTTGAATTTTTTTAGTTTTGCTCAGTTTTTGGTTATAACCCGAAACCGAGACAGGAACCGTGTACAAACCAAATTTTATAAACTCTCTTGTTGTGCTGGCGTAAGGAAGTGAGGAATAAGGTCATTGATTCATGGCTTCTTGGTGCTTTTGGTCTTCCTCCTACGTCTTTGATTCAAGTCGTTATTTTGTCCCATTTCACTCGTCCACTAGCCTTTCTCTTCCTCATTTCCCCATCTACTCTTCTCCATCCCTGTGTTCATGATATGCAGGTATTTTAACTCGTGGATTGTTTCTGTCATCAGATTCAGTTACTCAAAATGTTTGTGGTTCTACTGGTCGACGAATCAGATGCCACGACCATTGTAGACCGCTGTTGGACACAAGGAGCAGAGCATTCCATTTTGACTCTTTAAAGGTAACGCTCTTTCCCACTATACTTAATCTGCGATTAGGTTTCACACAACAACGATTCCCCTTTCCGTTTATCTAGAATTTTATGAACAGGGAGATGAATTGAAGAATCCACTTCCATTGTTAACTTGCTTGCTTTTAGTAGCTATGCTTTAATTTGTTTTTTGTTTTTGCACCAATTCATACTCATAATTCTAAAAGGATGATTCAAGGAATTACTCTGGTGTTGTTGATTTCGTTGCTGACATTGGCGGCGTACCAGGCCATCCGCCCTCCGCCTCCCAAGATTTGTGGGTCGCCGGTGGGCCTCTAGTCACGGCACCGAGGATAAAATTGAGGGATGGACGAAATTTTTCCTACAAGGAGCATGGTGTTCCCAAAGATGATGCCAAACATAAGATTATATTTGTTCATGGCTTCACCTCTATAGACTTGCTCCAACGATCGTCACCAGCCTCACTCTAGTTACTTGTTTGTTTATGTTTCTGTGTGGTAGTAATTGAAATAGTTTTACGGAGCAAATTAATCTTTTCTGGTATCAGGAAGTTATTGAGGAGTTGGGTTTTTATGTGTGACATTTGATCGTCCTGGTTATGGGGAAAGTGATCCAGATCCATATCGCACGTCCAAGAGTTTGGCTCTTGACATAGAGGAGCTTGCTGATGGGTTAAGGCTGGGTTCCATAAAGTTATTGGCTCCTTTAGCATGATTAACTGCATTTCAACACCATGAGTGTTTTTGGCTCACTGAACTGACTCAATTACATGAAAGTTATCAGCTGGAACTCTTTGGTTGAAATGTAGTCAAAATTATCTTACCTTGTAGAAGAATGAATTGGCTGCATGAATTTCCTTTGTGATGTAGATGGTTCTCCTCTTATGTGGTTTCAGAAAGTGGCAACACAATAACAATGGTTCAGTTCAGTTGTGGCAAGGAGATGATCACTATGAAGGCCTTGAATAGTTGAATTGTTTAAAACTGGAACTTCACTTACAGTTTGTTTGGATGTTAGGATTCAAATTGGTATTTGAAATTTTGAAATATTTTGTTTTGTTGGGATGATTGTAGACTTCACTTAAATGTTCAATTGTTCAAGCAGATTATAGAATTAGCTCAAGGGTCGGTTTATGTACATTTTTCGATTCGAAATAGTTTGCCTCAGGTTTTGTTCTCGATTTGGTTTTTGGCCGAAACTGACCGGTTTGACTCGGCCCAAAAAATGAATGTAATCGGTACGGTCGTTGGTTTTAATTATTTACAAATTTCAGTTTTGGTCAACCGATGATTTCAGATTAGTTTTAACCGAACTGGCCCGACTTCCAACCCTAATCACAGGTCTCGTTATGGTAAAACATTGCCTCAATTTTACTTTGGGGACATTTTAGGTGATGTGTTTTTATCTACGTTTGCTAGTGAACTAATCGCACAAGAGACATACACAACAACCTAAAATATGATTCTAAGCATTCAGATAATAAACGCTTGTAGGTGATCAGATCTTGGCTCCCTTTAATCTTGGAAAAGCGCTTCAAGTTCGTCATCGAAGGATCTCCTATCCTTGAGTCTTTGACTAGCGTTCATCCTTCCTTTGTTGTAATTACAATGCTTTACAAACTAATTACAAGATTTTCTATCTGTCCTATTAATTAACAAACATAAAATTACAACAAAAATAAACGGTATGCATACCATATTTCCCAAAATAAAATAAATAAACTTTATATTTGGGTGGGGCCTTTTATCCGATCACCAAGAACCTGTATGGTTTTCCATAAAACGCACAAAATATACAATAACACATGTATATAAAGCCATCCATCCATTCACTACCGCAAGAGTGAATGACCTTAAATCTAGCATTCTTGGTAGATTTAATTTAACCCTGATTAACCATTTTTAATTAAGGTAATAATTAATTACGAATAAAACAATTTTATTCTAATTAAAACCTAATAATAAACTCCTTTATTACAATTGCTTCAACAATAAAATTCATTCAATTAAGGGAATTTTCTTTAATATCTAAAAGTTTCATGGATATAGATTTCAAAACTTTCCCATAAATTTCATCAATTAAAACTCCCACTCAATTTAATAACTCTTTATTAAAAATAAATAGAAAATTAATTATGAATTTAAATATTTTCAATACTTAATCAAAACTATGATTAAAATTGAAAATTACCCAAAAATCTGTTTGAAAATGGGTTCCGTTTGATGACTAAAATACATGGTCAAACCAAAATCAAAACTAGTCAAAACCAAGTCAAACCTGATCAAACAAAAATTAAAAAAAATTGTTATTTTTAATTTTGAACCAAAATCTGGTCGGACCAACTGATTTGACCCGGACCTGTCAACCAGTCTGGTCGAACCAATCTTCCTGACCAGTTGGGCAAATCAGGCTGGAGCCAACCAACAACATTGGGATGAGCCCATAAACTAGTCAAGCCCTGCCATTTTAATTTCGGGCTGCATAACTGAGTCAGGCCGAAGCAAGCTGGACTATCTAGTTGGGCCGAAATCAAATGGCTTGGGCGCGGGCCCAAATAGCTTGGACAATCCAAGTTGGGCCAGAAGTGAATATGTGAACAAGGCTTCACTAAGCCCTGCTTGTTTAGGCTAAAGAAATGTGTTAAAAGGTGTGACTGTGCGAAAAAATTAGGATTACAATAACCCTACCACCACCATCCTTTGCAACATGCTTCTTTTCCTATTAAATAGGTGATTATCATCCATCAACCTTTGATGGTGACACCAGCGACTGCAGCCATGAGTCAGGCCAAAGCAAGCTGGACTATCCAGGTGGGCCGAAATCAGATGGCTTGGGCGCGGGCCCAAATAGCTTGGACAATCCAAGTTGGGCCAGAAGTGAATCTGTGAACAAGGCTTCACTAAGCCCTGCTTGTTTAGGCTAAAGAAATGTGTTAAAAGGTGTGACTGTGCGAAAAAATTAGGATTCCAGTAACCCTAGCGCCACCACCCTTTGCAACATGCTTCTTTTCCTATTAAATAGGAGATTATCATCCATCAACCTTTGATGGTGATACCAACGACTGCAGCCATGTTGCAGAAACATGTTTCCACACATTTTATTTTTTGAAATCAGTTTACACGTAAACATAAAATATCCATAAACACTTTGAAAACACGATTTTCAACAAAAATATTAACACGAGATAATCTCCTCCTTTAATTGAATAATTTTTTATAAGAACGCAATTCGTTTTGTTATGAAAAATACGCAAAACGAGGGGTTCTGATACCACTGTAGGAAATCATTAGATGCAAACAACATAATCGTAGCGGAAATACGATAACATCTAACAACCTAATCAGACCGATTGCATATAAATCAATAACAAAGGGTTATCGCGACTCACCTCTTGAAGTGTGATATTAGCTCAGAAACTAATACCTCTAGCAGCTTTTAGATTGATCCAGAGAGCTCCAAATGTAGCTCCTCTACTTAGTCCACGATAGCTGGGATCCGGATCTTCCTCGCCAAAGCTTGCTAGAGCTCTTGGTTGAAGAACGACTTTTAGGGTTATGGCGGCTAGGGTTTTCTCCGAGAGAAAGTGTGATCGGCTTAAGATTGACTGTTACCCTAACAGTCTTATTTATAGGATTAGGGCAGCCCTAATCCCTTCCTAAACCTAATGGGATGTCAACCTAGTAGTCTCAATCCACCATGGATTGGGTCTATTAAATGATTTGGTCCATACTATGGCGTGTGACCTTGTAGGACCCGATCCTATTAGCCATGGCCCAAACCACTACTTAATCTTAAAATAATCTATGTGAGATCATCACGTTCTTTTTGCCACATAGGACAATGCTATTCTCTCAATTTTCCACCTCATCTACAAATTTTAAATCAAAAAAAAAATTTATATCAACTCTTAATAAATGCTCTCACATTAAGAGCTAATTAATAATTTGGTTAATAACATTTTTGGTCATTCATGTTAAGACAATCTTATCATATTGGTCACTTAAACTTCATCTTTAACACATCAATGACTCAAGTTTGATTTAGGAAGAGATCAATATTTCGTCCACTTTTGTTCAATTTTCCATCCAAAATCTTACGGGGGACCACGTCAACTAAAATAATAATTTTAAAATTCCATGCGATCAAACACTCAGTCATTAGATCCAACTCATTTCGATCCAACCATAAACCCCTTTTAGCATGACTGAAGATTATTTTTCCTCTATCTCCTCTATCTCGAGTTTAATATGTAAAGCAATACATTTATCATTCTCCCATCTCCAACCATCACAATCTATGACGAGTCAAAATTTGGTGCAACAAGAGAGATCAAGCCATTATGTCCATCACTCAATACTAATATTCGAGATTGTTTCGACCATGGCGTCCAAGACAACAACAATGACTCCATTAGGTTTGCAGTAATTGGTGGATGGGTTAATTGATCAATCTTATGTCCATCACTCAATACTAATATTTGAGATTGTTTCGGCCATGGCGTCCAAGACAGCAACAATGACTCCATTAGGTTTGAAGTAATTGGTGGATGGGTTCATTGATCAATCTTATGTCTATCACTCAATACTAATATTTGAGATTGTTTCGGCCATGGCGTCCAAGATAGCACAATGACTCCATTAGGTTTGCAATAATTGGTGGATGAGTTCATTGATCAATCTTATGTCCATCACTCAATACTAATATTTGAGATTGTTTTGGCCATGGCGTCCAAGAAAGCAACAATGACTCCATGAGGTTTGCAGTAATTGGTGGTGGGTTCATTGATCAATCTTATGTCCATCACTCAATACAAATATTCGAGATTGTTTCGCCCATGGCTTAAGACAGCAACAATGACTCTATTAGATTTACAGTAATTGGTGGATGGGTTCATTGATCAATTTCCATGGAATTGAAAAAAAAATCTCCATGGATAACCATTTAAATAAAGAGTACCAGCAATTCAAAGATCCACTACCAACTTTATCAGCTTCAGCACCAATGATTTCACCTCCTTCGTCGTTGTTATGACAATTGGAAGTGCATATGAACACCTTACTAGACTAATTGTTTGGAACATCATAAGAAAGATTTTTGTGATGACAGAGATAAATGAGTTGTAATATTTGAGATGACTAGAGGGCGAAGATGATAATATTTTTATGGATGCATTGATGGTATCGTGATATATGGTTATTTGTGAACTTTATAATATCTCATTTATAGTTCATATATATTGTCTATATAAAAATGTTATGTAATATTTTATATATCTCATTTATTCTTTTCAAAATCCCATGAACTAAACTTAACAATAAAATATTTTATACATAAATTTGTCAATATATATTAATAAGTATCAACTAGGTCTTTCGTAGCAATATTATTTTGGTAACGCACTATACCAGTAAGTGACGAAAGTGCGATCATATTTATTTGTCAAGACGTTTTGTGGACTACATATAAGCTTTCTATTTATAATAAAAAAAATTCATCCTCAATGACTACATTTCCTATACTTGAATGACGTATTTCTAAATAAGTTATTGTTTCGAACTTAGTGTCTTAGGATTTTCATCACCAACTTACCTCTTAGCAATCTTTAGGATATGAATGAAGTTTATGAAAATATTGAGTTTGATAACAAACTAGCTGAATAAATGAAGTCTGAATAAGGTTAAATTGATTTTTGAAATTACTTTATTTTATTAAATTAATAGAATATTCGGTTAATAAAATCTAATATTATTTTAAAAAATAAACGGTTAAAATATATATTTCCAAAGTCTAAGAGGAAATATTGATAAATACCTTTGACCTATGATTAAAAATTTGGGAATATAAACATATTATTTTAATATAAAAATACATAATAAAATAATCATAGTCAAACTTATCTCTAAATCAATACATGATTTAAAATATAAAGTTTTTTAAAAATAAAGTAAAAAATACTCATTAAATTTTTGTGTTGAAAGTGTGAGTAATAATACGGATGAGGATCCAGCTCCAACCCTTTCTAAGGGTTGGAAGTGTTCCTACCTTTTCTTAACCATTAATCACTTGACCGCCATCTAGAGATTGGGGTTTGCACACTTTTGTTTATTCAATTTGTAAATCTAATGGACTCCATATTTGTTGGAGGGGGGTGGGGTGAGTTGTAGACTTCACTGATTTAATTTTATATTTTTTGAATTTTTATTATTATTTTTATTTCATATATATAAATTAAATATCGACTCATTATCAACAACTTTGCTGCCAACATCGCCTGCGATTTTTTTCCGTGACGTACCCGTCGCGTGACTTTACGTGAAACTATTAGTCGAAATTTTTTTTTGCTTTTGAAAATTTTTTTCCTTAAAAAAAAAACTAGTTAACACCTTACTTTTGTTAACTAGTTAACGATATTTTTTAACTGGTAACAGTTAACATGGTTTTTACTTGAAACTATTATATAACATTTTTAATTTATAACTAGTTATCAAAAATTTGTTGATAACTAGTTATCAAAATTAGTAACTAGTTAAAACAATTTTTTAGCTGTTAACTAGTTAACATATTTTAACTGATAAATTAACTAGTTTTCAATCGATAACTAGTTAACAACGTTTTTGTTGAAACTTGTTAACAAATAGGTTGATAATTGTTACAACATTAGTTAACTAGATAACTATCGAGTTAACTAGTTAACATCTGATAAGATAACTAGTTAACATATTTTAAGATGATAACTTGTTAACAAATCGAGTTAACTAGTTATCAATCGATTAACTAGTTATCCGTTCGTGTTAACTAGTTATCAAGTTGTTAACTAATTAAACCAACCGAGTTAACTAGTTAATCTATCAAGTTGTTAACTAGTTAACTAATCGAGTTAACTAGTTAACAAATTTTGTACTTGATAACAGTTATTTTTGTTAACTAGTTAACCAACCGAGTTAACTAGTTATCAAGTTGTTAACTAGTTAACCAACTGAGTTAACTAGTTAACTTATCAAGCAAACTATAAACCACGAGTCATGAGTCGGCAAAAGCCCCAACAAGAAACGACAAAAACGCCTACTACAACACTACCAAAAGCAAGAAAAGAGCCAGCATTCAACCCAAACAAATGCTAAAAATAATCCAAGAACATCATCTATACATCATCATTATCAACAAATAATGCTATTATCATCATCTATACATCATCATCATTATCTAAATCTCTCCACTGCAACCCAGGCCCTTCCTCCAATCCCCACTACCAAGCTTGCATTTGACTTGGGAATGTTCAAAAAGCATATTTCCCAAGAAGAGATATATCTCCCGGCTTTGGTAATTGCAAGGAAGAAATATGAGCAACAGTAGTTTGTGAATGCAAAAATCATAATCTAAATTGCGAAAGAGAGTAGCCAATCAGAATCAAGAATAGGAAATAGAAGAATTACAACGGAAGGGGACGGAAGGGGAATCTTATACCAGTGCATTCTCCAACCTGGGACCTGGGCTGGGTCGAGTTACCCTTGGTCGGCCAACCATGAACGGAGTCCTCGTCTGGAGGTGGAAGGCCAAGATCCGCCGTAACGCGGCGACTTGGAAGGTCCGGAAGGCGGCGGAGCTCGGCGGCTAGGTGGAATCGATAAACTGGAGGGCGTCAGGGGTGGTGACCTTGATATGGTGAGATTCCGAGGACGCTCCGACTTCGCGCGCTGCCCTGACGACCACGCTCCAACCTCGCCGTTTCCTTGAGACGGAGGAATCAGATATGTGAAAGTTATCTACAGATCTGCGAGGAGCCCCAACGATCTGGACATGAGGCTTCTCTGAGCTCAACTCGTCATCTGTCTGCCCTTCACTTCCCTTCTTCTCATTGTTTCCCTTTGTTCAGAGAAAAGAAAAAGCCATGGCTAAAGCCTCCATGATCATCGGTCATCTCCAGCACTCGAGATTGGTCAGAGTCGATTCGATAATTGAGAGGAAGGAGGCGATAATGGCGATCGAAGTTGAGAAGAGTCGACGGAGGTGACTTTGGGGAAGATTGGTCAGAGGAGGAGGGACAGAGGCGGCTACTTTGCTAGGATAATTAGGGTTAAATTTATATTTTCAGAATTCCGAGAATACCCTTTTGGTTAGTGGGGTTGGAACGGCCCAACCTTTAAAGGTTGGGTCCAGATCCGAAGCCTAATAATACAATATTTATGTTGAAATTGTGAGTAATAATACAATGATTAGAAATTTAAGAATAAATAATAATAATAAATTATATTTAATTTTTTTTCTTATTAGGCTAAATACAACCCAAGGGTTTAAGAGGCTAAGAGTGGAAGTTTAGAGGGGAGTGTTGTTGCAATGGGAGGAAAATTGAGAGGCTAAAATGCTAAAAGTGAAAGTGGGAGGCTAATTTTGGAAAGAAGGTTGGCCTCTTGGCCACCCATTTGGTCCCACAATTCAGAAAAGAAGAAAGAAAAAGGTGGGGGCTGCTGTTATTTTTTTAATCCTTCCTGTCTTTCTCTTTTACAATTTGGTCACTGCATTTATGTTTTGTTTGATTCTTGTGATATTTTTGAATGTGTAGTGCTATTTCAACGACTATAAAATAATGGCTAATACATGGAAATAGTTATTAGAGCACAGGACAAAACACAACATAACGCATGCACTAGTTATTTCCATGTAAATTCCAAACGTGCTCCGCCAAATCAGTTCGCAGAGCATGATGAGTTGCGGCATTCCGAATTCTATTATTCCTTGCCAAGTATTCCACGAGTGTTGGGACATATCGGTTCAAATCGTTGCGCGGATTTTCAATTTTTTAATCTGGGTCTCCCAGCATCTCATCATCTGAATCAACTTGTTCATCCTCGATAATCATGTTGTGTAAAATTATGCATGTCAGCATTATATTCTGTAGTGTGAGAACATCCCACGCCCTCCCAGGACCTCGAACAATTGCCCATCTTGATTGTAGGATACCAAATGCCCTCTCCACGTCCTTCCTGTATGCTTCTTGGTATTGAGCGAACAAAGATTCTTTGTTCGTGGTTGGGTTTCTAAATGTCTTAACCAAAGTAGACTAGGAGGGGTAAATACCATCAGCCAAGTAATAACAAGTGTCATATACCTGGCCATTTGCGGTGAACCGAGCTCTTGGGGTTGAACCATTGACAATGCGATCGAAGACAGGAGACATCCCGAGAACATTAATGCCATTGTTTGAGCCAGGACTTCCAAAGAAAGCGTGCCATATCCATGTGTTGTATGAAGCGACCGCCTCGAGAATGATAGTAGGTCGATGCACATGGCCCGTGTACGCTCCCTGCCAAGCAGTTGGGCAATTCCTCCATTCCCAATGCATGCAGTCAATAGAACCTATCATCCCTGGAAAACCACGTCTAGATGCTTTTTGGGGAAGTTTCCTCATGTCATCGTTGTTTGGCTCACGAAGGTAGGTGGACGAGTATATGTTCACCACAGCGTTACAGAACTGCTTGAAGCATGCCAATGTAGTGCTCGCACCCATTCGACAGTACTCATCGACGAAATCAGCTGAACTGCCGTATGCTAGCATCCGAAGAACACTAGTGATCTTCTGTTCGGGTGCAAAGAAAGTCGACCTAGTGCATCTTGTCTAAGGGTGAACGAAGAGTCATATCGCACAACGCCGCCCAATACACGATTGAACAACTCTATTCGCATCCGAAATCACCTCCTAAAGATGCGATCATTGTATGTCGGATTTGGCGACAAGTAATCCCTCATCAGATGTGCATGGCCGGCCTCTCTCTCACGGTCTGTCGGAGTCCGATTTCTTGGTGGGGGTGCAACATTTTCTTCTTCATCTAGCATGCTATCAATCAGTTGGAGACGTTGGTAGTTGAATCGCTCTTGCTCGCCTGATGAAGAACTGCTTGAGGAACTCATGAAGTTGTGTGTTGTGAACAGTTACTGATGACACTCGATTTGACGTGATTATCAGCCTCATTTAAGCGACATTTCCTTGCTTGAAACGTGGTTTTAGGGGTAAAATAGCGAATATTCACTCAACTACCCTATTTCCTACCGATTTGGTTACTTTGGCCCTTTTTGGGTCAATTTGATGGTTTTCTAGTGTTTTTGTGATAGCACAGATTTTTGCCATCATTTACGTAGCCATGGACGTATTCAAGACCTCAAGGAGTGAACCGGAATCGAACCAGAAATCAAACCAGAGTTAGAACCGAAGATCCAAGTGCCCAGCACAATATTTTCGCCGAAAAGACTATGAGGATTTCGGCGAAAATACCTTCAGAACTCACAGGCTGGTTTACACTGAAGTTTTCGGTGAAAAATTCCTTATGTTTTCGCCGAAAATCCTAGAAGAAATCACACAGGGGATTTTAACTAAAGATTTCGCCGAAAATTATTTGATATTTTCGGCGAAAATTCCTTCCAAATCCGGCGCTGTATTGGAAACCCTAAGCGTACCTATTTAAAGAGAAGCAGCCGGCAGCCAAAGGGACACACCTTCATTTATTCATATTTTCACAAATCAGACTTTTGAGAGTCAACCGACTCTAGGGTCGATAGATAGAGTTTAGAGAGTTCGAAGATCCGTGGAGAGATCGTGACGCCATCCTTCACCTCGGAGAACTCGGAGCTTAAAGTTGAAGATCCAGGAGATTGAAGCTTCGCGGGAGTCGTCAGAATTAGGTTTTTCAGTTCTTATCTGTTCTTCCTCTGTATGATGATCTTCATTGTTGCCTTTGATTCTCTTGTTTCTGATATGAGTAACTGAACTCGTAGAGCTTAGATTAGATGAACCCTAAGTGACCCAGGACTTTAAAGCGGTCACGGATCGGCGGTAATTAAATTCGAAGTTCAATCAGTTTCTCTTTGCATGTTTGATTCGTTCTTCATTGTTCATGTTTCTTGTCTGGATTGATCCCCTAGATTAGATTCTGGTTAAGCTAAGGATAGAAGCGAACGCTCGCCTTACTTTAGAACATCGAATTGAACAATTAACCTTATAATTGGAGCGTGCCTTTCGTAGGAACCGGTTAGGTTAATCCACTGCAAGAGTAACTCATTAATCATTAGTAATTGCACCAGTTAATTAAGTCATTACGAGAGGCGACCGTACCCGGGCGGCTAGTTAATCTTGGTAGTTAGAACGGATAGAGCGAACGTTCGCCGGTCTTAAACCTAAGGGTAAGGAGTTATGGTGGTGTATAGAAACCGATTGAATTAGAATTGAAAATCGCTGATCTTGTGATTGCCGTTGCTCTGGTGATCTAAGGGGGATTCGAAATCTAAGTTCATCTATCTTCTCGTTAGTCAACCTTTTACTTTTCTATCTTTTATTTTTCTCTGTTCATTAGATTAGAAGTCGTGGAACTCACACCACGCACAACGTGTTTTAACTTGAATAAATTGTCAGCTTCTTTGAGTAGTCAATTAGTAGAAACCCCTGGAATACGATCTAGTCTACTTCGGTAGGTTAGTTATTTGATACCGCTAAAACTGCAGCATCAAATTGGCGCCGTTGCCGGGGACTCTTCTAATTGTTTGAAAGAAGAGTTGGCAAATTATTCTTCTACCTTTCCGCCTTACCATTTAATTTTTCTCCATATTTCCATGATTTACCTGGGTAGTGCTTTTGAGTTTTGATTATGCAGGATTACAGGTGGGTTGACCAGTACCAAGAGTGGTATGTCGATGAAGCACCGTATATTGAGGATAACCAAGAGATGTATATACTAGCTCATCAGCATCGACAACAGACGACGAGAATAGAATCCTTCTTGGAAAATATCTCTACAAAGCTACAAGCTCACAAAGAGATAGACTCACATGTTCATCAAAATCGACAACAGACGGCAAGAGTAGAATCCGCCTTGGATGATCTCATTTCGAAGCTGCAAGCTCGTAACGTAGTGGATGTCGAGCTCGAGCAACCAAATCCACTAATGGAAGAAGATGCTCAAGAGCTGTATGAAGATGAACATGACAATCTCACCGATGACTATTGCGAGCTAGAAGCATCTGATGAAGAATCCTTGGCGGTGGCGGTTGATGAAGACATAGAGCCAATCCATCTTGAAGTTGAAGCCGAAGAGGAGCACATAGAGATTGAGGAGATACCCTCACCTACACTTCCGCCGAGTCAACCTGTAGAGAAGATGGAGCTCATTGAACATGCCGCGCCGTACTACCTCTTTCCTCCTCGAGTAGGAGAATTCAAGAAGTACTGGTCATCCAACCAAGATCGCGATCTATTGGAGCACTACCGGCTACATCACCCTTCTGGAGTGCTACATGGCACTCAACCGCACACCTTGAAGAAGATGATTTACTTCAAGGAACTCCTAAGTTGGGGTCCCTAACAGGTACCGTCCGACTCAAGGACGTTAAAAGAGAGCGCTTCGTGGGAGGCAACCCACGGCTGGAGTCTGTTTTTAATTTTTTGTCGAACTTAGTATTTTAGAGTCGGTTCGGGGAGCCAAAAGTGTCAGTTTGTTTGTTTTCTTATTTTTCGTGTGTAGACTGCGTGTCGTAGTGTCATTCGCAAGTTGATTGAGGTCGTTCCGATTTTTGTGGATTTAACTGTGATTTTCTGAAGTTTGCCGGATTTGCGAAAATATTTTCACCCGAGTAGTTTAAAATTTTCGGCGAATATTCAACCCCATTTTCGGCGAAATGCCTTTTGGTTTTCACTGAACCTCCCTGTTTCATATTTTCGGTCCGAAATTTATAATGTTTTCGGCGAAATTGAACTTGAAAACTAGGCAGTGATTTTAGCGCTTATTTTCGGCGAAAACATATGGTTACTTTCGGCGAAAACACACTTGAAAAACCGGCAGTGCATTTGAACTAAAATTTTCGGCGAAAACACCCTCTTATTTTCGCCGAAAACTATTTTGAAAACCACCCAATCCTCCACTTAAAGAGAGTCAAATTCAAAATTCCCCTAACCGTCTTTGTTTGACTGTGTGGATCCGGGACACTTGTCCCGGTATCCTTTTGATCTTTTTGTTGTTTTTGTTTTTGTAGGAACTTGAGTAGCTACTCCGCGCTGCTCCGGACGCTCCGTGTTCATCCCCTACACCGACCATCTCGTCACAGGTTCTTCGTATCTCTCTACTCTAGTTTAGTCCTGTGAGGACACAGAACCGTTGAAGTGTCGGGTAGGATTCTAGGATTATGCATGATCTTGTTTGATTTTCTGTGATTCCGTGGTTCAATTTTAAAGTTCTCTAGCATAGAATTGCTCAATTCTTGACTTTTGATGTTAAATTGACTTCATTTTTGAACAATGACGTCTAGACTGTTCCACTTAGAACCTGTAACCAACGTGTCAGAACTGATATTAAATAAGTCTAGGTCAGAACAGATCACAAATCACTTCGGCAGTTGAAATTTGAATTAATTGAATTAA
The DNA here is from genome assembly GCA_034768395.1 of Linum lewisii. Lineage (NCBI taxonomy): Eukaryota > Viridiplantae > Streptophyta > Magnoliopsida > Malpighiales > Linaceae > Linum > Linum lewisii. Next base: position 25,836,285 of record CM068304.1, read on the forward strand.
TTGGTTTGTTAATAACAAAGCTCGATAACACCTTTCTAAGATGATAAATGCTAGTTTCTTCCATGATTTTCACTCCATATTTGTTCACCTGTGATTGTGGCTTGAGATTAGACGGAAATCCAATTCGAAATCTTGTGTAAAAAGTTATAACTAGCTAGGATTAAGTGGATAAATTGTTAAATCAAGTAATCAAGTTGTGCAAATCAATGTTAAGTTCTTTTAAGTGCTAAAAATAAAGCTAGGCAAGCCCGACACCTAAGTGAAGTGTTCGGGTTGAGCACTAGCATAAGCACAAATACTGTGAGCTAGGCAGGTCCAACACCTAAGTGAAGTGTTTGGAATCGAGCACTAGTATGCAGTAAATAAATTAAAGGAAGAAGTCGAAACTTGAAATTAACTGTTGTTTAAATCGGTCCTAGCTAGAACATGTAACGTACAGATCTAGAAACGGATGAAGTCGAGTCGATAGCCACGTCACTTTTCCTACCTCCGCATCCACATCATGGCTAGAGCTTAAAGTCTTTTTTATTAGAATTGGTGCTATCGTAGTCGGTTAATTATGATTAATTGTTTTGCCAAGAAACGAGCTTTGTTAAAACCACTACTTGAAGTGTGCAGAAATTAGTGAGATCGAAAACTTGTTTGGTTGATGTTCTTGCATGTGTAGGTCACTCTTTCTACGTGGAACAGTCTAAACCAAATTGTTAGAATTGAATCTCGGTTTAATCTCGTGTCATTTGTGAATTTGAGTGTGTTCTAGTTCAGTTTGCTTGAGGACAAGCAAAAGCTTAAGTGTGGGGTATTGATGACACTCGATTTGACGTGATTATCAGCCTCATTTAAGCGACATTTCCTTGCTTGAAACGTGGTTTTAGGGGTAAAATAGCGAATATTCACTCAACTACCCTATTTCCTACCGATTTGGTTACTTTGGCCCTTTTTGGGTCAATTTGATGGTTTTCTAGTGTTTTTGTGATAGCACAGATTTTTGCCATCATTTACGTAGCCATGGACATATTCAAGACCTCAAGGAGTGAACCGGAATCGAACCAGAAATCAAACCAGAGTCAGAACCGAAGATCCAAGTGCCCAGCACAATATTTTCGCCGAAAAGACTATGAGGATTTCGGCGAAAATATCTTCAGAACTCACAGGCTGGTTTACACTGAAGTTTTCGGCGAAAACTTCCTTATGTTTTTGCCGAAAATCCTAGAAGAAATCACACAGGGGATTTTAACTAAAGATTTCGCCGAAAATTATTTGATATTTTCGGTGAAAATTCCTTCCAAATCCGGCGCTGTATTGGAAACCCTAAGCGTACCTATTTAAAGAGAAGCAGCCGGCAACCAAAGGGGACACACCTTCATTTATTCATATTTTCACAAATCAGACTTTTGAGAGTCAGCCGACTCTAGGGTCGATAGATAGAGTTTAGAGAGTTCGAAGTTCCGTGGAGAGATCGTGACGCCATCCTTCACCTCGGAGAACTCGGAGCTTAAAGTTGAAGATCCAGGAGATTGAAGCTTCGCGGGAGTCGTCAGAATTAGGTTTTTCAGTTCTTATCTGTTCTTCCTCTGTATGATGATCTTCATTGTTGCCTTTGATTCTCTTGTTTCTGATATGAGTAACTGAACTCGTAGAGCTTAGATTAGATGAACCCTAAGTGACCCAGGACTTTAAAGCGGTCACGGATCGGCGGTAATTAAATTCGAAGTTCAATCAGTTTCTCTTTGCATGTTTGATTCGTTCTTCATTGTTCATGTTTCTTGTCTGGATTGATCCCCTAGATTAGATTCTGGTTAAGCTAAGGATAGAAGCGAACGCTCGCCTTACTTTAGAACATCGAATTGAACAATTAACCTTATAATTGGAGCGTGCCTTTCGTAGGAACCGGTTAGGTTAATCCACTGCAAGAGTAACTCATTAATCATTAGTAATTGCACCAGTTAATTAAGTCATTACGAGAGGCGACCGTACCCGGGCGGCTAGTTAATCTTGGTAGTTAGAACGGATAGAGCGAACGTTCGCCGGTCTTAAACCTAAGGGTAAGGAGTTATGGTGGTGTATAGAAACCGATTGAATTAGAATTGAAAACCGCTGATCTTGTGATTGCCGTTGCTCTGGTGATCTAAGGGGGATTCGAAATCTAAGTTCGTCTATCTTCTCGTTAGTCAACCTTTTACTTTTCTGTCTTTTATTTTCCTTTGTTCATTAGATTAGAAGTCGTGGAACTCACACCACGCACAACGTGTTTTAACTTGAATAAATTGTCAGCTTCTTTGAGTAGTCAATTAGTAGAAACCCCTGGAATACGATCTAGTCTACTTCGATAGGTTAGTTATTTGATACCGCTAAAACTGCATCATCAGTTACACATACGGAAGTGACCATTTATAGTGAGATAGTGGTAAGTTTCCTTCTACTAGTGGACGACACAAGCCAAAGGTGATGTGATTCATCACTCACTCATACAATTGCAAAAGAGATTTGATTCATCAATGACATAATGAGGTGGGGATACCCTTCTGCTACAATCCAAATAAACCCACATGTGATGTGATTCATCAATGAATCAATGACACAGGTAGAGGTATCCTTCTTCATTAGACAAGTCATGACAAAGGTGATGAGACTGATCAATGTCACAAAATTACAATGCACTAAAACCAAAAATATCGGGGAAAATGAATTGTGTTGGAATTGAATGAAATTTTATCGAAAAATGTGTTTTTTAATATCATAATCATTTGTGCTGAAAAAATTTAAAAAAACACAAATTAATCTTACCTTAAGTACGTTATAAGTAAACATGAAGTTACGAAATGTGCAGAGGCTAAATTTAGCCTCTTGCTGGGTTGCAGCAAAAAACAGTTTTCGAGACATTAGAGGCTAAAAGAAGCCTCCCAAGAGGCTAAAAGAAGCCTCTTGGGTTGTACATAGCCTTATGATCAAACAAACGGGTGAAACAGGTACAAAAGCTAGTATTGGTCTATAGCAAGATATATTAATCCCTAATCGACTTGAATTGATTCTATTAATCAAGTTCAACACTTAACTAGTTCTTATACTGTATGAGAAAGAGGGAAAGGATCAACCGAACTCTGACAAAAGCTAGACCTCATAATCGTTTTCACGTCCAACTACATAAGAGTACAATGTTTTTTAGCATCTACCAGAATAATGGTACGAAATGTTCGCATCTTGGTACGATGATTGACCTGAATCAGCCGTGGGTTTAATATCTTTATATGGAGGATTATTCATCAAACCGATTTACCTAACGAGAGTCAGACACTAAGTTAACACAAACACACATAATAAGGATAATATATCTAGTAGAAATGGAAGAAACAGTTTGGGAGAGAGGCATAGTTCATGATAGGAAGCAGCAGCAGCAGCAGCAGCAGAAGATTAGTGAGAGGAAGCACGAAAGATGTGAACTTTCATGACACCCTCTCTGGGATTGACCAGCTCAAACAGACACACATCTTCTGGCTTTAAATCGTTGTCCGCCTTGAAAACTCCCCAGCCAAGTCCGAAATTCAAGCCTCCCCGTTTCCTCCAGTTGAGCCGAATCACCCACTCTTTGTTGCTGTTGCTGTTGCTGCTGCTTGAATACCTTACTATCATGTAGCTGCAATCTGGGCTCAGATGCTCATTTGCAAATTTACCAGGGACATACTGCATCGTCATCAGCATTATTATGACACCGAAAGACGAAATAAAACACTAGTGAGTGTTTTTAACTCTGCATCTATCAACAGTCAAAAACACTAACTAAGGATGCCACTTACTGCAACAGGGACTGCCAAGTTATATTGTTGCATCACCAGCATGAATGAAGGTTTCTTGAGATTCAGCTCCGTTGCAGCTCTAATGGTCCTCTCCCCTGATGGTGTAGCCTTCCTCCGTATCTGTCTGAAGCTTGTAGCAACTGTTGTTTCAATTCTAGCTCCTGATTTCCCCTCATCTTCATAGTTCACAGTCACATCTTACCAAATAAAAATAAAATAAAGATTCAAATAATAAAAAACAAGGATAAAAACAGATGCAAAAGATTGTTTACTTGGACTCGTATGATCACCAGTAGGGTAACGGATTTCATAGCTGTTTGAAGCAAAGATTCGAACATGGAAAATGGAATTCCCCTTGTACTTGAACACCATCAGATAAGAATATGTAATGGAGTAATAGGCTGCAAACTCAGACCATCCCCGGCTAAGCCATGTGGTCCCATCGCTCTTCTTTCCAATCATAATATTCCAGGTTTTCCCATCTGGAACAATCAAAGTCGCTTTTGTTGCAAGTTCATTCCCATGTTTCCTCGCGAATTTCCGTGGTAGATCCTGTCATGAAATTAGAGTTGAATGTGGAGGTTTAGAAAACAACACAGAAGAAGGCAGAGAAACCAAGTACACTGTTTGCTTACCAGCTTCTCTTCATCAATGGCAGATTGAAGAACAATTTTGAAGAAAGATGGAGAACCCATTATCTGCCTCACACTTTGATTTACTCGAGAGTGGTGCTTGTTTGGTTTCTGTGAAGAGAAGAAAATTCAGCTACGTCCAAAAAAGAGCCAGCATGGGATGGGTTTTCTTTTCTTTTTCCCCCTTGTTTAGCTAAAAGATGCACCCCAGAAAGCATTAAAGATGACCCTCAGTTTCTGCCATTTTCAGCTATGTAGATGGTGACCTTTAGCTGCATTGCTTTATGACCTCGTCAAAATTGAAGCTGTAAAAAGTACAAACTCAATGAGCTATATCATAATGGAACAAGAATCTGTTACAAGTTTGATGATATCATAGTTTTGAGCTTTGCATCATTATATATTGCCATGTTGGAAAAAACCATAGGTTAGCACAGCAATCAGGTGGCTAGTTTACCTGTTCCTATTCTTTGTTCTGGTTCTTCCTTGCTCCTAAAACCAGTCTTCTTCTGATGTATTAATTACTGAGGATCATCATGACAACTTTAAGAAATTCCAAACCTCTTCTTCAAACAAAATTGCAAGCTTTCCTTCATCTACTAGCAGAAAACAGCAAAAAACGTAATAACTATGTCAAAGAATAGTCTAATTATTGCTTGCTCGCATGGATTTAATAATGACCCTTCTATTACCTATTTAGCTTCACTAAAGTAGTTTTCACAGTCAATTGAAATTGATCAAAGTTGCTGATAACTCAAGCTGCACAATAAACACATAAAGTTGTTAAAAGAAACAGGTTTGTTATTTCTAAAAATGAAACAGGCAGCATCAAATCAAGCTTTTCCATAATCATTCTCTTCTTTTAGGTCATTACAAGCAAATTTCTCGAAATACCAATCAAAGGCTTTTTCACAAACAAACGTAAAATATTCTATGTAATGCAGTTTCAAGGTTCAATGCTAGCACCACATGCTGGTCTGCACTGCCTAAAACATATTTACTACTCAATTGGTATATCGTATAAAGAATCTACTCAACTGCTGCATTACAATCAACTGTTCATTAATGGCCAGAACTTTGAGCAAGACGGAACGAGCTCCCAGAATAAAGCATTTGGTAAACAGGCCTTATTCTGATTGTCAGTATTATGCTTAAGAGAGTGCCTAATCCACATAGGGCAGCAAGAGCCAGGAACGTCACCCTAAAGCAATCTGGACCTACGCAGGTGGAGCTTCCTTGCTTAGTAGCTTCTATATCATACATTGTGCCGGCAAGTCCTCCTGAGAAGATAAGTGCACCAACAGGATTTCCCAATAGCACAAAGTTATAAATGATACCAAAATGACTCAGGCCAAAGAGCTCGGAAACCGTTGGAACCATCACAGAATAGAGAATTCCATAACAGACACCAATCAGAGCTGTAGCTACATACAGAATGCCCTTTACAGCAAACGCAAACATAATAAAGATCACGACCATGATTGTTTGTGCAACTGTCATCCACACAGTTCTTGGAGTTGCGCTTGACCTGCAATGTCATATATTACGTTACTGCATTGCAAATTGTGAGGAAGAATTATCCAGGAAATGACAAAGGTGCAGAATGGTTAAGGAAATGAACCTGACAAAGTACTCGGATACAACACCAGATCCAAGGCGTCCAACAAAATTACAGAAGCTGAAGAGGGCAAGCAGCATTGTTGTGTCGTTAAGTCCAAATGCAATCCCAATCTGGGCCAAGTTGTTGAGGACCGTAACACCTGAACCAACTCCAAGAAAGTATACGACCCAAAGAAGCCAGAAATCAGCTTTCACTAGAGCCTCACGAAATTTGAAGTCCTCACCTCTCTTGGGTTTCCTCTTCTTCTTCACAGCTCCCTCCCCGACAGCAAGAAGTGTATCAACATCTGAAGTATCCTCATTCTCAAGGAAACTCCCAAGATAGGCCGCTGATGATGATTTTTCTAATAAAGGCTCTGTTGGGGTTGATTCACCTTCAACGAGAGCAGAAAGATCTGAGGCAGAATTCGGTGGCTGACGTTTCTTAGACTTGGCAGGGAAGAGAGTCATTTTGATAGGAATTACCAGAGGAGAGGCCATAATAACAACCATTATAGCAACCAATGTATAGGAAGCAACATTTCCAATAGAATACACATCAGTGACTATTGTGGTTGTCAGAAGGTATATGGCAAGCAGAACGCTTGCAACCTGAGTAAAAACAAAATGGACATGCACTGAAGAGTCTTCTCCAGAAGCTGGAGTACACACTCGGATGAAATACATCATCAACAAGCATATAACTGGAATTCCAATGGTGAGCATTAACAGAAAATTAGAAGCAGAGTCCTTAAGCACCATGTTGTATAACACAGTATAAACTGCTGCAGAGAGCCCAACATAGCCTTTGAGTATACCAGAAACAGTTCCTCTGCTAAGAGGAAAGTTTCGCATATTAGTTACGAGCACGGCTGTGCCAAACCATGCATTGCTATTTGTACCGATGACCAGCGCAATCCATAACTGCAATATTAGAGCAGGATAAATGTCAGGACATATTTAATAAAATCTGGAAACAATTAACTAAAGCCAACTGCTCAGTGAAAGATGGAATCTGAAACCGGAAACCCCGGACAAAAGATTCTCAATGAACAACCAACATGCAAGTAAATGTCCTGCATGACCAACTAGCCCTTCATATATTGGCCATAAGTAAACTACTTTTGGTGGTCAGCAAGAGACTGGTTTTCTAGTACCAGCATGGACTACAAGAGTCAGAAGCACAGTATTTATGACTGAGTGCTTAAAAGCCTCCAATACCAACTGCCTCATATTTAATGAAATCAGTAACTTCCATGTGTATAGAATGAATGGTGACAAGTGAATCCATTTAAAAGATCACTAAGTCCTCAATAACAAAGGAGATGATGGAAGTCTATCATGGAAAATCCCTAGCAGAACCAAAATAACAACTGATGAAGATAGACTCGTTACAAGATAGAAGTATATATCTGTCAGTCAGTCCATGCATTTTTTAAACTTCTACTCGGTTGGATGAGGTTTTGTAAGTATGCTTAACAGGTAACATTATCTAGTGTTGAGCAAACATCTACCCTCAAACGTTGTCAGCTATTCAGCACAGCTCTCGTGCCCACTAAGCATCAACTGATTGGTAATAGAATGCCTTTTTCATGCATTTCCTAACAGATACATTTTCATCCCCCTTTTTAAGCTAGTATTTTCAACAGTATGTATTTCCCTGAAGATGATGATCTTTCCTTCAGATGCCAGATGAAGTGATTTGTTTAACACCAGATATCACAAGTTGATTCATCCACCTATGGGATTCTAGATGTTCCCAACCATCATCGTTCGTTTCAAAATGCTTGTTAAGAGAGCTAGAGATCTATCATCAACAGAATTTCCATCTATATGTGCACCATACAAAGTAATATATCTAGGCACATATACTTAGATCCAAATAGTTGATGACTCTTGCACCAGGAATCAAATGCAGAAGTAGAGAAACAAGTAAAGACGGACAGACCTACTAGAGGTGCAAACTATAAATATAGTTAGTCAAATAAAGTGCCCTAACTTAGCAGTTGAATTGACTACTAAAACTGTTGTGGAATATAGGAAGGAAGTCACAATTAACAAGGATATAAATAAGTATGAAGCCGTGGTTTTAGATGCTGAGAAGCGAAAAACTGAATCACGACCAACGACTATCCTTCAATCCGATTTACCCGTCAGCCAAATTCGACTGTGAGAATGGGATCCAAACAAGGAAGGTAACAACTTACAGAAGAAACAAGTCAGCATTACGATCATGGACCAAATGAGACGGAAGAAACAAGATCTGAAATCAAACTACCAGATGAAAAGAAAAACAAGAAGGAAGAGTAGGGAGTTACCAGCCAATAAGGTAGTCCGGCGAGGGTGCGGCTGACGGTAAGCCAGAGGAGACCGTAGCCGAAGAAACACATAAAGACGCCGACGAAGAGAACAGCCCATGGAGGGAACTTGTTGCAGGCGATGCCAGGAAGCAAACCAACGCTCTCCCCAATATCATTGGCAACTCCCAACATTGTAATCTGCTGCTGATTGAGTCCCATGGCTGCTTTGAGTGCAGGAGAGTAAAGTGGGAATGTGTAGCCATTTCCGGCGGCAACCTCGACCCATACAGCAGCAGCTAAACCAACCCATGGAGGGCGACTACCTCCTTTAACGACGATGTTTGGCATCATCGTCTCTATAGAGACTGCGGGGTTTTACTGATTGAATTCAAAAGGCCGATGTTGCAGAGGTTTGGTTATAGGCACTGAATGCAGTTTAGATGATCTGGGAAGGAAGGGAAGAGAGGTGTGAGTTTGTAAAACAAGTGTAGTGGGGCTGTAGACGACGAGTGTAGACTTGTAAAAGAGAAGAAGACAGTTGGGGGGACCAATGAGAAATTGAAACGAGGCAGTAGCTATCAATCGATCTCTCTTCATCTGTATTTCTTTTAGTTTTTTCTTTTCTTTTTTATAGGTAAAGACTAGAGAGAGAAGATATTTTAACATAACAGTTTCAATTTTGGCAATTCTGCTTAGGACGGAGGAGTTCGACTATTGATCCCTCAGATCGATATGAGAGAAGCATGGCCGTCGGATCCTCTAGAAAGCAATCTTGTGATTCGATGGCAACTGAGTTTTTTTTTTGGTTAAAAGGTTGATTACTCATTCATAATCCAGGAGCCAGAACCACAAAATAGGGAGACTTACAGTACAGTACAAGTCCAAAAGCGAAACTCAAACAAAAATCAAGACTAAAGTAGACCGACATCCACCAGAGGGTTGTCCCTTGCTCTCTTCGCCAAGCTGTCTGCTTCCCTAACCTCCTCCCTTCCAACATGGAAGATTGAGATATTACTCCGATCTCTCATAATCTGAGAAATTGATGCTAAGATCGCTACCGCTTCCCACGGCCATTGATCTGGCTGGTTCTGTAAAGCCTTCGTAAGAGTCAAACAATCCGAAAAGATGATGGTGCTCGCATCGTAGGACGCTGCAAGTTGAACCGCCACCAGTAAAGCTGTTGCCTCCGCACTAATAGGCGCTCCACAAACAAAACTCCTCGCTCTTCCATCCACAACTCTTCCTTCATTATCATACATGATAACACCGTAGCCCCCACGATGAATGGCCCTATTGAAAGCACCATCGCACACAACTTTGAACTGAAAGTTAGTCGGGGAAGGATAGATTGAGGATTGGACGTCGTCGAGCTCGGAGTCACTCTCGGACAGAATCTGCTACTCCACAGCCAACTGTTCAACTCACCTCTAAGGTGTCCTTCCATCTCATTAAGCGTGGGATCAATGTCCTCAAACACCTTTTTGTTTCTATGCCTCCAAATGACCCACAGAACGTAACAAATGTTGACAATCGAGGTCGCACTTATAGAATCCTTAATGCTCTCCAGCCACTCAAGGCATGAGCTTCCCTCGTTCGGCAGCTGCACACCTGGAACACAACTTCCCCACAAATTCGCAAAGACACTACATTGGAAAAAAAATATGCTCAGTGGTTTCGACAGCATGGGAACAGCAGGGACAAACCTCATTCGCACTACAGTTTCGTCGAACCAGATTCCGTCTTGTAGCCAGAGCCCCATTACACAATCGCCACAGAAAAAACTTCAGATTCCGAGGCAGAGACAGACTCCATACCCACTTCCAGAACTCCGGACTTCCCCTATTAATATTCTCGCTTCTGCGGGAACGTTTGCTAGCCAACAATCGATGACAGGACTTCACCGAAAATAAACCTTTAGCCTCAAAATGCCATATCCACCTGTCTTCATAATCCTCAGGGCCAATGGGTATCCTCGCGATCTGTTGCACCACAGCTTCATCAAAATACCCTCGTAACTTCTGTATATTCCATCGTCGTTGCGGCATTAATATGCACTCCGACACTTTACAGTTAGCCTCTGGACTGACCCTGCACTTGAATCCGTCCGTCTCTGGCAGCCATGCGTCATCAAGAAACGTTGAGTGCCCATTACCAATCCCTCTCCTAATTCCTTCCAGAAGAGCATCTCTCCCTTTAATTACGCTGCTCCACAACCAGGAAGGTCTGTAATGGTTCTTCACCTCAAGGAAATTCTTCATTGGAAAGTACAAACCCTTAAGAAGTTTCACCCACATCGCATCAGGTTGCATCACGATTCGCCAAGCGAGCTTTGCTATGAAAGCCAAATTAATATCCTCAAAATTTCTAAACCCAAGCCCTCCGTTCTCTCGATCTTGTCTAAGCAAATCAGCCTTCACCCAATGGATCGGTCTAGCCCCAGGATCACCATTCCACCAAAATTTTGCCACGATCGCATTCATCTTGTGAATCAGGTTTTGGGCAACATGAAACACGAAAAAAAAAGGTAAGAAGGAAGTGATTGCAGAACAACCTTTATCATAGTTTCTCTCCCAGCAAAAGAAAGCAGCGAACTTCTCCAAGACTGCGCCTTTAATTCGATACGCTCAAGCATATATCGAAACGTCTCAGCCTTTGAGGAGCCCCATTCAGTCGGAATCCCTAAATATTTTCCCAACCTAGCATTTTCCGGCACCTGCAGAATATTCAGAACATCGGCACGCAACCCCGCCGGCGTATTAGACGAAAACAAGACAACCGATTTTCCATTGTTAATTGCTTGACCTGAAGTCACACAATATCTGTCAAGAACCAGCATAAGCTTGGAAACCTCCGAAACAGATGCCCTCCTGAAAACCACTGTATCATCTGCAAATAAAACGTGATGGAGAATCGGGCAATTTCGATTCAGTTGAATTCCCTTAATATCCTTGGAGTCACACGCGTGCTGCATTAGAAAAGAAAACACATTTGATACCAGAATGAATAGGAAGGGTGACAACGGATCGCCTTGTCGCAGCCCCCGGGACAGATAGAACCATCTTGACGGTTTCCCATTTATAAGAACAGAGAACCTGACCAAAGTTATAAGAGCTTCCACCCAGCCAATCCAAATCTCATTAAAACCCATAGTTCTCAGCGTCGCTAACACGAAATCCCAAGACACCCGGTCATATGCCTTAAGCATATCAACTTTAAGCATAAAGTCATACTTTTTACCTTTCTTCCTTGTCCTGAGTTTGTGAATTACCTCATGCACGACAATGACATTGTCTTGTATCTGTCGATTTCCCGTAAATGCAGCTTGTAACTCAGACACAAGGGACGGGATGAAAGGTTTAAGACGATTCGAAAGGATCTTTGATATTACCTTCATTCTGAAATTCGTCAAACTAATGGGCCGGAATTGGCTGATTTCCTCAGGATGACTCACTTTCGGAATAAGAGTAATGTATGTGTCGTTCCACTTCTTTGGAACCTTTTTCTCTAGAAAAAAAGATCTGATCTCTCGACAAAGATCGTCGGCCATCAATCCCCAATGCTCTTGAAAAAAATGACCTGGATATCCGTCGGGGCCTGGCGCCTTTGACGGCCCTAACTGAAAGACAGTGGTCTTAATCTCTCCATCCGTAACCGGCCTTGTTAAGCATTCATTCATTCGAACATCAACAGCCGCCGGGAACTCCTGCAAAAAAGCAAAATCCGTTACCTCCTTTCTTCCACAGAACAAGGAGGAAAAAAAATTGGTGACATGTTCAGAAATGTCCTGATCGTTTAACCAAAACCCTCTCTCACTTTTCAGACAAGAAATATTATTTCTCCTCCTTTTTTGCAATGTGGTTTTGTGGAAATAGCTTGTGTTTATATCACCTAGACGTAACCAGTGGTCCTTTGCTCTCGTCGCCCAATAATTTTCTTGTATGCACCATCTCCTCGCAAGTTCATTTTGAATCTCTGTTTGCCTATCCAGAACTTCCGAGGTCTGAATCTGACCGCTGGTTCTACGAAGCTCTCCCAATAATTCTTCAATCTTCTCACCATTATTTCCAATTGTCTCTTTCTTCCATCTCGTTAGCACTGTTGAACAAGCCTGCAATTTCACATTCGTATCACCGATCACTTGCCAGCCTTCCTCCACTTTCTCACGATACGACTCTTCAACCATCCACCCAACTTCGAAGACAAACCTCCTCCTTCCCCTAGTCACATCTAGTTCTTCAAATAGTATCATAGGGCTATGGTCAGAGGAAGCTATTGGATAATTCCACACAATTGCTTTCTGATATAAACTTCCCCACTCATCATTGCATAGTACCATATCTAGATTTTGTTGTATCAAGCCTCCTTGTCGATTGTTGTTTGACCATGTGAAACAGACACCTTCGCTCTTTATCTCCAATAATCGCCCATGTTCGATGAAAGCATTAAACTCCCTCACCGAGGTCGCATTAGGTGGATTCGTCCCCTCTTTTTCCTCCCTTCTTCTCACAGCGTTGAAATCACCTAGAAGACACCACGGACCCCTTCGATTCTCTCCAACAGACAAAATTTTATCCCACACTCCTTGTCTTTCTTCTCGTCTTGGAGCACCATACACAAAGGTCACAAACTTCGTCGTAATGTCATCCCATCTCACATCAATATGGTTCTTTGAATCCTCTAGCACAGTAATGTTAACGTCCTCCAGCCACCAAAGAGCCAACCCGCCTGATCTCCCTACTGGTTCGACATAGTGCCCATTCGCAAAACTTAACCGTCTCCGGAAAAACTCCATAGCTTCTCTTGATTGCTTGGTTTCCATTAAGAAGACTACGGAAGGGCAGTTCTTACGGACTAAATCCTGTAAGTACTGAACTGTAGGGGACTGCCCCATGCCCCTACAGTTCCAATTGAGCATCATTGAAAATTTGGTGGCAATTGGCTTGCCACCACCGCCTCTTCATCTTCCACTTCCATCAGCTCACCACTGCCAGCCCCTCTCGCCGAACTTTCGGCTGATCGTCTTGCTTTAAACTTTCTATAGCTCCCAGCGCTTGAGGTACCCCATTCGAGCTTCCCGTTATCCCCAACTAACAACTCAGTCATCCTTTCTCTCTTTCTTCTAACATAATCGACATCCCTTTCCTCTTCCTTCCTTCTGCCTACTCCACCTGGCTCTCCTAACTTAAGAATTGGGAGCTTCGAGTCCAACGGGTTGTACGGACAAGGGACAAAGTTTGGATGTTTTGGGTTAAGGCTTAGGATTGTATCTGTGATATGTTGGTTTTTTAGGTTAATCAAATATTGGGCAAGGTAAGGTATAGATATCGAATAAACTTTTTCTTCCAGGTTTGTGTGAAATGCAGCCAAGCTCTGGATAATTCTAATGTTGTTCGGTTGGGTAAGGTGGTCATGGTTAAAGGGTGGATGGATAATTTGGGCAGCAAAACTAAAAGGGCTCAGGATTTCAGACTTTTGATTGGGCTTCAGAGTTTCAGCTGAGTTTTGAATGAGCAATTCGGCCTGGATTTGGGTTTTGGGGCTTTGGTCAGTTAGATTTAAGTCAAGGGGAACATCAGTGGTAAAAAAAAATTTGGGTAAAGTTGGTTGGTCAGATTTTTGGGAGATTGTGATATTACATTGACAGAGGATGATTGTGACAACTCACCTTGTCTCATTGGAGTCTTGGAAGACTCGCCCACCGGAGGTCTCTGCCCCTCGCCACCGGTGTAATTTCCAGGAAGTCTCCATCTTTCTTTCTCCTTTGCTTCTGTTACCTTCCTTCTTCTATTCCCCCCTTCCATTCTCATAGGAACTTCAACTCGCATCTGACTTCCAAATTTTGTTGGATTGTTTTCGAAAAATGTTGGGTTCTTCATACGAATTTTACAATAGGACACCGTATGCCCCATAAGCCCACAACAGTAGCAGAAATTCGGGATGTTTTCATAGATGAACTCAATTTTCTGCACTGTTCCATTGGGTGCAGGGCAGAGGAACCCTGTTGGCAGTTGCTTGTCTATGAACACTTCCAAGTATAATCTTAAGATGCTGCTCCATTCCAGTGAGCATTGGCTCTCAACATCCACATCCAACAGGCTACTAAACATCCCAGCAACCAGCTTCAGATTTTCATCACTCCTTAGATCTGGAGTTAAGTTCATGACTCTCACCCAAGCTGCAGTTGTCAAAATCCTCACTTCATCTGGAGAGTCCAAGCCATCCCAACTCTTGAGAATTAGATGAGATTGCATAATCGACCAAGGACTCTCGAGTAGGACCCGGACCTTGTCTTCCTCTTCAAAGAAGGTGAACAGAAACATATTAGGACCTTGTTGTTGCTTGACTTTTAGATCCCCTTTCAACTTCCAAACTCGCATCACATTATTTTTAATAGCCGTAATCGAGCAGTGATTCTAGCTGATGAACCGCCCCACTAGTGATCTCCCAGCAATGCCTTCAGTGACTGTCCTTTCTCTGAACAGCTGCAGTACTGGGTCATGACAACTAAGAAACGCTGTGCTCTCAATTAGATTCTCCATCTCGTTTGACTCTTCCATAGCTCCTTAACGGTAGGACAAAAGAGAACAACCGAATGAAAATGGGAACCACACAGAAGATGATGAAAGCTAGAAACCAGACTCAAAGAAACGAGATGAGGGTGAGGGTGGAAACAGAGGATTAGAATAAGAAAAGGGGAGGACAGATGGCAAGGAAAGGGGAGGATAGAGATAAGAAAAGGGAGGATAGATGGAAACACCGACAAAGGGGAAAAAATGGGGAAAACGGAAAGAGATGAGAAAGAAAACGACACCCAAGAAAACACTGGCAACGGGGAACTCAGAAAACCACCTCCGGCATAACTCCGGTGAAGAAACACACTCTAGAACCACAAGGAAACCATGCTCTACCAAAAGGGGAGAGAAAAAAATGCTCTACTAAGGAGAGAGAAAATGCTCTACTAAGGAGAGAGGAATCAATGACCATGGCAACTGAGTTGAGGAAGGGGGAATCTAATAAACTCTCTCTCTCTCTTCCTTCAAACTCTCTCCCTTCTCTCTAGTCTTCTCTTCTTTCTCAACAGTAGGTTGCCGCCAACACCTTTTGGTGGCTGGCGGCAGCCCTTTCGCCTTTCTTTCTTCTTGCTTTGATCTCCTTTCCTTTAGTCTTTTTGGCTTTTATGATTCTCCTAAGTGATTTCTTCACATTTCTTCCCCTTCGGGGCTTTTTGTTTCTCCGATTTGGTTCTCCGGATCTGAAGCCTTTGCTTTCTCCTTGAGGGACCTTGATCTTGACCTCTTTTTGAGGTGTTGTTCTTCCTCTTCGGAGGCTGTTCTCATGGATGATAGAGGGAGCCCTTTAGGTTTGCTTCCATTTTATGATTCTTGTTTCCCTCCTCCTTGCTTCACCCTTATGTGTTAGTGATTCGGAGATGCATAGGTTTTGTCCTTGGGTTGCAAAGTTGTTTGTTTGGATGCAGGGAAGCTGTGGTGTTCTTGCTTGCTGCTATGGGAGGCGTTTGTTTTGGTGGTGATTAGGTGTTGGACGGCTCTTTGGGTGGTTTGCTTATGGTGGCTTGTTCATCTTTTGCTCCGGTTCTTCACCAATGGATTTGTTGTGCTTTTCTCCCGGCGGCTGCTGCATACCTCAGTTAGGGTTTGAGTTGTTAGGGTTTCAGCCTCTTTGTGGGCTTGTAATAGGGTCGGCTATTACTGTTGGGGCTTTAACTTTTCTTGTCCTTTTTTCTTCTTGGGCTTCGGCCCAACTCTATTGTACACTCTATTTTATGATGAATGAATTAGGGTACCACTTTGTCAAAAAAAAGAGTTGAGGGAGGGGCATAATAGTCACATAATGTCTAATAGCATGCAGATGGGACTATTCCCTAGCCAGTCACAGTAGGTGGGACCCATGTTGTCAGCGCCAGCTTGCAGCTTACGTACGAAGCTAAGAAATACCTTTTCATCCATCCTCATTATCTTTCATGTCAACCTCTCTTCTTTTTTCTCCTTCGTCGGCCATGGAAAGAGCTTCATAGCTTCTTTGGAGCTCCCTCTTCTTCGTTGTAACTCCATCGTTTTAACGAACAAACCAACATATTTGCTCCAAAATGGTTATTGTGACTGATGATTCTGACGATGGAGGTGTGGAACGTGGAAATACGAGCTACGAAGACCATGGTGGCCATGCAGGAGAACCCATTGTGCTCGACGAACAGAATGGTCATGTAGGAGAATCCATTGTGTTCGACGAAGAGAATGAAATGCATAATGTGAATGGTAATATGTCTTCAGACCCACAATATCGAAACTTCTTAAGGGTTTGATGGGTTTTCAACGAGTTCTAGGGTTTTGTTGGAACGTTTTCTTTTTGTATGTAATAGGTTTAAGCAGGGGCGGAACAAGGGATAAAAGATGGCCTGAGCCGAAATTTAAATAATTTTTTCATAATTTTTTTAATAATAGTAGTTCCGATACGTTACATATATTATTTACTTTCAGTATGTATTGCTACTTGTCATTATATCATTATGCCCAGTATATTTGATTTTAAGATTATTAGTATTACTCTTGATCAAATAAAAATTGGAATGTGTCATCGGTTATTTTTTTTAATTTGAATGATTTATCATCAAATATTGTATTTTTACTCATTCATAAGTCGATATAAAATGATATTGATCTTACTCAACCCTCTACACATATTGACGAACTATTAGTATTAGAGAATGGAATGATTAATATGAATGAGTATATTAACTATATTAGATTTTCTTAAAAAGACAGATGTATATATTTAGTTTTTAAGTTTGAATAACAATAAACTGAGCCAAATTGATATAACACTGAGCCGGATTAAAAATTTACACTGAGCCAGATTTAAAAAAAATTACATAATTATACTCAAATTTAACGCTCAGGACCGAAAACCCGGCTCCCCCTATTTTCGCCCCTGGGTTAAGTCTTTAATGTATTCCCCATGATTGGTTGGTTATGCTGGAAATCGAACATGGAAGCTTTAAATGTTTACTGAAAAACTTTTAATGCTTGTGGTTGGACTTTAATGCACAACATTAATCGATGAACACCTCATATATCATGCCATGGGCCAATCCGACATATCCGGTGAAGTCTTATATTGGTGTCATAACATATGCTTGATCATAGTCTACGGATTGATAGCATAACATGTTCGTAATTGATTTAACTTTCAGTCCTACATAACAATTTCTAGTCATAACGGTGATGTAATGTAATCTACGTAACGGGGAATAACAATTGCGTACTTTATTAACCTTTCAGATGGTGAGGTATGATAGAGGGTCAGTGGGGCGGTATTGTGGACGTGTGGAAGGAATTAGGTTCGATACTCTTGATGATTGTCGAGTTTTTTACGCAAATTATGGTAGACGTATGTTGTTCGACACACGAATATCTTTACGATTATTATGGAGGAAGGAGCTGTTGTGGGGAGTTGTGGTACATTCATATTCTTGCTGGTAGGAGTAAATGGAAAAAGGATGCAAGAGAAACCTAAGGCTCAAATTGGGCATGCGGTCATGGATCCCGCTCCTGTCGTTAGCCGCAACGACAAACCTTAACTTAGATTGGATGCCCGACAGAAATTCGTAGAAGTACGACGAGTTACGAAGACAAATACATGTATTTACTGGAAGGGGATCATAACCACTTGCGTTACACGGAGGATTAAGCCAATGATAATCAAGCAGGAAGATGGATATTGCAACTAGAGCAGGCTCAATAAACAAACGATGGAAAACGTCTTAGGTCATCTTGGGAAGTATTATGTTCACATCTTGGCGGGGAAATAATGCGGGTGTACGAAGGTAGATTTGAGAAATTTTTAGGAAGATCAGTAGAGGCAAATGATTTACGATAAAGAACCGCAATCAATATACTTTCGTGGTAAAAAGAGCACTGCCCGGTTACACTGTACGTTGAAATGATGCGAGGGAGGACAGGAAAACATGCACATGCAGGATGAATAACTACTTTGGTGATCAATCACCTTCGACACAACATACCGCATGAACAGAAACTGCAGGCCGTTAGGGAGCCCATAGCAGCGTTCATAATACAATAGTAATACGCTCGTAATTGATCTATATTGAATCATTATGCATTACATAAATAGTACGTTTCGTAACATGTACATAAATAATACACACTGTTTAGTATCCCCCCGTAACTCGTTGTTTGTGTCTTTGCAACTCTCTTCATAGGGTTCAATAATCACAGTCAGGGTGTTGTATTCGGCGCATGTCTAATGTTCGATGAGACCATAGAGTCATTCCAATGGTTATTTCGTACTTTCCTCCATTACATGAAAAAGGCACCGGAAACTATATTTACTGACCAGGACTCGACTATGGCCGCAGCGTTGAAGACAGAGATGCCAGATACTTTTCACGGATTATGCACGTTCCATATACTCCATAATGTGCGGAGAAACCTTGGGGATAGTTTGTGTTCTCAAGACTTCGTGCGCAATCTACTCATGTTGTTATATAACATTGACACTAAAAGTGACTTCGATTGTGCTACATTCGGTAGCTATATTCGACAACAACGAAACAATTACATCTTTCTCGAGCTTCACAGAGCTCCTGCAGTCGCATGAAAGTGTCAACTGTCGCTTTTAGGCATTATTCATTTCTTGGGAACTATATTTTGTTGAGGGGATGCTAGTATGCAAGCCATAACAGTGCGGTATGCAATGGTAAGGGTTCCATACTGACGTTATGCGGGGTTTACGTAGTTAGTATGACACTAGTACTATGTGAGGTATTATTTTGTGAATGGGGTATTCTCTATTTTGTTGGGGGATGGTATTTTGTAAGCCGTAACAGTGTGGTATTCACAGTTAAGGCTTCTAGACTGACGTTATGCAAGGTTTGGGGAGTTAGTATGTAAGTGCTGGTACTGTTATGAAATTGATCTGGATGATGTACGTTTAACATATTTTGCTATTTTAATGACTAAATGTATTGTGTGCTGAATGTCTGGTGTTGACCTATTTCCTTCTGGTGGAATCCGTATTACTTCCGTATGGTCATTAATGCAATTAGGTGGACATTTAATGTCTTACCTAATTGCAGTCATGGCCACCTACCATGGTCTTAGGGTTATATTTAAATACCCCATTCTTCCCTCTCCATTCTTCCCATTCGAAAACCCCTCACATTGGCGAAGATTTTTTGCTACTTCTCTTCGGATGGCGTACCTTGTCGAAGCATCCGCCGCCTAGCCGACTTACCCATCACTTCAAGAGGTTGAGGCCACGATCCCAGGTATGCTGAACCAAACCATCTGTGTAAGGGGTTAAATATGCATGATGGATCCCCTCAAATTTACTTTCTTTGGCAGATAATAGTGGGATGGGAGTCATACCGATGTGTGACTGCGGACTTCCCGCGAAGGTGCATCGAGTATACCAATCGTTTGCTGGACGCGCACCCCCTACCCATTCTTCTTAGGGTGCAGAAAGAGATCAGACAAATGTCGTATGATGATGTGGTGCAAACTAAGGAACAGAAGCGCGCCAGAAGAGGACGATGGTTATAACACCCGCCCCGAACCGACCCGAGTTGAACTCATGGTTAAACTGGTTAAGAGTATCACTCAGAGATACAACAATGAAATGAAAGGAGAAACAATATTGAAATCGATTAAAACATAAATCAAGAGAAATCGGAAGCACCTCCATTGTTAAAATCCAAAATTTATTACAACGGTCCAAAACCAAACCATGAAACATTTAGATTCTTGAAGTTCAAATCCATTGATACAAAACATCCCAACACAAAAGAGTCAACATAAATCCAAAAGATGGTCAACTCCTGGTCCAAGCCTTCGAAGATCTTCTCCATGCCAACAACACAACAGCACTCGACACACCAATGATGCACCTAAACTTTAACTCACACACTCTAACCACGTGCACCTGAAAAGAGAAACTCGGAGGGGATCAATTTCATAGTGAAATTGAGTGAACCCACTGGGTTTAACTATGCACCGAACCTATCCAAAAGAAGCGATTCCAAACTCCTAGCTCCCAGAATTGAGGTTTGAAGTTGGGGGAAGTTAGGTTCGTCAAAGGATTTTTCGAGAGGAAAGAGAGAGAGGGAAGTTGAGGATTTCCGTCAAAAACTCATTTTTTTATAGTCAGGCCATGATACACGACGTGTATCACAAATACATTGCCATGTATCATGATCTGCCAACTTTGATAAATTTTCACGTACTCGCTTGTAACTTCGACCGACTCAATTATGAACGTCCCGGACTTCGATGGGGCCTCAAGAACATTGCTTCCAATGTCTCAACCATCCAAACTCGAGTTTCAAATCGTCCGATTGGGCGGGGATGTTACAACTCTCCACAACTTTAAAAGATTTCATCCCCGAAATCACAACCCAACTCATTCTAGCAATGCAACACAAAATTTTTAGCAAACACAACAGCTTAAGCACCACATCACTTACCCGAACTCCCTCTTAATGGCTCTAGCAACACACACCTCCGAACACACTTCACCTACACGAACTTGAACTTCCACCTAACATACATGCACAACCGAACACCTAAGGCACAACATGCCACAAGAGCACAACCATAACACACAACTCCACAAAGCAAGAAACTACTTAGCTAATCTCTTCGGCTAGAACCTTACATCCTTCAAACACGCTACCCACCTTAACCAAAATCCACACGGAGCTCTGCACTCTCAACCACTCTGAACCCACCAGCTACTACCCACAAACCATTTGAGCACTAGCTAAACATCCACACTCTATCGTTACAGAAAGCTTTCTCAATCCGAGTTTCAACCAAAGCAAACTTTTCAGAAAAGCGAAACTTTAATAACTCCTTTTCAATCCACTCAAAACCACAATTCAAGTTTCTCTATTTAAAAATCAAACTCATAAGACCTTTGAAATCAAACTCTATTTCAGTTTAAAATGCCCAAATGCTTCCAACTCCCTATACATCAACACCATTGAAAACACTCACCAACTTTCGAAACAAGAGCGCTTGAACAAAATGAAACCGCAAAATCTCATGACTCGACTTTGAAATGGTAAAAGAAATTTGAAACTCCTTTCAAATCAACCATGACTCCACGACATCAATTTCCCACACCAAAACCAAAATTAGTAAAACCCAACTCTGTCTCAATTAAAATACCAAATCATTGAAAAGATTTTCAAATCTGCTACGCCAATTACTCAAAGAAACTAATACCCAGATTCGACACTAAAATCGCATTCACAAAACGGACCAAGAAATACCCATTTCCCAAAAGCTCAAATCCTTAAATCCTTCTAACTTTTCCATCATGGAACGAAAACCAGAACTCACTTGATAGATTAAAATCACATTCAAACCACAGTTGAAAACAAGCAGGACAAAATTTGCACAAATCAAAACCTTCTCTTAAAATTTCATATCAACAAACAAGATAGGTTCCTGTAACAATCTCTAACTCCTCTCCTCAACCGACTTCCAACTCTCTCACAGAACACACATCTAAAACTTCCACCACCAACTAGCATCCTAACTCTAGTTCTATTTGTAAAGGTCAAGCAACTCTCCTAACTCGACACTCTATTCCCACTCAACCACTACTCATGCACACTACATCTTCCCATCTCATGGCTTTCTTCGTGACCCAAGAGGACCAAAAACAATCCAACTTCAGTTAACAAAATCTTCAAATCACTTTCGCTCTTCAAAATACACTTTCACTTTCAAAATCCCAATCCAATTAAAACGTTTGAAAATCCCTGGACTGCCAGTACTACATCGATGTGTCGTTCTTTCCATTAAGAGGGTAGCTAATCCCCTAGAAGAAAGAACAGTTCACCTATGCAGCAGAGGCAAACCAGGCTCTGATACCACTTGTAACACCCGCCGCTAACCAACCCAGGTTGAACCCATGGTCAAACCGGTTAAGAGTATCACTCGAAGATACAACAATAAAATGAAAGGAGAAACAACATTGAAATCGATTAAAACATAAATCAAGAGAAAATCGGAATCGCCTCCATTGTTAAATTCCAAAACTTATTACAACAGTCCAAAACCAAACCATGAAACATTTACATTCCTGAAGTTCAAATCCATTGATACAAAACAACCCAACCCAAAATAGTCAACATAAATCCAAAAGATGGTCAACTCCTGGTCCAAGCCTTCAAAGATCTTCTCCACGCCAACAACACAACAGCACTCGACACACCAATGACGCACCTGAACTTTAGCTGACACACTCTAACCACACACATTTGAAAAGAGAAACTGGGAGGGGATCAATTTCCTAGTGAAATTGAGTGAACCCACAGGGTTTAACTATGCGCTGAACCTATCCAAAAGAAGCGATTCCAAACTCCTCATGAAACACAACCAATGGAATCAGACTCAACCTTTACCAGTTTTAATTCCCTAAAATAGTCTAAGTGATCACATAGGTGCAGTTCCCAATTCAGCACTTACCATTTACCATCCATAAATAACAGAGAATCATAATTCACACAGTTCCACATTACTTCACAATACAACACACAATTCACAATCAGTACTTTCACACACAACAATCACACACATTCACATTGCACACACTCATCGTCCACATTCCAATTCACTACGGGGGTTACTAGGCATCCTTAAGCAGTCTACACTATCACCCAAGGAAGTTCTCTATACTACAATTCACAATTCATATCACAGATCATAATCATAAACCATTCCAGATCAATCTCACAGCTCACCACATCAACGCAACTCAATTCACAGGTCAATCCAACACAGTCCACAATACAATCGTATATTAGTTCACAAACTCATCCAACAAAACACACACACGCACACACACATCACATCACACTTCATTTTACTAGGTGAGTTAATTAGGCGCCATAAGGAGTTGTTCCCCCGCTACCCCATCGGCCATCACATCATCCATATCCCGCAGGATCTTTTCCCTTAGGGAGATAACACGACACATCCCCCAAGGGATCCTTCCTCCACGAAGCTATCACGACGAATCCCATTGGGATCCTTCGTCAACGGAGATTTCAACCACTATGACTCCCTGTCATAGGATTCACCCCAGTGAATCGGACTCTAACACAATGGTATTTCGGTTGGGGTAACGTTGGCTCCTTCCGGTTCTATCAATTAATTATCTTAAACATAACTACATCGATCACACACATCAACAATACAAGTCCATATCACATTTCCATTTCACAATTCCGCAACTCAAGTGCACAACATAATTCCACAATCCAAGTCCACAACACAATTCCACATCGCCATTCCATGTACCAATTCCATTCAACAAATTCCACAATCCAATTCCACTTGACAATTCCATTCCACCAATTCCACGTACCAATTCCATATTATAATTCCACACTAACCACAACCGGTAACAATAGGTACAATCACATAAATTCAGCTCATACCATCCCATCCTATCTCACATTTCTAGATTAAATACATTAGCCATCATCTTTCATCCCAATTCCCCACATCACATCAATCAGCACATTCTCAAACAGTAATCACAAGACAGTTATCCAGTTTCACTCTCAAGGGTTCACGCATGACCAAATTCATCCTAAGTCCAGTTTCAACTCCTCATTCTCATTTCTAGCAACCTAGTCAAACATCCACTCACATAAGTCAACCATACAATCACACAAGTCAACCAACACCACATAACAGTAACAATCACGACAACATCAATTTACCATTTCAACTCTCCAATTTGAGCATTCATAGATTGAACCACATAATCTATCTAATTCACATATTTCATCTAACACGATTCCTAGCCACAATTCGACCAATTCAGACATCCTCATTCTTCTCAACCATTTCCCAATCCACATTCAAGACTCCAACCCTATTACAATAACCATAAGACACGCTATCAATCACCATCACACATAGCACCAATTTCATTCAAATCAATCACACAACATCAGTTCAACCAGTTCATGTAATCACACCACCCAATTTCATTACTCAATTCCCTTAATCGATTCTATGTCATAAACCAACACCCCAATCACATTATAGACTCCTCATTACACATATCATTAATATCACCCAAATAAGCACAGAGCATCAACTCATCCAATCTCACATTCATAATCTCATGTCACTACATTCAACATTTCACATAACACACAGTTTAAGGTTAAACGGCTAGCTCACCGGCCACCCCCACCTGCAAGTATAGAGGTAGCCATGTCGTGTGTCTCAAGATTACCCTCCTGTTCATCCTTCATAGGACGACCCCATATTGGCAGGGCTATCCACCCGTTCATCATTTATAAGGTGACCCCACATTGGTAGGACCACCCTCCTGCAACCACAGCTAACATCACAGAATATGCATATACAATTTGACATGATCACAACCCATCCCTCCTACACTCATTACT
This sequence comes from Linum lewisii, assembly GCA_034768395.1. NCBI lineage: Eukaryota > Viridiplantae > Streptophyta > Magnoliopsida > Malpighiales > Linaceae > Linum > Linum lewisii. The sequence continues at coordinate 25,861,087 of CM068304.1, forward strand.
AGTTCCGATCGGTTTATCATCATTGTTAATTATTTCCCCAACCAAACACATCACAAACAACCCACAATCATCAACCAATTCATCAATTAACATGCATCCAATAGTCATCAAACATCATATTTCACATAACAGTCAATTGCAGAACAGTTTTCCCCCTTTACTCTCTTTCAATTTCCATGCAAATCCTACATTCATCTAAGTCAGAATTACAAATCCTCACGCCGACCATTACTACCTATCGTATGCTAAACCCTCACCTGACAAGAAGATGAGGCTCTAAAACAACTTCTAGAACTCGAACAACCAAGCTATTCTTCTCCAAAAACGTAGCTTCTTCCTTCTGCAACTGACAGCACTTCACTACGAAATACCCAGAACCGAGACATGCTATTTCTTCCTCTTGTCACCATGAACGTGTAGCAAGAAACGGATCATCAATCGGACCTACGTAGCTCCCGGAATCGAGGTTTGAAGTTGGGGGAAGTTTGGTTCGTCAAAGGATTTTTCGGGAGGAAAGAGAGAGAGGGAAGTTGAGGATTTCCGTCAAAAACTCATTTTTTTATAGTCAGTCCATGATACACGACCATGTATCAGGATCTGCCAACTTTGATGAATTTTCACGTACTTGCTTGTAACTTCGACCCAACTCAATTATGAACGTCCAAGACTTCGATGGGGCCTCAAGAACATTGTTTCCAATGTCTCAACCATCCAAACTCGAGTTTGAAATTGTTCGGTTGGGTGGGGATGTTACAATGGTGTTGAGGTATACGACCACCTAGTTTTCCGCAACCTGGAACTCGAAGAATGCATCAAAGGAATGGAGAAAGAAATTGAGCTCCTCAGGTTCCAGCTAGAAGAATGTAAGGCTTTCGCGGCTAACATATGATTCTGTTCTGACTATGTACTATTATGGTTCCCCTATATGTAGTATTATGACTATGTACTATTATGGTTCTATTATGATTCTGTATGATGTAGTGGCGGCGTCAAGGTCTAGTACCGGAATATGAATTTCTGTTATGAGTCTTCAATGACTCCATTTTGCGTATGTTATGAGTATTTGGTAATGAACTCCGTTTTCTTTATGGTTGTGCTATGATTGGTGTTAAGAATATCTTTTACGCGACCGTTATGAATTTCGTAACTGTTATGACTTAAACAATAATTAGCATAAATAGCAGAAGTATCATACATAGCATAAATAGCATCTCTTAAACCAGTCTATTACCACACATACTAACAATACGTCAAACAAAAGTATATATATCATAGTCTATTTCTTCCTTGCTGCCCGCGAGTTCTTCCTTCGTGTTGAGCGCGATACAGACCTCTTCACTCGTGCCTCCACACGCATGTCTTCATCGTACTTGTAGGCTGCAGAAACGACATCGTGGTGCATTTGTTCCACTTATCCTGAACCAGACGGCACAAGTACCACATCCGCTCCATCTTCATGACATCGACTATATGCAAGTTTCCCTTATCCTTGAACCTACCAATGTAGTGCTCCATGAACCACTACAAGAAACTGGTAATTTAACAGTAACAGCTTAACAGCGGCCACTTTTTGGCCGCTGTTAAATTACTAAATACGCGTAATTTAACAGCGGCCACTTAGCCGCTGTTAAATTACACAATGGCCGCTGTTAAAATTACGCGATCTGATTGGTTGAAACAGCTACACGCGGATTACACCAAATCTAATCTTAACCATTGATTTAATCGTGGTTAATCTCTGTCGTTGATTTAAAAAAACCCTAATAACTCTTTTCTTCTAATTTTGGAGCCGCGCATTCTTCTTCGTCGGAGTTGCACCTTCTTCGCCGGTCTTCCTCATCTTCTTCTTCTTCACCGATCTTCCTCATCTTCTTCTTCTTCGCCGATCTTCCTCATCTTCTTCATCATTGATCCTCTTCTTCTTCTTCTTCTTCTTCTTCTTCTTCTTCTTTTTCTTCTTCTTCTTCTTCTTCTTCGCCGATACCCTTTTCTTCTTATTCTTCTTCTTCTTTGATCTTCTTTTCTTCTTCTCATCTAGCGTTTGTTTAACAGGCAACGTCGACGGAGAAGGCAGAGATCTTCACCAATCTTCTTCTTCTTCTTCTTGATCTTTTTCTTCTCCTTCTTCTTCTCTTTCTAGATCTCCACTTGTTTCCTCCGGAGGAGAGCAAAATCTACGGAAGGAGGTGAACAGAATTGACGGAAGGAGGAGGAAGAAGGAACCTTCGTCGTGTATTTGGATTGTCGCTGGAGTTCCGGTTCTCTCGCCGGATCTCCGACTATCAATTTAATCATCGAACAGTTTAACAGCGGCCTATGGCCGCTTTTAAAAAATATTGTTTAACGGCGGCCACTTTTTGCCGCTGTTATATATATTTTACATTGACACATTTAATAGCGGCGAGTGACCGCTGTTAAATTCAATTTATGCCGCTGTTAAATTACCAGTTTCTTGTAGTGAACCTTGCCACATATAATCCATAATTATTTATGTCCGATTGTGCTGGGGTAGATGGAACCTTCCAAGGAAATGGACTGATATTAACACCAGCCTTAGCCAGCAAGAGGGGCACTGCGTACTGCATCAACCTTGTACATGTTGACTTGAACACCTGCTCTGATTCGAAATCTTGCCCACAAGGCAGACTGTTGAGAATGAATTTTTCCCTCTTTTCAAAATCAACACCAAACACATAGAAGTGTTGGTACTTCTTACCTCCATGGATGGGGAAAAAAACCTACATCAACATGAATGAACACGTATCTTAAACATGTATCCGTGGTATAATAGAACCGTTCACCAGTATTTGCCTTACATATTTGATGGTCCCCCAAAGTTTGTCCTTCAAGCAAGGCATGTTGGCTGGATTGGAGTATTCTTCCAACCGTTGTCCAACTTTTGAGTCACTCAACGCCACTACAAGTTTTGACTCGACCTCCTCCTGTGCAGCCACCTACAACGAAACAAATTATTATAACACATGCATAATAATATAGAATGACCACATAACACAGAATAACATACACTGGCATAGAACATCCATAACACAAGCATAACACAGAGGTCTGCTCATGCAAATAGGGAAACAGACATAACAATAAGGCATTATAGCACAAGCGTAACACAGGCATAATAACACATGTGTAACATGAACATAAAGAGGGCATATCATGAACTAACCGCGACACAAATAGGGAAACACATGCATGTGATGTTGTCTCGCTGTTGCGTTGATTACACTAGAACAGAACCATGTATTGTAAACTAACATTGATGCTTGTATCTTCACCAATGTCACTTCTCAGGGAATATACATATATGCTCCCCCTATTTGAATGATATAGTCAGTGTCTATACAGTAATGTAACGCACCAGTAATAGGAATTGATTAGGCAACAAGTACTTACACTCTGACGTCTTCTCGTAACACGTAGTTAACAAGGATATTCTCATCCACAGCTAGTTCTTTCTGTAACCACTTCTCCAGTACGTACAGGCTCCCAAACTGCCTAAACCATGTTTTTGGTCTATCATACAGCACCAACGTCTATACTACTTTCACCTTCTCAAGTCTTTTCTCTTTCACAATGGCACTTAGTGGCCTCTAAGCCTCAGTGTCAGTGGGAATTTCTTGCTCTGCTTGTGCCACAACTGCCTTACCTATATCCCCTACGTTGGGGGCCTCCCCATCACTCTCATCAGTATCTGACGAAGAACTGTCTGAGGACATTTCCTCGAAAGTGGGAGACGATAGCTGTTGAAGGATGACGATCTCCCCACAAGGTTGAAACTGCCTGCTCCCACCCTCACCCAGTGCTGTAGCTTTGTCTTTGTAATCCTCGTCATTTTCTTACTCGTCATCGGAGTCTTCATCTTCTTTGGAGGATGATTCTTCCGACGACGTATCTTCCTTCTTCTCATGAACTGCCTTATCACCCTTATCCTCGACAGGCTTATCAGCCACAGGCGCCTCCTCTACGACATCGTCATCATCGTCGTCGTCTTGGTCATCATCTTCTTCGTCTTCATCATCTTCTTCTTCGTCATCTTCCTCATTTTTATCACTTTTGTCCTCGTCATCTTCGTAATCGTCGTCGTCATCTTCCTCATTCTCGCCATGCAAATCATCTTTCTTCTCCTCATCTTTACTTTCCTCTTCTTGAGCAACTGCTGGGGTTTCATGAATTAGTCGCACAACAACAGCCTCCCTGGCCTCCCACAATGTGCACTCTGCTCAGAGTCCACTGATCAAGTCTCTTCTGTTCTTCACCTTCGTCTCAGCAATTGCCTTCAGTAAGGCAAGCTACACGAAAACAAAATAAATAAGGTACAAAAAGTGATTATAACGCATTCATAACAGTTGTATTGTAGATAGTACTCACTTGTGTAGGGTCAGCAGATGATGCGTCCACTAGTTGTGCCCAATTGTCACTGGACCCTTCTACATGAGGTGCAGACGATGATGCGACTTCTTGTGTCGGTTTTGTGGGTATCATCTCAAAAAGCTCGTCGATCCATGGAGTCTTAGACAGTGACTACCGATTCAATGATTGTCTGCTCTTCAACTTGAAAGCCCAAGCACCATTGGCGGCCTTCATCATCTGCACAGCAGTGCTGATATAAAACCCATCCCGAATCAACCCGGGTAAACCCATGGTCGAATCGATTATGAGCATCACTAGAAGATACACCAATAAAATAAAAGGGAAACAACATTTAAAAGTCGAAATAAACATAAATCAAGAGAAGTCGGAAGCTCCTCCATTAGTCAAATCCAAAATCTGGTTGCAAAAGCACAACTCAAAACCAAGATCCATTACTTATGTGAGATTTAATATTTACCTCAAACTCCTCTCCGTACACGTAGCTCATGTTGATTGTCCAATCATTCAGTGTAAGCTCTGTCACCCACATCTCTCAAATGAGAGAAATTTAGCATTGTCATGCCTAATGCATCTTTCCTTTTCCAGGCTTGACTTATGGTATCGGCCCATTTGCACTTGAACAATGTCATTGGACGAGATTAGTAGTCTAACTCTACACTGTCGACTAGCTTTCCATAAAACCATATGTCGCTCCTGATTGGATTATTGTCTGAAGCACTAGCCACACTATCAGTTCCAAATGCAGCAGCAACACCACAATTTTGAGTTTTCAGCGGCGGTGTCATGATCAAAAGTTCAAAAATGGTAGCCGTTGACATCATATGCATTGTATCTCAGAGTAGATCCTCTTGGCCCTCTCGCTAACATCATAAGCTCATTGTTATGCTCATTGGCTCGATCATATAAAATTTGAAATAACCAGAAGTAGGAATATTGTGAATACACATAATTGAGATGAAACCAAATTAAGTGTAGTAGTGGCAAACCAATTGACTTACGCGAGTGGCAAACCATTCCACAAATGTCTTGTGAACTGCCTTTTGGACTGATGTTTCATTAGCACGTCGTCCGCCCATATTCACTCTCAACTCAGCTTCTCACTCTCGCATGAATGGCTTTACAATAGGGGAATTAACAAGAAAATAACGATGAGCTTGCTTCCATTCCATATTGAAGAGATTAAAAGGTTTCCCTTCTTCAACAGGTACGCCTTTACCGGGTTCATCACCTTCTGGCTCAGAAGCGATACGTTTTAACTGATTATATATTGTTTCAACTTCGTCATCGAAATACAAAGATGTAAAATTGAACAACTCCTTGGAAATCCACCCTTTGGCAATTGAACCCTCATGACGTGCCTTGTTGCCTACAAAACTTTTCAATTTCCCCAAAAATCTGGAGAAATTAAAATTTATGTGTCAGAATTTGGAGGAATGAAAATACCAAGTTGAGAATAAATTTGGAGTTGGTTATACCTCTCTATTGGATACATCCATCGATATTGAATAGGTCCTCCTATTCGTAGTTCGTCAATGAGGTGGAGAATTAAATGCATCATTACCGTGAAAAATGACGGTGGGAATATCATCTCCATATGGCATAACGCAAGAACAAATCGTTCTTGCAATTTACCAAGCCCATCATTATTTACGATTGGAGAGCATAACTCCTTAAAACAAGATCCTAGTTCCACCAAAACTCTTGTCACACCGATTGGAAGTATATTTCGAATAGCCAATGGTAGAAGACCGTGCAACAAAATGTGTGAGTCATGACTTTTGAGTCCAAACATTTTGTGATTTTTCAAATCTACACACCGAGATATGTTGCTTGCATAGCCATCTGGAAATGACATTCCTTTCAATGATCTTAGCAGAAGATCAATTTTATGTCGATCCAAAGTGAAGATAGCTGCAGGACACTTTTTCTCATCTAATGGCCACAATCTTCTTATCATCATAGCCTTCAAATCTTGACGAGCTTTTCGATGGTCTTTCCTCTTGTTCGGATCCTTCAACAACGTGTATAAAATATTTTCGCACACATTCTTCTCAATATGCACCACGTCGAGATTGTGGCGCAACAGATTGAACTCCCAATACGGCAAATCGAAGAAGATGCTTCTTTTTTTCCATTGAGAAGCTGGTCCAAAGGTTTGCACTTGAGTTTTGCCGAAGGTAACATTTAACTCCGACACTTGCGCTAAAATCTTGATACCTGACAACAATCTTGGTGGATCTCTATTGTCATCCCTACCATCAAACTTTGCTTTCTACAATCGAAAACGATGACCACGAGGTAGGAACCTTCTACTACCCATGAAACACCACTTTAAAAGCCGGTAATTTCATATTATCACCATCAAAATTGCATGATGGACATGACAGTTGGGTGTATGTATTCCAACCAGAGAAATTACACAACTCAGGGTAGTCACTTATAGTCCACATTAGTGTAGTTCTCAAAGTGAAAGTTTCCCTCTTTGATGCATCATACGCTTCAACCCCAACCCATAACTCTTTCAGCTCGTCTATCAATGGTTGCAAGTAGACATCCAAATCATTACTAGGCATCTTTGGACCTGGGATAATGCCAGACAATATTAAGCTAGTTTGCTTCATGCATAACCATGGTTGCGTGTTATATGGCATTAAGACAATTGGCCACGTGCTATGACTTATACTCATTGTACCAAATGGATTAAACCCATCTGTTGCAAGTCCAAGCCTTACACTACGCGGATCTGCATCAAAATCTGGATGTCTTTGATCAAATGACTTCCAACCTTCAGCATCTCTGGGGTGTCTACTCATTCCATCACTACTTCCTTCGGTCGCATGCCAAGCCATATCTTCAGCAGAATGTGGAGACATATGCAACCTCCTCAGCCGAGTTATGAGTGGGAAGTACCTGAATATTTTCACAGGAATAGACTTCTTCTTCAGTGTGTTATTAGCACCGCCCTCCTTGAACCTCTGATGATCGCATACCCTACAATGAGTCGCTTGATTGTCCTCCCCAACGAAAAACATACAATCATTGTGTCAAGCGTCAATTTTTTCATAGTTAAGACCCAACTTTTTGATGGTCTTTCGAGCCTCATAATTGGTCTTAGACAACTTAGCTATGGTGAAAACTTGGTGAAACAAATTCAGTATCTTCGCCATTGCCTTATCATTGATCTTGTGCATGTACTTGATATGATATAATCGCAACAAAAATGACAGTTTCATGAACTTCTCACATCCATCATACAATGGGATCTCTCCATCTTTGAATAGACAGAAAAAATCATCGCTCGATATATCTTGTTCAACATTCTGATCGGGCATTACTGTATCTTCCGTAGGGATATGTGATACCACTCGTTTAGCCTCCTCTTCTGCCGGTATTGTTGGAGCATCACGAGTACCCATTCCGAAAGCGTCATTGACCATATTCAAAAGCAAGTTTTGCTCCATTGGGGGAACTTCTTCAACCGTTCTTATAGGTGCTTCACCTGCTTCCGGGTTCGCCTCATTCGAGGTGGATGATGGTCGGCCAGTTGAAGTTGATACCCCATGCAAGGTCCAGTTTGAGTACGACGCCAGAAATGACTTCTGTCGTAAGTGTGTTGTCACTTCAGGCCTTGGTCTCCACACCTTAAAGTTACACTTCGGACAAGGACAGAGAATGTTTGTTCCATCCAATGCATTTGAATATGCAAAGTCTAGAAACTTTTTGGACACCATCATGATACTGTTTAGTATGACGAGGCATCTTCAACCAAGACTTACCCATTTTTCTAAGTAACACCTAGAAAAAAAGGCTAAGAGGTTAGTGTAAATCGAAAAATGTCTGTGTATAGACATCACGTGTAATTTAGTTAGTATTAGTACTATTTTATCTATCCAACATTATTGCTCGGTTGTAATGATTCTAATCTCGTATGTAATGATCCTATTTAATAATTTTAATTTACTATATTAACATAACTAATTAATAATTTTCTCAACTATTATTATATTTTATTCACAAGTTATGCTGGGAGTGACAATAATATTATTAAAATAGCACAAAATAATCAAAAAAGCTAAGCAACAAATATTTTTAATCATGCTTATTATCATGTAAAAAAAATCAAGCTTATTAAGTCATTTTCTAAAAATTAACTCATGCATGATTAGAAGATTATTCAAACCATAAATAAAATCATATATAATAATCAAGGTGAAGTTTAATCAACTAATGCATAATCATGAGATTTTTGGTAACTATTAACTTATCAAAATTAATTATAAGATTATAATTATTTAATTAATTTCAAGTGTCATAAAAAAATTTAACTCATAATCATATACAATCTTGTAAATATATCATATACAATGTTGGACATGCAAACATACAAGTTTTAAAATTTTGACATAATCTTCATTTCAACCAATGAATTTCAAATTAAAAATTGTACCAACTTTCACTTTACATGCATATAGGGGTGGCAGTCCCAACCTGAAACCCGAAAACCTACCCGTAATCGACCCAGTCAACGCGGTTTTACAATCGAACTGACCAAATAACGGGTCTGGGTCGGGCAGTTAAAAAAAACCGGCCAAATATTAGGGCGGTTATTGGTCCGCCAGATAACCGGGCCTACCCGGCCGAATGCCACCCCTATATGGATGACTTGATGAGAGTTGGGATCATAACATCGTTATGTTTTAAATTTATTTTCTTCGAACTCTTAATATTCACAATTTCGGATGTTAATTAGTTATTATTAAACAGAAGTACTTGTGTTATTATTTTGGTATTTCAGATTTTTAGTTTTCGGAATTAATTATTTGGTTAGTTGTTTAGTATTTCAGAATTAATTTTTATTAATTGTGTTACTTAATAAGTTAGTACGAAGTACGAACTAAATTGTGAAATTAACATATCCCAAATTAAGTGCTACAATTGAAATAACAAATTATTTGGGCTACTAAAACCTATAATTATGCAGTCCAATTGGGTTTGGAAGCAGTTGGGCTTCATTTGGATTCGAATTTGGGCCGCAAATATTGGGCTTCACGCTAGGCCGGGTATAACCATTGGTGCCCGCCCGCCCGTCGGTCACGGTCACGGTAAGGAAAACAGAACCGACGAGTCTGGGTCGGGCGGTTAAAAAAAACTGGCCAAATATTAGGGCGGTTATTGGTCCGCCAGATAACCGGGCCGACCCAGCCGAATGCCACCCTACATGCATACAACCATGAAACAACAGTTAATTTCACTTTAGAAATATGCACCACCAATCTAGAATTCAAAGAACGGTTCAGCTGGAAATCTACCGAATCTGGAAAATAACAAAATCAAGTTAACATCACAAAAAACTAAAGAAAAAACAAAATTTTTAAAATTGTTAAAAATTTTATACTTACTCAAATGGGTCAGGTTATGACTGATGTCTATTCAAAATGGTATCTATTCAAAATTCGACAAACTCACCTACTAATACTTCTTCTATCTTATACAGGGCCATTGAAGTTCCGAAGAAGAAGGAAGCAAAGAAGGAGGCGCCTAAGGAGTACGATCCTCCTCTTGCTCCATACTACGAGAAGCCTCCCTTCCCAAATGCATTGCTACCTAACGCAAGGATCAAGACTGGCATGTGGGGAAACAAAGAAGGATACCCTACCATCCGTAGCAAGAAGCCTTCCTTGCCATATCCAGCTAAGTGCCCCGATCCTGGTTCTTTCACTCTGCCTCTTATCATTAATGATGTTAATGTAGAACGTAGTTTGGTTGATCTAGGTGCGCCCGTAAATGTCATGCATATGAGTCTGTTCGAGAAATTGAATCTAGGAGAACTTAAACCGACTAGCATGCAACTTGTCTTTGCTGATAGATCATTGAAAATGCCTAGAGGAGAGATTAAAGATGTTGTCACTAGATGTGGTCCTTTCACTTTCCTAGCTGATTTTTTGGTTATAGATACTCGAGAGGCGGATTCTACCATCCTTATAGGTCGACCCTTCATGGCAACAACCGAAATGCAAATCAATGTTCCGAATGGTTCTTTGACCTTGAGGGTTGGTAAGGAAACAATAACATTCCGCCTTAAGGACGGTATGAAACATACTCCTATGGAAGAAGAACCTCACTGTTTTGCTGTTGAAACTATGGAGTTGACCTTGATCAAACTCCGTTACTGATATCTCTTCTAGTGTTTCGAGATCGATTGTTGCCGTAGGTGCTGAACAAGTCATCAAGCAGAAGACCGGGACCAAGGCACAAAAGCCACCGAAGAAGAAGGAACTGAAAGCATCTTCTTCTCAATCACCACCAAGCAAAGAACCTGGCAGGCTAAGGAGGAAGAATCAAAAGAAGCCTCAAATGGCCTGGAGGCCAGTTGCTCCGCCATCCTCTTCCGAGCCAGTTGCACCACCAATTCCTTTCAAGCCACCGGTGCGGAAACAAGTGAAGAAGGAGAAGCCGAAAGCAGCTCCCAAGGAAGCGCCACGGATCACAGATCCCGGTGAAATGAAGCCGGAGGCTAGAGAGAAGACAAAGCCGATTGTTCTCATTCCTTCCACTGTAACACTCGCAAGGGAAGATCTCTCAAGAGAACTGTTCGGGCTGTTCAAGATTACCGACCACCTTCCCGATGGACGTACCAAGCTCATTCATGCCAACGGGAAGAAATTCACGCTCACCGGAGATACCCCGAAGCTCTACTTCATGAACTCCGACGCAAGCGTTAAGGAGATCCTGAGTTGGGATGTCTCCTAACACCATCCAGGTATCGTCCAGCTCAAGGACGTTATTCAAGAGTGCTTCGTGGGAGGCAACCCACAGTTGGAGTCAGTTTTCAATTTGTGTCAAACTCAGTGTTTTAGAGTATGTTCGGGGGAGCCAAAAATGTCAGTTTCATGATTTCTTATTTTTCGTGTGTAGTTTGTGTGTCCTCGTTTCAATCCCAAGTTGTTTGAGGTTGTTCCGATTTTTGTCAAATTAGTTCTGATTTTCTGAAGTATGCTGGAATTGCGATAACATTTTAAAAACAAACTGCAGGCCAAGTTTTCGCCAACAATTTGCACTTTTTTCGGCGAAAACTCCTCTTTAAAACCCACTGTGTTTTCTCACCAATTTTTTATAAACTTTTCGGCAAAAAGTTTCATACTTTTCGGCGAAAACTTCCTTTGATATTCGGCAGACGAGTTGAACTAATCTTTTCGGTGAAAAATTGCACATCTTTTCGCCGAAAATTTCAAAAAATCCTAAAATCTTTTTCCCTTTTCTATCTTTTTTCCGGTCGATTTTCTCTCGCTCCCCCCTCACATTTTCGAACGAAAAAGCAAACAAAGCCCCCCTTTTTTCGAAACATCATCGCCGCTCTTCTAACGTCGCCGCCGCCCGTTTTCGCCGTCGCCGACCGCCACCGCTCAGTCCCTCATCCTCCCCTGATCATTTTAAGCCGTAGAACATCCGAATCGGAGCTCTAGAGCTTCAGTTCCGCCAAAACCTAATTTCTCGAGTTTTTCACCGATTCCTCTTCTTTCGTTCGTTTTTAGCCATCATGACTTCAAGGTAAGTTGTAGAGATTTTCATTGCGAGTCTTTTGGCATATAGAATGCTGAATTTCGTCGAGGTTGACTTTGGTTGACTTTTTCGGTCTAACTTGATTTGCGTGCCGACTGTTTCATGAGAATTTTGGTGAACTGATTGTTTTGGACTGTTCTAGCATGCTTAGGGAGATTTGTGGTGAAATTTGATACCATTTGGTCATGATTTGCTATGCTTAAAGGATGATTCTTTGTGGCGTTGACTTTTTGGGCATATCGGTTTGACCTACGACCTCTAATTGTAGTATTACAATTCTGGCTGGTCCTATGTGTGTTTTTGTGATTCATTGTGCTCACCAGTTACTTGTTTTGCTTACCCCCACTCGGTTTTCCTCATTTCTTTGTGAAATTGAGTTTTTTGACTAAGTGTGGGGTAGGTTCTTAGTTTGACTAATCTGGTTTCGTTTCTTGCTATGAAATAGGCATGTAAACAATGAGCGCAGGACTAAGGCCAGACTTGACACCGGCTCTAGCTCCAGGGCACCAGCCCCAGTCACTCCCGCCATCCACGGCCCTCCTCCAGCATTTTTAGGCCGCATCGGGTACCACTCCACTGTTGCCCGCTTGCCCGTGCACTACTTCGAGCGCTACCAGAAGTTCCACCACATTCCCGGAGCCAACGTGCGAGCAATGTCCCTGGACTCCCTCTCCGCGCACGATGAAGATTGGCACAGGAATGTGCTCAACTCGTTGGCACCTTCAGGTCTTCTAGAGCTGACCACCATAGCTGATAGCTTCCCAGACGTCGCGCTCCAGGAATTTTGGGCTACATTCGAGCTGGATGAGCACAAGGCGAGGCGGCATAAGAAGGCCATTTCCTTCTATCTTGGTGGGGTGTACAAAGAATTCACCTACGATGAGTTCGCTGCTCACCTCGGCATCCCACTGGAGCACTACCAGGGTCACCACCTCGGTTGGTAGAACAACTCGGGCAAAGGCACGGAATATGACGCACTCTGGAGCCACATCACTGGAGTTTCGGATGCTCAGACCACGACTCATAACTCCGTCAGGTCACTCTCTCACCCTCTCTTTCGTTTCATTCACATGGTTTGGCGTAGATCACTGTTGTTTGCTCCAGAGAAGGACCGCCTCCACATCAGCAGAGAGGAGCTCCTACTTCTCCGTGCCATCCGAAAGGCTTATCCGCTTCATCCAGGATGGGTGCTGGCACGCCTCTTCCACCATAAGACCAAGACGACCAAGATGTCTCGCTCCCTCCTTGGCGGTAACTTTGTAGGCCGCCTCATTGTCACCCTCGCTCTCAGATAGTCATATGGCCCTGACGTCCTACGTCGCATAGTACACACCGTCAGTGGTGATTTAGCGGTCGAGTACGACCTCCAGTTGGACTACGGTCCATAGGTGGCGGCAGCTCCTCCTCTCTACCACGAGGTCGAGTCGGAGGAAGAAGATGATTCTGAGGAGCAGCAGCCTCAGCCAGGGCAGGAGTTTGATGACCATATACCCTCGCCACAGCATCAGATAGAGTACGTATATCAGCAGCAGCCGCCCCTTCAGGATCCATTCCAGATGCCACATCCTCAGCACCGACCGCCTCCAGCTGACTTTGGAGAGCTGTATGAGCGACTCCAGGAGTGGCAAGTCACAGACACCGTCACCCAGGATGTCAGATGGGTTATTATGCAGCAGCACATGCGCCGCAATGATGAGAGGTGGTCAACGACATCCTCCACATTCCACCTCCCGATGCACCTGACCAACAGTGATCGGGTTGTATCCTCTTCCTTGTCCCTTCTTTTTATTTCTTCTTTTCGGATTTCGATCCAACTTTTTCTGTGTGGATCCGAGACACTTGTCCCAGTTTCATTTTTATCTTTCATTTGTTTTTATTTTGCAGGTAGTTTGGTAGATTCCCTTTGCTTAGGGTTTACTACATTTCCCTTCGCTTTGGTAGATTTCCTCCCCGCTCCAAGGACCCGTGTTCATCCCCTACACCAATCATCTCGGTCCAGGTTCTTCTATTTTCTCTCAACTCTACTTTTAGTCCTGTGAGGACACAACGATTTAAGTGTGGGGTAGGATGCTAGAGAACCTTGCATGAACTTGATTGCCCCTAATTGTGTTTTTGTGTGTTCTGTGGTGCCTTTCCAGTTTCTCTAGCATTAGAATTGCTCGGTTCTTGATTTTGATATTAAGTTTTTGTTCAATTTTTCATAATGGTGCTTAGACTGCTTAACCTAGAACCTGAGAACCAACTTGTATACTTTGATGCTAAATTGCCTGGTCAGAACAGATTTTCAAAATCACACTTGTAGTTGTCACTTTGATTGCATGAAAATGACTGAATCCGACTAGCAAACCAAATGTGAGCTTTTGATCTATTGCACATAACTTGCAATTTCAATTCTTTTTGAGTGGTTTTCTATTTGCTTGAATGAGTTAGAATTTGCATGAGACCTATTCGAGACCACACGATGACACGAGCTCTAGAATGATAGGGGCACCTAGATTCAGCTACTAAGCCAGATAGCCTGCCTAACGTTAAATCCATTAGGTTTAAACCCTTGAGCTTGGCCTGTTCTTTTGGTTCGATATACATTACAGCCATTCCCCATTCTTTCATTCCCGATTGATCCCCTGTGGTTGTAGTTCTAGATTAGTCTACCGGAAGTCGATTTGTGGTAACCTGCCCATAGCCATTAAACAGGTGGTCTTAGCTATTATGTCCAGACGTGTAAACCCCTCTAGCAACTAAAAGAAAGAATCAAAACAAAAGAAAAAAAAACAGAAAAAGAAGAAAATAAGAAAAATTTTGAAAAAAACAGAAAAGTTCAAAGTTTCAAAGTTTGTAGCATAGTTCAATAACGTTCTTCTCCCTACATATGGAAGAATGAAGTCAAAAGAAAATTCAGAAAAAAAAATAATAATGAGCAAAGAAAATAAACTATGCTATAAGCTAGGGAAGCCATAAGCTAGATTTGAGGGAAGTTAGTCGAAAGCAACACTGCACCAAAGCCATCATCATACATTCCCATCATCCATTTCATCTTAACCCTTGTAGTGTAGAATTCGTTACAGTCCTAAGCAGGGAAGTCCTTCTTGACTAGTTCCACAATGGTGGAGATGTGTCGAATTGCAAACTTATGACAGAATTCAGTAACAGAAAATGATTGAGAGCAGAAACGTCCCTAAACACAGAGAATGAGAGTCTTCCCTTGTACTAAATATTATATGTGTGAGGAGTCTGGTCGATCAGGTCAAATTCGTGCATGATTGGTTACTGCTTCTTGTCGTGTGTAGTTTTTAGTGAGACCAGGTTGTTTGGCTGATCAGTATGCATGTTAGGTTTCTTGTTCTAGAAGTAGCTGTCTAATAATTCATTGTGCGAGCTTGAACTTCAATTTAATCGATCTTATCAATTGTGAACATAAGCGTTCTCTATTCAGTTTGCTTGAGGACAAGCAAAAGCTTAAGTGTGGGGTATTTGATGACACTCGATTTGACGTGATTATCAGCCTCATTTAAACGATATTTCTTGGCTTAAGACATGGTTTTTAGGGAAAAATAGTGAATATTCACTCAACTGCTCTATCTCGTGCCATTTGTGTTACTTTGGCCCGTTTCGGGTCTATTTGATGGTTTTCTAGTGCTTTCATGATAGCCCAAGGTTTTTGCCGTCAAATAATGTAACCAGAGACGTGTCTAAGGCATCAAAACCTCGAGGAATCGCACCAGAATCAATCCAAGGAGTCAATCAAGTCAACACAATCCTGCCCCATTTTACACATAAGTTTTCGGCGAAAAGACCTGAAGTTTTCGCCGGAAACTCAAAAAGAGATCGTCAGAGCTTTCAAGAAGAAGTTTTCGGCGAGAAGTCAAAGTTCTCGCCGAAAACTCTAAGTGGAAAACTCATAGGAGATTAGTCGACGGAGCCAGCATTTTTCGAAGAAGTTTTCGGTGAAAACTCCTGAAGTTTTCGCCAAAAATCCAGACCTAATCCGACGCTGATAGGGTTAAGTATAAATACTTAACCGGCGGCTCAAAATAAAAGATATACTTTTCATAATAGAACTTTCACGAGTTCCAGACTTAAGAAGTTCAAGAGAGCATAGTTTAGAGTTCGAAGAGCCAGGAAGAGATCGTGACGCCATCTTTTCATCTCGGAGACTCGGAGCTAGGAGTGAAGATTACCAGAGAGCGAAGCTTTGCCAGAGTCGTCTTAATTAGGTTTTGCAGTTTCTATCTGTTCTTCCTTTTCATGATGAACTTTGTTTCTGTCTTTGATTCTGTTGTTATGAACATGAGTAGCTAAACTCGTAGAGCTTATACTAGATGAACCCTAAGTGACCCAGGGCTTTAAAGCGGTCACAGATCAGCGGTGATTAGATTCAAAGTTCAATCAGTTTGTCTTTCATGTTTGGTTTGTTCTTCGTTGTTTATGTTTCTTGTCTGGCTTGATCACCTAGATTATTTCTTGTTAAGCTGAGGATAGAAGCGAACGCTCGCCTCACTTTAAAACATCAAATCAACAATTAACCTATTCATTGGAGTGTGCCTCTCGTAGGAACCAGTTAGGGTTAATCCACTTCAAGAGTAACTCATAAATCGTTAGTAATTCCGCCAGTTAGTTTAGTCGTCGCAAGAAGCGACCGTACTCAGGCGGCTAATTAATCTTGGTAGCTAGATCGGATAGAGCGACGTTCGCCAGTCTTAAACCTAAGGGTCAGGAGTTATGGTGGTGTCTTAGAATTGATTGAACGAGAATTGAAATTCGTTGATCTGTTGATTGTCAATGCTCTGGTGAACTAAGGGGGATTCGAAGTCTAAACTTGTCTGTCGTCTTTGTTAAGTCAACCAATCTTTCAATCTGTCTTTCAATTTTAGTTTTTAATTTGTTAGCATTTTCTAGAATAGAAGTCGTGGAACTCACACACCACGCAACAACGTGTTAAACCTGAATAATCTGCCTTTACATTTGAGTAGACGATTATTAGAAGACCTGTGGAATACGATCTATTTAGCTTCTAGCTTAGTAGTTATTTGATTGCACGCATTACTACGTTCATCACTGCACTCGAAGAAGCAGAGCAGGTCCAAATTTCCTTCTGCTTTAAACGATAAGTTTTCACTCAAGCAACCCAAAGAGAGCCAGAGCACAGAATAAACGATGGTGAGAAACACGAGCTATATTTCTGAACTGGATCTCTCTAAGGCCATTTCCCCCTTCAGACCGGGGACGAGCAATAAACTTCCAAGAAACTTTTGCTTGTTTGCTTGTACCTGTAACCCCCCAAAGGAATCTATTGCAAGCTTTCTCCACCTCCTTGATCACTGCCCTAGGGAGTAAAATACATTCATCCAATATTGACACATGCTAATCAAAATAGAGTCAATTATTTGAGCTTTTCCAGCATAACTGAGAAGCTCAGAGGTCCAAGAATTTACCCTCTGAATAATCCTATCCACCAAAGTCTGACAGTGCTTCGAACTGAGAGAGCCAGAAATCAGGGGCACTCCCAAGTACCTCACAGGGAGGGACCCTTGCACAAACCCAGTATGAGCGACCATAGCCTCGACAACCTGAGACGGGACAGACTTGGAGCAGTAAAGCTCTGGCTTAGCAGGATTAACTCTCAGCCCTGATAACAGATAAAAAGAGTTAAGGACATTGCAGACTCTCCCCACCCCATCAGCAGATCCTGTAGTGAAGATCATAAGGTCGTCTGCAAAGCACAAATGGGTGATCCCCAATTTCTTACATCTTGGATGGAAGGGGTAAAGACCTTTCGCTGCCAATCTAAAGAATAGGCAATAGAGGACTTCCATCGCAATAACAAACAGGTAGGGGGAGAGAGGATCCCCTGCCTAAGCCCCTTCTTAGCTTGAAAAAAAAACCACACAAACCTCCATTAATAGAAATGCTGAACATGGCAGAAGAGAGACAGGCTTCAATCCAAGTTATGAACTGCTCGAGAAGTGCATGGCTCGGAGAATAGAGAAAAGAAACTGTCAATCCACTGAATCAAAAGCTTTCATCATGTCAACTTTAATAACACAGCGCAGACAAACATTTCCAAGATGATAGTTATTCACCAGCTCTTGAGCCATTAAAACATTATCCGTTATGATTCTCCCTTTAACAAATGCAGATTGGATATTACTAATTATAAGGGGCAGGACTACACCAAGCCTATTAGCAAGCACCTTAGTGATACATTTATAGACCACATTACAGCACGAGATGGGCCGAAATTGAGGCATTGAAGAGGCATTCGAGACTTTAGGAATAAGAGCAAGAATTGTAGCATTTACCTTCCTGGGCATGGTAGAGGATTCAAAGAAGAAGCGAACCCCGTCAATAAAATCTTTACCAACCAAGTCCCAGGAATCCTGGAAGAAAAAGGTTGAGAACCCGTCAGGGCCAGGGCTTTTGTCACCTTTCATAGAGAAGAGTGCCAGCCTAATTTCTTCATCTGTTACTGGAGCACAAAGTTAAGAGACATCAGCTTCAGGTATTTTATGAATAAGCAGCTCTTCATAGTAATCATCCTTATACTTAAACAATGAGTCATCCAGAGTACCCAAGAGCTTTTCATAAAACCCAACCGCCTCATTTATAATATCAGGCAAGTCAGTAACAGTTCGACCATCAGTAGTGGAAAGACTAACAATCTGGTTGTAGGCCTGTCTACACTTCAGGGAAGTATGGAAGAATTTATTGTTAGAATCCCCTAAATTGACTTGACGTTCCCTAGCTTTTTGCTTAAGAAAAGATTCCTCAACCTTTCGAGCAACATTCCAGCAATCAGTAAGAGGAGAAACAAACTCCATATTAGCAGCAGAGGGGTCATCCATACTAGCCAGATGGGCCTTGTCAAGATCAGAAGCAATCACAGCGACCCTAGCACGGATGTCAGAGTATTCTTCCTTATTGAGATTTTGTAAAACCATCTTAACACTCCAGAGCCTACAATATAGGCCTTCAAGATCAACATCAGTAGTACAATTTCAGGCACAATGTATTATATCTCTATACGTTGGATGAGTAGTCCACGTTCGGAATAACTTGAAGGGCTTAAGGGGGACCTGGCATTAACATTAGTATTGAGCATAATGCAACAGTGATAAGAAAAACC
Organism: Linum lewisii; assembly: GCA_034768395.1. Taxonomy (NCBI): domain Eukaryota; kingdom Viridiplantae; phylum Streptophyta; class Magnoliopsida; order Malpighiales; family Linaceae; genus Linum; species Linum lewisii. The sequence goes on from CM068304.1 coordinate 25,880,156, forward strand.
AGGGGGTCGAATGTCAACCAAGCTCCTGGGAAAAGAATGGATCCAATCAACATTAACCATGACCCGTCCAGCTTGCGAGACAATAGAGCTATTAGTCCAAGTGAAGAGAGGACCAGTCACTCTGTGGTCAAAAACACTCAGGCTATCGATCCAAGCTTTGAAATCCTTCATGCTAGAGGTAAGAGAATCTCTGTTGGAAGTTTAATGATTGTTTTGCTATTTTCCATGAGGTGACTAATTCGTAATTCCGGCAACCATTTTTGTCGTTATTAATGTAGCACTACAACGACTATTTTTCCTTGTCTACTCTGTTTTAGGGGTTTGGCTGATTAAACATTTCAAATATGTTTCTCTCTCACTGAAGCTCTCAAGCACTTTTCCTTCTCTTCTCAGCCCTAATTCTTCTCTTCTTCTCTTCTTCTCTCCAATCCACCACCGACAAGCCTCCAGGACGTTACACCACCTACAACCCATCAGTCCTCTTCTTCGTTGACGGGCATCCATGATCATTCTCCTCTCTGTCAATCTTCATTGTTGTTGTTCAAACGACTACATGTAGTATATATGTCCACACTAGTATTTGTTAAGTTATTCGATCTCAAGCGGATACTAGTATATGTGTATTGTTCTATAATAGTATCATTATACCCATATAAAATATATATCAAATAGACTATTGGTTTAGCAGAAATTCTAAAGGTTTATTATTAGCCCACCAAACAACAAGGTTTACAGCCAGTTTCCCATTTACAGGAATGCCCCCCAAACATACTTTACTTCATTGGAGCACCTTCCTAAAACAACCAAAACGGATCTTAACCTCAAAAAAAAAAAAAAAAACGACAGATTTACACATTCAAGCATTTGTGTTCCTTCTTCTATCTACAGAGCAAATAGAAGATGATGTTCAGGAACAGGAGAAATCTGCAGGCCTATTTGCTTCATCACTATTACCTGAAATGTGAAAGAGATCACTTGTAAGCAAATTTTGATTTTGTCAGAATGGATGCATATAAGATTATATGTACATGCTAACCTTCTATACAGAACACTAATATCTTCCTTCACTAAAGGACTCTCCAAGAACCCATCACCAGACTCTGTCAAGTCGATTTGTTCCACCTCAAAATTCTGGTAACCACAATACTCGTTCCATTCAAACCACATTTTCGCAATTGCCTCCTTCCTGAAGCAAGTACTATGATCTTCCTCCTCAGGTGAATCACCAGCAACCAACCGATAAGCATATACTTTCTTCAACTGACCAGGCCGGAAGGCTCGCCCTATTGCCTGCCGTGTCACTGATGGATTAAGGTGGACATCCAATATTATTATGCGAGAAGCACCTACCAAGGAAATGCCTTCTCCACATGCCTTAATTGACCCGAAGAACACTTTCGCATCACACGAATTGTTGAAGCGATCCATCGACAACTCTCTCTGCTCAGAACTTGAATCACCTGAGATCACAAATATTTCCTTCCCTAACGTCCAAGCTTTCTCCCTTACCACCAATCTCTCAAGGAACTTCAATGGAGTCAGGTATTGACTGAATACCAATAGCTTCTCACCTGACGCCTCACATAAACGTAACATACTGAGGAAGAATTTTGCTTTCACCCCATCTCTTAAGTTCAAGCTACCTAATAGCTCATCCATCATACTGTCTGTCACAGCAACATTGTCAGGAAAGGTGTTCAGCTTTGGATGCAGATAAACAGCACTGCCAACAGCACTTCTCTTAAACTTTCTTGACAGCTTCTTCAACTTTACAACCTCATGCTTCTGCCTATTGCTAAGGTTAAGCACCACAGTGAAATCAACCAGTCCAGGAAGCTCATCCAAGAAATCTCCCTTATAATAGTGAAGAACCTTGCTAGTCATCTCACGGAGGTCTTGGATGATAGACACTTTCCTCTTGAAATCGGGATCTTTTTGGATTGTGTGCTCCACCAGATCATAAAACGTTGCATCAACACCCAATTTGATTTGTTTTCTGATCCCCGAGATATTTACTTTACTCAAGATGCGTTTCACAATGCCTTTCGAATCTTCCAACCTCAGAAACTTTGGGCGAACAAGATTCAATACATTGAATACCTCCTTCACATGATTCTGGTACAGGGTTCCAGAAAGCACAACTTTCCGACGAGTCTGGATTTTGGCAAGAGATTGCAATACATCGGTATTTTCATTTCTAGGAGTGTGCCCTTCATCCAAAATCAGAATTGTCGGTCTTTTGAGCAATATCTCTTGACAACGAGATGCAACTGTGTTGTTTCCACTGTCACAAATTATAGCAGAGAACTGTTTGTAACCTAAGAAAAGAATACTCTTCTCCTCCACCCACTGCTTTAAAACCTCCAGCTGCTGATGTCTACTATCAGCTTTCACACTGTAAAAGTCGTACAATGGAATATCTTCAACTTGCCATGTTTGAAACTCCTTCTTCCATGTAGTTAATATCCCTTTTGGTAGAACCACCAAAGGTCTTCCATGAGGATATTTGGCTAGAAAACTTTGCATGAAACTAATAATCATAAATGTCTTCCCAGACCCTGGTGCATGAGCTAATATGCAGCCTCCAGGTTTCTCTGCTACTAGGTTACTGCAAAGAAAATTGAAACCCTCCACCTGATGAGGTTTCATCATTTTCATGTGTCTTGGGTGAGCAGAGATATTAGTCACCATCAGCTCTTCTTCCGACAGTTGAATTCCAACTGCTTCATTTGAATCTCGGTTTCCAGTCCGGTAACTAATCGATGTTCGAGTGCTCTTTTTGGCCTGAGTTGAAAATATATATACAGTGGATAGGAGACTTATAATAAGAATATTTCGTAAAAAATATAACATATTTCAGTGGATGAACCAGCTAAGAGTGCCCATCAATGGTAAATGTACTGTTTCATGTGAGTTCATTAAGCAAGCAACATAAATCACTAAAACACACATGTTAGATGGAACCGAAACAAACTGACACTCGCAACACCACCATACCAAGAAGGAGGACGAATTCCTTCCTCTTTCCTCTCATAGAAATAGAGTGCACATATATAAATTGAGTTCAGATCACATGGTCGTCATGGAAAAGAGTGAAAAGTTCATGAGAACAAAGAAGATGTGAATGCTACAACTGATGCCAGTTGCAGAAGAATGAGTCAATATCATAAATTGGACAAATTGTTAGCTATCTTGAAATCCAAGTGTTACAAACCCTGAACCAATCCTGAAAGGCATTTGACGAGGTATGTAGAATTATACGGATGTTCCTATTTAGTAAACTACATTTTATCTCCTATTTTGTAGTTAGCTAAGTTAGGAAGTTAGTAACCTTATTAAGGAAGGTTTCTCTCTAACGAGACCTGACCTGCATATATGTAATCATTACCAGTTAATACAAATCATCAAGGAATTATTTCCCTCAAAATCTTCAAGGTACTGCCTACACATTACACTAATCAAGCAAGTAATAACAGAGATGACAAGGTCGTAACTCAACTCCAGTAATTGCCAAGTGGTCAACAAAATAAATATTAATAAGTTTTTACTTAAGAAGTTGTGGTACACAAAATTCATAGATCAAGAAGTGTTAATTTACATCTTGAAAGCATGAAATCGTAAAAAGTATTGAAAGCATGAAATCGTAAAAAGTACAGTCACACAAAGTTAATATGCTTACCTTATAAAATTGCACTTCAATTATGCTCTCAATCCCTCGCTCAATAACTCCACAAATGCGACAGACATAACCAATATCATCTTTTAAGATGAAAGAATGATCACATGCTTCATCATCCTCTTCTATGTTATCATCAGAGGAATGATATTCTGCAACATCCTACCAGAATGCAAATAAAAACATAAGGAATGGAAACATGCATGTCCACAAGTCACAACCTTACTACAACCACAGGAAAACTCTAACAGAAAGTCATATACTAAGAGAAATACCAACCAAAAAAAATTTGCAGGTAATGATAATTTTCTGGTTTATGGTATATCCAAAACAAGCCATTGAGGCATAATAAAGCATCATTGATATCTTCTGATATAGTTGTTCCTCAACTATCCAGGAGAAAGAAAAATTATAATAAAACTAAAGACAATGTAAACATGAGCCAATAAACATTAAAATGAGCAAAACAATGTAAACATGACAAAATACCTTGGCACATTCCAAGGCCAGGTTCATTTCTTGCCAAATATCACCAAGACCATCATCTTCAGTCTCAGCATGGTCATTGTCATCATCGGTGACACCGACATAAGTCCCTTCATCTTCCTTGATATCGAGTTTTTTCTTGGTATCGAGGTTTTTCTTGGTATCAAGTTCTTTCTTGGTATCGAGTTCTTTCTTGGGTTCGAGTTCTTTCTTGTCTCCCAGTTCAACAGGAACCGTTCTTGGCATTCCGCGTTGTTTGATGTCCATTTGAAGGTCATTATACTGGCATTCATGAGTACACAAAATATAGTATGTTAATTATTTGGTCCCATGAATTGATACTGCATATTTATAAAACACTCGAACTGGAGCTTACAATAGGAAACAAAACTACCAATAGGAACATTCCTGAAACAAAACAAGATTTCCTAGATTCGCACAAACAGTACAAAGTCTAAACAACATGAATTATTAAATTGCCGTAGGAAAGAGCAACACAATTTCCCCTGTAATACAGAAGGTGCATTTGAATTTAAAAAATTAATGTTGTCACACAATATAGCATGATTTTAATGAATTCAAACTGCAATTTGGCTATCTCATCATCTTCCCCACATCTGAGAAGATTAGGTAACAGAAAAGACGCAAGTAACAGAAACAAACCTCCTTTTCTGTGACAAACTGTCCATCAGGCTTTGGCAAGGCAACCTTCTGGAACGGAAGAACCACCCGCCGATCTTGATTGTCGTCATCATCTGAGTCAATGATTACAATAGGATTTGCTGCCGCTGTAGCACAATGTGCAACATTTACACTGTCCAGATCAACAAAGTTAGTCTGTACGCCTGCAGCACCTTCAGCTGAGATCTTTACTCTCTCCCAAAATATATTAGAAAGTGTTGGATATTTCTGCAGATAGGGGCTCAAAACTTGAAGTTTGTGCATAACTAATGCTTTAATTTCTTCAGTAACACTTCCATAGATTCCAGAACCAAGCATCTCGATCATATTGGATGCAGCAAATGGATCAGAGTAATCCACCATATTTGAGGGGACTGTTTTGCTAGATTTTTCAGTGTCATGGGATAGTTTAATGCGTTTATGGCCTTTAAAACAAGACTCTGCAAACAAGAACATGAAATTGCACGATAAATGAAGAATCAGCAACAGCATCTGCAGATGACACACAAACTAGTGACGATTTGCGTAAAAATAGAACCATCAATTTCAGGAAAACGTAAGCTAGATTATGATGAGCATAATGCTACAGTATTATTTACACACTTGAATAATTAACATAAAAAGGTCGAGTATGTTTCAGGCAATCTTTTCTCTCATTTATACTTTAGGTTGAAATTTTATAACATTCGAACTCATACCTCTTCTGCCTAAAATCTCGGTTCCTTCTACTTAAAATCTACCCTACCAAACGAAATCAAATCGTCTTAGTTGCTAGTAGGACAGAAACACATTTTCATATGCTTGGTTCAATTCTTACAAGGCAAAGAGCCCTAGAAACGTCGATTTCTCCTTATCCTTCATAACATAAAATTGGAAAAAGAAAAGGCCTGTTCAGACCAAATTCACAATGCAATACTCCAATACTGCATGGCACATCTTGCGAATGGAAGCAAGAAGTTACAGAAAGCAAGGGGAGGAGAGAAAAAATAATTAAAACCCTAATATCAATAAACATGAAATGCAAAACATGGAACCATCCTCCATGTAAAGAAGAAGAAAATCACCAAAGAACATAAGATGAAAGACTGGCACAATTATTTATAGGCCATGCTGCACAATTGTATGACCTAGCCTGACACTGAAAAGCATTTCTAAATAGTCCTAAGAGGACATTAACCAAAAAATACACAACGAGAAAGAGTACCTTCTGAACTCGGAACAGTGCCATTTGCAGGCACAACACATAATGCAGCCTCCATTTGCAGTCTAAACAAACAGAAGCAAGAAAGGCAGAAAACACAAAGAAAAAGAACAAAGAAGTTAGAATCTGGGGGAACGAAAAGAAGAAGCAGGGAAGTGAACGAAGAGTGGTACAGTGCTACCGGATTTTACCAATTACAATTGACAAATTATAGTCGAGATTCTCTGGCTGACTGGTGATCAACTGATAGAGGATTCGTTGGGATGGGACCGTTAAGAGTGGCGACTACGCGGCTGCGTCGGAATTTGCTTCTCGCCGACGACGGAAGAAGCCACAAAGGGGAGGAGATGGATGGAAGGTTAGGGATTCTAATTCTTCCCCACGTTCAACTTGAACAAGTGGACATTACAGCAAAACGTTATTTTTTTATTTTTTATTGTTTTTTCCAAGATAACTCCTGCAGGAGAAAATGAGTCAATCATACAAAAATAGATATTAAGTACCCACTCAAGCCGAAAGGTTAACCACGTATTGGCTTTGGAGGTAACTAAGCGCTTGGCGAGCCACAAAGTGGGCTGCCCATATTAGATTGACGTGGATTAGACTGCAATCTGAGCTGGGGAAGAGCGTCCATGAAATAGAGGATGTTAGCAACTATGGCACCACCGTCTCGCACAAACAACTGTCGATGTCTGATCAACTGCTGGACTTGAGTAGCATCTCCCTCAATATCTACCTCTCTCCACCCCATGGAGAGACAGAGAGCACAACATCCCTAACTGCCAACAATTCCAAAATAAGAGGAGAGGAAATACCAAGATAGGGGATACCTGAAGCGAAGAGCTGGCCACCTGTAGAGTCACAGACCACCAGACCTATTTGTTAACGTAATAGGCTCATTCAGCAGGCCCAAGTTATATATTAGTCCGATTAGGGTTTCACAAACTCTCTGTGACCCTAGTCTAATAGTATATAAACTCTCTTAGCCATGTAATAGGTTGAAGGCTTTCTTTTCCATTCTCTCCTGATAATACAAACTCTCGATTCCTCTCCATGGATTAGCTAACACAACGTTAGTGAACCACGTTATATATGTGTTCTTCCTCTTTCATTACTCTCTTTATTTGCTCGCCCCTCGATGTCTAACATGGTATCAGAGCCTCACAATCAATCCTATTATGATTCTGTCAATTTTCATTTTGATGGCCGCAACTATGCTCTTTGGACATACTCCTTCTGCACGTTCATCAAGGGAAAAGGACTACTTGGTTACCTTGACGGATCTCGGCCTATTCCTACCGCGCCTCCGCAACCAGCCACTCCTGACCAAACCAAATCAGTAGCTTCAGTTTCTTCACAATCAGCTAGTTTAGAGGAGTTGATCGCTTCCTGGGAGATGGTCGATGCTCGGGTTCTTTCATATATTCTTGGCTCCGTCGATTCGTCGATTGCTTTATCCCTGCGTTCCTTCCCCACATCGGCAACTGTTTGGTTGCATCTCCAAAATACATATTCTCATGTAAGTGCACCAAGACTCTTTGATCTCGAGTTTGCGTTGGCTAACCTTTCTCAGGGTGAGCTAGACGTCAACAGTTACTACCAGGCTGCCAACAATCTCTGGACTGAAATTGATTTACTCTCTACTTCTATGCTTTCTACTGCGGCCAACCTTGAGATTCAATCCGAGCGACGTCGTGCTCGCTCGTTTCAATTCCTTATGCGTCTTCGGTCAGAATTTGAACACGGTAGGTCACAATTAATATCATCCAACAAGACTGAGATGTCAGAGATTATTGGAGAATTGGTTCGGGCAAAGACGCGTTTCAGGACACAAGCTCAATTAGATAACTTCTCAATTCCAGCCACTCCGGGAACTGCGTTTGCAGCTAGCAAGCCTCACCCACAATTTCTGTCAAACCACTCTCGATATCAAACTACTGGCAGTGGACAACATTCTTTGGGTAAAAGTCTTACTGAAGTCTGTTGCCATCATTGTCAGGAGTTTGGACATTACATATCACAGTGTCGTCAACGCAATATATGTACATATTGCAAGAAACCTGGTCATCTCATAACTGATTGTCGGCTTCGGGTGCGAAACAATGCTCGCATGGGTCGTGGCTCCTCTGGTTCTGGATACATGGTTCATGGCTCAACAGCGGATACCAACACAATATCTGAAATTGGTTCGACTTCCTTCTTCGAGTCTTCCTACTGAAGGATCGCTAGACTCCTTGGTTCAGGCAGCTCTCAATTGGGTTCTCCCTAATGCCCTAAACTCCATTTTCCACTACAAGAAAACATGGGACTAGTCACGGTTTTTGGGGGTTATTTGTCACGGTTTTAACCGTGACAAAAAAATGTAGTCATGGTTTTATAAATCGTGACCAAATTGACCATTTTTTGTCACGGTTTCAATATGAACCGTGACTAACAACTTTGTCACGGTTTCAATTTAAACCGTGACAAATATTAGGCCCTGTTCATATAGAAACCGTGACAAATATTAGTCACGGTTTCCTTCTTAGACTTCATGACCACACACGGGGCCCTCAGGTAGTTTGGAGACGCATTGAGCCTATCGATTTGCAAATACCTTGAATATTCCAACCGGAGATGCCTCGGAACATTCTTGCTAAAAAGAATTGAAGATTTGGCATAGTGATGACACGCTTTTGGCGTGCTTCAAATAACTAATCTACCAAGGTAGACTAGATCGTATTCCACGGGTCTCTACTAATCGTGTACTCAAATATGAAGGCAATTTATTCAGGTTTAAACAGGTTGTGCGTGGTGTGAGTTCCACGACTTCTAATCTAATAAAGCAGGAAAATAAAAGACAGAAAGATTAAAAGGTTGACTAACGAGAAGATAGACGAGCTTAGATTTCGAATCCCCCTTAGATCATCAAGGCAACGGAAATCACAAGACCAGCGGTTTTCAATTCTAATTCAATCGATTTCTATACACCACCATAACTCCTGACCCTTAGGTTTTAGACTGGCGAACGTTCGCTCTATCCGATCTAGCTACCAAGATTAATTAGCCGCCCGGGTACGGTCGCCTCTCACAACGACTAAACTAACTGGTGGAATTACTAATGATTAATGAGTTACTCTTGAAGCGGATTAACCCTAACTGGTTCCTACGAAAGGCACACTCCCTTCATGAATCACCAAACGTTAAAGATCATGGCGAGATAAAGAAGGAGAATAAAGAGAAGATGAAGGCAGTTTGGAAGCCGATTGCTCAGCCCCCGTCTACTGAGCCACCGGAGAAGAATAATCCTCTGAAGGACGCTTCTTCGAAAGAACTGTTCGGGCCATTCGAAATTTCTGGTCACCTTCCCGATGGACGAACCAGGCTAATTCACGCACACGGGAAGAAGTTCACACTTGCCGGAGGATCCCCAAGGACATATTTCATGAACTCCGACTCGGGCCTAAGAGAAATCCTAAGTTGGGATGTCTCTTGATCGCCATCCAGGTATCGTCCGACTCAATGACGTTAAGCAAGAGCGCTTCGTGGGAGGCAACCCACGGCTGGAGTCAGTTTTAAATTTGTGTCAAACACCTTGTTTTAGAGTCGGTTCGGAGGAGCCAAAAGTGTTAGTTTGCTTGATTTCATATTTTTGGTGTGTAGTCTGTGTGTCATCGTTTCAATCGCAAGTTGTTTGAGGTTGTTCCGATTTTTGTCGATTTAATTGTGATTTTCTGAAGTTTGCCGAAATTGTGAAAATATTTTCAATTCTGCAGGGTAAAGTTTTCGGCTAAAACCCTCTAGATTTTTGGCGAAAACTTCTTTTGAAAACCCCCTGTGTTTTCCAGGCGATTTTAAGCTCAACTTTTCGGCGAAAACTTTCTGAGTTTTTGGCGAAAACTTATTTGAAAACTGGCAGACGTTTTGAAATGAAATTTTCAGCGAAAACTTGCACTTCTTTTCGCCGAAAATCCAAGAAAATCCGTTTAAAAAAAAAGAAAAAAAAAAGAGTCAAAATATTTTCAAAATTCTCCTAAACCTTCTTTGTTCGACTTTTATTCTGTGTGGATCCGGGACACTTGTCCCGGTATCCTTTTGATCTTTTTGTTGTTTTTGTTTTGTAAGAACCCGAGTAGCTACTCCGCTCCTCTTCGGGCTATCCGTGCTCATCCCCTACACCGACCATCTCATTCCAGGTTCTTCGTATCTCTCTACTCTAGTTTAGTCCTGTGAAGACACAGAACGGTTTAAGTGTGGGGTAGGATGCTAGAGAACCTTACATGAACTTGATTGCCCTTAATTGTGTTTTTGTGTGTTCCGTGGTTTTTGATTTTTGATGTTAAGTTTTTGTTCAATCTGTCATAATGATGCTTAGACTGCTTAACCTAGAACCTGAAAACCAACGTGTATATTTTGATGCTAAATTGCCTGGTTAGAACAGATTTTTGAAAATCACACTTGTAGTTTGTCGCCTTAATTGCATGAAAATGACCGAATCCGACTAGCAAACCAAATGTGAGCTTTTGATCCATTGCACATAACTTGCAATTTCAATTCTTTTTGAGTGGTTTTCTGTTTGCTTGAATGAGTTAGAATTTGCATGAGACCTACTCAAGACCACACGATGACACGAGTTCTAGAATGATAGGGGCACCTAGATTCAGCTACCAAGCCAGATAGCCTACCTAACGGTAAATCCATTAGGTTTAAACCCTTGAGCTTGGCCTGTTCTTTCGGTTCGATATACATTACATCCATTTCTCATTCTTTCATTCCCAGTTGATCCCCTATGGTTGTAGTTCTAGATTGACCTACCGGAAGTCGGTTTGTGGTAACTTGCCTATAGCCATTAAACAGGTGGTCTTAGCTATTATGTCCAAGCGTGTAAACCCCTCTAGCAACTAAAAGAAAGAATCGGCACAAAGAAAAATAAAAGAAAAGAAGAAAAAACAAAAGAAATTTTGAAAAAGTAAGAAAAAGAAAAAAAAGTTCCAAAGTTCCAAAGTCCAATAACGTTCTTCTCCCTACATATGGAAGAACGAAGTCAAAAAGAAAGAAAATGTGTAATGAAAATAAAGTGCTAGGTTGCTTGAGGGTATCATAAGACGAGCGTTCACTATTCCACCCGTGTTTGGTTAGACGGTAGGGAGCCATAGGCTAGATTCAAGGGAAGTTAGTCGAAAGCTACACCGCACCAAAGCCATCATCATACATTCCCATCATCCATCTCATCATAAACCCTTGTAGTATAGAATTCGTTACAGTCCCAGCAAGGAAGTCCTTCTTGACTAGTTACTCGTGTTGTCACAGTGGTGGAGATGTGGTCGAATTGCAAACTTATGACAGAATTCAGTAACAGAAAATGATTGAGAGCAGAAACACGTCCTTAAACACAGAGAGTGAGAATTCCCCTGGTACTAAATATTTCCCGTGTGAGGAGTCTGGTCGGTCAGGTCAAATTCGTGCATAATTGGTTGCTATTACTCGTCGTGTGCAGTTTTTCGTGAGACCAGGTTATTTGCCTGATCAATATGCATGATAGGTTTCTTGTTCTAGGAATTATCTGTCTAATAATTCATTGTGTATGATTGAACTTCGATTTAATAGATCTTATAATTTGTGAACGTGATCGTTTTTATTCAGTTTGCTTGAGGACAAACAAAAGCTTAAGTGTGGGGTATTTTGATGACACTCGATTTGACGTGATTATCAGCCTCATTTAAGCGACATTTCCTTGCTTAAGACATGGTTTTTAGGGTAGAATAGCGAATATTCACTCAACTACTTTATCGCGTGCCATTTGTGTTACTTTGGCCCATTTCGGGTCTATTTGATGGGTTTCTAGTGTTTTCATGTTAGCACAGGTTTTTGCCGTCAAATAAAGTAGCCAAGGACGTGTCTAAGGCGTTGGTACCTCGAGGAATCACACCGGAACCGATCCTAGGAGTCAATCAAGTCGAACCAAATCCTGCTCCCATTTACACTGAAGTTTTCGGCGAAAATTCCTTGGAGTTTTCGGCGAAAACTCATGAAGAAATCGGCAGAGCTTACAAGAAGAAGTTTTCGGCGAAAACACCAAGTTTTCGCCGAGAACCCGACGGTCCGAAAATCACAGGAGATACAGCCGAGCAATCAACCCATTTACAAAGGAATTTTCGGCGAAAACTTCATAAGGTTTTCTGCAAAAATTCCAGGCAAAATCCGGCGGTATTAGGGTTAAGTATAAATACATAACCAGCGGCCCAATAAATGATATATCTCATAATACCAATTAATCTCAGAATTCTTCCGAGTTCTGGAGCAGAGTTTAGAGTTCGAAGAGCCAGGAAGAGATCGTGACGCCATCCCTTCACCTCATAGAGCTCGGAGCTAGGAATTGAAGATTCTCAAGATCGAAGCTTCACGGATCATCCGAAATTAGGTTTTTCAGATCCTTTTCTGTTCTTCCTTTGTATAAGATGAATCCTTCTATCATTTTTTATTCTTGTTTGTCAGATATGAGTAGCTAAACACGTAGAGCTTAGATTAGATGAACCCTAAGTGACCTAGGGCTTTAAAGCGGTCACAGATCGGCGGTAATTAGATTCAAAGTTCAATCAGTTTCTCTTTGCATGGTTGTTTTGTTCTTGATTGTTTATGTTTCTCTTCTGGTTGGTCGCCTAGATTAGGTTTATGCAAGTTAGGGTTAGTCGCCAGACAGCTTCCCTGCTTTGGCGCATAAACTTGTCTTTATTGATCACCTAGTTTAGATTCTTGTTAAGCTGAGGATAGAAGCAAACACTCGCCTCTCTTTAAAACATCAATTCAACCAGTTAACCTAATCATTGGAGTGTACCTTTCGTAGGAACCAGTTAGGGTTAATCTGCTTCAAGAGTAACTCATAAATTGTTAGTAATTGCACCAGTTAATTAAGTCGTTGCGAGAGGCGACCGTACCCGGGCGGCTAGTTAATCTTGGTAGTTAGATCGGATAGAGCGAACGTTCGCCAGTCTTAAACCTAAGGGTCAGGAGTTATGGTGGTGTATAGAAATTGATTGAATGAGAATTGAAAACCGCTGGTCTTGTGATTGCTGCTGCCTTGGTGATCTAAGGGGGATTCGAAATCTAAGCTTGTATGTCGTCTGTCTAAACCAACCAATCATTCTGTCTTTTAATTTCATTTTAATTTTCCTGCATCTTAGTCTAGAAGTCGTGGAACTCACACCACGCACAACTTGTTCAAACCTGAATAAATTGCCTTCATATTTGAGTATTCGATTAGAAGAAACCCTGTGGAATATGTAACATCCCATTTTATCCCAATCAAAATTTATTTAAGTGATTAATATAGTTTCAGTTATCATACTTTTATAATATTAATGTCATATAGAGGTAGTAAAAAGAAGTGATGATAATTATTGAATTGAAAACGTGGGAATGGGAGAAGGAATTATCCACTTACATCTTATCATTATCCTTAAAGTTTACTTAATAATTAAGGAAGTTGGTTTGGAAAGTTAGAGAACACATGGGAGTTTGACAAGCAAGCCAATTCCACCTCATGTCAACGTGTCTATTCTCATGTTATCATTATCTTATTATCTTTACTAAAGCTAAGCAATTTTACTTCATGATTAAGTTAATAATGAAGGGGTGGTAGAATCAGTTTCCGCAATTATATAAGTAATGGGCTTGTTTAAATTAGAATAGAGGAGAGAAGGGGGAAATGCTTAGAGGATTGCTAGAAAAATTAGTGCGTAGTAATTCATCCGAATCGTGATTCGAAGGTAGTCAGAGTTAGGGTGTGAACCCGAAAGCTAGTATCAAGGTTTTATTGCTCGTTCTGGTGAGGGTCTCCTGCGTATCCTACCGGGTTAGACGTTCCTTTATGTGTCTATTTATTGTTAAGAATTATATGCATGTTAGGATAGTGGCCTACAACCCTAGGGCCGTATGTGAATTGTTGTTATTGATATGTATACATGAATCTGTTATTGTACTTGTTCTGCTTACTTGATATTATACCTGATATGATATTCGTGTTCTGTTGTGATCTGATTGTGATAACAACTCACTTAGATTGATGATTCAAGGAGAATAATCTGGAATTGCTTGATCACGTAGATAGGGCCCGTATGCTGGAGACTATATGTATGATATGTTGCAGAAAACCATGTACGGTCAATTCTGCTAGGAGTAGGTCATTAGGACGGATGAACCTATTGACTGAACGGTTTTCGAGGCTCTTACCGCGAAGAGCTGTATGTTTATGAAGTACCAGTTGGTACTGCCTGTTCTGCCCGGGAGTCTACCAGCATACGTGAGCCGGGATCCCAAATAAAATATGGACTAACAAGTTAGGTTTATAGGGTGACCATATGTGATACATGTTGCCATACTTGTTATGTGACTTGCTTGCACCTTAGTATGACCCAGGGCTCAAGGCCCTCACTCAGTGAAGTAGCACTGACCCTTATTTGTTTCCCCCCAGACCGTCAGTAGTCTGTGCAGGTGTACACTTGATTCTACAAAAGCAACATGCCACCTAGGAGAGCTATTTGGGTTGGCGAGCGTGGCGATGAGGCCAGGTAGAATTGGAAGAATGTGTCTTGATCCTCATCCTCTGATTTAAAGTTTTCACACGTTTTGAGATACACTACCTTGTCATATGCATATGTCAGGGTTAGTCACGTAATGTGTATATGTCTACGTTCTGTAGCCTGTTCTGTACCATATGATGTCAGTGTGACTAAGAATATGAGAAATGCTTGTTGAACTGTATGGAAGAAGTGAAACGCTTGTGGTATCTGTGGAGCATGTGACTCCTCCTCTGTTATGTGTTCATGAGAAACTTCTGTTGGATCATGTTTAAATGAAGGTATAAGTTTCAGATCATTACGAGTTGTTTTAAAACTCTTAAAGAGATTTACTTGAGATATGACGAAAAATCAGTTTCTTGTGGTATTCGTGCATCGTAACACCCTTGTTAGTGTTTCGCTGTATTTGATTATGTTCTCGTCTGGTTGGGGTGTTACAGAATACAATCTGCTTAGCTTTCAGCTGGGTAGTATTTGATCACTGTTTTACAGCTCATCATTTGTCTGAATCAGCACCGGAAAAAGGAAGGACTTCTCAGTAGGGCTAGCTAATGGGACGGGCTCGGGTACCCATACCCATTAAGGAACGGGTAGTGGGTACCCATTAGCCTCGAAACTCATCCCGTAGACCGAACTCGTACGGGTAGTGGGTACCCATTAATGATAATGGGATCTGGCCGGGGTACCCACTAAACCCACTAAAACTCACTATAAAAAAATATATAATTAAAAATTACTTTGATTAATTACTTAATGAATTACATTATTAAATAAATTAAACACCTTCCAAGTTCCAACTAATGACACTAACAAAACTACACGCCAGCCACTTTGTTTGAAAAGTAATAAGAAGAAAAACATTCAAATTTTCTCTTTGATGTGTAATTACAAACAGATCACTACTTCCACCAAATAAATAAATAAATTCCCTCTCAGATGAGGAACAACACGATATCATACACCAAACAAAAGTAAATGATGAATGCAGAGAAGAAAGAAGGTAACCAAAGATGCTTCTATTCATCTAATGGATTTAGTATTTTAGTTTATTAGTTAGGGATTCTATTTTTTAATAATAATAATAAATTTAATAGTTTTGGCCAAACGGGCTTAATTGGTACCCACGGGTATTACCCATTCAGGTGATGGGTACCCACTACCAATTAAGAATTGGGCCGGGCTCGCGGGTGCCACTACACGGCGGGCCAACTTCCAGCCCTACTCGGCTAGAACATTGAAAGTTCTCGCCGAGAACTTTAGTGCAAATCCTCATGTTTGTTTCGACGAGAATCCATGTGTATTTCTTCAATAGTTTTGGGCAAGAACTTTGGAAGTTCTCGCCGAGAACTTCAGTGTAATTCTTCTGGGTCGTTGACAGAGCTCTACTTCTGATATCTCCATAATTATTCGGCGAGAACTATGAGAATTCTCGCTGAATTCTTCAGTGTAAGCATGGGTACTGTTTTGGCTTTGACTTGTTTGATTTTTGGATTGATTTCGGGCAATTCCTTTAGGTTCTCTTGCTTCCCGAGCACGTTGATGACACTCGATTTGACGTGATTATCAGCCTCATTTAAGCGACATTTCTTTGCTTAAGACATGGTTTTTAGGGTAGAATAACGAATATTCAATCGATTGCCCTATCTCGTGCCATTTGTGTTACATTGGCCCGTTTCGGGTCTATTTGATGGTTTTCTAGTGTTTTTGTGTTAGCATAGGTTTTTGCCATCAAATAAAGTAGCCATGGACGTGTCTAAGGCGTTGGAAAATCGAGGAACTGAACCGGAATCGATCAAAGGGGCCAATCAAAGTCAAACAAAATCCTGCCCGATTACAAAGATATTTTCTCCGAAAATTACCTATTGATTTCGGCGAAAATAACATCACAAATCAACTGGTGCCGAGTCAAAGGAATTTTCGGCAAAATCGATCAAGTGTTCGAACCGAAAACTGAGTCCAGAGAAGAGCGAAAAATACCCCCTCATTTGCAAAGGAATTTTCGCCGAAAATTCCTCAAGAATTTCGGCGAAAATATTAGAGGAATCCAGATCAGTTAGGGTTAAGTATAAATACTTAACCCGGCGGCCCAAAGAAGGAGACATCATAATTTACATCAGAAAATACTTTTCGAATCAGAATTCTCTGAAGTTCTGGAGCGAAGAGTTAGAGTTCGAAGAGCCGGAAAGAGATCGTGACGCCATCCCTTTCATCTCGGTGAACCGGAGCTAGGAGTGTTATCTACCGAAGATCGAAGTCTGTCAGAGTCGTCTAAATTAGGTTTTTCAGATTCTTTTCTGTTCTTCCTCTGAATGATGAACTCTTTCTTTGTCTTTGTTTGTTTTGTAATAATCATGAGTAGCTAAACTCGTTAGAGCTTAGACTAGATGAACCCTAAGTGACCCAGGGCTTTAAAGCGGTCACGGATCGGCGGTGATTAGATTCAAAATTCAATCAGTTCTTTTTCATGTTTGATATGTTCTTCACTGTTCATGTTTCTTGTCTGGATTGATCACCTAGATTAGATTCTGGTTAAGCTAAGGATAGAAGCGAACGTTCGCCTTACTTTAGAACATCAAATTGAACAATTAACCTTATAATTGGAGCGTGCCTTTCGTAGGAACCGGTTAGGGTTAATTCACTGCAAGAGTAACTCACTAATCATTAGTAATTACACCAGTTAATTAAGTTGTTACGAGAGGCGACCGTACCCGGGCGGCTAGTTAATCTTGGTAGTTAGAACGGATGGAGCGAACGTTCGCCGGTCTTAAACCTAAGGGTAAGGAGTTATGGTGATGTCTTAGTAATTGATTGAATGAGAATCGAAATCCGCTGATCTGTTGATTGCCAATGCTCTGGGGAACGAAGGGGATTCAAAGTCTAAGTTCGTCTGTCATCCTTGTTTTCAAACCCTAATTTCCAATCTGCTTTAGTTTAATTTGTTTTAATTTCTCTGCATTTCTTAGAAATAGAAGTCGTGGAACTCCCACCACGCACAACGTGCTTGCATTCGAGTATTTTTCCAGTTTTGAAGTAGTCAGTCTTAGAAGACCCTCGGAATACGATCTACCCTAGCTTTTGTAGCTTTGTTAGTTATTTGTTTGAATGTCCACATAACAACGATCGGACGGTTCATCAAATTGGCGCCGTTGCCGGGGACTTCTTTTGATTGTTCGAAAGAAGAACTGGCAATTTATTCTTCTATTTTCCATCTTTCATCTTTCCATCCACTTCGATTTTTCACTGGTTTTGTTTGTCTTTGTTATCTGTAGGTTTACAGGTGTATGCCTCACCGTCCTTGGACTCGCTCTCAAACCGAACAGACTAAGAGTGCAGAGAGACCAGGCAGTTCTGCTCCACCTCTACGATCACAGATTCTGAAGAAAGGCAGATCCAATCCATTCATCACTCCGATCAAGATCGAGGAACCGAAGGAGAGTTCCTCATCTCCATCTTCACCTGTACCGTCATCTTCATCCGCTTCATACACCGAGTCACTCTCACCCCCTCCATCTCCCACCATGGACGATAGATTACCACCACCACCACCTGCACAGAAGAGTCTAGCAGACTATAACAAGCCGAGCGTGACTAGCGTTCGATCTGCCATTGCCGTTCCACGGATTGAAGGAGATCCTGACTATGAGATCAAGATTCCATTCTTGACTATGATCTCTAGGGATTTAAAGTTTGAAGGCAGGCCCCTAGACAACTCGTGCACTCATCTTGCAGACTTCCTTGATCTCTACAGCACTTTCAAGAGCGGAAACCTCGACAAAAACACTCTTTGTCTGAGAGCTTTCCCGTTCTCTCTGAAAGGCCCTGCTAAGAGGTGGCTTACTGGCAAACCACCTGGCTATTACACTGATTGGGATACTCTGGCTCAGGACTTCGTTGAAGAATACTTCCCTCCGGCCAGAACAACCGCCATCAAGGTTAGCATCGCCAGATTCTCCCAGAAAGAAGGAGAAAGCTTATATGATACTTGGAATCGATTCCAAGAATTTTTCTACACCTGCCCTCATCATGGATTCGAGCAGAGGCAGTTAGCTGAAATCTTTTCTCGAGGACTTCGAGAAGAATCCGCCAAGTGGGTCAATTCTCTAGCTGAAGGGATTGCACTACACTCACTCCTGAAGCTGCTCTTCTTCACTTCGCAAACTGTGCTTCCAAGTCAAGGAACTGGGAACGACAATCTGAAGGATCAAGGAGCAAGCTAGATCTCAAAGCTACAATCAAAGCAGAGGTAGAGAAGCATTTGAAGAAGTCTTCCACACCGATAAAGCCGCCGACAGCCTCTGTCTACGTTGCCGATTACGAGTGGTGTGGAGCTTGCGCACATAACAGAGGCCGTTGTCAGAATTTTGGTAAGGCAGAAGTCTGGTCTGCCGAAGAGGTAAATTTCATCCAACAAGGCTTCGTCAATAATCAGAATGGTTATGCTGGCTATCGTAACTTCAGACAGCAAGGGAACTATCAAGACAGACCTCCCTATAATGCTGGCGCCAACCATAACCAGAACCAGAATAACCGCCCGGCTGGTCCAGCTCAGGATCAGAAGCCTAACCATCCGTCGGCAGGTGTCTACCAGCCGCCACATCGCAATCCGAGTAATTATGGAACTACTCCTAGCAATCGCCAGAATCAATATCTTAACAATACCTATCCAGGGCAGCATCATCAAAGAGAGAACAATGTCAGTGACCTGGATAAGAAGCTCAGCCAGATCATCACAAGAATCGATGATCATGACAGTCAGTTCAAGGCTCAAGCTCTTCTCAATCAAGAACAGATAACATCTGGACAAAGGATTGAGCAAGCCGTGAACAACATCTCGAGCATGCTAGCATCTGGTCGACAATTTGGCCAGCTTTCAAGCCAGACAGAGCCGAATCCGAGAAAGGAGCAAGCCAAAATGGTAACCACTCGAAAACTCCCAAACTTAATTGCTGATGCTTGTTCTATCTTACGCAGGATCGCTGAAACTCCGGAGGAAGAAGAAGAACAGGAACCGGCGCCTAAGGAGGATGATCCTCCTCTTGCACCGTACGTCGTGAAGCCTCCTTTTCCTAGAGCATTGCTGCCAAATGCAAGGATCGAGACTGGCATGAAGGGGAACAAGGAAGGTTATCCTGACATTCGTATTAAGAAACCTGCCTCTCCATATCCAGCTAAGTTATCTGATCCTGGTTCTTTTACTTTGCCGTTGGTCATCAATGATGTTGAGATTGAACGTTGTTTAGTTGATCTAGGAGCGTCTGTTAATGTCATGCCTATGAGCCTGTTTGAAAAGCTAAACCTAGGAGAGCTTGAACCGCCTAGTATGCAACTCGTTTTTGTTGTCAGATCACTTAAAACCCCTAAGGGAGAGATTAAAGACGTTGTTACTAAATGTGGTCCGTTCACGTTTTTAGCTGACTATGTGATTATGGATACTAGTACAGATGATTCTACCATTCTCATAGGTCGACCTTTCATGGCTACTACTGGAATGAATATTAACGCTCCAAATGGTTCTTTAACTCTAAGGGTCAGTAAAGAAACGAAAACATTCCGTCTTAAAGATGGCATGAAATATGACTCTAGGAATGAAGAATCTCACTGCCTAGCTGTTGCAATTGTGGGGTTGACTCCGGTCAACTCCGTTACTAATGCTTCTTCCAGTGTCTCTAGATCAGTTGTTGCTGCAGGTATTGAACAGGTTATTAAGAAGAAGCCAGAAACTTTGGTTCAGAAGCCGCTCAAGAAGAAGAAGGAACTGCAAGCCTCTTCTAAGCAGCCGAGCGCTAAACCGAGCAGACCTCGAGGAAAGAACAAGAAGACGAAGACCGAAATGGTCTGGTGACCAAAAATTCCGCCGTCTTCCACCGATCCAGCCGCACCACCAATTAGTTCCGAGAAACCGGCGCCGGAACAAGTATGGAGGGAGAAGCCGAAAGCATCTCCTAAGGAAGTACTGACGATCACCGATCCTGGTGATACCATGCCGGAGATAAAAGAGAAGAAGAGGCCGACAATCCTCATTCCTTCCATTATAACACTCAAGAAGGATGACCTCTCTAGAGAACTGTTCGGACCATTCAAGTTCGTCGATCATCTTCCCGATAGACGTACCAAGCTTTTACATGCAAACGAGAAGAGATTCACGCTTACCGGAGAAGCCCCGAAGCTGTACATTATGAACTCCGACGCGAGTGTGAAGAAGAATCTAAGTTGGGATGTCTCCTAATACCGTCCAGGTATCGTCCAGCTCAAGGACGTTAATAAAAGAGCGCTTCGTGGGAGGCAACCCACGGCTGGAGTCTGTTTTTAATTATTGTCGAACTTGGTATTTTAGAGTCAGTTCGGGGGAGCCAAAAGTGTCAGTCTGTTTGATTTATTATTTTTCTTATAGAGTCTGTGTATCATAGAGTCAGTCGGAAGTTGATTGAGGTCGTTCCGATTTTTATGGATTTAACTGTGATTTTCTGAAGTTGGCTGGATTTGCGAAAATATTTTAACCCGAACAGTTCAAAATTTTTGGCGAAACTAAAACCCTATTTTCGGCGAAATCATTTTAGAATTTTTGAACCCGGTCTCCTGTTCTATCTTTTCGGTTCGAAAAGTTGAGTGTTTTCGGCGAGCCATTTTAACTCCTATTTTCGGCGAAAACACCCTCTTATTTTCGCCGAAAATAATTTTGAAAATCACCCAACTGTTCCTTTAAAATCCGGAGTTACCACTCTCTCTCTTCCTTTCTTTCATTTTCGTTTTAAACGCCGAAAATCCCCTCCCCTTTGTTTTCAAAACCGCCGACCGCCACCCCTCTTCCAAAACTGCCGTCGCCGCACCGCCGTTTTCCGCCGTTGCCACCGTCGCCGACCACCGCCGCTCAACTCCCCTCCCAATTCCGATCGATTTGAGCCCTAGAACGTCCAAATCGGAGCTTTGCAACTCCAGTTCACCGAAACCCTTGTTTTCAGAGTTTTTCACTGATTCCTCCCAAACCGTTCATTTTTAGCATTCATGGCCTCAAGGTAAGTGGTAGAACTTTTCAATATGAATCTTTTGACATGTGGATTGCTGAATTTCGTCGGGGCTGACTTTCGGTTGACTTTTCGGTTTGCCTCGATTTGCGTGCCGACTGTTTTCATGTGAACTAGGTGAACTGAACTTATAGAACTGTTCTAGCATGCTTAGGGAGTTCCGTGCTTAATTTCCATATCATTTGATCATGTGTTGGTATGCATACGATTAATTGCTTGTTCTGTTGACTAATGAGAAATGTCGGTTTGACCATGAACTGTTTTTGATCGTTTGGCTGTCGTATGTGTTCATTCTCGTTCAGATTATCGTGCTTGCCATTTGAGATCATATTTTACCGTCATTCCCCAAGTTGTGATAGTCTTGCCATGATTAGGGTTCATTGTGCTACAAATGTTGACTTTCTGAATGTCGGTTTGACTTTTTGAACTCTGATTGTGCTTAATCGATTCTGGCTGTTCCTAAGTATGTATTTTACTGTCTATGATTACCGGTTACTTCGCTTTGCTTACCCCACTTAGTTTCCCTCATTTCTTTGTGAAATTGAGTTTTTCTACTAAGTGTGGGGTAGGGTTTTGGTTGACTAATCTGGTTTCATTCTGGTTTTAGGAACACCACTTATGAGCGCAGGACTAAGGCGCGACTTGATGGCGCCTCGAGCTCAGGAGCTGCCGCTCCCGTCACACCTGCCGTTCTGGGTCCTCCACCCGCACTGCCTCGCCGGGCTGGATACCATCGCACCATCGCCCGTCTACCGGATTACTACTTCGAGTGCTTCCAGAAGATCGAGCATATTCGGGGAGCTGACGTGCGCCCGCTTTCCATGGAGTCCATGCACGAGCACGACGAGGACTACTACCGGAACGTGCATGACGCCCTAGCACTGACCGGTCTCCTAGAGCTGACCACCATAGCTGCTGAGTTCCCAGACATCGCTCTCCAGGAGTTCTGGGCGACCTTTGATCTGGAGGAGCACAAGAGGAAGCAACGCCAAGAGGTGGTCACCTTCTATCTTGGTGGGGTGTACATGCAGCTCACCTACGATGAGTTTGCTGCTCATCTCGGCATCCCCTACGAGCACTATCACGATCATCACCTAGGCTGGGGCGAAGATGATAACGAGGAGGAGTACCATGCGCTCTGGAGCCACATGACAGGCATACCTGGCGATCGCCTCGGGGCGAGCAACTCAGTTAAGTCTCTCTCTCACCCGCTCTATAAATTTATTCATATGGTTTGGCGGAGGTCACTTTTGCATGTTCCAGATAAGGCTCGCCACCATATCCTCAAGGAGGAGCTCATGCTTCTTCGAGCCATCCGAGAGAGCTACCCTCTCCACCCCGGCTGGGTGCTTGCTCGCATCTTCCGCCAGAAGACCAAGAGGAAGACGCCACCTCGCAGACTCCTGGGGGGCAACTTCATAGGTCAGCTCATCATCTCCTTCGGCATCAGCCATGAATATGGCCCGAACATTCCACGACACCGAGTTAGGACTGTTGGAGGAGACTTAGCGGTTGAGTACAACTTAGAACTCGACCTCAGTCCCCATGTAGCAGCAGATCCTCCACTCCAGCCTGTGATCGAGTCGGAGGAAGAAGATGATGCTGAGGAGCAGCAGCCCCAGCCACCGCCAGTATTCCAAGACTATATACCCTCGCCACACCATCAGGCGGGGTATGCTCACCAGTCGCTGCCACACATTCCCGATCCATACCCGACGCCTCCCCAGCAGCCCCGACACCACCTCGCGGATGTTGGGGAATTGTACGAGCGACTGCAGGAGTGGCGCATCACTGACAACGCCACTCAAGAGGCGCGATGGACTATTATGCAGCAACATATGCGCCGCGCCGACAGGCGGTATGAGGCACAGATGGCGTGGCAACGCCAGCTCGGCGAATTTCTCCACTTTCCACCTCCCGGCTCACCTGACCACCAGTGACCGGGTTATGTCCTCTTTCTTGTCCCTTCTTTTTATTTATTCTTTTCGGATTTCGATCCAACTTTTTTCTGTGTGGATCTGGGACACTTGTCCCGGTTTCCTTTTTATGTTTCATTTGTTTTTGTTTTGTAGGCAGTAGGGAGATTCCCTTTGCTTCGCTTTGGTAGATTCCCTCCGCTCCGAGGACCCGTGCTCATCCCCTACACCAATCATCTCGGTCCAGGTTCTTCTACTTCACTCTGAACTCTAGAATTAGTCCTGTGAGGACACAATCCGATTTAAGTGTGGGGTAGGATGCTAGAGAACCTTGTATGAACTTGATTGCCCTTGATTGTGTTTTATGTGTGCCTCGTGATTCCATTCCAGTCTCTCTAGCATTAGAATGGCTCAGTTCTTGATTTTTGATGTTAAGTTGTTGTTCAACCCTTCATAATGATGCTTAGACTGCTTAACCTAGAACTTGAGAACCAACTTGTATACTTTGATGCTAAATTGCCTGGTCAGAACAGAATTTTAAAATCACACTTGTAGTTTGTAGCCTTGGTTGCATGAAAATGACCGAATCCGACTAGCAAACCAACTGTGAGCTTTTGATCCATTGCACGTAACTTGCAATTTTAATTCTTTCTGAGTGGTTTTCTGTTTACTTGAATGAGTTAGAATTTGCATGAGACCTACTCGAGACCACACGATGACACGAGTTCTAGAAGGATAGGGGCACCTAGATTCAGTTACTAAGCCAGATAGCCTACCAAACGATAAATCCACTAGGTTTAGACCCTTTAGCTTGGCCTGTTCTTTCGGTTCGATAATACATTACAACCATTTCCCATTTCTTTCATTCCCCGTTGATCCCATGTGGTTGTAGTTCTAGATTGACCTACCGGAAGTCGGTTTGTGGTAACCTGCCTATAGCCATTAAACAGGTGGTCTTAGCTAATACGTCCAGACGTGTAAATCCCTCTAGCAACTAAAAGAAAATCGGCACAAAAGAAAAAAAGTAAAGTAAGAAAAGTAAGGAAGTTTCGAAAAAAAATGATGAAGAAAAGAAAAATCAGAAAAAGTTCAAAGTTTAGTTCAATAAAACGTTCTTCTCCCTACAAATGGAAGAACGAAGTCAAAAGAAAAGTTCAAAAGATAGAAAAGAAAAAAATCGTGTAAAGAAAAAGAATAAGTGCTAGGTTGCTTGAGGGTATCATAGGACGAGCGTTCATTATTCCACCCGTGTTTGGTTAGACGGTAGGAAGCCATAGATTGGATTCGAGGGAAGTTAGTCGAAAGCTACACCGCACAAAGCCATCATCATACATTCCCATCATCCATCTCATTATAAGCCCGAGTAGTGTAGATTTCATTACGGTCCTAGCAGGGAAGTCCTTCTTGTCTAGATACTCGTGTTGTCACAGTGGTGGAGATGTGGTCGAAATGCAAACCTATGACAGAATTCGGTATCAGAAAATGATCGAGAGCAGAAACACGTCCTTAAACACAGAGAGTGAGAGTTCCCATTGTACTATATATATCCTGTGTGAGGAGTCTGGTCGGTCAGGTCAAATTCGTGCATAATTGGTTGCTAATTACTTGTCGTGTGCAGTTTATTAGTGAGACCAGGTAGTTTGGCTGATCTGTATGCATGTTAGGTTTCTTGTTCTAGAATCGAGCTGTCTAATAATTCATTGTGTTTGATTGAGCTCCAATATAATCGATCTTATCATTTATGAACATGAGCGTTTCTATTCAGTTTGCTTGAGGACAAGCAAAAGCTTAAGTGTGGGGTATTTGATGACACTCGATTTGACGTGATTATCAGCCTCATTTAAGCGACATTTCTTTGCTTAAGACATGGTTTTTAGGGTAGAATAATGAATATTCAATCGATTGCCCTATCTCGTGCCATTTGTGTTACATTGGCCCGTTTCGGGTCTATTTGATGGTTTTCTAGTGTTTTTGTGTTAGCACAGGTTTTTGCCGTCAAATAAAGTAGCCATGGACGTGTCTAAGGCGTTGGAACATCGAGGAACTGAACCGGAATCGATCAAAGGGGCCAATCAAAGTCAAACAAAATCCTACCCGATTACAAAGATATTTTCGCCGAAAATTACCTATTGATTTCGGCAAAAATAACATCACAAATCAACTGGTGCCGAGTCAAAGGAATTTTTGGCGAAATCGATCAAGTGTTCGAACCGAAAACTGAGTCCAAAGAAGAGTGAAAAATACCCCCTCATTTGCAAAGGAATTTTCGCCGAAAATTCCTCAAGAATTTCGGCGAAAATATTAGAGGAATCCGAATCAGTTAGGGTTAAGTATAAATACTTAACCCGGCGGCCCAAAGAAGGAGACATCATAATTTACATCAGAAAATACTTTTCGAATCAGAATTCTCTGAAGTTCTGGAGCGAAGAGTTAGAGTTCGAAGAGCCGGAAAGAGATCGTGACGCCATCCCTTTCATCTCGGAGAACCGGAGCTAGGAGTGTTATCTACCGAAGATCGAAGTCTGTCAGAGTCGTCTAAATTAGGGTTTTCAGATTCTTTTCTGTTCTTCCTCTGAATGATGAACTCTTTCTTTGTCTTTGTTTCTTTTGTAATAATCATGAGTAGCTAAACTCGTTAGAGCTTAGACTAGATGAAGCCTAAGTGACCCAGGGCTTTAAAGCGGTCACGGATCGGCGGTGATTAGATTCGAAATTCAATCAGTTCTTTTTCATGTTTGATTTGTTCTTCACTGTTCATGTTTCTTGTCTGGATTGATCACCTAGATTAGATTCTGGTTAAGCTAAGGATAGAAGCGAACGCTCGCCTTACTTTAGAACATCAAATTGAACAATTAACCTTATAATTGGAGCGTGCCTTTCGTAGGAACCGGTTAGGGTTAATTCACTGCAAGAGTAACTCACTAATCACTAGTAATTACACCAGTTAATTAAGTCATTGCGAGAGGCGACCGTACCCGGGCGGCTAGTTAATCTTGGTAGTTAGAACAGATGGAGCGAACGTTCGCCGGTCTTAAACCTAAGGGTAAGGAGTTATGGTGATGTCTTAGTAATTGATTGAATGAGAATCGAAATCCGCTGATCTGTTGATTGCCAATGCTCTGGGGAACGAAGGGGATTGAAAGTATAAGTTCGTCTGTCATCCTTGTTTTCAAACACTAATTTCCAATCTGCTTTAGTTTAATTTGTTTTAATTTCTCTGCATTTCTTAGAAATAGAAGTCTTGGAACTCCCACCATGCACAACGTGCTTGCATTCGAGTATTTTGCCAGTTTTGAAGTAGTCAGTCTTAGAAGACCCTCGGAATACGATCTACCCTAGCTTTTGTAGCTTTGTTAGTTATTTGTTTGAACGTCCGCATAACAACGACCGGACGGTTCACCACACGTCTGTGGCTACGTCATCGATGGTAAAAACCTGTGCAGTCACAAAAGCACTAGAAAACACAGGGTTGGTTACCTAAATAGTCACTGAACTTTGACCAAATAACCCGGAAGTCACTAAACAAAAAAAAATTGCTATTGACATTACCATACTTTGACTCATTATCCAAGAGGTCACTGTTAGCTACGGACATCCATTTTTTCGTCCATCCGCCTACGTGGACTTGCCAACTACACTGCCACCTCACACAAGTTTGCCACATCATATTAATTTTTCACAATATGCCTAGTCATCCGACCAAAGAACCCAATCTGATTAACCCCACCCCAATCAGATTTGAACGAAAAGTTAAATCCTTTCTCCTCTCTCTCTCCCTCCTCCATCTTCTTCTTTCCTCACCCATCTCTGAGCGGCGGCGGGTGGCGGCGATGGCGGTGGCAGATCTGAGCGGCAACGGCGGTGTAAACCAAGATAGATCGAGGTTGTGTCCGACATCGGGATCTCTCCTGCTATCGGCTTAGTGTCCGACATCGACCTCCCTACCACTTTGTTACTGCTTTGAAGCTTGTTGTAGATCTCGTCTAGAGTATCCACGGCTTAGTGTCCGTCGACCATTTCCTTACCTTCGCCGTGAAGCTGTCTTTGTCGAAGAACCACTCTCCCTTCATTCCATCTCTCCTTCTTCTTCTACCTCCACCACTCTCCCTTCTTCCATCCACCGCTTCATTTCCGATTCCATTGCCTCTTTCCACATCCTCAGCCAACCTTCTCCCCCGTCGCCGCCCCCTCGTTCACTGGAAACATCCAGATCACCTCCTTCCAAACGCCCTCGCAGGTCTTGTCGAAGAACCAGTACTAACTCTTCCCGGAGAAACGAGTTTAATTCCTCCCATATTGAAACCAACGCCGTTCAGGAGAAGCAACAGATTCCAGATCTGTCTTGAGAAGAAAAATCGAGTGAAGCTTCTCCGCTTCAGAGGTCAATAAAATCCCCTGCACAACCGATTTCAACGCCCGGCCCGCAGTCGACCCGATGCAGACAAGAAATTCTCCAGATTCCACAGCCGATTTCACAGCAGAGGTCAATAGATGGAGGAGAGGTCAATAGGCGATGGCGGCGGCTTCTGGCAGATCTAAAGCCAGATTCCTGTGAGTTACGTGCTCTGTTCAAGAAGGTTCAGCTCAAGAACCACTTCGCCGACGCAGCTTCCGCCGTGAGTGGAGGACAGAGTGCAGACACAGCGGCCGGCGGAGCTGCTCCGGCGGTGGCGGCTAGGGTTATGCGATTTCGGAGAAGGAGGAAGGAGGAGAGCTTCAGATCTAGTTTTCTGACCAGATCTGGTTTTTCATTTGGTTTTTCGGTTAGATTATGTAATTGGGTCAGGTTGATAATTGGTTGGGTGTTTGGGTTAATTTTGGCTAGATAGGATATGATGTGGCACTTTAAATAAGGTGGCAGTGTAGTTGGCAAGTCCACATAGGCGGATGGACGGAAAAATGGATGTCCGTAGCTAACAGTGACCTCTTGGATAATGAGTCAAAGTATGGTAATGTCAATAGCAATTTTTTTTGTTTAGTGACTTTCGGGTTGTTTGGCCAAAGTTCAGTGACTATTTAGGTAACCAACCCAGAAAACACATCAAATAGACCCATAACGGGCCAAAGTAACCAAAACGATGAGAAATAGAGCAGTCGTGTGCAAACACCCTAAACTACCCCAAAAATTGTGTCTCAAGCAAGGAAATGTTGCTTAAATGAGGCTGATAATCACGTCAAATTGAGTGTCATCAGTCAACATAGTTGAGTATGTTGACGTGGTGCATGATGTCCGAGTGTAGGCCTCTTACAAACCTGGCTATTCATGTTCCTCCTTGAGGTCTATCCTTGCCACTAGCACCTCTATCTCCTTTGTGTACGGCTCCACGGACATAGTACCTTGCCTCAAGGTTTGGGGTGAGGTGTGCAAGTCTCGGATGTAGGCATCCGAGACAAACCTCTTCCTCATCTTCCTCTTAAGGTCTCTCCATGACTCTATGGGAACCTCCTCGTCTCTTTGCACCTGCCTCTTGAATTGGCTCCACCAAAGAGCAGCATAATCAGTAGATTCAAGGGTAGCCACGATTACCTTTTTCCTCTTCGAATAGTGGTGGCACTCTAGGAAGTCTTCCATACTTCTCTCCCAATCTAAGTACTCATCCGCATTGGTCTTGCCAGCAAACTTGTGGATTGTGAGCTTGAGATTGCTCATGTCATCATCAATTTCTTGGACTAACCTTCTAGCCCTCTAGTTGAGATCTCCATGGGGTTCTTCCTCATAATCTTCTCGGTTACCTCTTCTCTCAAGCCTTGCTAGGGCTTCTTGTATTCCTGTCATTAGATCACCAAGATTTTGGAGTTGTCCCTCCATATTTGTCATTCTCTCATCTGCCATGGTTAGTTACAAGCAAGCAGAAGCAAATTCCTATCCCCTCTTCTTAGAATTTCTCTTATAACGAAAGGAAACAAAGTTGGCAAGGGTGGTCTTGCTTTCTTTTTTTTTCTTAGCCTTTTGATCTTTTCTTGATGGCTTTTGATAACCAATGATTTTTCTTTGCCTTACAACGAAAACTTAATATAAGAAATTGAAATAGATGGGGATTTTTCAAAGCTAATTTTCTGAAACGCAAGGAAAGTAAAGGATATGGATCCAAGAATGAACCTGGAAACTAGGATAGGGGTTGGCCCTAGTGTTGAACCGAAGCTCTGATACCAACTGATGTGAACCACGACCAATAATGCTCCGTGACCCTAACCACCGCAAGCTGATCTTCAAAGGCAACGAGAGAACCTATGGAACCGGGGATGGAATCGGACTTTGACCCACTAGCTTCAGCTGAGCTAGGAACTAGAAGTATCAAGTCGAGGGCGCCACGCCAAGAGATGTATGCTCTTGATGATAAGTCAAACCTTAAGCAATGCTCCTCACATTAACTTGAAGGGAAAATAACATAAGTTCTGAAAAAGGGGGTTTATTGATTTCAAAGTTGTGACTACAAGGGGTGGCCGACGGCCTTATTATATAGGGAGGGAACAAGCTTTCCTCCCCATTAGCTACTTCCTAAACTAGGATTAAAATAAGGGTCAAATACTTTTGCGGTCACCTAAGTTTGCATGTTGTGTCAACTCGGTCACTTAATTTTGAACTCAGTCAAATTGGGAACTTATGTTTCAACTTTGTTACATCGTGGTCACTTGGTCCGATTTTGTGATAATTTTCGTTCAAAGTGACACGCAGACATGTCATATCATCCATTATATTTGTTTTTAAGTCAAATCAAACCACGAAACCAACCATCTAAGCTAAACAAGTCGATTTACTTCCCTTCTTCACCAGAATAAAACGTGATAGATAAAACTCTTTTGATTACCGGGCTTGTTTTCTAATTTGATCTCAATATAAAACGAACGTAATGTCTATGTCGCACTTTTACCCGAAATCATCGCAAAATCAAACCAAGTGACCACACTGCAACAAAGTTAAAACATAAGTTACCAATTCGACTGAGTTTAAAGTAAGTGACCGAGTTGACACAACATGAAAACTTAGGTGACCACAAAAGTATTTGACCCATTAAAATAATCTAAAGACTAATTAGGACATTTAAAATGCCTTAACAATCCAATCTTAAAAAGGAAAACTAGAAAGGAAAGATAAGAGTGTCTTCGAATGCAAGGAAAAGACTAAATAGTCAAAAAGCAGCAATCCGGGCAGCATCCGTGGCGGTCGGACATGTCTTGGGCTGGCCGGGCAAGGATTCTGACTCGGATTAGGCCTCCTTTTTGTGTCCTAGTCCTAGAAGGACTTAGGCCCATTGTCTTCTGGACGTGGCAGCAAGTATTCCATGCCCGGATGGGAATCCTTAGCTCCATAGGATTGCATGTATGGACCTGGATCGTGTATGAGCACTTCCCTACGTGGCTCCTCCTTCATTTCTCCTTCAAATGTAACGCCGTTTATTGGAGCATGTTCCTGAGGCTTCAAGCTATCCAGTTCAACTGGAATTTCCCAAAAGGCCCGAGCCATTTAGCGGATCGGCCCTAAGTGCTCATCTATGGCGCCTAGCGCCCAGGGCTGGCTCATGACTCGGTCTTCTCCATTTCTGGCCAGGCCTTTTGCGTTCTGCTTTGGCCAAGTCTTTAGGAATGTCCTCAGAGGGTCTTCAAGGGCTGGAGCTGATCCAGGGCTCGTGGCGCTTGGCCTAGGGCCTAGTGCTTCCATTTAGCCCAGTCTGGGGCTTGCTCCGGGGCCTGTCTTCGGGTGCCACCCTCTTCTGGCCAGGTATTCCGATGTCCTTTGTTTACTGTACTCCAAGAAGGCTTCCAGAGGATCCCAGGAGTGGTCAGTTCTTCCGGGGCTCGTGAAGATCGGTCTAGGGCTTATTAGGGCCCCTAGGCTCGGCCCTTAGTCCAGCTTTGGGCTCGGATCAGGTGCCTTGATTGGCATCCAAGCTAGGGGTGGCCTGACTCACATCCTAGATTGCTTGGATGCTGGTGGGGGCCTGAGCCTGTATTTGGTCACATATCTAGGCCTTATGATGTGTTGGAGAGATTTCATTGGCCTCACACGCTTCTTGTATGGCCCTAGGGTTCTTCCCTTGACTGGAGACCCTGATGGGGTGTATGAATACCTGTTGGCATTGGGGTAGCTGTAGAGGATCACATCATTGGAGGCAGTTCCAGAAGGAAAGTAACTAGGACAAACAACATGACGTTCGTCGCAGGGTGCTCCATTCCACATGTACGCCCAGTTTTGAATCATGTAGGCATCCGTGGCGTTAGGATTTATTTCAATACGGTTGACACCCAGGGTAAATCCTACTTGATGGGAAAAGGTAATGTAGGCTTAGAGGTGGAGGTTTTGTCTACGGTGTTGTCTTCTTCGCCAGTGGCCGTTTGGTCATTTAAAGTCTTATTAGAAGGAGGCATGGTCACTAGTTCGATGGAAATGGTAGTAGACGAGGAGGAAGAAGTAGAGGGGTTGGAGCCTTGAGAGAAGGAGTACTCTCGATTTTGACTATCACTGGTAACACTCATAGTGTAAACAACAAGAGACGACGGAGTGGCTAGTATACACAGAGGGAATTTGTGTAAAAAATTGAGAGAAGGATTTGAGAGAGAGATCACATACCAGAAGGACGACGAGAGGCTCCTGCCATTCTCGAGATAAGTGGAAGAGGGATAGAGAAAAGGAGACATCGGCAGAAAGAAGCAAATAGAGGCGAAGGTTTTTTAGCAGGTGAGAGTAAAGGAGCCTAAAGGAAGAAGAAGGGGGAAGAGATATTATATAGTGGAAGAAGAGGTGTTTGGAAGCAATAGAGGCACTCAACCATCATTGAAAGACGATTGGGCCGGTGCGCGGCGGAGGGGACAGTCTACTTGCCCTAGGCAAATTGTGACCGCTCATAAGACTGCCTAGGGAAGTGTTCCCCCAACTTCCCAGACATGCTTTGTCAAGGAAGTTACAGGAATACCCTAGGAACAGAGCACGTGCATAAAGGACTAAACGTGTGACAAGGCACGAAGGGAGTAAATCAGGCGATTAGTCCAAAAGGAGTCAGCCTATGGGTGATTAAGTGATAAAGATTGCCTAAGAGCTGCTGATCATCAGCCCATTCCTAAGCAAGAAGCTAAGCAATGGACTTGGGGAAATTGATAGGACCCAGCCTTGGCGATCGTGGGCCCCGGAAGAGCCCACCTAGGAGCCTACAAGAAGGCGGTCAACGATATGGCGATCCGTTGACCAGGCCCACGCTTGCAGGCGACTGAAAAGCAGCCCAACAGAGTGAAGTGAAGCCCACCCCTTATTGCCCTAGCGGCCTTAGGGTTTCAAGGAGGACATGGACACGTGTCATCATCACGGAGGCCACCACGGACGATCGCGATTGACCCTTGGCGAACACGACAAGGAGATAGGCTATAAATACAGTGCTAACCTCCTTGCAGACGAGGACCCCATTTTACACAGGGGATAACCCCTCGGTATGTTATTCTTGTTCACCTACCCTATTCCTTATAACCGCTCAGACTACTCCTTGAACTTACAGCTATCCCCCTTTTCACATACGAGGTACCCCACACCGCTGAAGACCAGGCGACTAGGCTTCCAACAACTATTGGGCCAGACGATCTGTGTGGAACAGGATGTATGTATCATATCCAAATATTCTTATATGGGAAATATAAGGTTTTGACCCAAAACCAATTATAACGAGGGAAGTCATTATAACTCGTTGGCGTAATACGAATTTATGTTTTTCATCTAGGGAAACACGTATATAAGATAATGAGAATATTTACTCTCAATGATGTATTTTACTAATTGGATAATCATGAAAATATGCTCATAATCAAAATGATTGAGCTAATAATCTCGCGAATTATAGGTTGCGAGTATATAATCTAGACACATGTGAATATCTAGTTGATGCATCGATTAATAAAAATTAGAAAACATATAAACGAATCATACGTTAAGTGTATAGTATGGATCTAAATATCACCCTTAATTCTTTATGAAGCGATTCATTGCTTACTTTTGTCAATAATTATCCAATAATCAACTTTGATGCGTGTGAAATGTTTCAAAAATAATCACATATATTCTTAATTAGCATAATTGTACAACCGGGATGGTCTAACCAGTTATGCCAAATAATTTTACTAGGAGAAGTAAACTTTTAGTTTACATTTGTAAGAGCTTCAATGAGATGACAAATTACAATACTTTCAATATTTTTGTCATCATAATCTATATATGTGTATGTGATGAACATACATTCATTATTCTTGTCTTTATTTTCGTAATATGATATCCATTAATGTGATATCTCTATATTTATACAGAATCTTTACAATATAATGCACCATTAATATGGAATCTCTTTCCTCAATATAACCAATTTTGAGGATGTAATAGATTATATATTTTATCAATATAGAAATTTTCCATCCATTGAATAATGCATGAGCTCTTTCTAGTATTAGTATTGGCTCTTTTCTTTGCCATATTATAAAATGAGTATTCCTCATCACTTATTGATGGTATATGTTGATACATCATCGATAATGCACATCGGTATTACTTGATGTTGATAGTGCTTGTAAAGAATCTCATTTAAAATGATAAATAAAATATCACAATTCTCTTTTTTCAATTATATATATATCATCCATTACCCAATATAGGGAATTAAAATAGTGTCATTGGGACAATGGACATCTCAACAAATTTGATGGTTGTATAACCATTTATGTGATCATATTCATTTTCTCTTTCAACTTTTGTGAAAGACTCACTTAATATTTCTTTCTTATGACCATCAAAATCATAGATGAATGTATTCTTTTGTTCACTTGTGGGAACATAGATATTGTCTCTTTATGGACATATGATTATAATCATTCAAATCAAGAAATGATATTATGTCTCATGGATCATCAACATGTAAGATAATCCCTTTTCTTTGGATAACATGTGTATCTTGATACACTTATTCTCATGGAATGCAATTGTATATTCCAAAGTATTGGCTCAAGTACCAATCTTCCTCACATGAATCATAATCATGTTTTGCTACTTTGATTTGAAGAAATGTTGTAGCATGTGTGTTGGATACATTCTCTTTGATAAATATAGTTTCCTAGACTATTGATATTCAAATAAATTCCAACATCCAACCATCATTGTTTCCAACATCATCTCAACAAATGACTTTTGCAGAAAGCGTGACCAAAGATACATGGCTTTTGCCCAAGTTCGTATTTCCCGAGGGTCTTCTTAGTTCGGCTTACTATGTTATGAGAGAGGTGTTCAAATTGATGGAAAAGAAAACACACACACACACACTTCGCAATCTAAATCTCAAAACAAGGCTGGCTCAAGCTATAACCGACTAACTCAAGCACGGGCTCAAAGAGCATGGAAGTAGGGGTTGACAACTAATCGTTCTAATTGTGCAAAGACAGAACACAAGATGGGTAAAATGGGAGAGAGATAAGGGTTAAACAAGTTTCCCCTTTCGGGTTCATGAATCATGAATACACAACTTTGGACTAAAACAGTTCTAACAAGCTAGATAAAATCTTTCAACATAACATCGACACGAATCCTAAGCTCATTGGATAGAGTAAGAAAAAATTCAACATTAACCACTAACAAGAGGGCATTGGTCACGATTTACATTGAAAGTAGAATGCGCACAAGGTGTTCGATGAAATTATATTGGGTCTTTAAACCTAAAAAGTCATGGCTAGTATGATCGAATCTATGCATAAAATTGAAGTGCAACACATTACTTGCTCAGTACTAAGTCAAGACATTAATATACAGTCACACAACAAACCTAATCATGCATCATTGCTAGAGAAGCAAGAAATAGGATATGAAGAACACATAGATTTGAATAACATCTGAACTTGAATTAAACCAAAATAAATCCAAAGTATTAGGAGTGTAATCAATCATCAATCCCCCTAAGGTTCCACTCACCGAACCCTAGGGGGTTTAGTTACAACAATACATATTGAAGATCTGAGAAATGAAAAGCTCCACCAATTTCTTCATGTCCGGATGAATCTTGATCTTCTCCTGCTGATTCTGGGATGTGGGAGATAAAGGATGATGATAGATAGATGATTTCTGCACTCCGAGAGGGTTTTCCATGTGTTGAAGATTGGGGTGTTCGTAAAAAATGAGCTGGGAACAAAGTCTGGCTGTCCTCTAACATTAGGTTTCTAAAACCCTATTTATAGAATATGTTGCAGTGTGTAAACGGTGTCTAACTGGCGTGTGTGCCATTTAAACGCCAGTTGAACGCTGATGTTCGCTGACGGGACCCTAGGTGTGGTCCTTTCCTTAGCATTTCGTTGTTTTTACGTCAGAATTTCAAAACTTGATATCTTGAGCGTTTGGACTCCGATTTGAGCACCGTTTGAACATGTGGCTTCCTATCGACATTATCTAAATAATGTTATGACCTGAAAACTTATCAAAAACACCTTGGAAAATGTGAAAATGGACCATAACAATACCGATAGGTTATTTGAGACAAAAATTCATAAAGTTGATCATAACCACTAAAAGAAGAACATTAAAGCTTAAATGTCACATGAATACGAAAAAAATATGGGGGAAATCGTAACATATTTCTGTCTATCAGTTTCCTAAGGGCGTCGAGAATGAGGTCTTCTGTTGATCCGCCGTCACCAAGTGGATCTGATGGTATCTTGAAAACATGTCTAAGAAAGATAGTGTTTCGTGATTAGCTGTAGCATCCACCAGTTGATAGATGTTCAGGAGCGGATAGGGATCCTTCGGGCAGGCGTCATTAAGGTTGGTAAAATATATGCACATTCTCCAGCTGCCATCTGTCTTCCCCGCCATAACCACACATTAGAGAGCCATTTTGGATACTG
This sequence comes from Linum lewisii, assembly GCA_034768395.1. Classification (NCBI taxonomy): domain Eukaryota; kingdom Viridiplantae; phylum Streptophyta; class Magnoliopsida; order Malpighiales; family Linaceae; genus Linum; species Linum lewisii. The sequence continues at coordinate 25,916,548 of CM068304.1, forward strand.
GACTTCTCGGATGAACCCCATCTCCAACAATTTGGTGATTTCCTCCTACACCGTCTGTTTTCTTGTCAAGTTAACAGTTCTCTTATTTTGTGACACGGGGCGGGCGTCCACCCTTACTGCTAACTGATGTTGAATAATCGTTAGGTCCAGCCCAGGCATGTCCTGGGGTTTCCAAGCGAACAAGTCGGCGTACTCCCTCATAAATGAGAGCATCCGACTGCGCTCTACCGTAGGAATGTGGAAGATAGCTTTGTCTAATTTTCTGGGTCATTGGGTAGAAGTGGCATTTATAGGTCCGCCTTCGCGGGCTCAGGGTGGACAAAGACTTCTTCTCGAGTGTCAACTGAGAAGCAAGCCTCTTCCTTCCCGAGGGTTGTCTCCCCACGCCACGCCGATTCCACCTCCTGTTGGGAACTTCATCACCTTGTGCATGAGAGATGAGACGGCTTTTAACGCCGCTAGGCCCGGATGACCCTAAAATTATGTTGTACGTCGTGATACAGCTCGTGACATAGAACTTGACAAACTTGGCTTCCTAGAGCTCTTCATCCCCCAAGGTGACGGGATCAAGACCACCCCGAGGACGGGAACATCATTCCCGGCAAAGCCGGTGAGCACAATTTTAGACGCCATGAGCCTGGCTGGATCAAATCCCATCCTGTTGAATGCGTCAAAATGCCTTCGTCTACTAGGGTGTCTTCCACGATTACCCGTATCACCATGGCATGGGTACTTGGGTTGTGTCCCTTTAAGTCCACTGTTGTGAAGGCGATAGGCGGGCACCCTCGCGTCTGGTTCACTAGAAAGCATTCACCTATCACTCTTTTATCTTTGGTGGTATCCTCTTCTCCTCCTAGAATCATGTTGCGGGTCTTTTTGTAGTTGATTCTTTTATCTCCCTTTTTGGCTTCTTTATCTTCTTCCGCTTCCTCATCCTTCTTATTGCTTATTCTGTCGAAGATACTCCTTTTTTTGGAGGGGGGCGCTCTTCTTTCCTCTTTTGGGGAGACTCTGATCTCTCTCTTTCTCTTTGGTAATGTGTTATGAAAATGATGGAGATTGGAGAACAATACAAAGAATGAGAGTTCAGAAAGTAGGGAGAATTGTTTCATCTTATTCATACAAATTTATACAATGATGTGTTCAATTTATAGGCACATAATACATAACTCATATAGGCTAATGTAATTACACATGAATGGAGAGAATAATGATTCATGAATGGTGCTCATAATAATTGCACATGAATGGAGAGAAGAACGGGTCATGGAAGATATTGATTCTTATGATCAATGTTAAGGAAACATCCTATGTGAAGATAGCATCCTATAGACATTCACTACATATAATATTATTCATAACAGTTCAATAATTTATTTGATTATGGTGGCCATTTAGCTAGCTAACTAAATTGATAATAATTGTTTTTAGCTTAATTTTTACAAGTTGTAGTATCCAACTTCTATATTTAACTAATTTATGTTATTTTTGGTAGGTCTCGATGATCTAGTCATTGCTTAAAATGTATGTTTAGGAAAATACTAAATTTTATTGATACCAAAATTGTGTCCTCCCGTTTATCAAAAGTTTGCTCACCATATCGATTTGTTTGTCAACCCCCTACCCCTCCTCCCCTCCCTTCTCCTTTAGTCTAAGTGATCTTGGTTCTCCCGTCCGTGAGAGAGCTCGACCAAAAAAGAGGGGTTGCTATTGTAGTCTGTATTTTAACATAAACTGACAACTATGTCCTTGCAGTCCGTATTTACTAATGCAGTTCGTATTTACTAACGCAGTCCGTATTTTCACATAAATGGATAATTATACCCCTAATTAAAAAATACTACTTATACATCAGGTGTGTAGTAAAACACGGGCTGCTTTAGTAAAACACAAATTGTATAAGTAAAAACGGGGAACCGATTCAAATTATCTGAATTAGCCAAAACAATGGAAATCCAAAACCTAAATTGAAAACATTTTCATAACACATAACATAAACTAAAAAGGATTGACTTGTTTTCCTATTCACAATGATGAGATGTTTTGGATTTAGGGAACGATGGATTCCATGGATAGTTCAATGTGTAATGACGTCATCTATGACTCTACTTTATAATGGACAAGCAAGTAAAGACCTTATTGTGCCGTCAAGGGGGCTGCGACAAGGTGACCCCTTATCTCCCCTTCTTTTTGCTATTTTCTCTGAAGGACTTACCCTGCTTATTCAAAAAGCAATTATAGACAAATGCCCGGTAGGCCTTAAGCTAAACGTGTTTTGTCCTATTATTACGCATCTAATGTTTGCATATGATACTTATATTTTCCTCCGTGTTTCCTCATCAGAAATTGATAATCTACTCTTCCTTTTTCAAAATTATGAAACATTCAGTGGTCAGAAGATTAACTTGGGAAAGTCAGCTGTTACTTTTTGCAATGGTACACCTTTTGACTCAAGGGTGGAATGGAGTGAAAAACTTGGAGTTGAAATCTCGTTGATGGGCCGTCGTAGAGCGGTGCGTCAAATAACTACCAAGATGGAAGCTAGGGTAGATCGTATTCCACGAGTCTTCTAATAATCGTTTACTCAAATATAAAGGCAGATTACTCAAGTTTAACAAGTTGTGCGTGGTGTGAGTTCCACGACTTCTAATTCTAGAAAATGCAAGAAAATTTAAAACTAAACTGAATGACAGATTGGAAAATAGGGTTGACTTAACAAAGACGACAGACAAGCTTAGACTTTGAATCCCCCCTTATCATCAGATTTTGATTCTTGTTCAATCAATTCTAAGTCACCACCATAACTCCTTACCCTTAGGTTTAAGACTGGCGAACGTTCGCTCTATCCGATCTAGCTACCAAGATTAATTAGTCGCCCGGGTACGGTCGCCCCTTGCGACGACTAAACTAACTGGTGGAATTACTAACGATTTATGAGTTACTCTTACAGTGGATTAACCCTAACTGGTTCCTACGAAAGGCACACTCCAATTAATAGGTTAATTGTTCGATTTGATGTTTTAAAGTAAGACGATCGTTCGCTTCTATCCTTAGCTTAACAAGAATCTAATCTAGGTGATCAATCCAGACAAGAAACATAAACAATGAAGAACAAATCAAACATGAAAGAGAAACTGATTGAACTTCGAACCTAATCACCGCCGATCCGTGACCGCTTTAAAGCCTTGGGTCACTTAGGGTTCATCTAATTTAAGCTCTACAAGTTTAGCTACTCATGTTCATAACAAAAGAATCAAAGAAAAAGACAGAGTTCATCATGAAAAGGAAGAATAGATAGAAACTGTAAAACCTAATTAAGACGACTCCAGCTCAGCTTCGCTCTCCAGTAATCTTCAATCCTAGCTCCGAGTCTCCGAGGTGAAGGGATGGCGTCACGATCTCTTCCTGGCTCTTCGAACTCTAAACTCTGCTTTCTTGAACTTCTTCGATCTAGAACTCGTGAAAGTTCTGAATTATGAATTGTCTATTGAAGTTGGGCCGCCGGTTAAGTATTTATACTTAACCCTAAAACTGCCGGATTTTGCCTGGAGTTTTCGCCGAAAACTTAAGAAGTTTTCGCCAAAAAATTCCTTTGTAAATTGACTGATCTCCCGGCTGTTTCTCCTGTGATTTTTGAACTCAGAGTTTTCGCCGAGAACTTGGGTTTTCGCCGAAAACTTCCTCTTGTGATGCTCAACCGATTTCTTCTGGAGTTTTCGCCGAAAACTCTAAGGGTTTTCGCCGAAAACTCAAGTGTAAATTGAGGCAGGATTTTGGTTGACTCGATTGACTTCTTTGATTGGTTCCAGTGCGATTCTTCGAGGTTCCAGTGCCTTAGACACGTCCTTGGCTACTATATTTGATGGTAAAAACCTGTGCTAACATGAAAACACTAGAAAACCATCAAATAGACCCGAAACGGGCCAAAGTAACACAAATGACACGAGATAGAGCAGTTGACTGAATATTCGCTATTCTACCCTAAAAATCATGTCTTAAGCAAGGAAATGTCGCTTAAATGAGGCTGATAATCACGTCAAATCGAGTGTCATCACTCGTCCTCCCAAGATATCTATTTGGGACTTCCATCACGGGTTAGAAGGAAGAAGACGGAGTCCTTTAAATTCTTGGAGGACTTGGTTATTAAAAAAATTCATAGTTGGAAGGGTAAGTCTCTCTCGCCTGCAGGAATGGAGGTACTTGTTTCATCAGTTCTTTCGGCAATGCCGGTTTACACGATGGCGTCTTTTCAACTTCCAAAGACTACGATACAAAAATTAACACAACTATTAGCAAACTTCTGGTGGGGGCAAATTGATGAAACTAGAAAATTATATTGGCTATCTTGGAAGAGAATGTGTGTACCAAAATATGAAGGAGGACTGGGTTTTAGAGATTTTGAGGCTTTCAATCAAGCATTACTTGGCAGACAGGCCTGGAGAATTGTACAAGATTCAGATTTACTTTTGGCTCGTATACTAAAGGGATGATATTATCTGAAATCTTCATTTTTAGAAGTTGTGGCTGGTTCGAGGCCATCTTGGGGGTGGAGAAGCATTTTTCACGGCAGAGAATTGGTACAATAGGGCCTCCGATGGTAAGTTGGTGCAGGCTGTATGATTAACCAATTCATGGATCCTTGGATTCCGAATACTTTAAATTCTCGGTCGGTACTTAATTTTTCAAACCCAATCTGCTTCATCCCAAGCATGGTGGCAGATTTATTCACTTACGGTAGGTGGGATCTAGAAAAAATAAACTCTATTTTTGACCAACATACCGTTCAACAAATTTTATCTATTCCTCTTTCCTTTGAGGAAGTAGAGGACAAATTAATTTGGAAATTTTCCAACTCAAGAGCATACACTGTCCACTCTAGATATGAAGTTGCGAGTGGGAAATTCAATACAATACCAGTCTTTAGGCCTACTTCTTTATATGATGAATGTTTTTGGAAGAAAATTTGGAATCTACCGATACTACCAAAACTTAAAATCTTTCTCTGGAAAATATTCAAGGGGATGAATGCGTGGCTTACTCATGGAGAAAGTTGTTTAAATTGGATCAAAGGATTCAAATTTGGAGAAAATTTGGTGAAAAAGTTTACTATTAGAGAAAATTTGGCGAAAAAGTTTACTATTTAAACCGAATGTCCGGTCTGTTTAGTGGAAGTTGAATCCAGTGAACATCTCTTTATGAAGTGTATCATGGCAAAAAAGTTAGCTCGTCTCATTAATGTACACATTGGAACATTTGAGCATGAATGTGTGGCTTACTCATGGAGAAAGTTGTTTAAATTGGATGAAAGGATTCAAATTAGGGTAATTTTTTGTGGTGGCGGCTATGGAAGTCGAGGAATATTATCTTATTCCAAAAAGTCCAAGTACATCCTAAAATTCTTGCTAAGCAATTTCAAACTCAGTTTACTGAATTTGAGGTTTGGTTTAGATGAAATAAAGAAAAAAACTAGTCAAAAAGCTCCTCGGACTCTTCACCCTTCTCTTAGAGGCTCGCATCTTCCTTTTGTTTTTTCAATTAAAGTAGATGGAGCAATTTCCAAGAAAATTGGAGGGGCTATTGGCTTTGTGGTATTTGACTCAGTGGGAGGTATTGTCTTTGCTAGAGGTAAAAGTTTTCATGGAATCTTAGATCCTTTCACAATTGAAAGTATCGCTTTAAGGGAGTCTCTAAAATGGTGCCTCCAAGTTGGGATATGTGAGGTTATAGCTGAAGGAGATGCCGAGTCAGTTAATAAAAAAGTACTCGATAATAAATCTCTACACTCTATTGCAGGAGCCATTATCCAAGAAATTAGAATTCTTGTGACAAAATTTAGTAGAATTAAATATAACGCAATTCCAAGAACGAAAAATCATAAGGCTCACAATTTAGCGAAATTTGCCCTTGGTTTTCTCTCTTCTTCTTCTCCTATGATTACTTACTATGTTCGCGTCAATTAATGATCTCTAATGCTTTCTTAAGCGTGGTCTCTTGTGTTTTCTCCTCCCCTAACCTAACCTCCCTCTAAGCCCTTCCCCTTCCTCATGTCTCTATCCTTTCTTTCTTTTTCTTTTTCCTGTATCTCCTAGGTTGGCTCGCGATCTTTGATTCTCCCCTCCAAGAGAGTTGCCTTGGCAACAAAAAAAAAAGGATTGACTTGTTAATAAATAGAGATTCTCAACAAATTAATGAATAAATTGTTCTTAATTCATCAAATTCTTTGTCAAGTTCGTCATTCCGGTAAGTCAATTTATCAACTTTTGATAATATTTTTGATTCAGCAAACTTTTGATAATATCTTTGATTCAAGAAATTAGTTCATTGTTCATTAATTCAACAAATTAGTTCTTATTATCAATTTATCATGAGCATCATCATCATTGAGTATTATCTACCTAATCAATTCAGTTACCAATTCATCATCATCGTTCAGTATTAGCAGTCCTCGATTTACTTCGTCAGTCATTATTATTAGCCAAATATTATCCAGTTCATCAGCCAAATATTATCTAGTTCATCAGCCAAATATTATCCAGTTCATCACGAGTTCTTGAATCCACACAAGAAAACCAGCGTTGAGTTCATTCCATGATAATGACTGACAAGCTTGATAATATTTTTGATTCAGCAAACTTTTGATAATACTTTTTAATGTGTCGCTAAAAAGGTAAATAATGTCGCTACAAGTTTTCACCGACGTTTTGTCCAAGTGTCTTAGTAATGTCGTTTAAATCAGTGTCGCTTTATGTTTTTGTGACGCTTACAATAAATGTTGGTGAGTATTTTTTGCGACATTTATATGTGTCACAAAGTGTTGTAACACTTATATATAAGTGTATATATTTCGTTGGACACCGTCTCCAACGGCCGTCCCTCCAACCACCATCTTTTTTCAACCATCTTTTGTTTTTGGAAGTCACCTATCACTGGCCACCAAGTAGACCTCCACTTCCGAACCTTCAGCCATTGTCTCTCACTAACCACTGGCCACCAGGTAGTCCTCCACCGTCGAACCTTTAGCCATTGTCACTCGCTAACCACTGGTCACCAGGTAGTCCTCCACTGTCGAACCTTTAGCCATTGTCTCTCGCTAACCACATCCTACCATGTGCCATCAAACATTGGTTAGTGCTCCTATTTCGCCCTGGAAAACAATGTTTACCATTTGTTGACGTTGGGATTTGAACCCCTGACCTCAATGTTATAAAATTGAGTACTTACCATTATGCCATACATCATAACTGGTTTTCTTTATATAGCATATTTATTTAATTCATTTAAGAGTGTTTGCACATGAGTGTGTACAAGTACAAAAGGACCTTGATACCTTGCATTATACAAAATCTGTACATGAATACGAAGAGTATTTACATGAGTACAAAGAGATTTACACGTTAAATTTTATTTCTTTTAAATTCGACCTTTGTAGATAAAAATAACAAAAACTTAAATGAGTGACTATAAAATGCTTTTTCTGAATTAAGTATACTATGAATGTTGAAATGATATTTATCTATGTTAGATAGAATGCACCAAACTTAAATATATGTTTTTAAGTTAAAATATATATCGAATAATATAGTAACATAAAAAAATGTCATTACACATAGACATACGCACAACATTTGAGTTAAAATGCTCTAATTGATTGCATTATGTATGAACTTAAGACAGGTGACACACATACGTCTGAAGATAAAAAAAAATGTCATTGATTTATGTCGCTAAAAATTATAATTTTGTGACATTTACTCAAAATGTCTCGAGAGTTACAAAATTTAGCATTTTAGCGGCGTTTAATGAAATTGTCGTTCTAGATTACTTAACAAATGTCGCAAAAACTTGTTTTTGTTGTAGTGTGGGACAACACGATCATTGGAGTTGGATGCCCAGAAGAACTCTTGTCTTCGTTGTCTCCACACACCTCCAATCGTGAATGCCAACCAACGATGTTATACGACATGGTGGCGATCAAGATCAAAGCACCCAACATAATCTGTCAAGTTAGTTGGGTTGAAGAAGAAGAAGAAATCGGGTATAAGTTTTGTCGTTAAGAAGAAAAGAGAGATTGGCCCACTACAGTTGAAAGTGAAAGCACTCGACTTTTTCTGTATTTCAAGTTTCCTGGCTTCTACTTTCCGACGATAGTGCAAGATGAGCTGGATCGAGTTGTTGCGAAATCAATATCGTTGATGGAATCCGACATCCCGTCTCTAGTTTACCTCACAGCAGTGGTGAAAGAAGGCCTCGAGCTAGGCACCGGATCTATGTTTAACCCTTCTGGGTTGGACCAGTCCAACCAAATAACCCGGAGGGGTAATTACGTCCTTTCAAACAAAAAAACCCTTCCCTGTCCCCCAATCTAGATCTGTAAGTGCAACTCCAATCCGGCGACAGCCATCCCTCTCCCTTCCTAAGACTCTGCCGCAACTAGCTTTCCCCTCATCAGCCAGATTTCTTGACGACTCACTTCCACCGCCGCCGGCGAAAACTATCTCTGTGTTTAATCGTTAGTTTCGTTAGATCTGGAGAAGGAAACATGATCGTGGTCACAGATCAAGAGAGCTCCATTGACAACGGTCGGAAACTACAATTGTAGAGCTCCAAATGATTTCCGGCGGCCGCACCCGGGTCCAATCTGTACTCCCCCGTTCGTCACAGAATGTGACGGCTTCGTCTCTGCCTCCGTGTCGAACCTTGTGCCGAGGGCGGTGATGTCGATGTTGATGACGGATAGAGAGATCGCAGCAGAGATCATTGCCGAGTAACGTCGGCGACGTTGATTGTTGACGACGCCGGAGATCTCGTCAATGCCTCCAGTTGATGGTTGAAGATGAAAGAAACGGAAGGAAATTGTTTATTAAATATTGATAATTACAATTTAGTCACTATTTTTTATGTTGTTGACATTGTTGGAATAATTTTTGAAAATATAAAATCGGTTGTCGACGTGTTAACTAGTTCGCATAATTATTTTTTTGACAATACTAGTTCGCATAATTAGTTAACTAGTTATCAACTAAATAACGTTAACTAGTTACTCAATCATGATGTTAACTAGTTAACTCGACTGGTTAACTAGTTAACTCGATTGGTTAACTAGTTAGCTCGATAAGTTAACTAGTTAACTTGATTAGTTATTTAGTTAACTATTTTTTTATAAGGCCTAATACCCTCAGTTGTCACGAACTATTGCGTTATTTCTCGCGTATATACCACGTATACCCTATCTGGAGGGCGTCACCAACTATTGAATCTCGTGTTCCAAATAACACGCCGTTAGATTTTGATTCTTTTATTGACAGGTGGCTAGACGGAGTTAGCTGACTGTACAAACTAATCTAGTTGGCATCCTATGTGGCAATATTTAATAATTTCTTAAAAATAAAAAAAAACTAATGAAATAAAAAACCCTTCTTCTCCCTTCTCCCTCTCTTTCTCCCCTCCTTCTCCTCTCTTCGTCAGAAACTAAACTCGTAAGGACTGAAGGGCTGAAATCGGTGGATGGGGTCAAAATCAACGGTCAGCAGTTCCTGGTCACCCCCATAGTTGTCATCATCACCATTGTCGGCCGGAGCTACTTCGATTTACATGTTTCGTGAACAGTGGAGAGAACGATGGGCTCTGATTCAGTTGGTGTGAAGAGAAAATAAGGAAACAGGACAAAGGTTCAACAGGTCGACTACACACAACCCAATCCATCTCCCTTCACCTCCGGAGCCGCCTCAACGCCACCGCAAGACACATCACCGCTCCGATCTGAGTGTTCAGATCTTGCTCCACTGTCAGCATCTCTATCAGCGGCTTGGAGACCGTAGAGAACGAAGGATCCGTAATCCGAGATGACATCACCGTCATCGCCTCGATGTAGGCCGATCTGACGGCGGAGTCGGGGTCCCGGAGACGACGCGCCACCGTGGAAACCATCTTCGAAAGGTGCGGAGAGAGCGAGTTCTCGTGGGAGTGAGAGAGGAAGCATTTCGCTGACTCGGTATTTTCCAGTTCTGTTCTTCCACTGCACTTTGAGGTAAAGAAGAATCCTCCGATTCTCCCTGATTTCCATGTTTTGAATCTAATTAGGTTGTCATTTGGTAGTAATGTATTGTTGATGGCTAGGGTGTAGAGGGATTTCAAGTTTCTGCACCGGAATTCGGGCAAGAACAGCGAGGAGATCGAGAATGTTCCAGTAAACCCTAGGGATTCGATTTCCAGTCAAGCTAGCTCGGAATTGAGCTCTCGGCCTCCGCTGAATGCTATCCAAGAGTTTGTAGAGGGGACTGAGCCTCTGAATAAGGAGGAAAGGACTCCGACGAACCTAAATCAAAAATGTTCGACAACGTCCGGGAAGCTGCCGAGACTTGCACCCTAGTCCGGTGAGTCTCCTGCATTGGTCGGGCAGAGATTGGGAATCGAGATTGGTTTCGATACTCCCGAGGTTGCAGAGATTGGGGAAAAGGAAGAGGAAGATGAGTCGATTCCGGCTGTAATTCCGGCGGCCAGAGCGGCAGAGGAGGTGAACGGAGGAGGAGAAGTGAGAGAGGGGGCAGAAGTTGGAAGAGAAGTTGCGGAATTTGTTATTTTATTTCATTAAAGTGTTTTTTTTGCTGACATGGCGCTTGTCTTATTCCTTCTCGTGCGCTAGCCGTGCCACATAACATGGACTTGCCACGTCAGTTGACGGTCGTTGACGGAAATGTCTAGAATCTAACGACGTGTTATTTGGAACATGAGATTCAATAGTTGGTGACGTCCTCTAGATAGGATATACGTGGTATATACGCGAGTAATAACACAATAGTTCGTGACAACTGAGGGTATTAGGCCTTTTTATAACTATCTATCAACCAAAATTTTTGTTAACTAGTTTTTTTGTCATGATGTTAACTAGTTAATTCGATAAGTTATTTAGTTAACTATTTGCGATAACTAGTTATCAACTAAAAATCTTGTTAACTAGTTATCTGGTCAAGATGTTAACGAGTTAACTAGTTAACTAATTTTGATAACTAGTTATCAACTAAAAATCATGTTAACTAGTTATAAGTGAACAACCTGTGAACTAGTGCAAATAACTAGTTATCAGCAAAAGAATATGTTAACTAATTAACAATAAAAACAGGTGTTAAATATTAAAAAAAAGTTAACTAGTTAACATGTACTTCGCCGGAAAAGTCGCTGGAGACCAGCACCGGTCACCGAAAAAAAATGAGTTTTTAAAAATGAAATAAAAATTTAAATTATGTTTGAAATGTCCTAAATAACTCCTAGCAATATAGACCATTGGATTGGTAAAAAGGATGAAAATGTGGTCAAAGTGTGATCTAATGGTCAGAAAATGGTTGGACCAAAATCCAACCCTTGAAAATGGTTGGATGCCGATCAGCTACCCTTAGGCTACACCTCCCTGGCCCACTTATCTCGAATGCAGCTGCGACAACAGTGGCGATAAATGTCGTGTCAGGGTACGATTCCGAAAAAGAAACCCATAGAGGACGTTGTTTCTCGATCCCTATTTTGAGGTTCCTCCTACCAAAGATCCGCGAAACTAACCCTCGACCACTGCAGCCGAAACACCAAAGATTTGAGGAGGATCCCTGTAACACCCGTCCCAAATTGACTCGGATTTACCCGTGGTCGAACCGGTATGAATGCTACTCGAAGATCCATCATTTAAAATAACGAGGGAAACAACCTTGAAATCTGAAATAAACTTTAATCCAAAGTACGTCGGAAGCGCTTCCAATAAAATAAAACCGAGTACAAACTGAAATACCAAAATCCAACAACCATTTACAAAATCTCCCAACCCAAAATGTCAACTGAAACATAAATCCAAAACAATGGTCACTCCACAGTAGCTTCCTAATCTTCACTTCACAACTCCAACCTGCAACTCCTCCGAACTCAACCGAACACCTGAACTCCAACTCACTCTCACTACCAAGCGAGAAAAGAGAAACTGGGAGGAGATCAGTTTCCTAATGAAACTGAATGAACCCACTGGGTTTAACTATGCGCCGAACCTAGCCTGAAGAGCGGTTCCAAACTCCGCACACAACCAACAATGGAACCAGACACTGCCATTCGTGTTTTAATTCCTATCATGCTACTAGGCGATCACATAAGCTCAAAACTCAGGTTCAGCATCCGCAATCATGATCACAATAGTACTCGAGAAATCAACATGCATAAGTTCACACATCACACCTCAACCAGTTCATCATTACAACAACGCATCATTCCTACAGTTCAACATTAGATCATATACATACGATTCAACATTACATCGCATACACATAGTTTAGTTTCATAAGACAAGTTACCATCAATGTACACACCTGCATCCATATTCATACACATTCACACACTTACACATACACTGCATTCCCCTTTCTAATTATCTAGGTGATCACACAAGTGCACTCCTCAAACCGATACCCACAACTCACAAACCCGACAATATAACCCAAAACATCAATTCACAACACAATAATCTAACCACAACACATCTCGCTATCACTACCAGCACTTCCACTCTCACATCAACCACACCACACACATGCACAGATTCACAATTACTAACATCATTAATCATAAACCATTCAACCTCTAACTCACATCTCAGAACGACGACACGATTCACAACACATCACAAGGCACTTCGCAAACACATCCAATACACGCATCACACACAAAACACATGCACATCTCATTTCCATTATCTATGTGAGTTCATTAGGCGCCATAAGGAGTTGTTCCCCCGCTACCCCACCGGCCAGACGCACCTCCCTACCGCATGGGAGGTCCTCGTGCTCCCGTACCGCATGGGGAACACGTCACAATTCCACAATTCCAAAATACCACTCCCTGTCGGGAGACTAATCTATCAGTCCGTCGGTAGGCCCTAACCACCATTCCGTCGGTGGGTGAAACACAATTCCATGGGGTAACGTTTGCTCCTTCCGATTCTATCATTTTAATCCCATTAACATAATCATAACAGCTACACATACACCAAACAATTCCATTCACTCAATTCCACTTCTCAATTCCATTCACCAATTCCACAACACAATTACACAGCACAATTCCACTCAACTAATTCCACGTATCAAATTCATGTTACAACTCTACACTAAACCACAACCGACAACGATAGGTACAAATACAGAAATCCAGTTCATCCCATCCCATCCTATCTCACATTTCTAGTTCAAAATCATTAGCATCATCTTTCATCCCAATTTCCCACATTGGCACATCAACCAGCACATTCATCAAACAGTATTCACAAGACAGTTACCCAGTTTTACTCTCAAGGGTTCATGCAAGACCTAATTCATCCTAAGTCCAGTTTCAACTCCTCACACTCATTTCTAACCATCTAATCGACCATACACTCACATACGTCAACCATACAATCGCACAAGTCAACCAACACCACATAATAGTAACAATCACGATAGCATCAATTTCATTCAAGTCAATTCACACGACATCAATTCAACCAGCTCATGTAGTCACACCACCCAATTCCATTATACTCAATACCCTTAATTGATTCTATGTCATAAACCAACCCCCAATCACATTCTAGACCCCTCATTACACATATCATCCATATCACCCAAATTAGCACATGGCATTCACTTCATCTCAAAACACGTAGCATCAACTCATCCAATCTCACATTCATAATCGCATTTCACTACATTCAACATTTCATATAACAGAAACAATTTAAGGGTAAATGGCTAGCTCACCAGCCAGCCCCATCTGCAAGTACAGGGATAGCCATGTTATGAGTCATAGGGTTACCCTCCTGTACATCCTTCATTGGACGACCCCACATTGGCAGGGCCATCCACCTGTTCATCATATAAAGGGTGACCCCACATTGGCAGGACCACCCTCATGCAACCATAACTGACAGCACAAGGTATAGATATAGTTTACAGAATCACATCCCAACCCTCCTACACTCGTTACTAAGTCTGATCCGTTAATCATCAATGTTAATCATTTCCCCAATCTCAACAAAACACAAACAGCCCACAATCATAAACCAATCCATCAATTAACAAACATCCAACAATCATCAAACAACATTCTTCACAGAACAGTCAATTGCAGAACAGTTTCCCCTTTTACTCTCTTTCAATTTCATGCAACCCTATATTATTCTAAGTCAAAGTTACAACTCCTCACATCGACCATACTACCTATCGTACGTTAAACCCTCACCTGACAAGAAGACGAGGCTCTAAAACAACTCCCAAAACCAAAATCGCCAAGCTCTACAGCTCCAAAAATGTAGCTCTTCTCCTCTTCACCGACAGCAGCCTACTACGAAATACCCTGAAATTCATGTTTCGATCTCTTCCTCTCATTGCATCGAACGCATAGCAACAAACGGATCGTCAATCGGAGCTCTACAACTCCTGGAATCAAGGATTGAAGCTAAGGGGGTTTTGGTTCGTCAAAAGGAATTTCGGGGAAAGAGAAAGAAGGGGAAGTTATGAATTTCCGTGCAAAATCAGCCTTTAATAGTCAGGCCACGATACACGGTGTGTATCATGATACACGGCTACACGGCGTGTATTGCTGATACACGGCCATGTATCATGGTCTGCCCACCTTGACAAATTTTTGCGTACTCGCTTGTATCTTCGACCCGACTCAACCATGAACGTCCCGGACTTTGATAAGGCCTCTCGGACATTGTTTCCAATGTCTCAAACACTCAAACTCGAGTTCCAAACCGTTCGGTTGGGCGGGGATGTTACAAGCCCGATTACCAAGCCAGCGCTGGTGGCCAAGTTTACCAGGTCCGACAACAATTTCTCGTCCCTGTCCAAATTTCGATGAAGAGAATTTGAAGAAGAGGGGCTGATTTCCGGTGAGGAGAGATTGAAGAAGAGGGGGTTGCGGCGCAGATGGAGGAGAAGGGAGGAGTGGAGTGGGAGAGTTAACCTAATTAGTGATTGGGCTTATTTGCAGGCTCATGAGTAAAGAGTTGGGCTTATTTATAAAGTTAATTGTACTTTAATTAGAGAAACCAAATCAAATCATGCATTTCACTATAATTTTGATATTTTTAAAATTTAACTATTCAATATTAATTATCAATTTCAAAATTACTTTTGGATGATCATTTTTGTATATTTTATCAAATTATTTATAAATTTTAATCTTAAAACATAAGTATTTATTTTTTGTAGGCAAGGTACAAAAATTATTGAAATGGACTCGTTGAATTCTAACGATGTGGAAGAGGTATATGATAAATTTTGTTATTATTGTATTTAATCTTATTATTTAGCATTGGTAATTTAATTTCATATTTTTATATTTTTTGTATATGATAGATTTTTTTTAATTATTGTATTTAATATTATTATTTAGCATTGATGATTTAATTTCATATTATTTTTATAATTTTTTGCTTCAATTATGCAAGTAGAAAATCATATTGATGATTACTCATATTTGTTCACAACCGCGACATTTGAGTCTCATGATATTGGATTTGGTTGGGCTAACGCAATTGCAATGGAAAAGGGTTTTAACTTGGTCAATGCGAGTAAAAAGATACTAATGGGGACAAGTCTAGCTTATTTCTACGTTACCTGTGACAGAGCTGGGCTATATCGAGGTAGTAAGGAAGATCAAGGAGCTGAGAAGCAGAAACATACAGCTACGAAGAAATGTGAATGTCCATTTATGTTGAAGATAAATGAGGAGATGCGTGGAAACTATTTGCTAACCGTCATCAGAGGAACACACAATCATCAACCAACGGTTTATCATGATGGACACAGGCGACAGGCTGCTATCGATGAGATCAACTGGAATATATATGAGTTCAGTATACTTCTTAAGTAGAGCCGTCCAAGATAAGACATGGAATGCATGTACGAGATCCTAAAAAGTCGCAACAGACATAAAGCAGATTTACAACGCTACATGTAAATTGAGGTCATTAGAAAGAGGGGGGAGAAATCACAAACAACATATGTTGGCATTGGCTACTCAACACCAGTATGTGGTCTTTTTTTACCAAAGTGTTGAATCTGCTTTTGTTACCCATGTTTGTATGGCTCATCCAGAGGTAGTAAAATTGTATCGAGCATATCCTTATGTTGTTTTACAAGATTCGACATAGTTGAGCTCGTCGAGTTCTAGTAATGGGTGTCTTCTGTTATAGGGCCTTGTTCTTCGGTTGGTTAATCTGCTCAATTCCTATCATACACAACTTTGCCAAAGCGCTAGAATCGTCATTAGTACTAGAGTTGGCCTAGACCAACTCCACAGTATTAATAGATAAACAATGTGCTTCTTGCTTAGCAGAATATTGCATACCGTCCTTGAGGTGGAATGTAACACTATCCTTTCCGACCCTTAAAGTCAATGAGCCATGATGGACATTGATGGTCGTGTCGGCTGTTGCCATAAATGGTCGGCCTAGGAGGAGGGTAACATCTACCTCTCGGGTATCCATCACAACAAAATCAGCTAAACTGGTGAATGGACCACAACGAATAGGTACATCTTCTACTACTCCCCTAGGTGTTTTAACAGTTCTATCAGCTAATACAAGATGCAAATTAATAGGCTTTAATTCACCTAGATTCAGTTTTTCATATAAGCATGTAGGCTTAACATTGACAGAAACACCTAAATCAGCTAAGCTACAATCAATTTTAATATCATTGATAGTGTAAGGTAAAGTAAAAGAACTAGGATCGCGACACTTAGCTGGAGGGGATATGGATGGTGAGTGGCATAGGACGGCGGAGCACTCCTTATTAAGGGAGACAGTAGACGCCTCTCCCTTCTTCTTGTTCTTCGCAAGATCCTTCATGACTTTTCCGAGCTATGGTATCGTCTCTATGGCATCAGTGAGTGGCATCTTGAGCTCAGTGTTCTTGAAATATGAGTACCACTTCTTGAAACGGGGGTCAAAATCCTTTGACTTCATTGCCTTAGGAAATGGGATCCTAGGCTGATATGGGGGAGAGGTGGCGCATGAACCAGCTTCTGATGAGGCGGGCCAGTTATCTCCTATTCTTCTTTTTGTCTTCTTCCTCGATCTATGGCATGTCAATGGAAATGTCATCAGAAATCATGACCGGATCAGGAGATGTAGGACCAGCTAGTTGTTTGCCACTTCTTGTCAAAATGGCCTTGACATGCTCATTCCTTGGGTTCGGCTCTGTCTGGCTCGGTAACTGACCCATGGGGCGAGCACTAGAGAGGAGGTTGATGATATTGTTGAGCTGGTCTTCCATCCTCTGACCTTGAGCTATCTCGCCTTGATTCAAGATGGCTTGAGCTTTAAATTGTGCATCATCGTCGTCAAGACTAGCAATGATCAAGTTGAGCTTCTTATCTATCTCGTTTTCCCTGGTATCCTGTTGCACCGTCTTCTGAGGTTGTTGTCCTCCAGTTAACCTAAGCCACCCTTGGTAACTGTTGTTGAAGTACTGATTCTGGCGATTGCCAGGTACTGTACCATAATTATCCTGGTTCTGGTGTGGTGGCTGATATGCTCCACTTGGTTGGTTTCCGGGTTTCTGCTCTTGAAATGACCCAGATGGTCAATTGTTCTGGTTTTGATTTGCTCCAGAATTGTAAGGAGGACGTCGTTAGAAGCTTCCTTGTCGATGTTGTTGTTGAGGTTTTCTGAATTGGCGGTAGTCGGAGTATCCTTGTTGGTTGTTGATGAAGCCTTGACCAACAAAATCAACTTCTTCCACAAACCAGACACCTGCTTTTCCAAAATTCTGACAGCTTCCTCCTTTGTGTGTGCATTGTGCCACACCACTCACAGTCGGTGATAAAGATAGAGGTTGATGGCGGATTGGTGATGGGTCCTCTAGCTTTCTTGAGATGTTTTTGTACTTCGGCCTTGATCTGCTCTTCTAGACCCAATTGGTTCTTTGATCTTTCAGATTGCCTCTCCCAATTTTGGACTTTGAGGCACAACTAGAAAAATGAAGGAGAGCAGCTTATGGAGTGAGGGTGGTGCAGTCACCTTCAACTAAGGAGTTCACCCACTTGGCAGACTCCGTGTTCATCCCTCTGGCAAAGATTTCAGCTAGTTGTCGTTGCTCGAAGCCATGATGAGGGCAGTCGTAGAGGAGTTCTTGGAATTCATTCCAAGCATCATAAAGGTTGACTCTATCCTTTTGTCGGAAATGAGCAATGATGTCCTTGTAAGCTGTAGTCCTAGATGGAGGGAAGTATTCCTCCACGAAATCTTGAGCGAGGTCATCCCACTAGGTGTAGTGGCCCGATGTTTTCCGTTTAGCTATCTCTTGGCGGCACCCCTTAGTGAGAATGGGAATGCACGCAAGCAGAGAGTGTTCTTGTCCAAACTCCCGTTCTTGAAAGTAGCGCACATAGCAAGGAAGTCTGTCAGATGAGTGCAAGGGTTATCATGTGGTTTCCCTTTGAACTGGATGTCTCTAGAAAGCATGCCCAAAACGGGATCTTGATCTCATAATCTGGATCTTCTTTGTTTTGAGGGACGTAGATGTTTGACTGAACGCCAATTTGATAATGTGTAAAACAAGGTAACAAATAACTACCCTACTAGAGTAAGGTAGATCGTATTTCAAGGGCTTCTTCTAATTGTTTACTCAAAGAAATTTGTAATTATTAGGGTTTAAATCAAGTTGTGTGGTGTGAGTTCCACGACTTCTAAACTATTATGCAATTACTAGGGAAAATGAAATTGAATTAAGCAACATATTGATTAATTGGTTATGTTCAATTAAAGAGACGATAGCTTAGACTCGGATCCCCCTAAGATTACCAAGGCCTTGGCGATCACAAAACCGGCGACTTTTCAATCCTAATTCATTCAGTTCTTAATCACTACTATAACTCCTTACCCTTAGGTCTAAGTCCGCGAATGTTCACTCTATCAAACTAGGTACCAATATTAATTAATCGTCCGTGCATTCACTTCTGCAACGGATAACTAACTGGAGCACCTGATTGATTTTAGTGAGTTACTCTAGAAGTGGATTAACCCTAAACGGTTCCTACGAAAGGCACACTCCGTTGAATAGGTTAATTGATTGATTTGAGGTTCTAAAATAAGGCTGACGTTCGCCAACTATCCTTCTTTGAACAAGAATCTAATCTAGGTGATCAAGCTAGAAAAGAAACACAACACGAAAAACAAATCAATTATGCAAGAGAAACTGTCTGAATTAAAATCTAATTATCGCCGATTCGTGACGGCTTTAAAGCCCTAGGTCACTTAGGGTTCATCTAATCTAAGTTTAACAAGTTTAGCTACTCATGTTTAAATTAAGAGAATCGAAGACAACAAATGAGTTCATCTTAACATGGAAGAACAAAGAAGAATTGTAAAACGTAATTTCGACGACTCCGGCGAAGCTTCAAACTCGAGGAATCTTCACTCCTAGCTCCAAGCACTCTGGGATGGAAAGATGGTGTCGGGATCTCTCCGGGAACTCCGAGATATGCTCTAAACTCTCTCTATCAGCTCTATAAGTCTATAATTTGGAATAGTATGAATGCTCTCTCGATTTGGGTTTAATCGAGCCTTAAACAGCTCATTTCCTCATCACAGCCGGAAAAGAACCAACTTTTTAACGAGAACCATAAAAGTTCTCGCCAAAATTCCATGTGTAAACAAATCTGAGTTGGCGACGAGAGTTCTGCATTAATTTCTTCATAAGTTCTCGACGAGAACCTTGAAGTTCTCTCCGAAAACTTCTTCACAATCAGCTGAGGATTTTCGACGAGAGTTATGTTGACTTCTTGAACATCTTCTCGGCGAGAACCTTGAAGTTCTTGCTGAGAACTTGTTTGTAATCCTTTGCAGAAACCTGATGAGAGTTTTAACTGACTTTGGGAGTAAACTCTCGCCGAGAACTTGACATTCTCAGCGAGGACCTCTTAGCTGGGCAGCTTTTCTTCTGCATTTGATCGGTTTGAATTATGAATTGATTCCAGGTCATTCCTCGAGACGCCATTGCTTCCCGAACACATCCGACAGCTACATACTTGACGGCAAAAACCTGTGTACTCAACGAGACACTAGAAAACACATCAAATAGACCTGAAACGGGCCAAAGTAACCAATTCGGTAGGTAATAGCGTTAATGAATGAAAACTCACTAAACTACCCTAAAACCGTGTTGCAAGCAATGAAATGTTGCTTAAACGGGGCTGATAATCACCATCAATCTAGTGTCATCAAACTACCCCACACTTTAGCTTTTGCTTGTCCTCAAGCAAATTGAATCAGAACGCACTCAAGTTCACAAATGACGAGATCGATTAAATTGAGATTCAAATCTTAACAATGAATTTTAAACTATTACACTTAGAACAATGAAGCTAAACATGCATAAAAATCAGCCGAACAAATCGGTCTCACTAATTCTCTACACACAATCAAGTAGCAATCACCAATCATTCACAAAGCCAACCTAACCGACCAAACTTCCTCACACATAAAATATTTAGTAAATGGGGAACTCTCACACTCTGCGTTTAGGTACGTGTTTATGCTCTCAATCACTTTCTCGACATAATTATGTCATAAGTTTGCATTTCGACCACAATCTCCACCACTGTGATAACATGAGAAACTAGTCAAAAGGACTTTGCAAGGGACTGTAACGATCCTACACTACAAGGGCTTATGATGAATGGATGAAGGGATGTATGGTGATGATGGCTTTGGTGCGGTGTAGCAATCGACTAACTTCCCTCGAATCAGGACCTATGGATTCCTACCGTCTAACCAGACACGGGGTGGAATAATGTACGCTCGTCCTATGATACCCTCAACCAACCTAGCACTTTTGTTTCTTTCTTTCTACATTTTCTTATTGCTTTCGTTCTTCCATAAGTAGGGAGAAGAACGTTTTGAAATTTCTAACTACTACTTTGACTTGCAACTTTTTCGAACTTTTTCTTTGTATTTTTCTGTTTTTCTTTTTTTTCTTTTGGTGCTAAATTTTTTTAGTTGCTAGAGGGGTTCACACGTCTGGACATAATAGCTATGACCACCGGTTTACTAGCTATAGACAAGTTACCATAGATTGACTTCCGGTTAGCTAATCTCAAACTACTACCACATGGGATCAATGGGGTGAACAAGAACATTGGAATTGGATGTAATGTAATATCGAACCGAAAGAACAGGCCAAGCACAAGGGTTTACACCTAGAGGGATTAATGTTGGGATAGCTTCTAGTTTTAGTAGCGATTCTAGGTGCCTCTATCCTCTTAGTACTCGTGTTATCGTGTGGTCTCGAATAGGTCTCATGCAAATTCTAACTCATTCAAAGTACGAGAAAGCCACTCAAAAAGAATAAAAGTTGCTAGTTATGTGCAACGGATCAAAAGCTCACAATTGGTTGCTAGTCGGATTCGATCATTTTCATGCAATTCAAGGTGACACTACAAGCGTGATTCTAATTCTCTGTTTTGACTAGGTTTATTTAGCATCAATGCAGACAAGTTGATTACAGGTTCTAAGTTAAACAGTCTAAGCATCATTGTTAAAAATTGAAGTCAACTTAGCATCAAAAGTCAAGAACCGAGTAATTCTAGCTAGTGGAATTGAAATGAACCACATAAGCAAACAAGTTCATGCATAATTCTTCTAGAATCCTGCCCCACACTTAAATCGGTGTGTGTCCTCACAGGACTAAAAGAGAATAGAGTTATCCGAAAAACCTGGAAGGTGATGGTCGATGTCGAAGATGAGGTGGAGAACCCAGAGTGGAGTGAACCAGCTACAAAAGTCCTAGAAAACAAAAATAATGAAAATATCAAAAGGAAACCGGGACAAGTGTCCTGGATCCACACATAATAAAATTGGATTGAAATCCGAAAAGAAGAAATGAAAGAAAGGGAAAAGGATACGACAGGGGAATTTGAAATTTTTGGACAAAGTTCCCGGCAAGAACTTAAGTTTTCGCCGAAAACACTTTTGCAAACGAATACGGAAAACAGATGAGAAACTGACCCAGAACACCAAAGTTCTCGCCGAAACTCGTTTGAAAACTAAATTGAAAACCTGACGCGGAATTTTGCACATTTTAAACAACTAAGTTCTCGGCGAGAACATTGCCACCTGACGCAAAAATTTATTTTTCGAAAACACTGACGACCTTAACTTCAAAATTTTAAAACAAAATCGAAAAATAATCGAAAAAATCCCAAATAATTGGAACTGAATCGCACATGACACGCACAAGAAAAATTAAAAACCACAAATTGACACTTTTGGCTCCCCCTCCCTCCGAAACCGACTCAAAACACAAAGACTGACTCAATAATTTCAAAAGTGACTCTAGCCGTGATTTGCCTCCCACGAAGCGCTCTCGTTTAACGTCCTTGAGCTGGACGATACCTGTGTGGAGATCACAAGGCGCCCCAACTCAAGAACTCCTTGAAGTCAATAAACTTCTTCAAGGATAGCGAATGAGTGCCAAATAGCACTCCGGAAGGATGAAGATGTAGTCGGTGATGCCCAAGTAAATCATGGTTCTGCTTGACTGACCTTTTCCTCTCGAATTTTCCTACTGGAGGAGGAAGGAGATAGTATGGTGTGTTGCAATCAATGAACCCAGTCTACTCAACCCGAGGGTCATCCAGGTTGCTCTCAGAGTTGAGCACATATGTCTCCAAATCTATGACCTCCTCAATTTCCACGTGCTTATCTCTTGCTTGAACTACAGGCGGGCTCGACGGAAGCTTGAATGAGGATAACTCCTCAGTCTCCACATGCTCCTCTTCAACTACAAGATGGATAAGCTCTATATCTTCGTCAACCACCTCTGCTAGCGATTCTTCATCAAATACCTCTAGCTCACAACAGTCATGGGCTAGATTATCATGTTCTTCTTCCAACAGCTCTTGAGCACCTTCTTCAATAAGTTGATTTGATTGCTCGAACTCAACGTCCGTCACATTAGGATCTTGTAGCATTGAAAGGATCTTATCCAAGAGGAATTCTGTATACGACCTCTGTTGTTGATACTAGGGGGACTGTAAATATTCCTCTTTGTGATCTTGGTTGTGGTATGTAGCTTCTAGCTCTTGTTAGGACGACAAGGGTGAAAGTTCCTCATACCAACTTGTCATAAATGGTTGTTTTGATATACACCACCCTTGGTATTTTCCATCCAACCTCTTATCCTGCATCTCAAAACTCAAGAGCACTACACAGGTAAATCATGAAAAAAGATGGGGGGAAAATAAATTATAAGATGGAAGGTAGAAGAATAATTGCCAACTCTTCTTTCAATCGATTTAGAAGAGTCCCCAGCAACGGCGCCAATTTGATAATGATGTAAACAAGGTATCAAATACTAACAAACAAGAGTAAGGTAGATCGTATTCCATGGGTTTTCTTCCAATCGGTTACTCAAAGAAATTGGCAAATTATTCGGGTTTAAACAAGTTGCGCGTAGTGTGAGTTCCACGACTTTTAATCTATTATGCGAGAAAATTGAAAATGAAAATAAGAAAGATTCATTGATTAAGGTTGACTAACGATTTGACAGAACAAACTTAGACTTGAACCCCCCTAAGATTACCAGAACATTGGCGATCACAAAACCGACGACTTTCGATTCTAATTCATTCAATTCTCATGCACCACCATAACTCCTTACCCTTAGGTCTAAGTCCGCGAACGTTCGCTCTATCGGATCTAACTACCAAGATTAATTAACCATTCGTGCGTTCACTTCTGCAACGGATAACTAACTGGTGCACCTGATTGATTTTAGTGAGTTACTCTAGAAGCGAATTAACCCTAAACGGTTCCTACGAAAGGCACACTCCGTTGAATAGGTTAAATGATTCGTTTGAGGTTCTAAAATAAGGCGAACGTTTGCCAACTATCCTTATTTGAACAAGAATCTAATCTAGGTGATCAAGCTAGAAAAGAAACACAACACGAAGAACAAATCAATTATGCAAGAGAAACTGTCTGAATTAAAATCTAATTACCGCCGATCCGTGACCGCTTTAAAGCCCCGGGTCACTTAGGGTTCATATAATCTAAACTTAACAAGTTTAGCTACTCATGTTTAAATTAAGAGAATCAAAGACAACAAAGGAGTTCATCTTAACAAGGAAGAACACAAAAGAATTGTAAAACCTAATTTCGACGACTCCGACGAAGCTTCGAACTCGAGAAATCTTCACTCCTAGCTCCGAGCACTTTGGGATGGAAAGATGGTGTCAGGATCTCTTCGGGAACTCCGAGATACGTACTAAACTCTCTCTATCAGCTCTATAAGTCTAAAATTCGGAATAGTATGAATGCTCTCTCAATTTGGGTTTAATCGAGCCTTAAATAGATCCTTTCCTCATCACAACCGGAAAAGAACCAACTTTTTGGAGAGAACCATAGAAGTTCTCACCGAAATTCCATGTGTAAACAAATCTGAGTTGGCGACGAGAGTTCTGCCTTAATTTCTTCATAAGTTGTTCTCGCCGAAAACTTCTTCACAATCAGCTGAGGATTTTTTACGAGAGTTCTGTTGACTTCTTGAACATCTTCTCGGCGAGAACCTTGAAGTTCTCGCCGAGAACTTCTTTGTAATCATTTGTAGAAACCCGATGTGAGTTTTGGCTGACTTTGGGAGTAAAATCTCGCCGAGAACTTGACATTCTCGGCGAGGACCTCTTAGCTCGGCAGCTTTTCTTCTTCATTTGATTGGTTTGAATTATGAATTGATTTTGGGTCATTCCTCGAGGAGCCATTGTTTCCCGAACACGTCCGATAGCTACATACTTGATGGCAAAAACTTCTATACTCAACGAGACACTAGAAAACACATCAAATAGACCCGAAACGGGCCAAATAACCAATTCGGTAGGTAATAGTGTTAATGAATGAAAACTCGCTAAACTACCCCTAAAACTGTGTCGCAAGCAATGAAATGTCTCTTAATCAGGGCTAATAATCACGATTAATCTAGTGTCATCACTTTAGCTTTATTTCTGATAGTATTATCTTCCAACTCCTTTGAATATCTGTCAATCTCCCCCTCCCAGCTTGCTGTACTATACTTCCAAGAAGGCTGAATGCAAGCAGACTTTAACTTCCTCACAAAAGAGCACCCATGTAAGATATGGTTGAGATCATCCATTCCCCGATCACACAACAAACATGATACATCAGTTGTTAAGCCCCATTTTGCTATATCAGTTCGACACACCATCAAACCAGAAATAACCATCCAAACTATCATAGAATGCTTCTGTATCATCGGTGGACTCCACACAAGCTGGAACCATTTGACTTTATCACTCTTTACTAGCAAGGTATTCCATACAGTAGTTATGGAGTATTTACTAAGAGCCTTACCCTTCTACAACACTCCTTCACTGCTAGTGCTTAAATGAGGAAGAACATCATTTCCATTTTCAAAATTCGCCTCCATGTCCAAGAGTGGTAAGGAGCACTTTTTTGTTGCCAAATATCCACTTTATTTAACTTGTACTAAAAGATCCATGCCACCCAAATTGACCCTACTTTACAAAGGATGTTCCAAGTACTTCTCGTAACACAAGCAATATTCCAAGTCTCCATATCCTTTATATCAAGACCTTCTTCAGATTTAGGCTTTGCTATTTTCTTCCATGAAATTTTAGCTCTTTTTCTGACTCCAGTATCCACACTCAATAGGAAATCACTACATCTCTTCTATACCTTTCGAATCACATTTTTAGGCAGTAAGAATATGTTTTGTCAGAACTGACTTAGACTCAGCAATACCGACTTGACCAACATCAACCTTCCTGCATAGCTCAGACATCTAACCTTCCATCCCGATATCTTCCTTGTGATTTTTTCCACCAAGACATCACAATCTTGAGTTCTGAGCTTGCCCGAGGTCAAAGGCAATCCTAAATATCTAACTGGGAGGGTCCCTTCCTTGAATCCATAATAATCTAACATCTGCTCTTACATCTGCAATAACAGACTTAGAGTAGAATATTTCAGTTTTGTTAGGATTCAACTGCATTCTCGAAATACCATAAAATTCAGCCAGCACTTTGCAAACTCCTTTCACCCCTTTCAAAGTACCATTTGTGATCTTAGGGGAATTCGAGTCTAATCTCTTGTCTCATTAATTGAATCCAACCAATCTATCACTCAAACTGTTAGCCTTAATTAGTTATTTTCCTTCCTTGCATGTTAGTCTAGAAATCTCGTGGAACTCGCACCACACAACCTGTTAAAACCTGAATAGTTGTTAATTATTTTGAGTAAACGTGAAGAAGAAAACCCGTGGAATACTATCTATCCTACTTTTGTTGGATAGTATTGAACCGCTGTTCTACAGTTTATCAATCTTCCTTTTGCGTCCACTAGGGTTTTGCTTGTGTAGAAGATAGGGCGTTTTTCCTTTTCTTCTCGTTTTAGCAGGACTGAGCTAACTGCAGCTGTCGCTATAGCAACGTATAGGTATATCTGGTCTCCAGGCAAGGGGGAGACTAAGACTGGGGGAGTCGTTAAGAAGGTTTTGAGTTCTTCAAACGCCTTAGAGCACTCTTCAGACCAAGTGAACTTGGTGACACCCTTTAGCGTAGCAAAGAACGGTGCTTGCTCTCGGAGGACTTGGGGATGAAACGGTTCATGGCGGCCAACCGCCCTGTTAATGTCTTCAAATCTCTCACCATTTTCGGGGGCGGGGTGTTTATTATCGCCTCTATCTTCTTTGGGTTGGCTTCTATCCCCGTCTTAGTGATGATGAACATTAGGTACTTTCTAAGTAGAAGAGTGTGTTTTGCGCAAATAATTGTAAGTTAACTTCTTTGTTCTACGTCCTAAATAAAATAATGTGTTTTAAACAAATAATTGTAAGATCACTTGTTTGTTATCTCTCAATTGCACAGTACTCCCCACCTTAATGGTCAAATATTGATTTTGTAGTTCTTTTGGTCGTTCTCCTCTCTGGAAGAGGAAGGGAGATACGAAAATTACGCTTTTATCCAGGAGGAGGGCATTCTTTTCTTGACAGACAAGTCCAGACTTTGAAGCTCTGATATAAGGAGAAAAACTTCAGTCGACTCTCCAATTCAATAGATCTCCCCAAATCTGAATATACCCTCTTCTTGTTTCTAGTAGATTAATGTCTACTACTGAAGGCGAAGAAGCCGGAAGGCGGCGTACTGCTGTCACTGAGTATCGAAAGAAGCTCCTCCAGCACAAGGAACTCGAATCAAGAAGTCGCGCAGGTGATTAACCCTTTTCAAACCGCCCTAATTCCCTTTCTCGGTTTCCTCTTTGTACACTCTGATCGAACTCGTATGGGGGGTTTCTGGCGTTTACCGATGTCGTTTAGGTAACTCGATTTAGGGTTTGTGTTTCTCAATCCATTTCTGAACTTGTAATGGGACAATTGCAAGCGAAAGTTTGCTGTTTTGGTCCATCTTTCTGTTTGTAGGCTTGAAGGAGTTAATGTTACTTTTGTATTGAGACGGATAAAAAGGCGTGAAATTTTGTTCTAATTGGTTTCAGAATTATGTACAAGAAGATTGAGGAAGCTGTATTTCTTTGGTTTATGTTCTTTTAGGAGTTAATTTAATGCGGTGCTTACATGGGTTTAGCTTAATTCGTGATTCTCCACTTTAAAGCTTAACTTTCTAGATCTTTTGTTTTTTCTGTATCAAGATGAATGTAAAGATCAATGTGAATCCCAGCCAATGCTAAATGGATGTAATATTTCTCATTTCGTATGCAGAATTAAAACCTTTTACAGTGTAGCTGTTTTTCCGTGATATTTGTGTAGCTATTTTTGTTTGAGATATGCTTGCTTTGTGAATTACATTGTGCTTGATTGATTTAGGATCAATTAGAATACTTCTAGTAGGCTTTGAATTGGATTAGCGCTGTCTCTTTCATAGCATCGGCTGAGATATTAGTAATATGCGTTGTACTAAATTGGTATAGGGAAAGAAAGTTAGTTTATTTTTGCAGAAATCTGATTTTTTTGACAGTATTGAATTTTTCCTGAGTATAGGCTATCTATATATGTAAGTGAATGACAGTCTTCATCCTCATTGGTATAGGTAAAGAAAGTTTGCGGGCTTCAAAGAAGGAGTTTGCCAAAACTGAGGATGACCTGAAGTCATTACAGAGTGTTGGACAGATCATTGGCGAAGTACTTAGACCACTTGACAATGAACGCAGTACGTTATCTTGCTTGTATTTTTCCAAATTAATTGTGTTTGTAAAATCGTGCTCATGTTGCTTATTCTGATCACAAGGTAGATCCTTGATGTACGTTTGTATTTTAATTATGCTTATAATAAGCATGCCTTTTTTATCATGGTTGAATTAGCATGCATATCTTCTACTTACTGAGGATCTTGACAACTCTCTTGGGTGATGATAGTTTTCATATGACCAGAAATGATTCAGTAACCTAATTTTTCTATTTCATTGTAACTGCCTACTCCATTAGTTTGTTAAGGAAACATGGCTCAGAGTTGCTGTTTTTCTTAATGGCAGTGATAGTTAAAGCAAGCAGTGGTCCGAGGTATGTGGTTGGCTGCCGCAGCAAAGTGGACAAAGAAAAGCTGACTGCTGGAACTCGTGTTGTTCTTGATATGACTACTCTGACAATCATGAGGGCTCTACCCCGTGAAGTAAGTATCAAACAGATACTAGTTGGAGGAAATTTTTGCTGACTGTGCATCTTGCATTCTGTTTTTGAAAATTTTAATCATGTTAATTCTCTGAAGGTTGATCCAGTTGTATACAATATGCTCCATGAGGACCCGGGTAATGTTAGCTACTCTGCTGTTGGAGGATTGTCGGATCAGATACGGGAGCTCAGAGAATCAATAGAACTACCTCTCATGAATCCTGAACTCTTTTTGAGAGTGGGGATTAAGCCTCCAAAGGTAATCGTATTGAGTCCTATGATTGCTAATGTGGATTCTAGAGAATATTGTTGTAATTGAGCATGATTTAAGTTTTCTGAGGAAGCAATCTGCTGTTGTTGCAGGGTGTCCTCCTTTATGGACCTCCTGGTACCGGGAAGACATTGTTAGCCAGGGCAATTGCGAGCAACATCGATGCCAACTTCTTAAAGGTCATACACTGTGAAGCCTGTTCATCTTCTTATAATTGATTTGCTTATGTTTTCTTAACCTAAAATGTTATGTGTTGTGGATATAGGTTGTATCTAGTGCTATAATTGACAAATACATTGGTGAAAGTGCAAGGTTGATTCGAGAGATGTTTGGTTATGCTCGTGACCATCAAGTGAGTGTCTAAAATTGATTGACTGTTTCTACTTTCTGATAAGTATGTCAAGTTTTTGCTGACTGAAGCTTTCTTGTTGTGAAGCCATGCATCATATTTATGGATGAAATTGATGCCATTGGTGGACGTCGTTTTAGTGAAGGAACAAGTGCTGACCGTGAAATTCAAAGAACCCTCATGGAGTTGCTTAATCAACTAGATGGATTTGACCAACTGGGCAAGGTATTCTTGTTCACTTTGATATCTATGGCGTGCATAATGTTTGATGATCAGCATGTCTAATCCTTCTGGACCTTGACTAAACATGGATTGTTGTGGACCTTGACTAAACTTGGATTGTTGTGTATAGGTTAAAATGATCATGGCGACTAACAGACCAGATGTCCTGGATCCTGCTCTTCTTCGTCCAGGCCGTCTAGATAGAAAGATTGAAATTCCATTACCAAATGAGCAGTCCAGGATGGAAATTCTCAAAATTCATGCTGCTGGCATTGCCAAACATGGTGAAATTGACTATGAAGCAGTTGTAAAACTAGCTGAGGTGATGTAGAAATTTATTTTGTCTCTGCAATGTATTGAACATTTGTAGTGTGGATGCTAACTGCGGCGTTTCACTACTTTCAGGGTTTCAATGGCGCTGATCTTCGGAATGTATGTACTGAAGCTGGTATGTCTGCAATCCGTGCAGAACGCGATTATGTGATCCATGAAGATTTCATGAAGGTAAGCTGTTGGTGGGATATTTGATACAAAATTTTCAAGTGGGATTATTTCAGGATTCTGAATTTTGTTACGTTTGTGTTTTGTTGCAGGCCGTCAGAAAGTTGAACGAAGCCAAGAAACTTGAATCAAGTTCACACTATAATGCTGATTTTGGGAAGGAATGATTAGTTTAGTCTTCACAAGTGCTTCTGCTGCTGCTTGTTCCATTTGTACTGGTTGATGTTGTTTAGTGTGTACTATGATCTGTTGTTTATTATTTGCATCATTATTAAGCTTTAAAGATGAGCCAAATGCCTGCATACATCTTCAATCCTTTTACAGTTATTTTGTCTCAGCTGTACGTACCTCTTGGATCTTTTACCTTAAGGCCGAGGTTAGTAGTTAGTAATCAACCCTCAAAGTAGTGGCTTTGACATTAGTCAAGCTACCCATAATTAACACCACTAGTGACTCCAACCTGTATGTTAGCTCTTAACCCGTGCGTCTCATCTCTCGAAGCTAGTCAATAACCAACTGCGGATCATTCCATCGTTGTTAACTCTTCCAACGATTCTCCTCTTTAGATGACCAACTCTACGTCTTCTGGTGCTGCTGATTCGGATGATGTTAAGGTTTGGGCTGATCTATTCAAATCAGACTGGGGTCTTGCGCTTCTATGTGCAACTGATCCTAAAAGACGTTGTTATGCAAATATCAAAGGACGTGGTTGATATTGGACTATAGAAAATGAAACATTTTTTGGTGGCTCATTTCATAAGGAGAATCCTCTGGTTAGGGCGTTTCAAATAAGGGCATCAGGGCGTTTCAAACCTGTATGTGTTTTGTTGAAAGAATTAGAAGATAGGAAATCATTCATCCTATTTGAACTAGAAAGCTATGAACCGGTTGAGCTTGAAGTAAGAGTATGAGAATAAATTTGAAGAAAAGTTGGAGTATAAGTTGGTTGGCAACCTAAGTTGACTACGTCCTTGTCTTCTCAGCCTCATTCGGTAGCTAGCTCAGACAATTATTCTAAGTCATCATTGGTTAAAATTATATCCTAAATAATTTATTTGGTGACATGTTGAAAATTATGTCATCATGACTAAATTCATCACAACCCTCCATTTATTTTTATTTTTTTTCCTATCTTATCAATTAATTATGTAGTAATTATCCTTTCTTAATGATTATTTACAATATATAAAGTTTATGTTTTACCCCACAGTGTAACATCCTCGCCCAACCGAACGATTTGGAACTTGAGTTTGGATGATTGAGACATTAGAAACAATGCTCTTGAAGCCCCCATCAAAGTTTGGGACGTTCATAATTGAGTCGGATTGAAGTTACAAACGAGTACGTTGAAAATTCGTTGAGGGTGGCAGACTATAACACACCGTCGTGTGTTATAGACACATGCCGTGTGTCTTCATAACACACGTCGTGTGTCTTCATGTGTTATGAAACACGCACGTGTGTCTTGGGTCTGACTACAAAAGACGGGTTTTGACGGAATTCTTCAATTTCTCTCTCTCTCTCTGTCCTTCCGAAAAACCCTTTGACGAACCAAACTTCAAACCTTGATTTTCAGAGCTGTAGAGGTCTGATTGACAATCCGTTTTCGCCTGTGCACTCCTGAAGACGAGAGGAAGAGATTGCATATCTCGGTTCTGTGTATTTCAGAGTTAGGCACTGTCGGTGGTAGAAGGAAGAAACTACATTTTTGGAGCTATAGAGCTTGACTGTTCGAGTTCTTAGAAGTTGTTTAGAGCCTCATTTTCTTGTCAGATGAGGGTTTAGCATAAGATAGGTAGTGATGGTCGGTGTGAGGAGTTGTAATTCTGACCTACATGAAATTAAGGATTGTATGAAAGTGGAAGAGAGTAAAAGATGATAATTGTTCTGTGATTAATTGTTGGTTGATTGTTGATGATTGTCGATTGAGGAATTGATTTTTGATTGATGTTCATTTAATGTAATGCTTTGCTGATGGGATTGGGTTAAATGATTAATATGTATGATTAACAGATCAGAATTAGAAGTGAGTGCTAAGAATGACGGGTTTGGGTGATCTTGTGAAATTATATATATTCTCTATTGTTGTCAGTTGTGGTTGCAGGAGGGTGGTCCTGCGAATGTGGGGTCGCCCTATTAATGATAAACAGGTGGATGACTCTGCCAATGTGGGGTCGTCCTATGAAGGATGAATAGGAGGGTAACCCTAAGACTCAGGACATGGCTACCCTTGTACTTGCAGGTGGGGGTGGCCAGTGAGCTAGCCGTTTACCCTTATCATTGTTGTGATGTGTGAATTTGTTGTGCTTATGAACTGAGTTGTGTTGATTGAAATGAGGATGTGATGATGAGAGTTGAACTGAATGAATCATAATTGTTAATTGAGAAATGATGGATGAGGATGAGAATATCGGAGTCGAGATTGATGTAACTGAAATGAGTGGATTAATAGATGGATTAAGTAATGTGATTGAATGAAATGATAGAATTGGAAGGAGCCTGTACTGCCCCCTAAATTGTCACCCCTTATGCGGTTGGTAGTGCGGTCACGTCACCTAGGAGAGTGGCGTGATGTGAGTAATGATGTTGATTATGAGTTGGTCATGAATCCTTATACTGCGGTTTAGGATGCGTCTTTGGGACCCCCTTCTACAGTTGGGGATGCGTCTGTTGTAAGCCGCAGGGGTGGTACGAAATAACTCCTTATGGCGCCTAATGAACTCATGTAGATAATTCAAATGAGAAACATGGTGAATGTGAATGCGTGTGTGTATGTGTGTGTGTGTATGTGAATGTGATTGCGAAATGCCATGTGATGTTCTGCTTAATTATTTTTTTGATGAATGTTCTGCTTAATTGTTGATTGTGGGTTATGATATGAAGTTGATGTTAGTATGAGCTATGAGTGTTGAATTGAGAACTGCACCTATGTGATCACTTAGACTGTTTTAGGGAATTAAAATCTGGTATGGCTGTGTCTGGTTCCATTGTTGATGTGTGTGCGAAGTTTTGACTACTTCTTTATTTTTATGTTTTAGTTGACACTTTCGGTTGGAGATTTTGTAATCATTTTGAAGTTTGGTTTTTGGATTTTCGTTATCGGTTGGATTTTGGATTTTGAATACTGGAGGCGCTTCCGACTTGCTCTTGGTTTATGTTTTAATTCGATTTTCAATGTTGATTCGCCTTTTATTTTAAATGTTGTAACTTCGAGTGATGCTCATATCGGTTCAACCATGGGTTTACCTAGGTCGGTTCGGTATGGGTGTTACACACACCCATGATTTTCTTCTTAAAACAAGAGAATATGAAGAACTCACATGTCACATCTACATCTAAATCCATGACACTAGTATCACCTAGAACCATATATAAATATAGGTCACAATACTATTATCTAAGATAAACAGGAACAAGATGAAGTATTCTAATACTAATATTCAACCATCGAAAGAGTGGCTAAAATTAGTATTTTGAAATTACAACCTTAAAAAACATGCAATACTAGTATCCTGTATCTACAAAATCGATATACTATGGTACATGGGAACAAATCAAATCCTTGAATTGATTAGCTTCAATTTCTTTTTGTTGTCCGTAACTCAAACTGCGTCAGCCTAAATACCAGATTGGAGACGCGTCGTAGGCGGTGGTTGATTTGGTCTTCGTCGTCGACAATGTCGTTGTGTCCGGTCTGAGAAATTGTCATCATTGGCAAATCAAGGTCGTGAGAAATCACGACTATAAAAATGGTGGTGTAGATATTGGATCAGAGACTCGATTTTTTCGTCTCCATGTCGTATGTTGTCGTTGACTCAGCTGCGTCATCGTCGACAATGTCTATATGTCCGGTCGAAGTCATTAGATATGCTAGGCCTTTGATGTGAGCTGCGGGGGCTATAAATCGATTAGCTTCAATTTCTTTTCGTTGTCCATAACTCAAATTGCGTCGGCCTAGATACCAGATTGGAGATGCGTCGTAGGCGACATGTGATTTGGTCTTCGTCGTTGACAATTTAGTTGTGTCCGGTCTGAGAAATTGTCATCGCTGAAAAATCAAGGTCGTGAGAAATTACGACTATATAAAAATGGTGGTGTAGACACTAGATTAGAGACTCGATTTTTGTCTCCCTATTGTATGCGGTCGTTGACTCAGTTGCGTCATCGTCAACAATGTCTGTATGTCCAGTCGAAGTCATCAGATCTGCTAGGTCTTTGATGTGATATTACGTTCAATTTTATGGTTGAAAAACCTAGTATACAAGCTAGGTTTCCATAAGACTGAACGTAATATGATCTAACGACTTAGATCCAATTTATTCATGGTAACCTAACAAGAGCCTTATATATGTCACTTAATGTGCTTAGGAGTCGGGCTAGCAATTTGGTTTAAGTTAATAGCCTGAACTGATTAACTGAATGAAATTGGTTAACCAACGGCCAATGGATTAGTCGGTCGGTCGGTTGGCGGCTAAACAATTTTCAGGAAATTGGTCATCATTTAAATCACGGTTAACTGACTTGATCGATCTTAAATTATAACTCAATTTACTAACTAAAGTCAATCACTCAATCGCATAGTCTCCTCTCTGTCGAACCCATATGCTACAATTTTAGGGTTCCTAGTCCACACTATATGGCGGAGGCAGTCTTTCCTGCCATCTTCTTCTTCAAATCACCAGCCCATCATGTCTTCTCCAATCAAACCTGATCAACCCTCCTCTCATCTCCTCTCTTCATCGACGGACGAGGTGACACTACGACTTCCAGTTCTTAATTGCGAGGACTGAGGTCTTCTCTTCAACTCTTCAATCTTATTTGAAGGTGTTCACAGTCTTTCCTGTCATCTTCTTCTTCGAATTGCCAACATACCACGTCTTCTTCAATCATACCAAATCGACCTTCCTCTAGTCTCCTCTCTTCATTGACGAATGAGACGACACTCCAGTAGTCAATTCTAAGTATTGAGGACTGAGTTCTCGTTTTCAACTCCTCAGTCTGATTTGAAGGTGTTCGATCTAAAGGTTCCATTCTCCAGAATGAGATTTTAGTTTAGATCTTGTTTAGGGACTCAATGAGGAAGTGAGATATCAAATTGTTGGTAAAGGCTTAGGGGATATATCTGTTGTCTTCTTCTTTCCTGTATTTGTTATCTTCTTCTTCCCCAAATGTTAGGGGTGGCAATGTTGTGGTTAGCACCGCATCGCGTAAAATATTAAACCGTACCCTATTAGTTTGATATGCAGTTCGGGTTTTTTTTTTTCATGCTTGTGGTTTGCGGTTTGGTTGAACTGCAACCGCGATTCGGTTGTTCAAACTGCAAAAAAAAACTATGATCGACTACCCTGATTACTACTTCCACTTCGTCAACAACGACCACATGCCCGACCTCAAACTCAAATTAAAACGTATGTGTATGTTGTCTCCCTTCATTATTTATTTTTTGTTTTTCAATCAATAATTTGGACTTGAAGCCACTTAATTCAACCTACTTTGGACATGTAATGCTCAATTTGAGTTTTTCTTACACTAAGACTAGTCCAATTCTATACAAAGTAGTGTTAATATTAGTTGGATCCAGATTCTAGCATTTTTTCATTTGCTAGGATATAAATCTAGAAGAGCATTCTGAATTATCACATTCGACTTTGCATCCCATGTAGCAGAGTGATTGAATTATCGCGATATATTTCCAAGTCTCTTAGCCAAGGTAATTCTTTTTTTATGCAGTTTTGCGACTTCAATCACACCAAACTGCAAATGATGGGGTAGGCTCAAACCGAAATGATAAAATTATGGTGCGATTTGCGGTTTACTATATACGGTGTGGTTTAGTGCAGTGATCAAATAATGTGGTGCGGCACCCCTACCAGATGTAACCTTGACCATTGTTGTTTTATCCCAAAGTAAAGTGAAGTAGTCTCATTATTATATATATAATATATTGGTGGGCCAAAGGATGGTGACATAATATGAATTATGTTAGATCAACAATAATCATTCACAGCCATAGGATGAGATTCGGGTATAACTCTTGGTCTGATTAATTATGGAAAGAATGAATTAATTGTATTGATTATATTTGATTTATTAGGATTAGCATTTATATTAAGATATTATACTTATTCTTTGCAATCAATCATTTATATCAGTTACCAAATTATTACTGATATTATTCTGATTCAAATCCGAGATAAAACCTCTTTCTTACTTCCTTTTTTCATTATAAATAGCCGATACTGTTATAAATAACTGATACTGTTATCTAGCTAATAATAGTATTTTACTATATGCATTTATTTAACCATTCTATGAATTCTGCTGTTTCGGTATTCGTAAAGTACTGATAGTTATCATTTTAGTGTGTTTTATATGTGTTTTACATAAAATACTATTATTTAACATTAATTTTCTAGATGTGTCCGAGGTAGATTTTCATTGGGAGGCGTTGGTGTTCAAAACTGTCAAGGATGCCGAATCATTTTACTGAGACTATATAGTCTCGGATTTGAGATCAAAATAAGATCCAACCAACTTCATCCTTTTACCACGGCTCTGGTGTGTGATCCTGAGCAAATTCAATCCTGTTACCAAACAACAAAATCAACAAAAGAATTAACATGAGGCAAAAGCATTTGTACATAAACTAACAACAGAATCAACAAACGAATTACATAACTCAGTATTAGTATTGCCAAAATACTATTATCTGCACATTTTTTGTGTTCAATGACAAGTATATGTTCAAATTCAGTCATATTCAATCCTATTAGCAGGAACAAATCACACACCAGAAACACAAATCAAAAAGGTTTTCGGGTTTAGGGTTTAGTGTTTACTCCCCAGAATAAAACTACATATGCAATTTCCCTTTACTTTGAATGAATCAACTGCTAATATACTATAATTACCAGCAACAATCATATGCACGAAACACAAGTCATAACAAATAATAGTATTAGCCTAATAACAGTATTCGTTCAAACCCCAAATTAGAGCAAAAACACCTATAAAAGAGATGAATGTTGGTGCACATAACTAATCCCCAACAAAATCAACCCCAAATGAGATACTAGTATTAACCTAATGAGATACTAGTATTAACCTAATAATAGTAAAGAAACCTAATTCCCAATACAATCGAAACCCAAAAGACGTCTGATTGCACATGCATAGCTAGAAAACCAAACCTGGTTATGGGTTCTTGTTGATTGACTCGAGCGACGGCGGCTGCACCAAACAACGAAAAAAGAATCGGAAATCGAAATGAGTAGTGATGAATCAGCAGTGGGAATGGTGTTCGATACTGCTTACCTTAAGGAAGAGATTCAGTCGGCGCTTCCGGCGACGGCGGTTATTGGATGATTCGGCGATTGAGAGCATAAAGGAATTGACTGAAGACGGAGAGAAGAATCGGGAAAGAAGTTTTCTTTTGTGGCAACGGTTAAAAATGGAAGTTAATTGGTAAAGGTAAGTATATATTATGCAATTATGGGTAATAAATTTAATTAATATGGGTCAATAAATAGTGGGATCTCATTATTATATTAATTTAATTCATCCACCATTGGATCTTTTATATGAAGATCTAATGATCTTTATGGATTATGTCTAATAGACATAATCTAACTTTTGTCACCACTCCTAATCCGTATATTGGTTGGAGCCAAACAAATCTCTGATCCTCAATCAACCAATTAGTTAATGCCAACTCATCCTCTTTAAATCTTTTCAACATCCTCCTCACAGAAAAAAAAATTAAAAATCCAACTTTCAAGTTTCAACACCCTTACCCAAATATCAAAATCATCCAATCAAATTATCTTCTTCTTTCTTCTTCCAAGAAAACAGTTATCAAACACCACACCATGGCAACAGCTGCAACATCAGCTCTGTTTCTCTCCCCATCTGGCGTCTCCTTCCTTCGCCGGAGATCTAATTCCTCCGTCGCCAGAACATCCTTTCAGTCACGCCGGCGGAACATGGTGGCTGTGAAGGCTGAGCTTAACCCATCACTGGTTATAAGCTTGAGCACAGGACTGTCTCTTTTCCTTGGGAGGTTTGTGTTCTTCAACTTCCAGAGAGAGAACGTTGCCAAACAGGGCTTGCCTGAGCAGAACGGTAAGACCCATTTCGAGGCTGGAGATTCTCGTGCTAAAGAATACGTCAGCCTCCTGAAATCTAATGACCCAGTTGGATTTAACATTGTTGATGTTCTTGCTTGGGGTTCCATTGGCCATATTGTTGCCTACTACATCTTGGCCACTACTAGCAATGGCTATGACCCCAAGTTCTTCTAATTAAAACAGATCCCTCCCTCCCTTCTTTCTTTATGCAGCGCTTTTCTTTTCTCTGTAACTCACCATATTATTATATATAATAATATGTCGGATTGCTTCAGATTCCCATTACAACACAAAAACAATGAACACATCAAATTGGGATGGTACTGGTAGATTAAAAACTGATGACAATTGAATCACACAGACACACAATATATCAAATTCATATTACACAATACATACAATCAACATCAATCATCGGCTGAGGGGTGGAGGAACGGGAAGATCCTCGTCATCAGGAGGAGCAAGAACCCACTCCCCATCTTCATCCCTAATCATCCCTTTGTTCTTCTCCACCCACCAAGAACCAGGCACCAAATATTCTTCCTTCAAAAACTCACTCGATTTATTCACCAACGCCAAGCTTCTCTTCACCTTCATCTCGAACTCCCCATTCTCCCCATTCCAACCTGCCACTACGTGTAGCATCCCCTGCAAATTGTGCCAGTCCCCTGTATTCCTCGACTCCTTCAGGGACGGCGACTTCCTAGTATCGATCACCAGCTCCTTCCCAGTATCCACATACCCTAGCACTTTCCCCGGGTATTTGGTAAGCAAATCTATTTTGTTCCGCACGTGTAGGATTTTCAGATTCCTGTGGGTTTTCAGTCTGTCGTCGAATGCTCTGTTCCCGACCTGCGGGCTCCCGAACACAATCGCCGTCACCGGTGTTTCCTCCCCAACGGCGCCGTTTTCTGCGATATCGAAAGCAGCTAGGATTGCCAAGCAAGCACCTAGGCTGTGTCCACTCAAAATTACGCTCAATTCCTCCCCACGGTACTTGTCACGGAGGCGACTGATGTTATCCAGGAGCTGAGATCTGGCGCTCTGTTTGGTGAAAGGGGAAGTTGGTTCGTCAGATACATACATGGTCAGCCATCCCAGCATCACTTTGGGGTCGTCTTTTGCAGCGGTGTCTTTGAGCAATTCACGAGCGGATGTTAGTTGGGCGCCGAGGAGGTTGACCCACTCGTAATTCCTGCTGGTGCCGCGGAATGCCACGTAGATCTCGCGACGACCTAGGGCAGCTGCCTGGTCGTCGGAGGTGACAGCGATGTAACCAATCCAGTTGGATTCTCGGTCCCAGGTGTCGTCTTTGCGGGCGAGGGAATGGAGGAGGAATGCAGCCGGAACGCTGACTCTGGCGGTGGCGTACAAGAATGCGAATACTTGATCGGCAAAGATAAAGGAATATATTAAAATGAAAATAAAGTTATAGGTAGGTAGGTAGGGTTTGTGAAGAGAAGAAGTAGACTAGGCAGGCACCTTGGTAGTGGTGAGGGTGTTGGAGCATGACCTTGTGGAAGAAGTTGGAGATTCCGTATCTGCTAGATCCGGCGAACCTGGAATTGGAGTCATTGTTGAAGGCATCGTAGGTAGCCTGGCAGAAGTCGCCGCAGCGGAGGATGAGTTGGCGGAGGGTGAGATTGAGAGGGTCGAGGAGGTTGTTCCAGTTGTTGCTGCCCAGTATCTCGGGCCACGTAGTGTGGTGGTCGTCGGAGGAAGAAGATTGAGACATTATTTCAATTTGGCGACTAGTACAGCTGCCGTGGAGAGAGAGAGAGAGAGAGAGCTAGAGTGGTTTAATTGGTGAATGAAGGAGATAGAAGAATAGGGTAATAATAATGATATAAATATTTTGCTTTTTGAGTGGATAATAATAAAATGGATGACGATGATGGATAATTTTGCTTTTATAAAAAAAGATGCTGCTAAAGCTAAACTATGAAGATGAGACTTTTGAATATCGTCCATGTATTTGTTGTTGGTTTGTGACTTTGTGTATGGCCCGGTCACCACCGGTATCTATCTCATGCAATTTTTGTGCACATAAACAAATTAATACTTTGTATTGTAATTTCAATTTGTACGTTACCAAAATGCAAAACTATGTAAATGGCTCGTGTCACGTGCCGATTTCGAGCGCGTGATTATTGGGCTCGGTCGTCGCCAACGCCGATGACCCCAAGGTGTGTCGTCGGAGTCCGTTGAGTGCGATGACGTAGCCCTGTGGATATCGGTAAATCGTGGAATGGTGTTGAGTGTTTGTGTAAGGTATTCAGAAGAAGAAGAAAGAGTTTACGAGTAGAAGAAGATTAGGAGAGTTCGGAGAAGAAATAGAATTTGACTTGTATTTTTCCTCCCTCGCTCTGAATCCCAAAACCCTATCAAATACCCCTAACATGACGTAACAAACTAATCAAAATAAAATAATAATATCCTAGCCGACTAATGTAACTAATATCCGAATAACTAGTAAATATAAATATGGTGACGTTGCACGTCACATGCCTCCCACCTTCGAAACATTCTCGTCCTCGAGGATGTCAGGAAACTGGAGCTATAGATGCCCCCAATCTTCCCATGTCGCGTTAGCTGGTGTCGTGTGAGTCCAATGGACCAAAACCTCTTCGCGGCCTTTGCGTTGACGCCTTCCCAAGATTGCTACCGGAATTGGGCCAGGCTCGGACTCCGTAGCTGGGAGTGTCGCTGTTATCCCTCGAATGTCAATTTTAATACCATTAATAGTGCATGGTAAAGTAAAAGAACCGGGATCGCAACACTTAGCTGGAGGGGTATAAATGACATATGGGAGAGGTCGGTTGAGCGCTCCTTGTCAAGGGAGACGGAAGATGCCTCTCCCTTCTTCTTGTTCTTTGTGATGTCCTTCGTGACTTTCCCAACCTGTGGTATCATCTCCATGGCATCAATTAACGGCATCTTAACTTCTGTGTTCTTCAAGACCGAATACCACTTCTTGAATTGAGAGTCGTATGTCTTCTTCTTCATGGCCTGAGGAAACGGGATCATAGACTGATATTGAGCTAATGGTGGCGTAGGAGCTGACGGGGCAGTCACTTCCTCTTCTACTTCTTGATCTGCCTCCTCGATCTCTAGCATGTCAATGGCTATGGCATCTGGAATCACGATCGGATCAGGAGCTGTAGGACCAGCTAGTTGCTTGCCACTTCATGTAGAGATGGCCTTGACATGCTCATTCCTTGGATTTTGCTCTTTCTGGCTTGGTAACTGACCCATGGGACGACTAGAAGAGAGGAGGCTGACGATGTTGTTTATTTGATCTTCTATCCTCTGACTTTGAGCTATTTGGCCTTGATTCAAGGAAGCTTGAGCTTTGAACTGTGCATCATGGTCGTCAAGCCTGGCTATAATCTGAGTAAGCTTTTTGTCAATTTCACTCTCCTTCATATCCTGTGGCGCAGATCTCTGAGGTTGTTGTCCGCTAGTGAAGCTAGGCGGACCTTGATAGTTGTTATTAGGGTACTAATTCTGCGATTGCCAGGTGTTGTACCATAACTACCTTGGCTCCGATGTGGCGGCTGATAGACCTCTCCAGGTTGGTTGGATGGCTTCTGCTCTTGAAACGACCCAAATGGTCGGTTATTCTGATTCTGGTTAACCCCGGAGTTATA
The DNA here is from genome assembly GCA_034768395.1 of Linum lewisii. Lineage (NCBI taxonomy): Eukaryota > Viridiplantae > Streptophyta > Magnoliopsida > Malpighiales > Linaceae > Linum > Linum lewisii. Next base: position 25,958,340 of record CM068304.1, read on the forward strand.
AGGAGGACGCTCTTGGAAGCTTCCATGTTGCTGAGGTTGTCGGTATTGACAGTAGCCGATATAGCCTTGTTGAGTGTTTGTGAAACCCCCATTAATAAAGGCTACTTCTTCTACGTACCAGACACCTGCTTTACCAAAGTTCTGGCAACTTCCTCCATTGTGTGCACATGCCCCACACCATTCACAATCAGCAACATAAACAGAAGCTAATGGAGGGTTAGTGGGTGCACCACGCTTCTTCATGTGTTTATGTACTTCGACCTTGATATGTTCTTCAAGGCTTAGCTAACTCTTGGATGCTTTGGACCGTCTCTCCCAGTTCCTAGACTTGGAGGCACAACTAGCAAAGTGAAGTAGAGCGGCTTCTTGTGTGAGGGCGGTGCAATGTCCTTCATCCAAGGAGTTAACCCATTTTGGGGATTCATCATTCATCCCCCAGGAAAAAATCTCAGCTAGCTAGCTCAAATCCGTGATGAGGGTAGTTGTAAAGAAGTTCTTGGAATTCATTCCAAGCATCATATAGTTCATTTCGTCCTTTTGTCTGAACCGAGCAATGTTATCCTTGTAAGCTTTGGTTCTGGCCGGAGGGAAATACTCCTCAACAAAGTCTTCGGCGAGATCGTCCCAAGTGGTGTAGTGATCAGGTGGCTTCTGTTAAGTCACCTCTTGGGGATGCCTCGGAGTGAGAATGGGAATGCTCGCAAGCATACGGTGTTCTTGTCGAGGTTCCAACTCTTAAAGGTCCCGCACATTAAAAGGAAGTCTGCCAGATTAGTGCCTGGATTTTCATGCGGCTTCCTTTCAAACTGGACATCCCTAGATATCATTCCCAAGAAGGGGATTTTGATCTCATAGTCAGGATCTGCATCATTAACCGGGAGAGAGATGCTTGACCGAACGCTAGTCGTGCTCGGTTTGTTATAATCCGCCATAGTACGTCGAAGAGGGGGTGGTGGTGGTGGTGGTTGATCCTCCATTTTGGATGAAGGTGGCGTCGAGTCTGAATGAACAGACGGTGTAGGTGAAGAAGAAGAGTTCTCCTTCAACTCCTCAACTTTGATGGGGGTGGATCGATTGTCACTTGCTTCTTTGCTTCTTGTTGCTTGGTCGATGCAGAACTGCTCGGGATGTCTGAGCTCTTAGTCTTGTCAGGCTTGAGCTGAGAACGAGTGAGAGGGCGGTTCATATACCTACATTCAACCTACACATCAACAAAAACAAGAACAACCAGTGTAAAATTGAAGTGTGATGGAAAGTATAAGAATAAATGCCAACTCTTCTTTCAAACAATAGAGAAGATTCCTCGGCAACGGCGCCAATTTGATAACGATGTAAAAAAAATATCAAATACTACCAAACAAGAGTAAGGTAAATCGTATTCCACGGGTTTTCTTCCAATCGTTTACTCAAAGAAATTGGCAAATTATTCGGGTTTAAACAAGTTGCATGGTGTGAGTTCCATGACTTCTTATCTATTAAGCGAGGAAATTGAAACTGAATTAAAAGGAAGATTGATTAATTAAGGTTGACTAACGATTTGACAGACAAATCTTAGACTCGAATCCCCCTAAGATTACCAGACCATTGGCGATCACAAAAGCGGCGACTTTTGATTCTAATTTATTCAGTTGTTAGACACCATCATAACTCCTTACCCTTAGGTCTAAGTCCGCAAACGTTTGCTTATTGGAACTAACTACCAAGATTAATTAACCGTCTGTGCATTCATTTCTACAACGGATAACTAACTGGTGCACCTGATTAATTTTAGTGAGTTACTCTAGAAGCAGATTAACCCTAAATGGTTCCTACGAAAGGCACACTCCATTGAATAGGTTAATTGATTGATTTGAGGTTCTAGAATAAGGCGGACGTTCGCCAACTATCCTTATTTGAACAAGAATCTAATCTAAAAAAGGTGATCAAGCTAGAAAAGAAACGAGAATTAACAAAAAACCAATTATGAACAAGAAACTGTTTGAATTAAAATCTAATTATCGCCGATCTGTGACCGCTTTAAAGCCCCAGGTCACTTAGGGTTCATCTAATCTAAGCTTAACAAGTTTAGCTACTCATGTTTAAATCAAGAGAATAAAAAAAGGAGTTCATCTTAACAAGGAGGAACAAAGAAAAACTGTAAAACCTAATTCTGACGACTCCGGTGAAGCTTCAAACTCGAGAAATCTTCACTCCTAGCTCCGAGATGGAAAGATGGTGCCAGGAACTCTCCGAAAAATCATCCCTTTTCCGGTGCAAAATTGGAGAACTCCTATATAAGCATCCGATTAAACCCAATTGAGGGAGATACTTCATAATATATGATTCAATACACAATTTCAGAGCTGATAGAGAGAGTACGCAGATTTTCATTCTTCTCTTCATAAGTTCTCAGCTAGAACTTGGAAGTTCTCACCGAAAACATCTTCATAATCTGCTGACCATTTTCGACGAGATTTCTGCTTAATTTCCAGAATACATTCTCGGCGATAATGTATGAGTTCTCGCCGAGAACTTAGGTTTTGGGCAGGTGCATTGATTTCTTTGATCAGTTTGACTTCTCTAGCGATCCCGAGTCACTTCTTGAGGTTTCATTGTATCCCGAACACGTCCGATGGCTACATATCTGACGGCAAAACCTGTATACCCACAGAGACACTAGAAAATACATCAAATAGACCCGAAATGGGCTAAAGTAACCAATTCGGTATGAAATACCATTAATGAATGAAAACTCACTAAACTACCCCAAAACTCGTGTTACAAGCATGAAATGTCCCTTAAACGGGACTGATAATCACGATAAATCTTGTGTCATCAAGTTGATAGAGAGAAGATGCACATATATATGGCTATTAGACTGTAAGAGGAGTTGGTTAAGAGAGAGTCTGAGATTGCGCATCAGTTCCAGGAGTAGTTCAACAAAAAAATAGTGTGTTACAAGCCCAATTAGACATTGTGAAGTCCCAAGTTCAAACGAGTCAAGATAAAGGAAGAGGCAAGAAGGTAGTTGACTATGGTAGCGATAAGAATGGTGGTAGTTCCAACATGGTATTGATGATGATGGAGATGAGAACGATGAGGATGAGGATGATGCCTATGAATATAAGTAGAAGTAGGAGTGTGAGTATAAGTAGGAGTATGAGTATGATTGTAGACTTAAGTATTATACTTAATGACTTAAGTATGTTATCTTACGTGGTTGTTTCAACTGAAATGTTGAGCTATATATTGTTAGTGTTTTGACTTGGTTTATTGTGTGTTTATCTTAGATAGTTGCTATGTATATTGAGTGTTTTGTATGTGTGGTCGCAAGCATGTTTTTAGGTTCCATGTAATGGACTAGAAGTTGTAATTTGAGCACACTGTTGTTGTCCAAAAAAAGGTCTAATTTTGTCTCGGTTCTGGGTATTTGTGGGTTATAACCGAGACAAACTTTGTCTCGGTTCTTGGTATTTATCTCGGTTATAGCCGAGACAAAGTTTGTTTTGGTTATAACCCACACAAATTTCTCTCGGTTATAACCAAGACAAAGACAACTGAGACAAACTGTCATTTGTCGGTGCAAGTTTCTCCGCGGTTATAACCGAGACAAATGAACCAAGACAAAATATCTATAACCGAGAGTTTGAGACAACCTAAAATAAAAACCGAGACAAATTTAAGGTCATCAAATTTGGTGAATGAGATATTAAAGGATTTTTTTACACACTCAGGTTTGCAACTCAATCCCGACAAGTTCGAACACTAAGCTTTGCAGGGAGATTATTGTTGGTTAAATAAGTCTTTGTTCTATGGATCAGTTTTGGTGTGTTGTTTTTCCTTCTCCCTAAATCTATCACAAAAGCTGTTGAGAAGCGTTGCAGTGACTTCCTCTGGTTAGTTGATACTGGTGTCAGGGTAAAGGCTAAAGTAGCCTGGAAGAACATTGCAACACCAAGGAAGGAGGGTGGATTAGATATACGGGATATTTATACTTGGAACTTAGCTTGTGTAACTCATCATATATGTAGTATACTTTGTTAAGCAAGATCACTGTGGGTTGTGTGGATTCAACGATACATACTCTAGAGGCAGGACATATGGCAGTGCAAAGGGGCTGCATATCAGTCATGGGTCCGGAGGAGGATTTTGAAGGTTAGGCAATGTATTGCTACTCACATCACTTACCAGAACAACAAACCTTTGTGGGATGGGGAAGAGAAGGTGAAATTTTCAGCGTCCAAGGTTTGGAACCGCATACATACAAGGCAGTCTGAAGTTGACTGGGAAATGCTAGTTTGGGGAACTCCTTCAATCCCAAAATATGCTTTTATATCATGGCTTGGGGTTACTGGTCATATGGTATGTACTGATGTGTCATGTTTGCTCTATTAGAATGGAGTGGATACCCAAGCCCATATCTTTCACGACTGTAAGTACTCAAAAGAAGTAGCTAAAGGTTGTATGCAGGAAATTGATGCAAGTCACACATGGGAGCAGAGTGTGAAATTTTATGCAAACAAGTATTCTAACTCTATTGCAAAAAACAAAGTCGGTCGAATGACCTGGAGAACTCACATAAGAAATATATGGTACAATAGATGTCGCAGAAATGCAGGAAAAGGAAGTAAAATGGTTGTGGAGTTAGCTGTAATCATTACTTACTAAGTAGGAAGCAGAAAGGTTTACCCGTTTTATTTTGTTTGTACCCTCTTTTTAGCTGTGCACTTCCTTCTACTATTGTGAGATAAAATGGACACCTTTGAAAAAGGGAGAAGTGGACTGAGGAATATAGGGGATTGTGTTAAAGAGGTTGCTTGTTTGTTAGCTTGGCGATGAGACCTAAGCTTCCTAGAAGCAAAAAAGCCTCACCAAGTTATTTTTTGGGTCTTCTTGTCCTTTTTTTAATGAATGATAATACTATATAAATTAAGCGTGGAGCCAGAACTACAACACAGAAAACCTTATGGGTGCCAAAAAGACCCAAAAGGTGTCTCTTACAGGTCTTGTCCCGCAAGAAAAACACCTACCTACCCTCCCTTAGAGCCAAAGGGCTATACTACCCCAAAAAAATGGCAACTACAATGACCGGAACCAACAAAAGACATCTCTCGCCCCAACTATACTAAGCCCACCCAATCAAACTCGGCTCAGACCCAAAAGTGGTCAAGAGCAAGTAGACTATCCAACAAGATCAACACGGATCGTGGTACCCTCTCCACCTGATGTGACTTTATTTAGTGAATTTTGAGCTTATGATTGACCTATGAAATGCCCGTGTTTGTTCGTGAAATGCCATGACTTATATGCTTTTATTGAAGTTTTGTGCAAAGTGTCCATTTGTTGTTCGGTTGCCACTTTGGAGCCAAATTCGTGGTCTATTGGAGTTGCCTCTGTGCATTTTCAGGTTATGGCATCGAAGTACGGATGACAAGGAGCACATAGGAGCAAATGGGAGGTCATTTGGAGTCCGGGCGAGGGAGATATGAGCATTACAAGATCGAGTTTTATGCAGAGTGCAGGGGTGCACACCGTGCAGTGGTGCACGCCGTGCACTTCCCCCTGCACTATAAATACCCGCGTTTTTGGCCATTTTGGGGCATTCTTTGATCTCTCTTGAACTCCAAACACATACCCATGAACCCTCAAACCCTAGAACACATTTTTGGAGCAATTTGAAGCCATTGGAGCTAGGATTGAAGCCAACAAACCTTGGGAGAAGTGCTTACAAGTGGAGAAGTGAAGATCATCTCAAGGATTCATCCATGGTGTTCTTGGTGACCATTCTTCCTTCTTTTCTCTTTACTCCCTTGGCCATGTGTGGCTGAGTTTCTAGGGTTCATCTTGGATGGGTAGATTAGTTGTGCTATGATAGAGGGATGATTGTATAGAACTTGCCATGATTGATCTTGGTTGTATGAGGATGATTCCTAGACTTGTTCTTAATGCCATTTTATGCCATGTTTGCTTGATTTGGTCCATTCATGTGACTTGATGCATGAGAGTGCTTGGATTGCATAGATTGTAGGTTTAGGGATTGAAGTGAGTGTGTTCTAAGAGATTAGATCATCTTGTTTCAACCATTTTCACTTGATTTCTCTCTTGGGCATTTTATCGAACACTTGGTGTGCATGTGGATTTTCATTCAATTGAGTTTGAAAAGGCTTTTTGGTGAATCTCTTAGTGTTAGGGCATTGATATGAGAGTGTTGTGCCTAGCCTTGTGGTCATAGAGTCTTAAGAGAGGGTCTTGTGTCTTGGCATTTCATCAAACACTTAAAATGCATCCTTTTTCACTTAGCTTGAGAGCGAGAGCCTAAGTTGAGTGGTATTTGGATAGGGATTAGGTGCTACGAGAGTGCATTGAGTCTATAGAAGTGAAATGCATGGTCATCCGAATGCAAACTCGATCTTAATTGGCTTGTTTGTTCAATTAGTCCTCTTGAGCATGATGAAACTACCCACCAAGAGAACTCCTTTATCTTTGTTTTGCACCATTTTGTTTCGCTTTCTTGTTTAGTTTCCTTTATGTTTTTGTTTCCTTTTCAAATTAAAACTCGTTTTAAATGAATAGACCGTCCATGAACCGTGTGAGTATTAGCTTTTGAGAGAGCCCTCGTGGAATACGACCTTGAATGTTGTGAGTTGAAAATCACACGTCAAGTTTTTGGCGCCGTTGCCGGGGACTTTCTCAATCCTTTGAAAGCATTTAGTAGTGGACCGTTCTATTCACTTCCTTCCGTTTTAGTTTTGCTTCTTTGTTATTTGTTTTTGTGGTTTTGTTATCCCGCATTGCTGTACTACTTGGTTGTGTTTGTTGTGCGTGTTTGTAGGTCTCTTATCCACCTATCCTTTCTCTACCTCACTTAGTTCATGGGAGCAATGTTGCAAGTAAGATGAACTCGTGGAATGGAGGTAATGGTTATGGTACCTATCAAGGTGGAATCCGTCTTCTAACCCATACTATGGTCATCCTACTCCATCCAACTACTACCAAGGAACTTGTGAGGGAGATAGCCAACGGCGGGGTCAAGAACAACAAGCTTCAACACCCATGTGGAATGAGCAATATCCCTATCCATCTCCACCCTACCATCAAGTCTTGCCGGAGTATTATCAAGAGGATTTCACAAGTCATGAACAACATTCTCCACCGCCTTCCATGCTAGAGGAGCTCTTTAGGATGGTTAAAGAAAGCGAGCGTCCTCAAGAAGAGTTCACAAGCTATGAGAGACCCTCTCAACCTCCTACTATGCTAGAGGAGCTCTTGAAAATGGTGAAGGAAAGTGAGCGTCCTCGAGAGGAGTTCGTAAGCTATGAGGAACCTCGTCCACCTTTGCCCACGCTTGAGGAAGCTTTGAAGATTGCGGAAGATAATGCGCACCAACTTAATCGCTTAGCACAAAGCATGGCGCACATCAATGGGATGCTGAAAAATGAACATCAACTCCATAAGGTGGAGCAACACTCTCCCCCTCCATCCATGCTAGAGGAGTTCTTGAAGATTGCGGACGACAACGCGGCTCGGCTCAATCGCTTGGCCCAAAGTATGAATCTCATCACGGAAGCTCTAGAGAATGAGAATCAGCCCAAGAAGGTGGAGTACGTTTATGATGATGAAGATGACACTTGTGAATCCGAAGAGCTTAACACGGAAAAAGATTTGGTAGTGGAGGCGATTGAGGAACATGTTCTTCCCGAGGACACACCAAGTAACGATGATGTGGGGATAGAAGAACCAAGGAGACTTGAGGATGATGGCTCTTTAGAGGAGGTGAGACATGTTGTGAAGACTCTTCAAGAAGAGGTGGTACCGAGAGTGGAGCACGAAAGTGAACAACACCACCCTATTGTGGTGCCACCAAAGATTGTGAGTACTCTTCAATCTTCTTGCTTGGTCATGAAGTATTTGTGCCAAGAGCCCAAGGACGCATGCATCTCTACCCCCCCTAAGGTGATAATGGAAGAGGAGCCGCCCATGTTTGAACCGGAAGATCCCTTGAGTGGCATCACCAACTTGGAGACGATGGAGCTCAATGGTGGCCCCCTACCATACTTTCTTCCTCAAGCTTCGAAACTCAAAGGTAGCAAGCCACCCCAAGGTATCAAGTGCTATACAAGCATCAATGTGCATTGGCTAGTCTACCATTCTCCCAAGACGTTTCTTGGAGCTCAACTTTCATCGTGGAAGAAGCTACTTGACATCAAGGAGGTACTAAGTTGGACACCATAACACAGTATCGTCGAGCTTAAGACGGTAACCAAGCGCTTCTTGGGAGGCACCCCATGTTATCTTTACTTTTTCGCTTTTGATTGTTGTTTGAGGTTTTTGTGTTGTTTTAGCTTTTTGAATAAGGTTTGACAAGCATTTTGGATCACTCTTCACCAAGGATCATCATGGAACTCTTTCACCACTTTTACGTCCTATGCTCCTCTCTACCAACGCGGTAACTTCGTTCCACCTTACCCTCTCTCTCTTGATCATTGAGGACAATGCTCATGTTAGTCGTAGGGGAGTTTGAGGTTTGGTGTGATTATTTGTGGTAGAGATATGCTTTGATGATTTGCATGATCTTGATTGTTTCCAAATTCCTCTATATTAGAATCATTCGGTTCTTGACTTTTGGTGTTTAATTGACTTCAAGCTTTCACAATGACGTTTAGACTGTTCCACTTAGAACCTATAACCAGCATGTTAGCACTAATATCAAATGAGTCTAGGCCAGAACAGAGATTTTATCACTCCTGTATGTTGGTTGATTGGTTTGATACATGTTTTTGTACCACTCGATAACATCGGTCTAAGATGATGAAGGCAATCAGATTTTCTCCCCTTTTCCATGTTTTTCTTCAACTTTTTGATCCCTCGTGATTGTGGCTTGAGATTAGACGGAAATCCAATTCGAAATCTTGTGTGGACATTTTAAGGGACTAAGCATCAAGTGGCTAGTTTGTAAAGAAAATGCTCAAAAGAAAAGAAAAGCTAGGCAAGCTCGGCACCTAAGTGAAGTGTCGGGCTGAGCACTAGCAAAGGCAAAGGCTGTGAGTTAGGCAGGTTCAACACCTAAGTGAAGTGTTGGATCGAGCACTAGTATGCAGTAGGAAAAAAAAAAGAGAACAAAAAAAGAAAAAAGAAAAAAGAGTTCTCAATGTGGCCCTTGTTGTAGTGATCCTAGCTTGAGCGTAAAAGTGCAAGATCTAGAGGCGGACGAAGTCGAGTCGATAGCCACATCACGATCACTCACCACTCTCCAAATTTTCCTATCCCCACCTAATCCGTTCCATTTCCCAAGTTCAAGTCCTTTTGAGTAGAGTTGGTGTTGTCGTGGTCGGTTTTTCTGTATCCCAATTAACCACTACTTGGAGTGTGCATCAAATAGTGAGGTTTAGACTTGTTTGGTTGATGTTCTTGCATGTGTAGGTTAAGTTTGTTTGTGGAACAGTTTAAGCCAAATTGTGATTGCTTGAATCTCAATGGGACTGATCTTGTCATTTGTGAACTTGGATGTTTTCTAGTTCATTTGCTTGAGGACAATCAAAGCTTAGTCGTAGGGGAATTTGATGTGACTTTATTTAGTGCATTTTGAGCTTATGATTGACCTATGAAATGCCCGTGTTTGTTCGTGAAATGCCATGACTTATATGCTTTTATTGAAGTTTTGTGCAAAGTGTCCATTTGTTGTCCGGTTGCCACTTTGGAGCCAAATTCGTGGTCTATTGGAGTTGCCTCTGTGCATTTTCAGGTTATGGCATCAAAGTACGGATGACAAGGAGCACATAGGAGCAAACGGGAGGTCATTTGGAGTCCGGGCGAGGGAAATATGAGCATTACAAGATCGAGTTTTATGCAGAGTGCAGGGGTGCACACCGTGCAGTGGTGCACGCCGTGCACTTCCCCCTGCACTATAAATACCCGCGTTTTTGGCCATTTTGGGGCATTCTTTGATCTCTCTTGAACCCCAAACACATACCCACGAACCCTCAAACCCTAGAACACATTTTTGGAGCAATTTGAAGCCATTGGAGCTAGGATTGAAGCCAACAAACCTTGGGAGAAGTGCTTACAAGTGGAGAAGTGAAGATCATCTCAAGGATTCATCCATGGTGTTCTTGGTGACCATTCTTCCTTCTTTTCTCTTTACTCCCTTGGCCATGTGTGGCTGAGTTTCTAGGGTTCATCTTGGATGGGTAGATTAGTTGTGCTATGATAGAGGGATGATTGTATAGAACTTGCCATGATTGATCTTGGTTGTATGAGGATGATTCCTAGACTTGTTCTTAATGCCATTTTATGCCATGTTTGCTTGATTTGGTCCATTCAATGTGATTTGATGCATGAGAGTGCTTGGATTGCATAGATTGTAGGTTTAGGGATTGAAGTGAGTGTGTTCTAAGAGATTAGATCATCTTGTTTCAACCATTTTCACTTGATTTCTCTCTTGGGCATTTTATCGAACACTTGGTGTGCATGTGGATTTTCATTCAATTGAGTTTGAAAAGGCTTTTTGGTGAATCTCTTAGTGTTAGGGCATTGATATGAGAGTGTTGTGCCTAGCCTTGTGGTCATAGAGTCTTAAGAGAGGGTCTTGTGTCTTGGCATTTCATCAAACACTTAAAATGCATCCTTTTTCACTTAGCTTGAGAGCGAGAGCCTAAGTTGAGTGGTATTTGGATAGGGATTAGGTGCTACGAGAGTGCATTGAGTCTATAGAAGTGAAATGCATGGTCATCCGAATGCAAACTCGATCTTAATTGGCTTGTTTGTTCAATTAGTCCTCTTGAGCATGATGAAACAACCCACCAAGAGAACTCCTTTATCTTTGTTTTGCACCATTTTGTTTCGCTTTCTTGTTTAGTTTCCTTTATGTTTTTGTTTCCTTTTCAAATTAAAACTCGTTTTAAATGAATAGACCGTCCATGAACCGTGTGAGTATTAGCTTTTGAGAGAGCCCTCGTGGAATACGACCTTGAATGTTGTGAGTTGAAAATCACACGTCACCACCCCATCATCCACTCCCTGAAATCAGCTTGAGAGATGATATCCAAAGCTCTAAGCCACCGACAGACGGAAAAAGATGCCCTAAAAATATATGCCCAAAATACAACTCTCATCTCCAAAAATCCTATAATTCCTCTCAAGCTAGATGGCCTAAAATAAGCATGCATAAAAAATCCACAAAGACCCGTGTCCGTCTCACATATTTCTCCGCCCGCCAACTGCAAATGAAACCCTGGATACCGGTAGGAAAGGGACCCCAAATATCAAGTTTGGAACTAAACGACACCCACAAAAAAAGGAACAAACAGGAAAGACAAAAATAAGTGCGACCCCGACTCTAGGTCGGCTCTGCACATCACACAAAAATTGGGTCCAGTGAAACCTCTTCTATGAAGGTTATCCAACATCGACACCCTCCTGAGAAACACTTGCCAAACGAAACCAACAATTTTGTTTGGCACTCCAGCCTTCCAAATGACCGAAGTAGGAAAATCCGACAATCCTGGGTAATCCTGAGGACATAATGGGCGGTATAAGGAACCGACCGAGAAAACCCCAGAAGTGGTGAGAGTCCAGATGGGAGCTGGCGGACCCTACGAAAGCCACACTTATGATTTCTCGTCCAAGAACTGCAAAAGCCTTGTCCTTTTGATGACACTCGATTTGACGTGATTATCAGCCTCATTTAAGCGACATTTCTTTGCTTAAGACATGGTTTTTAGGGTAGAATAACGAATATTCAATTGATTGCCCTATCTCGTGCCATTTGTGTTACCTTGGCTCGTTTCGGGTCTATTTGATGGTTTTCTAGTGTTTTTGTGTTAGCACAGGTTTTTGCCGTCAAATAACGTAGCCATGGACGTGTCTAAGGCGTAGGAACCTCGAGGAATCAAACCAGAATCGATCAAAGGAGTCGATCAAGTTCAAGTCAAAATCTGCCCATTCACACTTGCATTTTCGGCGAAAACAGGCTTGCATCTTCGGCGAAATCAATAGTGCAAATCAACTGGTGCCGAGTCAAAGCATGTCTTCGGCGAAATCAATCAACTCTTCGGACCGAAATTCAAGACCAGAGAAATCAGCCCCTGAACTCAAAGGAATTTTCGCCGAAATTCTTGAGGAATATTCGGCAAAAATATTAGGCTGACTCGGCTAATTTAGGGTTAAGTATTTATACTTAACTCGGCGGCCCAAAAAGGAGACAATCATAATTAATCATAATACAACTTTTCGAGATCAGAATTCTCTGAGTTCTGGAGCGAAGAGCTGGAGTTCGAAGAGCCGGATAGAGATCGTGACGCCATCCCTTCCATCTCGGAGAACCGGAGCTAGGAGTGTAACTTACCAAAGATCGAAGTCTGCCAGAGTCGTCTAAATTAGGTTTTTCAGATTCTTTTCTGTTCTTCCTCTGAATGATGAACTCTTTCCTTGTCTTTGTTTCTTTTGTAATAATCATGAGTAGCTAAACCCTTTAGAGCTTAGACTAGATGAACCCTAAGTGACCCAGGGCTTTAAAGCGGTCACGGATCGGCGGTGATTAGATTCGAAATTCAATCAGTTCTTTTTCATGTTTGATTCGTCCTTCATTGTTCATGTTTCTTGTCTGGATTGATCACCTAGATTAGATTCTTGTTAAGCTAAGGATAGAAGCGAACGCTCGCCTTACTTTAGAACATCGAATTGAACAATTGACCTTATAATTGGAGTGTGCCTTTCGTAGGAACCAGTTAGGGTTAATTCACTGCAAGAGTAACTCATTAATCACTAGTAATCACACTAATTAATTAAATCGTTGCGAGAGGCGACCGTACCCGGGCGGCTAGTTAATCTTGGTAGTTAGAACGGATAGAGCGAACATTCGCCGGTCTTAAACCTAAGGGTAAGGAGTTATGGTGGTGTCTTAGTAATTGATTGAATGAGAATCGAAATCCGCTGATCTGTTGATTGCCAATGCTCTGGGGAACGAAGGGGGATTCAAAGTCTAAGTTCGTCTGTCATTCTTGTTTTCAAACCCTAATTCCCAATCTGCTTTAGTTTAATCCTTTTTAATTTTTCTGCATTCCTTAGAAGTAGAAGTCGTGGAACTCACACCACGCACAACGTGTTTACCTTTGAGTATTTTGCTAGTTCTGAAGTAACCAATCATAGAAAGCCCTCGGAATACGATCTGCTATACGCTTTTTAGCATTAGTAGTTTTTATTTGGCTGAACCGCCCGCATAACAACGACCGGGTGGCGTTCACCAAATTGGCGCCGTTGCCGGGGACTTCTTTTGATTGTTCGAAAGAAGAACTGACAATTTATTCTTCTACTTTCCATCTTTCATTTTTCCACCCACTTCGATTTTACACTGGTTTTGTTTGTCTTTGTTATCTGTAGGTTTACAAGTGTATGCCTCACCGTCCTTGGACTCGCTCTCAAACCGAACAGGCTAAGATTTCAGGGAATCCAGGCAGTTCTGCTACACCTCTACGATCACAGATTCTGAAGGAAGGCAGATTCAATCCATTCATCACTCCGATCAAGATCGAGGAACCGAAGGAGAGTTCCTCATCTCCTTCTTCACCGCACTCTTCATCCGCTTCATACACCGCATCACTTTCACCACCTCCATCTCCTACCATGGGCGATAGACTACCACCAAATGGCGATCAACCGCCGCCACCACCACCTGCACAGAAGAGTCTAACAGACTATAACAAGCCGAGCGCGACTAGCGTTCGATCTGCCATTGCCGTTCCGCGCATTGAAGGAGATCCTGACTATGAGATCAAGATCCCATTCTTGACGATGATCTCTAGGGATTTACAGTTTGAAGGCAGACCCCTAGACAACCCGTGCACTCATCTTGCAGACTTCCTTGATCTCTGCAGTACTTTTAAGAACGGAAACCTCGACAAAAACACCCTTTGTCTGAGAGCTTTCCCGTTCTCTCTAAAAGGTGCTGCTAAGAGGTGGCTTACTAGCAAACCACCTGGCTACTACACTAACTGGGATACTCTGGCTCAGGACTTTGTTGAAGAATACTTCCCTCCGGCCAGAACAACTGCCATCAAGGACAGCATCGCCAGATTCTCCCAGAAAGAAGGAGAAAGCTTATATGATACTTGGAATCGATTCCAAGAACTTCTTTACACCTGCCCTCATCATGGATTCGAGCAGAGGCAGTTAGCTGAAATCTTCTCTCATGGACTTCGAGAAGACTCTGCCAAGTGGGTCAATTCTCTAGCTGAAGGGGATTGCACTACACTCACTCCTGAAGCTGCTCTTCTTCACTTCGCAAACTGTGCCTCCAAGTCAAGGAACTGGGAGCGACAATCTGAAGGATCAAGGAGCAAGCTAGATCTTGAAGCTACTATCAAAGCAGAGGTAGAGAAGCATTTGAAGAAGTCTACCACACCGATCAAGCCACCGACAACTTCTGTCTATGTTGCTGATTGCGAGTGGTGTGGAGCTTGCTCACATAATGGAGGCCGTTGTCAGAACTTTGGTAAGGCAGAAGTCTGGTCTGTCGAAGAGGTAAATTTCATACAACAAGGCTTCGTCAATAATCAGAATGGTTATGCTGGTTACCGTAACTTCAGACAGCAAGGGAACTATCAAGACAGACCCCCCTACAATGCTGGCACCAATCATAACCAGAACCAGAATAACCGCCCGGCTGGTCCAGCTCAGGATCAGAAGCCTAACCATCCGCCGCATTGCAATCCGGGTAATTATGGAACTGCTCTTGGCAATCGCCAGAATCAATATCTCAACAATACCTATCCAGGTCAGCAGCATCAAAGAGATAATAATGTCAGTGACCTGGATAAGAAGCTCAGCCAGATCATCACAAGACTCGACGATCATGACAGTTAGTTCAAGGCTCAAGCTCTTCTCAATCAAGAACAGATAGCATCTGGACAAAGAATTGAGCAAGTCGTGAACAACATCTCGAGCATGCTAGCATCTGGTCGACCATTTGGCCAGCTTCCAAGCCAGACAGAGCCAAACCCGAGAAAAGAACAGGCTAAAATGGTAACTGCTCAAAAACCTCCGAACTTAATTGCTGATGCTTATTCTGTTTTACGCAGGATCGCTGAAACTCCAGAAGAAGAGGAAGAAGAAGAACAGAAACCGACGCCTAAGGAGGATCCTCCGCTTGCACCATACATCGTAAAACCTCCCTTCCCTAGAGCATTGCTGCCAAATGCAAGGATCGAGACTGGCATGAAGGGGAACAAGGAAGGATACCCTGACATTCGTGTTAAGAAACCTGTTTCTCCATATCTAGCTAAGTTATCTGATCCTGGTTCTTTTACTTTGCCTTTGGTCATTAATGATGTTGAGATTGAACGATGCTTAGTTGATCTAGGAGCATCTGTTATTGTTATGCCTGTGAGTCTATATGAGAAATTAAACCTAGGAGAACTTGAACCGCCTAGTATGCAACTTGTCTTTGCTGATAGATCACTTAAAACCCCTAAGGGAGAGATTAAAGACGTTGTTACTAAATGTGGTCCGTTCACGTTCTTAGCTGATTATGTGATTATGGATACTAGTACAGATGATGCTACCATTCTCATAGGTCGACCTTTCATGGCTACTACTGGAATGAATATTAACGTTCCCAACGGATCATTAACTCTTAGAGTCGGTAAAGAAACAAAAACGTTCCATCTTAAAGATGGCATGAAATATGACTCTAGGAATGAAGAATCTCACTGCCTAGCTGTTGAAACGGTGGGGTTGACTCCGGTCAACTCCGTTACTAATGCTTCTCCCAGTGTCTCTAGATCAGCTATTGCTGCAGATATTAAACAGGTCATTACGAAGAAACCATTTCGTTCCGAGAAACCGGCGCCGGAACAAGTATGGAAGGAGAAGCCGAAAGCATCTCCTAAGGAAGTACTAACGATCACCGATCCTGGTGATAACAAGCCGAAGATTAAAGAAAAAGAGAAATCGAAAGTCCTCATTCCTTCCATCGTCACACTCAAGAAGGATGATCTCTCTAGAGAGCTGTTCGGACCATTCAAGTTCGTTGATCATCTTCCCGACGGACGTACCAAGCTACTACATGCAAACGGGAAGAGATTCACGCTTACCGGAGAAGTCCCAAAGCTGTACTTCATGATTTCTGACGCGAGCGTGAAAGAGAATCTGAGTTGGGATGTCTCCTAATACCGTCCAGGTATCGTCCAGCTCAAGGACGTTAATAAAAGAGCGCTTCATGGGAGGCAACCCACGGCTGGAGTCTGTTTTAACTCTTGTAGAACTTGGTATTTTATAGTCGGTTCGGGAGAGCCAAAAGTGTCAGTTTGTTTGATTTATTATTTTTCTTGTAGAGTCTGTGTGTCATAGAGTCAGTCGCAAGTTGATTGAGGTCGTTCCAATTTTTGTGGATTTAACTGTGATTTTCTGAAGTTAGCCGATTTACGAAAATATTTAAACACCCGAACAGTTCAAAATTTTCGGCGAAACCACCTTTGTTTTCGGCGAAACCATTTTAACTAAAATTTTCGGTGAAACCGTACTGTTATTTTCGGCGAAACTGCCTTCAAAAATCTGACAGTTTATCTGAACTAAAATTTTCGGCGAAAATTTCCTTTCAATTTCGCCGAAAGCTTTGTGAAAATCACCCAACTCTTCCATTTAAAAATCCCGATTTTAGGCCTCTCCTCTCTCAACCCTTCTTTCATTTTCGCTCAACCACCCGAAAACCCCCTCCCATTGTTTTCAAAACGCCGCCGACCACACCTCTTTCAAACCGCCGCCGCCGCTGTTTCACTCGCCGCCGCCGTCGCCGACCACCGCCGCTCCCTTCCCTTCCATTTTCCGATCGATTCAAGCCCTAGAACGTTCGAATCGGAGCTTTGCAGCTCCAGTTCTCCGAAACCTAGTTTTCAACGTTTTTCACCGATTCCTCTCAACTCGTTCACTTTTTGCATCCATGACTTCAAGGTAAGTTGTAGAGCTTTTCAATACGAATCTTTTGACATATAGATTGCTGAATTTCGTCGGGGTTGACTTTCGGTTGACTTTTTGGTTTGCCTCGTTTTGTGTGCCGACTGTTTCGTGTGAACTAGGATTAACTGAACTTATAGAACTGTTCTTGGATGCTTAGGGAGTCCCGTGCTTAATTGCCATATCATTTGATCATGTGTTGCTATGCATACGATTAATTTCTTGTTATGTTGACTTTTGTGAGAAATGTCGGTTTGACTTTGAATTGCTGTAATCATTTGGCTGTCTGATGTGTTCGTTCTCGTTCATATTTTCGTGCTTGCCATATGAGATCATATTTTACCGTCATTCTCCAAGTTATGATAGTCTTGCCATGATTAGGGTTCGATATGCTTAAATGTTGACTTCTAAAATGTCGGTTTGACTTTTTGAACTCTGATCGTGCTTATCCGACTCTGGCTGTTCCTAAGTATGTATTTTACTGTCTATGATTACCGGTTACTCCGCTTTGCTTACCCCACTTAGTTTCCCTCATTTCTTTGTGAAATCGAGTTTTTCTACTAAGTGTGGGGTAAGGTTTTGGTTGACTAATCTGGTTTCGTTCTTGGTTTAGGAACACCTTTGAGCGCAGGACTAAGGCGCGACTTAATGGCGCCTCGAGCTCAGGAGCTGCCGCTCCCGTCACACCTGCTATTCTGGGTCCACCACCTGCACTCCCTCACCGGGCTGGATACCATCCCACCATCGCCCGTCTACCGGATTACTACTTTGAGTGCTTCTAGAAGATTCAGCACATCCATGGAGCTGACGTGCGCCCTCTGTCCATGGAGTCACTCCAGGAGCATGACGAGGATTATTATCGGAACGTGCATGACGCCGTAGCACCAGCTGGTCTCCTGGAGTTGACCACCATAGCTGCTGATTACCCAGACATTGCCCTCCAGGAGTTCTGGGCGACCTTTGACCTGGAGGAGCACAAGAGGAAGCAGCGCCAGAAGGTTGTCACCTTCTTTCTTGGTGGGGTGTACCGACAGCTCACCTACGATGAGTTTGCCGCTCATCTGGGCATCCCCTACGAGCACTATCACGATCATCACCTGGGCTGGGGTGAGGATGATGATGACGAGGAGTACCACGCGCTCTGGAGCCACATGACAGGCGTACCTGGCGATCGCCTCGGGACGAGCAACTCAGTTAAGTCTCTCTCTCACCCGCTCTATAAATTTATTCATATGGTTTGGCAGAGGTCGCTTTTATATGTTCGAGACAAGGATCGCCACCATATCCTCAAGGAGGAGCTCATGCTTTAGCGAGCCATCCGAGAGAGCTACCCTCTCTACCCCGGCTGGGTGCTAGCTCGCATCTTCAGCCAGAAGACCAAGAGGAAGACGCCACCTCGCAAACTCTTGGGGGGCAACTTCATAGGACAGCTCATCATCTCCTTTGGCATCAGCCATGAGTATGGCCCACACATTCCACGCCACCAAGTTAGGACTGTTGGTGGAGACTTGGCGGTTGAGTACGACTTAGAACTCGACCTCAGTCCCCATGTAGCAGCTGATCCTCCACTCCAGCCTGTGGTCGAGTCAGAGGAAGAAGATGTTGCTGAGGAGCAGCAGCCGCAGCCCGCCGCTGAGTTTCATGATTATATACCCTCGCCACACCATCAGGCAGGGTACATCCACCAGTCGCCGCCGCACATCCCCGAGCCATATCTAGCGCATACTCAACAGCACCACCCGCACCCAGCGGACGTGGGTGAGTTATACGAGCGACTGCAGGAGTGGCGCATCACCGACAACGCCACTCAAGAGGCGCGATGGACTATTATGCAGCAACATATGCGCCGCGCCGACCGGCGATATGAGGCGCAGATGGCGTGGCAACGCCAGCTCGGCGAATTTCTCCACTTTCCACCTCCCGGCTCACCGGACCAGCAATGATCGGGTTGTATTCCTTTTCTGGTGCCTTCTTTTTATTTATTATTTTCGGATTTCGGTCCAACTCTTTTCTGTGTGGATCCGGGACACTTGTCCCGGTTTCCTTTTTATGTTTCAATTGTTTTTGTTTTGTAGGCAATCGGTGGACTCCCTTTGCTTCAGGTTCTGTTACACTTCCCTCCACTCTCAGGATCCGTGCTTACCCTATGAAATCAACCGTCCTCTTCCAGGTTCTTCCATTCCACTCTAAACTCTAGAATTAGTCCTGTGAGGACACAATCCGATTTAAGTGTGGGGTAGGATGCTAGAGAACCTTGCATGAACTTGATTGCCCTTGATTATGTTTTATGTGTGCCTCGTGATTCCATTCCAGTCTCTCTAGCATTAGAATGGCTCAGTTCTTGATTTTTGATGTTAAGTTGTTGTTCAAACTTTCATAATGATGCTTAGACTGCTTAACCTAGAACTTGAGAACCAACTTGTATGCTTTGATGCTAAATTGCCTAGTCAGAACAGAATTTTAAAAATCACACTTGTAGTTTGTAGCCTTGATTGCATGAAAATGACCGAATCCGACTAGCAAACCAACTGTGAGCTTTTGATCCATTGCACGTAACTTGCAATTCTAATTCTTTCTGAGTGGTTTTCTGTTTACCTGAATGAGTTAAAATTTGCATGAGACCTACTCGAGACCACACGATGACACGAGTTCTAGAAGGATAGGGGCACCTAGATTCAGCTACTAAGCCAGATAGCCTACCAAACGATAAAATCCACTAGGTTTAGACCCTTGAGCTTGGCCTGTTCTTTCGGTTCGATAATACATTAGAACCATTTCCCATTTCTTTCATTCCCCGTTGATCCCCTGTGGTTGTAGTTCTAGATTGACCTACCGGAAGTCGGTTTATGGTAACCTGCCTATAGCCATTAAACAGGTGGTCTTAGCTAATATGTCCAGACGTGTAAACTCCTCTAGCAACTAAAAGAAAATCGGCACAAAAAGAAAAAAAATAGAAAGAAAGAAAAGAAGCAAGCTTCAGAAAAAAAAGAGAAGCAGAAAAATCAGAAAATAAGAAAAGTTTCAAAGTATTGTTCAATAAAACTTTCTTCTCCCTACAAATGGAAGAACAAAGTCAAAAGAAAAGTTGAAAAGAAAAGAGAAAAAAAATCGTGTAAAGAAAAAGAATAAGTGCTAGGTTGCTTGAGGGTATCATAGGACGAGCGTTCATCATTCCACCCGTGTTTGGTTAGACGGTAGGAAGCCATAGATTAGATTCGAGGGAAGTTAGTCGAAAGCTACACCGCACAAAGCCATCATCATTCATTCCCATCATCCATCTCATTATAAACCCGAGTAGTGTAGAATTCATTACGGTCCTAGCAAGGAAGTCCTTCTTGACTAGATACTCGTGTTGTCACAGTGGTGGAGATGTGGTCAAAATGCAAACCTATGACAGAATTCAGTAACAGAAAATGATCGAGAGCAGAAACACGTCCCTAAACACAGAGAGTGAGAGTTCCCATTGTACTATATACATCCTGTGTGAGGAGTCTGGTCGGTCAGGTCAAATTCGTGCATAATTGGTTGCTAATTACCTGTCGTGTGCAATTTATTAGTGAGACCAGGTAGTTTGGCTGATCTGTATGCATGTTAGGTTTCTTGTTCTAGGATCGATCTGTCTAATAATTCATTGTGTTTGGTTGAACTCCAATTTAATCGATCTTATCATTTATGAACATGAGCATTTCTATTCAGTTTGCTTGAGGACAAGCAAAAGCTTAAGTGTGGGGTATTTGATGACACTCAATTTGACGTGATTATCAGCCTCATTTAAGCGACATTTCTTTGCTTAAGACATGGTTTTTAGGGTAGAATAACGAATATTCAATCGATTGCCCTATCTCGTGCCATTTGTGTTACCTTGGCCTGTTTCGGGTCTATTTGATGGTTTTCTAGTGTTTTTGTGTTAGCACAGGTTTTTGCCGCCAAATAACGTAGCCATGGACGTGTCTAAGGCGTAGGAACCTCGAGGAATCAAACCGGAATCGATCAAAGGAGTCGATCAAGTTCAAGTAAAAATCTGCCCATTCACACTTGCATTTTCGGCGAAAACAGGCTTGCATCTTCGGTGAAATCAATAGTGCAAATCAACTGGTGCCGAGTCAAAGCATGTCTACGGCGAAATCAATCAACTCTTCGGACCGAAATTCAAGACCAGAGAAATCAGTCCCTGAACTCAAAGGAATTTTCGCCGAAATTCTTAAGGAATATTCGGCGAAAATATTAGGCTGACTCGGCTAATTTTGGGTTAAGTATTTATACTTAACTCGGCGGCCCAAAAAGGAGACAATCATAATTAATCATAATACAACTTTTCGAGATCAGAATTCTCTGAGTTCTGGAGCGAAGAGCTGGAGTTCGAAGAGCCGGATAGAGATCGTGACGCCATCGCTTCCATCTCGGAGAACCGGAGCTAGGAGTGTAACTTACCGAAGATCGAAGTCTGCCAGAGTCGTCTAAATTAGGTTTTTCAGATTCTTTTCTGTTCTTCCTCTGAATGATGAACTCTTTCCTTGTCTTTGTTTCTTTTGTAATAATCATGAGTAGCTAAACCCTTTAGAGCTTAGACTAGATGAACCCTAAGTGACCCAGGGCTTTAAAGCGGTCACGGATCGGCGGTGATTAGATTCGAAATTCAATCAGTTCTTTTTCATGTTTGATTCGTCCTTCATTGTTCATGTTTCTTGTCTGGATTGATCACCTAGATTAGATTCTTGTTAAGCTAAGGATAGAAGCGAACGCTCGCCTTACTTTAGAACATCGAATTGAACAATTGACCTTATAATTGGAGTGTGCCTTTCGTAGGAACCGGTTAGGGTTAATTCACTGCAAGAGTAACTCATTAATCACTAGTAATCACACCAATTAATTAAGTCGTTGCGAGAGGCGACCGTACCCGGGCGGCTAGTTAATCTTGGTAGTTAGAACGGATAGAGCGAACGTTCGCCGGTCTTAAACCTAAGGGTAAGGAGTTATGGTGGTGTCTTAGTAATTGATTGAATGAGAATCGAAATCCGCTGATCTGTTGATTGCCAATGCTCTGGGGAACGAAGGGGGATTCAAAGTCTAAGTTCGTCTGTCATTCTTGTTTTCAAACCCTAATTCCCAATCTGCTTTAGTTTAATCCTTTTTAATTTTTCTGCATTCCTTAGAAGTAGAAGTCGTGGAACTCACACCACGCACAACGTGTTTACCTTTGAGTATTTTGCTAGTTCTGAAGTAACCAATCATAGAAAGCCCTCGGAATACGATCTGCTATACGCTTTTTAGCATTAGTAGTTTTTATTTGGCTGAACCGCCCGCATAACAACGACCGGGTGGCGTTCACCACCTTTCCTCCTCGACACCTCCTCGAAGTACACAAGTCATAGGAAGCTCCCACTCGTACCTCTATGTGAAAGATACCTGCTCAAAAACATAAGAAATCAAGACTGGGTTGCAGCTGCAACCCTAGGAAATCAAACCGCTAAACACTCCCCAAAACCCAAGTGATGAAACCAGAAAGAAACTCCCTCAACCCCCGGATCAATCCTAGTGTAATCCCAGAATCTAGAGCTAATGTAGACCACATCCCTCGAAGACCAACCTGCAGACTTCCTCCCCCAAAACTACTTCCAATCTGAGGGAACCCCACAACAATTGAGAGAGATAAGGCCCCACCACCAAGCATTTCTTTCCATAGATACCTCCAAACTCATTTACTCATCAAAGCCATATTCAACAACTTGAGATCCAGCACACCGAGACCACCGCTACCCATAGGAGCCTTAACCAAATTCCAACGGACTAGATGTGATCCCCTTGTTTTGTTGGCCAATAACGCTTCCAGTTGAGTTTTCTCCAAACTCGGTTCGATTTTATTTGATGAATGAGAATTAGGGGTGAAGTTCGGAAATTGAGAATTCCCAAACCCATTTAATTTTTCCTAAAATTTAACGGGAACGGGATCTCGAATCCCATAGTTTAATGTCAACGGGGTCCCATTCCCGTAAAATTTTGGGAAAAACAAAACGAGATCCGGAATTCCTGATTCTCATTCTCAAACTTTCACCCTATTTAACACAACAATAACAAATTTTGTCTAACTTGGGAACCCAATTCCCGAATTTTAATTCCCATTCCCGAATTTTGGAATTTTATTTGGGAACAGGAACGGGACTTGAAATTTGGGAACAGGACTCCTGTTACCTTCTAATTTCAACCCCTAATAAGAATCTGATCCGCCCTGATGGGCTTGTCAATAATGAGGAAGTCTGGTATGGTCCGAGTGTGTCGTGTCGTGCATTGTGTGGGGGACCTCCTATTTATAGGTCCAAGGTGGCAAGGACCTAAGTGCCACGTGTCGACGTCCCAATGGACCGTGAAGGCGACAAGGTGGCCTGTCCTGTCCACGGTGTGGGTCTTGTCAGGGATGGGACTAGCTGTTATGTTGACTTTGACCGGGGGTTGCTGGGCGCCAGGGCAGGGTGTTCTGACACCGCCCATGCGCCTACTGGTAGCTCTACCAAGCTTTGAGGCCTTCTGGGCTTTTGGAGGCCCTGCTGGGCTGGGGCCCATCAATTGCCCCATAGCATGGGTAGACGAGTAAATCTACGAGTCTAGCCTTGCTATTGATATCTATTTTGAACCCGGGGATCCCTGAATTGAGAGACCTCTGTATTGTCTCACATAGCATGTGAAGGGCTCCCGTCCAGGGGGGTGCTTATCATGCTATGCGCCTTGGCAGATACGCCCTTGCGGGCCAGGGATCTTGCTGTCTGTATAGTTTTTCTCGCCAATGTTGAATCTTTTCAGGGAACGAGCCCCTTTCCCCCATGCTTATTCCCGCCATTTTCCGGCTGTGATGATTATAAAGCGGAATAGCTGGTTGGGAGTGGCTCGTGCCCTGTCGGGTGATGACACGTGTCCCCTGTGGTAGTGGGCGAAACGTTTCATCTTCCCTCTTTTTCCTATAAAAGGGGGTGAAACCCCCCAACTCTTCTCACACCGTCTCACCCTCGAAATCTTGAGAGCATCCGCCTTCCCGTCTTTTGAGAGCATCTGCCTTGTCTTCCAACCTCCATACTTCTTCCAGCTGCCGCCTTGCAACCATGCCTTCATCTGATGCTTCCTCCACCTCCCTTCTTGAACTGAGTACGTTCCTTTGAAACTCATTTCTTATTTCGCCTTTTAGCTTATGCGCTCAACTCTTTGTCTTTCCCTACTCTTGTACGTTATGTCTTCGAGCTCTTCATCTTCTCTAAACTTTAGTGAGGCCGCCGAATATTTGTGGTGTTTTTGAGCGAGACATCATGGTATTGATGGCGGTTCCCCGGTTGAGCTGTCTAGTGATTCCAGCGTCTCCCCTATCGAGCTGTCTAGTGATCTGAGTTGGGACGACGGCTCTTTTAGGGCGGAGCCTCGTGCGCGCTCCTTATCCTTTGATCCCTTTCAGCCCGTATCTTTTATTCCTCCATCTGCTCCCTTGACTGTCGCCCTTCTGATTCTTTGCTTCTCCTTTTCGTTCAGATGTTCAGGATCGAAGGAACGCGGAAGGGGAGGGCTTATCCGCCTCCAACCACTCCGACACCGTTCGTTCGCCATCTAGTTCGTCTCCTCGTTCATCTGGTACCTCCTCCTCTACGTCGACTTCCGCCCTTATTCATCGACGTCACTCCCCCGCGGATAGTGAAGAGGCTGATGCTTCCGGGGATGAAGCTTCTACATCCGCCGCCGCCAAGGAAAATAGAAAAGGTAGCAAAGAATCAAAGAAAGGCCCTCCCTATGCTGAGGACGACGACTTGAACTTCGACCCTTACCTTGTCGTTGATGATGCCGAGGGGGCGTCAGATGATGACATTTCAGGCCCCACGGTGAAACAACTCCATGCCCAGGAGGTTAAGCATTTCAGCGCAGTGTCTAGTAAGCTGGACGTTATCCCCAATAACTGTCGACGCTTTGCCTCTCATCAACAAGGATTTTGCTTGGCCCACCATGGGTTCAACATAGACCCAAGAGAAGGATGGAAATAAAGTGGCCACGTAGGAAAGCATGTGGGAGGGGGGTGACATTCCCGACTTTAGGGAGGTGTTTGGTCCAGGTTATTTTCCCTATCCCCGAACATCCGCCCTGCTCCGAGTTCTGAGAGACTGCAAACTGTCGAAAAGGTGGAGCTATGCCGCCCCCGCCTTCCTCTGCTCTATGGGTAACTGTCCCCCCAGGTGGCAGGGCTGCTGGGTTAAGTCTTTCACCTACGGGCTCCACCTTCCCCTGGAGCCCTGGCAATTAGATATCCTCGACCTTCTAGGCGCTTCATTGGCTGCTCTCCAACCTCATTCTTGGGGCACTTTGACAGCATTTAAAGTGGCATGCCTGAAGAGAAAGGTGGTTCCCTCTGTGAAAATCTTCAGGTCGCTGTATTTTGCCCAGATTAATTAGAATGGAATCACCTTCCAGAAAAGACGGAAGTACGGCCATAGCGGGCTATACTCCTCCCTGAAGGCCGATTCCGTTTGGTGCCATTCCTTTTTTTTCTTCAAGGCGTATGGGCCCGAGGACGTAGCTTGGTACTCGAGGCTTCGGCCCACATGGGCATATGGGAGTACCGAGCGGTTCTTCCTGAAGCGTCTCTCTGCCCGTACTTCTATCTTGACTAGTCGGGTGAACTCTTGGAACTACAACATGATTGGCCGTCGGAAAAAAGATTTGGAAGGTCTTCTTTCTCCGAAAGGACGTAAGTGTGTCCCAGAGCGGGATGTTTGTGTTCTATGCTTTACTCATCTTCTGCCTTTGATGTCAGCTTATCCTTTTTTTTTGCTTTGCCTGATCCGCCTTATTCTTTGTGCAGGGAACTCCGTCTTGGCTAGTATGATCTCCATCGTTGCCCGAGGGCCCAGTCCAGACTCCCATCCTCAGCCGGAGAAGGACGATGGCGAAGTCCAAATTCCCTCATCAACTCAGGCTCCTCCGCCCATGGGTGAGGATACAGCGCCTCCTTCTGAAACCACCCAACCGCCTGTACACGTGTCACCTACTGGCAACGAGGGCGTCACTGGGAACCGACGATCCCATGGTAAAGGGCACTCCTCAAAGAAGCGGTCGAGGGCTTCTGAGCACGGAGGTTCATCCAAGCGTGCGAAGAAAATGGTCAAGCGCCCACCCGTCCTGGAATCCCCGTCCTCCAAGTGTGACGAGGTGCACTTGCCGTCCACTCCCCCTCCTCCCGGCTGGAGTGACAAGTTTCTAGACGCAGCGACCGAGTTGGCCAGCCGGTGGTGGATGGACTTCCAAGATGACGAGTCTGTTATCCGTGCTTACGCCAAAGAACAAGCACCCATCGGGGCCAAGGTACACGTGTGATGACATCTCCCCTTTTTTGTATCAGCCTTCATGTAGGCGCTTACAAAATGTTCCCCCTTGCAGATGGTAGCTTTTGCCGGCGCCTTTCTCACGGTGGACGAACATATCCGCTCTGGTGGGCCGGGCGGGACTATGGGGCAGGCGTCCCTAATCGAGAACTTGGAGAAGGACAACAAGTCCTTGAGGGCGGATGTCGTTAAACACAAAGCGGCCTATACCAAAGCCAAGGGCTCCATGGAGGTAGAGTCCGCTCAGCTCCTTTTTTATGTTTCTTCTAAGCTTGACGGGGCTCGTCTTGCTTACGACGAAGCTTGTCTTGAACACATCTATACACTGCAGGCGCTAGAGGAGAAACATCGAAAAGCGCTGGCGGATAAAGACTCCAACCACAAGGCGGAGATGGCGTGCCTGCAACTCTCCCTGTCCGAAGCTGCCACAGCCAAGGATTCTCTGTCTGCCCGTGTCACCATGGTAGGAGATGAAGGAGGTGAAAGTGACTCGGTGTATGAAACGGATGTAGGTGACGGTAAGGGTGAAGATGAGGGACTCTCCTTCAGTTCCTCAATCTTAATCGGAGTGACGGGTGGAGGTGGATTGGTTCTGCCTCTCCTTGGAATCAGTGATTGTCGAGGTGGAGCAGAACTGCTTGGTCTCTCTATACTCTTAGCCTTGTCTGTTTGAGAGCGAGTCCAAGGGCGGCGATGCATACACCTGTGAACAACCTACAAATAACAAAAACAAACAAAAACCAGTGTAAAATCGAAGTGGGTGGAAAATGAAAGATGGAAAGTACAGGAATAAATTGCTAGTTCTTCTTTCAAACAATCAAAAGAAGGTCCCCGGCAATGGCGCCAATTTGATGAAACCTAAGATCGTTGTTCGAGTTCAAACAAATAACTAACAAAGCTAACAAGCTAGGGTAGATCGTATTCCATGGGTCTTCTATGATTGACTACTCAAATAAGCTGGCAAATTACTCGGATTTAAGCACTTCGTGCGTGGTGTGAGTTCCACGACTTCTAATTCTAAGAAATGCAGAGAAATTAAAAAAATTTAAACTAAAGACAGATTGGAAATTGGTTGATTAAAACAGAGATGACAGACGAACTTAGACTTTGAATCCCCCTTCGTTCCCCAGAGCATTGGCAATCAACAGATCAGCGGATTTCGATTCTCATTCAATCAATTCTAAGACACCACCATAACTCCTTACCCTTAGGTTTAAGACCGGCGAACGTTCGCTCTATTCGTTCTAGCTACCAAGATTAATTAGTCGCCCGGGTACGGTCGCCTCTCGCAACGACTTAACTTAACTGGTGGAATTACTAACAATTATTGAGTTACTCTTGCAGTGGATTAACCCTAACCGGTTCCTACGAAAGGCACGCTCCAATTATAAGGTTAATTGTTCAATTTGATGTTCTAAAGTAAGGCGAGCGTTCGCTTCTATCCTCAGCTTAACAAGAATCTAATCTAGGTGATCAATCCAGATAAGAAACATGAACAATGAAGAACAACCAAACATGAAAGAGAAACTGATTGAACTTCGAATCTAATCACCGCCGATCCGTGACCGCTTTAAAGCCCTGGGTCACTTAGGGTTCATCTAGTCTAAGCTCTAAGAGTTTAGCTACTCATATTCATCACAAAAGAATCAAAGACAAAGAAAGAGTTCATCATCCAAAGGAAGAACAGAAAAGTATCTGAAAAACCTAATTAAGATGACTCCGGTAGAACTTCGATCTTCCGGTAGACTGCAATCCTAGCTCCGAGTCTTCGAGATGGAAGGGATGGCGTCACGATCTCTTTCCGGCTCTTCGGACTCTAACTCTTTGCTCCAGAACTTGAGAGAATTCTGAAGTTTTTTTAATTTGATGTATCTTGATTTTTGGGCCGCCGGTTAAGTATTTATACTTAACCCTAATTCAGCCGGATTTTGCCTGATATTTTCGCCGAAAATGTTGAGGAATTTTCGGCGAAAATTCCTTTGTGAATGGATGGTCCGCCGGTTGATTTCTCCTGTAAATTTCGGTCTAATATTTTTTGGTCGAAAACTTGGGGTTTTCGCCGAAAACTTCCTTCAGTCGGCATCAGTGATTTTGTGCATGTATTTTCGCCGAAAATGCTAGGGTATTTTCGGCGAAAATTCCTTTGTAAAACGGGGCAGACTTTGGTTCGACTCGATTGACTCCTCAGATCGATTCTGATGCAATTCCTTGAGATTCCCATGCCTTAGACACGTCTTTGGCTACTTTATTTGACGGCAAAAAACATGTGCTAACATAGAAACACTAGAAAACCATCAAATAGACCCGAAACGGGCCAAGGTAACACAAATGGCACGAGATAGGGCAATCGATTGAATATTCACTATTCTACCCTAAAAACCATGTCTTAAGCAAGGAAATGTTGCTTAAATGAGGCTGATAATCACGTCAAATCGAGTGTCATCAAAATACCCCACACTTAAGCTTTTGCTTGTCCTCAAGCAAACTGAATAGAAACGCTCATGTTCACAAATGATAAGATCGATTAAATTGGAGTTTAATCAAACACAATGAATTATTAGACAAATAGATCGTAGAACAAGAAACCTAACATTTATACTGATCAGCCCAACAACCTGGTCTCACTAATAAACTGCACACGACAAGTAGTAGCACGAATTTGACCTGACCGACCAGACTCCTCACACAGGAAATATTTAGTACAATGGGGAACTCTCACTCTCTGTGTTTAAGGACGTGTTTCTGCTCTCGATCATTTTCTGTTACCGAATTCTGTCATAAGTTTGCAAGTCAACCACATCTCCACCACTGTGACAACACGAGTATCCAGTCAAGAAGGACTTCCCTGCTAGGACTGTAATGAATTCTACACTACAAGGGTTTATGATGCGATGGATGATGGGAATGTATGATGATGGCTTTGTGCGGTGTAGCTTTCGACTAACTTCCCTCGAATCTAATCTGTGGCTTCCTACCGTCTAACCAGATACGGGTGGAATAATGAACGCTCGTCCTATGATACCCTCAAGCAACCTAGCACTTTTATTATTTTTCTTTACACACTTTTTCTTCTGACTTTTCTTTTGACTTCGTTCTTCCATTTGTAGGGAGAAGAACGTTTTCTTGAACTAAAACTTGAAACCTTTTCGGCTTTTCTGATTTTTCTTTTTTAGTTTTTTTTTATCTTTACTTGCTTATTTTCTTCTTTTTTTCTATTTTTTGTTTTCTTTTGTGCCGATTTTTCTTGTAGTTGCTAGAGGGGTTTACACGTCTGGACATAATAGCTAAGACCACCTGTTTAATGGCTATAGGCAGGTTACCACAAACCGACTTCCGGTAGGTCAATCTAGAACTACAACCACAGGGGATCAATGGGGAAATGAAAGAATGGGAAATGGCTGTAATGTATATCGAACCGAAAGAATAGGCCAAGCTCAAGGGTCTACACCTAATGGATTTAACGTTAGGTAGGCTATCTAGCTCAGTAGCTGAATCTAGGTGCCCCTATCATTCTAGAACTCGTGTCATCGTGTGGTCTCGAGTAGGTCTCATGCAAATTTTAACTCATTCAAGCAAACAGAAAACCACTCAAAAAGAATTGAAATTGCAAGTTACGTGCAATGGATCAAAAGCTCACAGTTGGTTTGCTAGTCGGATTCGGTCATTTTCATGCAATCAAGGCTACAAACTACAAGTGTGATTTTAAAAATTCTGTTATGACTAGGCAATTTAGCATCAAAGTATACAAGTTGGTTCTCAAGTTCTAGGTTAAGCAGTCTAAGCATCATTATGAAAGTTTGAACAGCAACTTAACATCAAAAATCAAGAACTGAGCCATTCTAATGCTAGAGAAATTGGACAGGAATCACGAGGCACACAGAACACACAATCAAGGCAATCAAGTTCATGCAAGGTTCTCTAGCATCCTACCCCACACTTAAATCGGACTGTGTCCTCACAGGACTAATTCTAGAGTTCATAGTGAAGTAGAAGAACCTGGACCGAGATGGTTGGCGTAGGGGATGAGCACGGGTCCTCAGAGCGGAGGGAATCTACCGAAGCGAAGCAAAGGGAATCTACCAAAGCGAAGCAAAGGGCATCTCCCTACTGCCTTGGTTTGCGAAATGAAGAAGAGCAGCTTCAGGTGTGAGTGTAGTGCAATCCCTTTCAGCTAGAGAATTGACCCACTTGGCAGATTCTTCTCGAAGTCCTCGAGCAAAGATTTCAGCTAACTGCCTCTGCTCGAATCCATGATGCGGACAATTGTAGAGAAATTCTTGGAATCGATTCCAAGTATCATATAAGTTTTCTCCTTCTTTCTGGGAGAATCTGGCAATGCTGTCCTTGATGGCAGTTGTTCTGGCTGGCGGGAAGTATTCTTCAACGAAGTCCTGAGCCAGAGTATCCCAATTAGTGTAGTAGCCAGGTGGTTTTCCAGTAAGCCACCTCTTAGCAGCGCCTTTTAGAGAGAACGGGAAAGCTCTCAGACAAAGAGTATTTTTGTCGAGGTTTCCGTTCTTGAAAGTGCTGCAGAGATCAAGGAAGTCTGCAAGATGAGTGCACGGATTGTCTAGGGGCCTGCCTTCAAACTGTAGATCCCTAGAGATCATGGTCAAGAATGGAATCTTGATCTCATAGTCAGGATCTCCTTCAATGCGCGGAACGGCAATGGCAGAGCGAACGCTAGTCGCGCTCGGCTTGTTATAGTCTGCTAGACTCTTCTGTGCAGGTGGTGGTGGTGGTAGTTCTCCATTTGGTGGTGGTGGTGGTGGTAACTGATCGTCCATGGTAGGAGATGGAGGAGGTGAAAGTGATGCGGTGTATGAAGCAGATGAAGATGACGGTGAAGACGGAGATGAGGAACTCTCCTTCAGTTCCTCGATCTTGATCGGAGTGACGGGTGGATTGGATCTGCCTCTCTTCAAAATCTGTGATCGTAGAGGTGGAGCAGAACTGCCTGGTCTCTCTATACTCTTAGCCTGTTAGGTTTGAGAGCGAGTCCAAGGACGGTGAGGCATACACCTGTAAACCTACAGATAACAAAGACAAACAAAACCAGTGTAAAATCGAAGTGGATGGAAAGGTGAAAGATGGAAAATAGAAGAATAAATTGCCAGTTCTTCTTTCAAACAATCAAAGAAGATCCCCGGCAACGGCGCCAATTTGGTGAACTGCAGAATAGCGGTTGATCAAATAACTACCAAGCTGTGAAGCTAGGGTAGATCGTATTCCACGGGCCTTCTATGATTGACTACTCCAAAAACTAGCAATTTATTTGGATGCAAACAAGTTGTGCGTGGTGTGAGTTCCACGACTTCTAATTCTAAGAAATGCAGAGAAATTTAAAAATTAAACTAAGCAGATTGGAAATTAGGGTTGAAAACAAAGATGACAGACGAACTTAGACTTTGAATCCCCCTTCGTTCCCCAGAGCATTGGCAATCAACAGATCAGCGGAGTTCGATTCTCATTCAATCAATTACTAAGACACCACCATAACTCCTGACCCTTAGGTTTAAGACCGGCGAACGTTCGCTCTATCCGTTCTAGCTACCAAGATTAATTAGTCTCCCGGGTACGGTCGCCTCTTGCAACGACTTAACTTAACTGGTGCAATTACTAACGATTTATGAGTTACTCTTGCAGTGGATTAACCCTAACCGGTTCCTACGAAAGGCACACTCCAATTATAAGGTTAATTGTTCAATTCGATGTTCTAAAGTAAGGCGAGCGTTCGCTTCTATCCTTAGCTTAACAAGAATATAATCTAGGTGATCAATCCAGACAAGAAACATGAACAATGAAGAACAAATCAAACATGAAAGAGAAACTGATTGAATTTCGAATCTAATCACCGCCGATCCGTGACCGCTTTAAAGCCCTGGGTCACTTAGGGTTCATCTAGTCTAAGCTCTAACGAGTTTAGCTACTCATGTTTATCACAAAAGAATATAAAGAAAGAGTTCATCATCCAGAGGAAGAACAGAAAAGAATCTGAAAACCTAATTTAGACGACACTGACAGACTTCGATCTTCGGTAAACTGCACTCCTAGCTCCGAGTCTCCGAGATGGAAGGGATGGCGTCACGATCTCTTTCCGGCTCTTCGAACTCTAACTCTTCACTCCAGAACTTCAGAGAATTCTTCGAATTCTGATTACGAAAAGTATATTATGATATATCCCCTGATGTTGGGCCGCCGGTTAAGTATTTATACTTAACCCTAATTAATCCGGATTTCTTCTATTATTTTCGCCGAAAATGATGGTGTAAATGGACGGTCCTTTGGCTGGTATCTCCTGTAATTTTTGCTTCGGTCGAAAACTTAACGATTTCACCGAAAACTCCTTCAGCCGGTCATCAGTTGATTTGTGCTGATATTTTCGGCGAAAATACTATGGTATTTTCGGCGAAAATTCCTTTGTAAACCGGGCAGGAATTTTCTAAACTTGATTGGCTCCTTTGATCGATTCCGGTGCAATTCCTCGAGGTTCCAACGCCTTAGACATGACCTTGGCAACTTTATTTGACGGCAAAAACCTGTGCTAACACAAAAACACTAGAAAACCATCAAATAGACCCGAAATGGGCCAAAGTAACACAAATGGCACGAGATAGGGCAATCGATTGAATATTCGTTATTCTACCCTAAAAACCATGTCTTAAGCAAAGAAATGTCGCTTAAATGAGGATGATAATCACGTCCAATCGAGTGTCATCATGCCTACAAAACAAAAACAAATGAAACATAAAAAGGAAACCGGGACAAGTGTCCCGGATCCACACAGAAAAAAGTTGGATCGAAATCCGAAAAGAATAAATAAAAAGAAGGGACAAGAAAGAGGATACAACCCGGTCACTGCTGGTCAGGCGCGCCGGGAGGTGGAAAATGGAGGAAATCGCCGAGCTGACATTGCCACTCCATCTGTGCCTCATACCGCCTATCAGCGCGGTGCATATGCTGCTGCATAATAGTCCATCTCGCCTCTTGAGTGGCGTTGTCGGTGATGCGCCACTCCTGCAGTCGCTCATACAGCTCACCAATGTCCGCAGGGTGCGGTCGGTGCTGAGGGTGAGGCGCCTGGTATGGATCGGGGACGGGCGGCGGTGAGTGGTGTGCATACCCTGCCTGATGATGTGGCGAGGGTATATGGTCGTGAAACTCTGGTTGCGGCTGAGGATGGGACTCCTCAGATTCATCTTCTTCCTCCGACTCGTCCTCGTCTTCGAGAGGAGGATCCACTGCTACCAGGGGGCTGATGTCCAGATCGAGGTTGTACTCGACCGCCAAATCACCTCCAACTGTGCGTACTCTGCGGCGTGGGATGTTCGGGCCATATTCTTGGCTGAGGGTGAAGGAGATGATGAGTCGGCCCACAAAGTTGCCTCCCAGGAGTGAGCGGGGGCGACCTGATCTCGGAGTCTTCTTGTGGAGTAGGCGAGCAAGCACCCATCCGGGTTGAAGGGGATATCTCTCCCGGATGGCGCGAAGAAGAAGAAGCTCATCCTTGCTGATATGGTGGCTGTCCTTCTCTGGAGCATATAAAAGCGATCTACGCCAAACCATATGAATGTATCTAAAGAAAGGGTGAGAGAGCGACTTAACTGAGTTATGGTCCCCGAGGCGATTGCCGGGCACTCCAGTCATGTGGCTCCATAACGCATGGTACTCCTCTCCGTCGTCCACCCAGCCAAGGTGATGTCCGTGGTAGTGCTCGTAGGGAATGCCTAGATGAGCTGCAAACTCATAATAGGTGAGGGACCTGTACACCCCGCCCAGGTAGAAGGAAACAACCTTCCTGTGCTGCCTCCTCTTGTGCTCGTCCAGCTCGAATGTCGCCCAAAACTCCTGGAGAGCGATGTCTGGGAAGTCGGCGGCGAGCGTGGTCAGCTCCAGCAGGCCGACATGGGTTAGTGCATCGAGCACTTTCCGGTACCAGTCATCATCGTTCTCTGAGAGCGACTCCATGGAAAGAGGGCGGACATCAGCTCCAGGGGTGTTCTCAAACCGCTGGTAGCGTGCAAAGTAGTGCTGAGGTAGGCGAGCAACGGTGCGGTGATACCCAGCACGGTCAGGGAAAGCTGGTGGAGGGCCCTGAACGGCGGGTGTGACGGGAGCGGGGGCTCTGGAGCTCGAGGCGCCATCAAGTCCTGTCTTGGTCCTGCGCTCATAAGTGGTGTTCCTAAATAAGAAAACAAACCAGATTAGTCAAACTAAAACCCTACCCCACACTTAGTCAAAAAACTCAATTTCACAAAGAAATGAGGAAAACCGAGTGGGGGTAAGCAAAGCAGATTAACCGGTAATCACAAACAATAAAATACATGCTTAGGAACAGCCAGAATGGAATTAGAACAATCAGAGTTCAGAAGTCAAACCGACATTCGAAAAGTCAACATTATAAAACACTGAACTCTAATCATGGCAAGACTATCACAAAGCGGGAAATGATGGTATAATATGGTCTCAAATGGCGAACACAATAATCTGAACGAGAATAAGCACATAAGGCAGCCAAATGATCAAAAATAGTTCATGGTCAAACCGACATTTCTCAAAAGTCAACATCACAAGGAATAGGACTTAGGCATAGCAACACATGATCAAACGATATGAAAATTAAGCACAACACTCCCTAAGCATGCTAGAACAGTTCAACAAGTTCAGCTAACCCAGTTCACACGAAATCAGTCGGCACGCAAATCGAGGCAAACTGAAAAGTCAACCAAAAGTCAACCCTGACAAAATTTAGCATTCAATATGTCAAAAGATTCACAATGAAAAGGTCTACAACTTACCTTGAAGCCATGTATGCTAAAAATGAACGGATTGGGAGAAATCGGTGAAAAATCGCAAGTTTTAGGGTTTGGGTGAACTAGAGTTGTAGTTCTCCGATTCGGCTGTTCTAGGGCTTAAAATGATCGGTAAGGAGGGGAAGGGAGCGGCGGCGGTCGGCGGCGGTCGGCGACGGTCGGCGACGGCGGCAATGGTCGGCGGCGGCGAGAAATGGTGGCGCGGCGGTCGAGTTTATAAAACAGAGGGGAGGTTTTCGGTTTTTGTTTCGAAAATAGAAAGGAAGAGAGAGAGGGTGAAATTCGGATTTAAAGTGAATAGTTGGTTGATTTTCAAAGAAATTTTCGGCGAAAATAAGTGCAAGTTTTCGCCGAAAATTCTAGTTAAAAAGTACTGCCGGTTTTCAAAAGAAATTTTCGCCGAAAATATTAATACATTTTCGCCGAGAAACAGGAACGTTTGGAAAACTCTGTGGGATTTCAAAGAGAATTTTCGCCGAAAATATGGGTTATTTTCGCCAAAAATATTGAACTCTACGATTGAAAATATTTTCGCAATCCCGGCAAACTTCAGAAAATCACAGTTAAATCCACAAAAATCGAAAGACCTTAATCGACTTGCAACTGACACTATGACACACAGACTACATACGAAAAATATGAAATCAAACAAACTAACACTTTTGGCTCCCCCGAACCGACTCTAAAACACTAAGGTTGACACAAATGAAAAACGGACTCCAGCCGTGGGTTGCCTCCCACGAAGCGCTCTTTTATTAACGTCCTTGAGCTGGACGATACCTTGACGGTATTAGGAGACATCCCAACTCAGATTCTCCTTAATGCTAGCATCGGAGTTCATAAAGTAGAGCTTCGGGGCTTCTCCGGTGAGCATGAATTTCTTCCCGTTCGCGTGTAAGAGCTTGGTACGTCCGTCGGGAAGGTGGTCAGTAATCTTGAATGGTCCGAACAGTTCTGTCAAAGGATCATCTTCTACAAGGAAGTGGACGGAATGAGAACGATCGGACTCCTTCTTTTCTTTGACCTCCGGCTTAATATCACCAGGATCGGTGATCGTCAGTATTTCCTTAGGAGATGCTTTTGGCTTATCCTTCCATACTTGTTCCGGCGCCGGTAGCTTGGAACGAATTGGTGGTGCAGCTGGCTTGGTAGAAAGTGGTGGCACAACGGGTCTCCAGACCATGTGAGTCTTCGTCTTCTTGTTCTTTCCCCGAGGTCTACCAGGTTTTGTGCTCGGTGGCTTAGAAGAGGCTTTCAGTTCCTTCTTCTTTGGCGGCTTTTGAGGAGCAGATTTCGGCTCCTGCTTGGTAATCTGTCCAGCACCTGCAACAGCAATTGATCTAGGCACACTAGAAGAGACATCAGTAATGGAGTTGACCAGAGTCAACTCCACAGTTTCAACAGCTAAACAGTGAAATTCTTCATTCTTAGGATTATATTTCATTCCGTCTTTAAGGCGGAACGTGATAGTTTCTTTACCAACTCTCAAAGTTAAAGAACCATTTGGAACGTTAATTTGCATTCCAGTAGTAGCCATGAAAGGTCGTCCTATGAGAATGGTAGAATCATCCTTACTAGTGTCAATGATAACAAAGTCAGCTAAGAACGTGAAAGGACCACATCTAGTAACAACGTCTTTGATTTCTCCCCTAGGAGTTTTAAGTGATCTATCAACAAAGATAAGTTGCATACTAGGCGGTTCAAGTTCTCTTAGGTTCAATTTTTCATATAGACTCATAGGCATAACATTAACAGACGCGCCAAGATCAACCAAACAACGTTCTATCTCAACATCATTAATGACAAGAGGTAGAGTAAAAGAACCAGGATCAGAGCACTTAGCTGGATATGGAGAGGAAGGTTTCTTAATACGAGCATCAGGATATCCTTCTTTATTCCCCTTCATGCCAGTCTCGATCCTTGCATTTGGCAGCAATGCTCTTGGAAAAGGAGGCTTCACGACGTACGGTGCAAGAGGAGGATCATCCTCCTTAGGCGCCACTTGTAGTGTTTCCTTCTTCTCCGGAGTTTCAGCGATCCTGCGTAAAACAGCACAAGCAACAGCAGATAAGCTTGGAAATTTTCGAGCGGATACCATCTTGGCTTGCTCCTTTCTCGGATTCGGCTCTGTCTGGCTCGGAAGTTGGCCAAATGGTCGACCAGATGCTAGCATGCTCGAGATGTTGTTCACAGCTTGCTCAATTCTTTGACCGGCTGCGATCTGTTCTTGATTGAGAAGAGCTTGAGCTTTAAACTAACTGTAATGATCGTCGAGTCTGGTGATGATCTGGCTAAGCTTCTTTTCCAGGTCACTGACATTGTTTTCCTTCTGGTACTGCTGCCCTGGATAGGTGTTATTCAAATATTGATTCTGGCAATTGCCAGGAACAGTTCCATAGTTACCCGGATTACGGTGCGGCGGCTGGTAGACACCTGCCGACGGATGGTTAGGCTTCTGATCCTGAGCTGGACCAACCGGGCGGTTATTCTGGTTCTGGTTATGGTTGGCGCCAACATTGTAGGGAGGTCTGTCTTGATAGTTCCCTTGCTGCCTGAAGTTGCGGTAGCCAGCATAACCATTCTGATTATTAACGAAGCCTTGTTGAACGAAATTTACCTCTTCGGCGGACCAGACTTCTGTCTTACCAAAATTCTGACAACGGCCTCCGTTATGCGCACAAGCTCCACACCACTCGCAATCGGCAATATAGACAGAAGCTGCCGGCGGTTTGTCTGGTGTGGTAGACTTCTACAAATGCTTCTCTACTTCGGCTTTGATAGCTGCTTCGAGATCGAGCTTGCTCTTTGATCCTTCAGATTGTCGTTCCCAGTTTCTTGACTTGGAAGCACAGTTTGCGAAGTGAAGAAGAGCAGCTTCAGGTGTGAGCGTAGTGCAATCCCCTTCAGCTAGAGAATTGACCCACTTGGCATATTCTTCTCGAAGACCTCGAGCAAAGATTTCAGCTAACTGCCTCTGCTCGAATCCATGATGAGGGCAGTTGTAGAGGAGTTCTTGGAATCGATTCCAAGTATCATATAAGCTTTCTCCTTCTTTCTGGGAGAATCTGGCGATGCTGTCCTTGATGGCTGTTGTTCTAGCCGGAGGAAAGTATTCTTCAACGAAGTCCTGAGCCAGAGTATCCCAATTAGTGTAATATCCAGGTGGTTTGCCAGTAAGCCACCTCTTAGCGGCGCCTTTCAGAGAGAACGAGAAAGCTCTCAAACAAAGAGTATTCTTGTCGAGGTTTCTGTTCTTAAAAGTGCTGCAGAGATCAAGGAAATCCGCAAGATGAGTGCACGGATTGTCTAG
Organism: Linum lewisii; assembly: GCA_034768395.1. Taxonomy (NCBI): domain Eukaryota; kingdom Viridiplantae; phylum Streptophyta; class Magnoliopsida; order Malpighiales; family Linaceae; genus Linum; species Linum lewisii. The sequence continues at coordinate 25,996,736 of CM068304.1, forward strand.
GGGCCTTCCTTCGAACTGTAGATCCCTAGAGATCATAGTCAAGAATGGAATCTTGATCTCATAGTCAGGATCTCCTTCAATGCGCGGTACGGTAATGGCAGATCGAACGCTAGTCGCGCTCGGCTTGTTGTAATCGGCTAGACTTTTCTGTGTAGGCGGCGGTGGTGGTGGATTTCCGCCTGGTGGTGGTGGTGGTGGTAATTGATCAGCCATGGTAGGAGATGGAGGAGGTGAAAGTTACTCGGTGTATGAAACGGATGTAGGTGACGGTAAGGGTGAAGATGAGGGACTCTCCTTCAGTTCCTCAATCTTAATCGGAGTGACGGGTGGAGGTGGATTGGTTCTGCCTCTCCTTGGAATCTGTGATTGTCGAGGTGGAGCAGAACTGCTTGGTCTCTCTATACTCTTAGCCTTGTCGGTTTTAGAGCGAGTCCAAGGGCGGCGATGCATACACCTGTGAACAACCTACAAATAACAAAAACAAACAAAAACCAGTGTAAAATCGAAGTGGGTGGAAAATGAAAGATGGAAAGTAGAGGAATAAATTGCCAGTTCTTCTTTTAAACAATCAAAAGAAGGTCCCCGGCAACGGCGCCAATTTGATGAAACCTAAGATCGTTGTTCGGGTTCAAACAAATAACTAACAAAGCTAACAAGCTAGGGTAGATCGTATTCCACGGGTCTTTTATGATTGACTACTCAAATAACCTGGCAAATTACTCAGATTTAAGCACTTCGTGCATGGTGTGAGTTCCACGACTTCTAATTCTAAGAAATGCAGAGAAATTTAAAAATTTAAACTAAAGACAGATTGGAAATTGGTTGATTAAAACAGAGATGACAAACGAACTTAGACTTTGAATCCCCCTTCGTTCCCCAGAGCATTGGCAATCAACAGATCAGCGGATTTCGATTCTCATTCAATCAATTCTAAGACACCACCATAACTCCTTACCCTTAGGTTTAAGACCGACGAACATTCGCTCTATCCGTTCTAGCTACCAAGATTAATTAGTCGCTCGGGTACGGTCGCCTCTCGCAACGACTTAACTTAACTGGTGGAATTACTAACGATTATTGAGTTACTCTTGCAGTGGATTAACCCTAACCGGTTCCTACGAAAGGCACGCTCCAATTATAAGGTTAATTGTTCAATTTGATGTTCTAAAGTAAGGCGAGCGTTCGCTTCTATCCTCAGCTTAACAAGAATCTAATCTAGGTGATCAATCTAGATAAGAAATATGAACAATGAAGAACAAACCAAACAAGAAAGAGAAACTGATTGAACTTCGAATCTAATCACCGCCGATCCGTGACCGCTTTAAAGCCCTGGGTCACTTAGGGTTCATCTAGTCTAAGCTCTAAGAGTTTAGCTACTCATATTCATCACAAAAGAATCAAAGACAAAGAAAGAGTTCATCATCCAAAGGAAGAACAGAAAAGTATCTGAAAAGCCTAATTAAGATGACTCCGGCAAAACTTCGATCTTCCGGTAGACTGCAATCCTTGCTCCGAGTCTTCGAGATGGAAGGGATGGCGTCACGATCTTTTTTCGGCTCTTCGGACTCTAACTCTTTGCTCCAGAACTTGAGAGAATTCTGAAGTTTTTTAATGTATTATGATGTATCTTGATTTTTGGGCCGCCGGTTAAGTATTTATACTTAACCCTAATTCAGCAGGATTTTGCCTAATATTTTCGCCGAAAATGTTGAGGAATTTTTGGCGAAAATTCCTTTGTGAATGGATGGTCCGCCGGTTGATTTCTCCTGTAAATTTCGGTCCAATAGTTTTTGGTAAAAAACTTGGGGTTTTCGCCGAAAACTTCCTTCAGTCGGCATCAGTGATTTTGTGCATGTATTTTCACCGAAAATGCTAGGGTATTTTCGGCGAAAATTCCTTTGTAAAACGGGGCAAACTTTGGTTCGACTCGATTGACTCCTCGGATCGATTCTGATGCAATTCCTTGAGGTTCCCACGCCTTAGACACGTCCTTGGCTACTTTATTTGACGGCAAAAACCTGTGCTAACATAAAAACACTAGACAACCATCAAATAGACCCGAAACGGGCCAAGGTAACACAAATGGCACGAGATAGGACAATCGATTGAATATTCGCTATTCTACCCTAAAAACCATGTCTTAAGCAAGGAAATGTTGCTTAAATGAGGCTGATAATCACGTCAAATCGAGTGTCATCAAGTTCCATGTCTTATTCACGAGTTCTCCTGAGGGTCGTTGTAGCTTGAAGGTGCTTGGCCCAATCACTTCCCTAATCTGGTATGGTCCTTCCCAAGTGGCGTTAAGCTTGCCATGCTGGGGGATTGGCCTTAAAACCTTTCGTACAACCCAGTCACCCTCTGTCAAGTGGTGAGGGCGGAGGTGAGCATTGTATCGACGTGCTAACTGCGACTTTTCTGCTAGTAGGCGGATGCTCGCTTCTTCCCTCCTTTCTTGCAACATGTCAGGATCTCTTTGCAAATCTTCTTCGTTAGTCTGTGGGTTGAAGTGCTACACCCGAAGACTCGGCAGATTGACTTCCACCGGGAGGACTGCCTCGGTCCCGTACACCAGCGTGTAGGGCGTCTCACCCGTGGCGGTCTTGTAGGAGGTGCGGTGTGCCCATAAAACTTTGGGCAATTCATCCGCCCACCTTCCTTTTGCTTCTTCAACCTTCTTCTTCAGTCCCTTCAAAATGATCTTATTTACCGCCTCTGCTTGACCATTGGCCTGGGGATACGCCACAGAGGCTAGGTGGACAATGATCTTGTACTCTTCACAAAATTCCAGAAATGACGCACATTCAAACTGTGTGCCATGGTCACAGACGAACCCTGTAGGGAGGCTGAACCTGGTGATGATGTTCTTCATCACAAACTTCTGAACTTGAAGCGCCGTGATGGATGCTAGGGCCTCAGCCTCCACCCACTTGGTGAAATAGTCGACCGCCACAATGATGAACTTTCTCTTCCCTGTTGCTTTTGGAAACGGACCCAGGAGGTACATTCCCCAGAAGGTGAATGGCCAGGGCGAGACTATCGGCTTCAGGGCAGATGCTGGCAGGTGATGCACGTTGGCAAAAACTTGACACTTGTGACAGTGTTTGACCAAGGCTTCTGCGTCTCGGCGGATGTGAGGCCAGTAGTATCCTTGGTGGAGAATATTCTTCTCCAGGCTCTTGGTGCCAATGTGCATGCTGCATACGCCCTGGTGGATTTCTCTTAACACGTATGCCGCCTCTTCCTCTCCTAGACAGCGTAGGTAAGGTCCCCGCGAAGGACTTACGGTACAAGTTCTCCTCTAGGATTACGCATCTGGCTGCCTGTCGGTGGATCTTAGTAGCAGCAGTTCGATCCTCGGGCAGGACATCCGCCTCAATATAAGCTCTGATTGGGGCCCTCCAATCCGCCGTGCTACCGGCCTCTGCCTCTTCTATCGCCAAGCAAACCTCTTTCTCATTCTCCACTGTGACCATCCGCTCCTCCTCGAAATTCAGGGCGGTGGCGAGCTTAGATAAGGCATCTGCATGGGCGTTATCTTCTCTGACAATCTGAGTCAGCTCCGTTGCTTCAAAATCTCGTAACGCCGCCTTGGCCTCTTCATAGTATGGTAGTAACGATTCTTCCCTCACTTCATATCCGCGGGCAAGTTGGTTGACAACTACGGCGAAATCTGAGTATACCTTGATGTGAGTAACGCACATGGATTTTGCCATGTGTAGGCCTGCTATTACTGCTCCATATTTGGCGGCATTGTTGGTGCGGTGCTTGGCAAACCTTAGGGCGGCCTCGTGTAAGACCCCCTGTGGCATTTTTAGCACAATGTCTGCCCCTGCCCCATTTTTGCTGGAGGCTGCGTCCACATACAACTCCTAGTAGTCATCCATTTTTCCTTCCTCCCTAACACACCCTTCCACTATAAAGTCCGCAAGTGTCTGACCCTTGATGGCGGTTTGTGGTTTGAAGTGCACGTCATACTCGCTCAGCTCAACTGCCCACTTGGCCATCCTGCCAGCCACACTCATAGACCTAAGCGCCGTCTTGATGGGCAGATTGGTTACCACATGAATAGTGTGGGCATGGAAGTATGAGCGTAGTTTCCTGGATGCTACTACGACGACATATGCTGCTTTCTCCAGGGGGTGTATCTCCCCTCCGCCTCCACCAACATCTTACTGATGTAGAACACGGGGTGCTCTTCCTTGTCCTGCCGATTTACCAAAACCGAGCTGACGACTGCTATGGATATGGCCACATACAGGTATAGCTGGTCACCTGGGATAGGAGCAGCTAAAACGGGTGGCGTTGTGAGGAATGCTTTTAGTTCTTCAAAAGCCCTGGAGCAGTCCTCAGTCCAGGCAAACTTTGCTCCGCCCTTTAGTGTGGCGAAGAATGGTGCCTGTCTTTCAGCTGACTTGGGAATGAAATGGTTCATGGCAGCCAGACGTCCTGTCAGAGTTTTAAAGTCCCTGGCTGTTTTCGGTGGTGGGGTCTTTATGATTGCCTCTATCTTCTTCGGATTCGCTTCAATTCCTCTCCTTGTGATGATGAAACCTAGGAACTTTCCTGAGGAGGCTCCAAACACACACTTTTTTGGGTTCAGGCGAAGGCGGAACCGCCTCAGGGTATCAAACGTCCTCCTCAAGTTCACGAGGTGATCCTCCCCCACTTTTGTTTTCACCAAGAGGTCATCGACATAGGCTTCCATGTGCTGACCCAGCTGGTCTTGGAAAACTCGATCGATCATCCGCTAGTAAGTGGCTCCCGCGTTCTTCAGGCCAAAAGGCATGACATTGTAGCAGTAATTGCCAAAAGGCGTTGAGAACGAGGTTTTTTCTTGGTCCGCCTTGACTAAGGGGATCTGGTGATACCCTGAGAACATGTCCAGGAAAGACAATGTCTCGTGATTAGCTGTTGCGTCCACCAGCTGGTCGATGTTAGGGAGCAGATAAGGATCCTTTGGGCAGGCATCATTGAGATTGGTGAAGTCAATACACATGCGCCAGCTACCGTCCGCCTTTCCCACCATTACCACATTGGAGAGCCATTCAGGGTACTGTACCTCCCAAATAAAACCAGCTTCCAACAACTTGTTGATTTCTTCCTGGACCGCCTATTTCCGGGTCCAGTTGACCGTCCTCTTTTTCTAGGACACAGGGCGGGCATCCGCTCTCATCGCTAGCTGGTGCTGAATAATCGTTGGGTCCAGCCCAGGCATGTCCTGGGGTCTCCAAGCGAAAAGGTCAGCATACTCTCTAAGCAGGGAGAGTGTTCGGGCTTGCTCCGCTACTGGCATATGGGCGAATAACTTCACCATTCTTACAGAATCGATCGGCATCAACGAGACCTCTATGTCAGCTTCTCCTGATTCGGGGCGAACGAACATGTCTCCCCGTGTGTCAACCATGAAGCATGCCTCCTCTTTTCTGAGTGCCACCTTGTAACACTTCTTGGCCAGGGTGGTATCTCCCCACGCGATCCCAATTCTGCCTCCCACTGGGAATTTCATTACTTGGTGTACGGGAGAGAAGACGGCCTCAAATGCGGCCAGACCTGGACGCCCAAGTATCATGTTATACGCCGAGCTACAGTTGGTGACGTAGAACTTGATGTACTTGGTTTCTTAGAGCTTTTCGTCTCCTAGTGTGACCGAGAGCGAGACAACCCGGAGCACTGGGACGTCGTTCCCAGCGAAACCAGTGAGCACTATCTTTGAACTCTTCAGCCGCGCCGGATCTAGACCCATTCTGCTGAAAGCGTCGGCGGAGAGGATGTCCGTCGAACTACCTTCATCCACCAAGACTCTCTCCACCAGGATCTCTTCTATGATCACGCGTATGACAATGGCCTGTGTGCTGGGGCTTCTCCCTCTCAGATCGACTGTTGAGAAAGCAATGGGAGGATACCCTGCTCCCTGATTAACCAGCGAGCATTCGCCTACCACTTGTTTGCCTCTGGCGTCTTCCTCTCCTCCCAGGATCATGCTGCACGTTTTCTTATACTTGATCCGCCTATCATCAGTTTCCTATCTTCTGTCTCCTTCAGTTACCTCTTTTCGATCGCTTATCCTGTCAAAAACACTCCCCTTTTTGGAGGGGGATTGTTCCTTCCTTGCCCTTTGGGGTGACTCAGATCTCTCTCTTCCTCTTCTCTGGGGGGACCTTGACCTCTCCCCGTCTTTTTTACGGCGGTCATCAATGATGTAGTCTCTGAGTTTCCCATTCTTCAGGGCGCGCTCGATTTCATTCCGAAGCTCTCTGCAGTCTTCGGTATCGTAGCCTCCCTGGTTGTGGAATTCACAGAACTCGTTTGGGTTGCCCCTTTTGACTGCCGCCCGAGACAAAGGGGTGGGCCACCTGAGTCCCCCTTGCTTCTCCTGGAGTACATGCATAAGCCGCCTTCGGGATTCTGACAAGGGGGTGTACTTCTCTTCTGACCTTCTTTCGGTGTGTGGCCGGTAATCGCGCCTGTCATCAGGGCGTTTGTCCTTCCGGGAGGCGTAACCCTGACCCTTGTTTTGGTCCGTCCTTCCTGATCCGCCTTGTATCATTGCTATGTTTTCTTCTACCTCGGCGCTCTGGAGGATACTAGCTTCTAACTCGGTGTGAGTTCGGGGCTTCTTTAGCACCGGGCTTTTGACAAGCTCCTTGCTGGTTGTGGTAGTCATGATATGATGCAGGGCGATGTCCAGTGCGAGGTTAGGAACAGCGGTTACCGCCTTGGACCACTTGTCATAGTACTGACGGAGGGATTCGTTACGGTTCTGTTGAAGTCCCCAAAACGCTGTCATGTTCCTCCCAACTCCTCTTTAATTATTCATTGAGGTCATCTACTGGATTCGAAAAAATTGTCACCTAGGACTGAGGTAGGGAAGCAGAGAAAGCAGAAAGATCTAATGGTGGTTGAAGCAAAGTAGACTGTGATCATGAAAGCAAGATCCGATGCAACAGTAACCTAGCACCACCGGCGCAAACGCAGAAGAAAACCTCAAACTCTCATAGCAAAATTATGTAATGGCCCTGGAGCTCCGGCGAGGGTAACGGGATATAACATAAGGGAATTTGGGGAAGATAGAAAGTAGGTTGGGAGAAGAGGAAACAGAAAAGGGGAGACAAAGCTAAAAGCTTATAGTTTTAATTCATCATACCCTCTCAGGGATTGCAGTTGGCCCTATATGGGCAACTGCTTCTGCACTCTACTGCACTGAAATGCAGAAAAGAGCCAAAATTGGTACTTTACAGTTTAGTACCCCAAAATAAGATCCTGCATGTTTAAGTACATAACGACAAAATGATAACTTAAAAGGAAAATATCTGGAATGGTCATCGACCGTTACAATCCCTCCTTGTGAAACCAGGCTTTTCCCAAGCCTGTTCAATCCTCCTTGAAATCTGGAAATGCCTCCTTAAACGCCTCACGATCTTCCCAACTAGCGTCGGCTTCGGTCTGATGCGTCCATTGGACCAAAACCTGTGTGACAGCTTGATTGTTCTTGTTAACAAAATGTCGGGCCAAAATGGAAACCGACGTAGGACTCACAACAGCTCCCGTCCCCACAGCCTTCTTGAGTAGTGATACGTGAAAGACCGGGTGAATTGTTGTGCCCGCTGGTAATTTCAATCAATAAGCCACTTCCCCCACCTTGTTAGTTATCTGGAATGGGCCGTAGAATCTAGGTGCTAGTTTCTGGTTCTTCCTTGATGCTACAGAGGCTTACCTGTAGGGATGTAGTTTGAGGTATGCCCAATCCCCCACCAAGAATGACCTCTCACACCTTCTCTTATCTGCTTGTTGCTTTTGACGGTTTTGAGCTTTAGCCAAGTTCCCTCTTAGTTGGTCAATAACCTGATGTTGCCCTGCTAACTTCTCCTCTACTGTAGCAATTGCAGTAGACAGGGGATTCTTTACTGAAAACATTGTTGGTGATAACCATACAAGGCTTTGAAAGGAGTGATTCCCAAACTCGAATGGTGGTTGGTGTTGTACCACCATTCTGCTAGAGGTAGCCACTTGGTCCACAGTGTGGATTGAGTGATGGTCATACACCTTAAGTAGTCTTCTAGGCACCGGTTCAATCTTTCCATTTGGCCATCTGTCTGAGGGTGGTATGTTGTTGAGTACTGTAATTGAGTCCCTTGCAGTTTGAACAATTCTTTCCAAAACTGAATGGTGAATATAGTATCCCTATCAGAGACGATAATGGCTGGCATCCTATGAAGCTTAAATATGTTGTCCATGAATACCTGAGATAGCGTTACTGCTATGTAAGGGTGACTGAGGGATAGGAAATGACCATATTTGGTAAACCGATCAATCACCACCAGAATCACCTCTTTCCCTTCAGGCTTAGGCAACCCTTCAATGAAATCCATCAATATATGTTGCCAGGCTTGGTCTGCTATAGGAAGGGGTTGTAACAGCCCTGGATAGGGTACTGTTTCTGTTTTGCATTGTTGGCAAATTTGACACGCAGCAACCTAGTTCCTAACATCCCTTTTGAGACCTAGCCAATAAAAATATTTCTTGATCCTTTGGTAGTTAGCCTGCCTACCAGAATGCCCTCCCGTGGGAGAAGCATGGAATAATTCTAGGAGCTTGTTCTTCTTGCCACCTTGGCTACCAATGTATATCACCCCTTTATACCTTAGCAGACCTTGGTCATATCTGTAAAGTGCTGGTTTAGCTGGATTTGCAACGGTGCTCTCTATTAGTTCCTGAGCTGTTTGGTCTCCTTCATAACTCTCTTCTATATTCAAGATCCAATCTGGCAATGAAGCTATGATGCTAGAGCAATCACTGGTTTCTGGCAGCTTCTCGTGGATCCTGGAGAGTGCATCAGCAGCTTTGTTCCATTTCCCTTGCATGTATTTAACCTCAAAGTCAAGTCCAAGCAGCTTAATTAACCCTTTTTCTGTAGGTGGGTATGAATCTTCTGTCCCAAAATGAACTTCAAGCTTAGGTGGTCAGTGAGTATAGTAAAGGGTCGACCCTCTAAGTAATGTCTCCACTTAGAAACAACAAAGATGACTGCCAGAAACTCTTGTTCATAAGTGGACATACCTTGGTTCTTGGTGTTGAGGGCCTAGCTGATGAAAGCTATTATCCTTCCTCCTTGAGACAAAACAACTCCAATACCCTTACCACAAGCATCAGTTTCTAAAGTGAAGGGTTTAGTGAGCAGGGAGGGCCAGAACAGGTGCTTCTGTCATTGTAGTTTTGAGGTCAATGAAAGCCTGTGTTGCCTTGTCACTCCACATGAATTGATTCTTCTTAAGTAACTTAGTAAGAGGTTTACTTATGACTCCATACCCTTTTATGAATTTCCTGTAATAACCAGTTAGCCCTAGGAATCCCCTCAAGGCTCTTATGTTTTTGGGTTGGGGCCATTCTGTCATGGCACTAACCTTGGAGGGATCAGTAGCAACATCTGCAGCTGAAATGATATGTCCCAGATACTCTAATGTGTTCTGACCGAAAGCACATTTGGACTCCTTAGCATATAGCTGGTGTTCAACCACTAGCTCTAGGGTAGCAGCTAGATGGTTTTGGTGAGATTCCAAATTTGGACTGTAAACCAGGACATCGTCAAAGAAAACTAATACAAATTTTCTTAGGTAGGGGGCTAATGCCTGGTGCATGAGTGCCTGAAAAGTGGCTGGTGCATTAGTGAGTCCAAAAGGCATGACCTTGAATTCGTAGTGCCCTTGATGAGTCTTGAAAGCAGTCTTGTGCTGGTCAGCTGGCAGCATCTTGATTTGATGATATCCTGCTCTAAGATCCAGCTTAGTGAACCAAGCTGCTCTATGAAGTTCATCAAGTAAATCATCAATCATTGGGATAGGGAACTTATCCTTGATGGTAAGGGAGTTCAGCTGCCTATAATCCACGCAAAATCTCCATATTCCATCTTTCTTTTTCACCAACAATACAGGTGAAGCAAAAGGACTATGGCTGAGTTGTATGACCTTGTTGTGAAGCATTTCTTTCACCAACCTATCTATCTCGTTTTTCTGAGCTGGTGAATACCTGTAGGGCCTGAGATTCACAGCCCTGGCATTTGGTTCTTGACGTGCCAATAATCAACTAAGAAGGTATGATTATTAACAATCAAGGTTGTATTCCACGGGGTTCTCTCAATGGCTAATACTCACACTTCTCATAGACGGTCTACACATATGAATTGGTTTTGGTTTGATTAAGAAATTCAGAAACAAAGGCAAAGACTAAGCAAGTAAGATAAAGACTGAATAAGAGAGCAAAGTGGTTTAAATCAAAGACAAAGGAGGTTCACTTGGAAGGATAGTTTCATCATGCTAAAGAGGACTAATTGAACAAACAAGCCAATCAAGGTTGAGTTTGCAATTGGATGACCATGCAATTCACTTCTATAGACTCAATGCACTCTCGTAGTACCAAATTCCTATCCTAGCACCACTCAACTTAGGCTCTCGCTCTCAAGCTAAGTGACTAAGGATGCACTCTAAGTGTTTGATGAAATGCCAAGTCACAAAACCCTCTTCTAGAACTCTATGACCACAAGGGTAGGCACAACACTCTCATATCAATGTCTTAAAACTAAAAGAATCACCAAAAGACCTATTAAAGCTCAATTGAATGAAAAACCAAGTGCACACCAAGTGTTCGATAAAATGTCTAAGAGAGAAATCATGCAACTATGGTTGAAATATGATGATCTAATCTCTTAGAACACACTCACTTCAATCCCTAGACCTACAATCCATGCAATCCTAGCACTCTCATGCATCAAATCACATTGAATAGACCAAATCAAGCAAACATGGCTTTAAGAACAAGTCTAGAAATCATCCTCATACAACCAAGATCAATCATGGCCAATCTATACAATCATGCCTCTATCATGGCACAACTAATCTACCCATCCAAGATGAACCCTAGAAACTCAGCCACACATGGCCAAGGGAGTAAAGAGAAGAGAAAGAAGAATGGTCACCAAGAACACCATGGATGAATCTTTGTGATGATCTTCACTTCTCCACTTGCAAGCACTTCTCCCAAGGTTTGTTGGCTTCAATCCTAGCTCCAATGGCTCCAAATTGCTCCAAAAATGCGTTCTAGGGTTTGAGGGTTCGTGGGTATGTGTTTGGGGTTCAAGGGAGATGAAAGAATCCCCCAAAAGAGTCAAAATCGTGGGTTTTTATAGTGCAGGGGATAGTGCACGCCGTGCACCGTGCACGGATGGTGCGGTGCAAACAGAAGAAATTGCAATGCTCGTATCTCCCTCGTCTGAACTCCGATTAAGCTCTCGTTCGATCCTATGGATTCCTTTTCACCTCTAATATCATGTCACTCCCTGAAACATGAACAAATACAACTATAAGGAATATCAAATGGGGCCACAAGTGACCCCCGGGCAGCAACAGTGTAAAATGCGCAAAGTGACTTAGAAGCACAGAAATCATGATATAAAAGGGATCAAATACGGGGCAAACATAGGTCAATCGTAGGCTCATAATTCATGAAATAATATCACATACTCCCTTACGACTAACCTGAAGCTTGTCCTCAAGCAAGCAAATACTTACACTAACGCACTAATCATGTAAAACAAGCCAAAAGATCTCTAAATTCGTTGAACCACGTTTTGATAGCCCGAGTTTTAACAAGGTAAAGGATCCCAAAATCTCACCAAACAACCCTTAAGACATTTTTACAACAAAAACTAAACTAGTTCTTATTAGACATAAAGCCAAACAACTGGACACAAAGTGTCAGCTACTGGACGGTTCACTTATTCCCGGAGTCACCTAGACATAAACGGAGGGAAAGAAGGAGCCCGATCGACATTACTCAACCTGTGTCGAGGGGGTAGTACACTCATCCTCACCTTTTTTAGATTTTGCGAAAAGACTCTAGGCTATTTCAAATCTCTCACCCCCCCCCCTTTTTCTTCCCACATCTCACTTTTTCTTCGCTTTTGGTCTTTCTATTATGATAGTGACTTCAGTAAAAGTTTTTTTTACTAGACTATTTTGTCTTACCAGTAGGAGCATTAGGAGACCCTCGCAGGTATGGAGCAGCCAGTCCCATTGGGGACCGCGTTATCCTAAACCTTTCCCACGCCGGGAGTGGTTGAGAAGGAGAATGCCACACTGAGACTTCCCCTTTGGGGACTAAACAATGGGCGGGCAACGTATTGCCAGCTCGTGGTGGATCTCAACCAAGCGGCTCCTACACGCGTCTATCGCTCATCTTACTCACACATTGGGCACCTCACTTTCCTACCCTATGTCCTAGACTCCAGGAAACTTTGACCAACTCTGAACACTACACAAAACTGGCACCTATCAAAGATAAGAACACTTTGTCAAGTTACTAGACCTCAAATTTTATAAAAACTAGTTTCAGTCTTGTTGTAAAAAGGTTTAAAAGGCATTTGGAATAAAATCAGTTCACACTTTACATTGAAAACCTCGGCTATCACGTATGTTCTCACCATACAATCAAGTGACTTGTCAAACGAATAGAGTTTAAGCGAGTTAAGTATTTAACAAGCAAAAGAGGTGATAGTGGAGCATGCAAAATGATAACAACATGCTAAGGTAGATGAAAAGAAAGACAAAGAAAGACAAAAAATTTCATAAAAAAAAGAAAGACAAAATTAGGCATGCTACCTAGCACAAGACATCCACTATTCATAGAACAAGATTATACTTATACTTCTCCGGCAAACAATCATACTAAACCTCAAATTCCCCCTATGACTAGGACGATCATTGTCCTCAGTGCACAAGAGAGAGAGAGAGAGAGTAAGGTAGAACGAGAATATCGCGCGGCGAAGAAGAGCATAGGAGGCAAGAGTGGTGAGAGAGTCCCATGAAGATCATTGGTGAAGAGTGAATCCCAAGTGCTTGCCACGCATTATTCAAAGAGTTAAAAGAGCACAAAAACCAAAAAGAGAAAATAAAAGCGATAAAGTAAAGATAACATGGGGGTGCCTCCCATGAAGAGCTACTTTAACGTCTATAGCTAGACGATACCTGTGTTATGGTATTCAACTTAGCACCTCATTGAAGTCCATTAGTTTTTTCCAAGATGAAAATTGAGCTCCAAGTAACACCTTGAGTGAATGGTAAACTAGCCAATGAACAATGATTGAATAGCAAAGTTTACCTTGGAATGGCTTCCTACCCTTGAATTTAGAAGCTTGATGAAGGAAGAGTGAGTATGGTTGAGCATCGCAATTGGTCTCCATTATCTCCAAGTCGGAAATGTCACTCAAGGAGTCCTTCGGGTCAAGTAGATGAGGCTCCACCCTCATGACTTCTTTAGGAGGGGTCGAGAAGCATGTGTCCTTAATCTCTTGGCACAAGTACTTCATGATCAAGCAAGAAGTTTGAAGAGTACTCTTAGTCTTGGTTGGTTGCACCACAATCATAGGATGATGTTGTATCCTCAAGTGCTCTACTCTAGGTGCAACCTCTTCTTGAAGAGTCTTCAAATCATCTCTTACCGCCTCTAAAGGATCATCAACTTCAAGCCTCATTGATTCTTCTATCCATGCACCATAGTCGTTTGGTGTGTCCTTAGGAAGAATATGTTCTTCAATCTCCTCCGCTACCAAACATTCTTCCGTATCAATCACTTCTAACTCACAAGTATCACTGCTCCAAATTATCGGGATGACTTTCATTGTCTAGAACTTCCTTGATGAGCTTCACACTTTGAGCTATGCGATTAACCCGAACCGCATTGTCTTCCGCAATTTTCAAGATCTCATCTATCATGGAAAGAGGTGGAGAATGTTGCTTATGGCTTATGAACTCCTCTTGACAATACTCCGGCAAGATTTGATGGTAGAGTGGAGGTGGAGAAGGACATTGCTCATTCCAAATTGGTGTTGAAGTTTGTTCATCTTGACCCCACCATTGGCGATCTCCCTCAAAAGTCTCTTGGTAGTAGTTGGATGAAGTATGATGATCATATTAGTATGGGTTGGAATAAGGATTCCAACCTTGATAGGAACCATCACCATGAGTTCCATGCCACGGTTCATCCCACTTGGAATCCTATAACATAAAGCTCAAACAAAACAACCCGGGTGAAACTAGCAAAAGCAAAGAAATAAAGAGGAAAAGAAGTAAACTATACACATGTAGCAAACAAGTAACAAAGAAGCAAAACTAAATTGGAAGAAAGTGAATAGAACGGTCCACTACTAAATGCTTTCTTAGGATTGAGAAAGTCCCCGACAACGGCGCCAAAAAATTGACGTGCCAATAATCAACTAAGAAAGTATGATTATTAACAATCAAGGTCGTATTCCATGAGGTTCTCTCAATGGTTAATACTCACACTTCTCATAGACGGTCTAGACATATGAAATTGGTTTTGGTTTGATTAAGAAATTCAGAAACAAAGGCAAAGACTAAGCAAGTAAGATAAAGACTAAATAAGAGAGCAAAGTGGTTCAAATCAAAGACAAAGGAGGTTCACTTGGAAGGATAGTTTCATCATGTTCAAGAGGACTAATTGAACAAACAAGCCAATCAAGGTTGAGTTTGCAATCGGATGACCATGCAATTCACTTCTATAGACTCAATGCACTCTCGTAGCACCAAATTCCTATCCTAGCACCACTCAACGTAGGCTCTCGCTCTCAAGCTAAGTGACTAAGGATGCACTCTAAGTGTTTGATGAAATGTCAAGTCACAAAACCCTCTTCTAGAACTCTATGACCACAACGGTAGGCACAACACTCTCATATCAATGTCTTAACACTAAGAGAATCACCAAAAGACCTATTAAAGCTCAATTGAATGAAAAACCAAGTGACTCAATTGAGGACAATGCGCAAAGTGACTCAGAAGCACAGAAATCATGATATAAAAGGGATCAAATACGGGGCAAACATAGGTCAATCATAGGCTCATAATGCATGAAATAATATCACATCAGTTCTAAAGGTATTGCATGGTCACAACTTCTCTGAGGGGGCAATGAGTGTGGTTTAATGAACACCCCTCTAAACTTATCCAGAAGGGGTTACAACTCTGTTGGAGTTTCACCATGACTACCAACCTCAGTTAGTTGTAGCAAATAACCCTCTACTGCATTAAGCTTTTAGCAACCTTTGTAGAGGTCCTTGCCTGTCATAGCTTGGCAGTGAGCTTGATCCTCCATTCCCTTTAGGGTTAGCTGTTTCCCTTCCCACATAAATGACATCTGTAGTTTTTCAAAATTCATGTGAATTGGACTCACTGTTTTGAGCCAATTGAATCCTAAATGAGATCGTTTTCCTTCAAGGGGATTACTCTGGCATCAAAGCTGAACTTGTTACCTTGCACTGGCCAAAGTAAGCCTTGGCATTCAGTAGTGCTGATGATGGAATCACCATTAGCCATTTTCACCCTCATTGGAGTTGCAGGCTAATGTGGACAGTTGGAGTTAGCTGCAAACTGTTGACTCAAGAAAGTGTGGCTACTGCCCGTGTCAATGAGTATCAGCAGCTGATTCTTCCCTATTTTTCCTTTGAGTTTGAGGGCTGAATCTGAGTTGGTACCCCCCATGGCTTGTAGGGTAACTTCCTCTTGGTTCTCCTCATCAGAATCTTCCCATTCCTCCACAGTTGGAAAGTCAGATTCTCCTTCCAAGTTGTTTAGTCTCTTCTTTGAACAGACATGTACAAAGAAATAACGATCACCACACTTATAGCAGAGTCCTCTACCTCCAAGAGGTGTTGGAGTCTTGCTAGGTGCAGTAAACCTTCTAGGGCATGAACTCAAAGATGGTTGTTCTTGAGTCCATTTTTGAGATCCCCTGAACTATTTTCCTTCTAGCTTCTATAAAAGCTTCCTCCATTCTTGATTGCATGTAAGCATCGGTCAGATCTGGAGAATTCAACATCATCACAACTAGCTGTATTTCCTCATCCAATCCACTGATGAAGTTGTTGACAAAGTATGACTCTGTCAAGGTGGGGTTTAGCTTGATCATTTTGGATCTCATCTCTTCGAACCTCTCTTGGTAATCCACCACCGTTCCTGACTGCTTGAGCTTATTGAAAGCTCCGACCACATTCATGGATGATGAATCACCAAACCTCCTGAGAAGCTCGGTGGAGAAATCCTCCCAAACCATGTTCTAGCGTTCGGCTGACCATCCCTGGTACCAAATATCTGCCCTTCCCTCCAGGTATAGTGATGCTAGTTCTACCTGGTGGTTTGTAGGGATTTGGTGGATGGTGAAAAGCTTGGTACATTTTCTCAGCCACAATTCAGGGTCCGTACCTGAGAAATGCTGAACGTCCAGCCTGGGAAGAACATTGGCCAAAGGATGTTGATCTAGCCTTGGTAATAGTCCTGGACGATGGACCTGTTGCTCGGGTTGACGTTCCAGTACTCGTTGGAACATTTGCTCCAACCTTGTGTGGTTCTGCCTCAGTTCGTCGCTCATCGTTTCGGGTTGTAGCCTGTGTCGTGACATCCGTGAGGTGTTGGATAGCATGATTGATGCTAGCTATGGTTGTTTGGGTGGTGTTTGTGTAGTTGGTCAGTTGCTCATCAAGAGCTGTGATTCGTGCGTTTGCGTTGACCATGGCGTGGGGATAGCGTTGCCGGAGGGAGCTCTGATACCAATTTGTAATGGCCCCGGAGCTTCGGCGAGGGTAACAGGATAGAACAGAAGGGAATTTGGGGAAGATAGAAAGTAAGTTGGGAGAAGAGGAGGCAGAAAAGGAAGAGACAAAGCTAAAAAGCTTATAGTTTTAGTTCATCATACCCTCTCAGGGATTGCAGTTGGCCCTATATGGGCAGCAGCTTCTGCACTCTGCTGCACTGAAATGCAGAAAAGAGCCAAAATTGGTACTTTACACAGTTTAGTACCCCAAATAAGATCCTACCTGTTTAAGTACGACAAAACGATAACTTAAAAGGAAAATATCTGGAATGGTCATCAACCGTTACAAATTATAGAGAAAAACACACACTCAAACCCTCATACTGAGCTCTTTAAAACTTCTAACTATTGAATTGGGGATTTGGGGGGGGGGGGGGGGGGGAATATCAAACAGTAACCGATTAATTTACCACCTAGTTGTAGGCTGATAGGAGAGTAAAATTATGTTTGCTTGACATTATTATCAGAGAATAACACCCATCCATTCAAATCTTCACCCTTGAACATTAAAATCAATCAAATCACTATCTTCTGGGTACTATAATCCATGGAGTTGTACTAAAACGACTCACAAATTTGTTAGTTGTTGAAAGTAAAGCTGCATAATATTACAGTTGGGATATGGAGCTTCTTCAATAGCAATGAGCTTAATCTTCAATTCCACAGTAATTCATCTAGAGCTTGTTGGTGAATAAGCTTGTCTCCAGCTGCCACAACGTTGAAGCCTGTGAAACAAAGAAAGAAGAAACTATCAGTGAGACAATTGGAAAGAATCAGTATCTGAAGAACTGTAAAACTATGATCCCAAGTGATCCTACTTGGAGCTTGAGAACCTTCAGAGGCCTCCCAAGAAAGTTGATGGCCTTTCCAATCAGTAATAGTGCCTCCAGCACCCTCTATCACGGGTATCAGTGCAAGAAAATCATATGGCTGCATGCATACCCAGGACAACCATTAATCTTTCACTAAAGTTACTTTAACAAACAAGCTAGTCTCCCAAGTAAAGCAAACGCATAATTTACCTTGAGTCCAGATTCAATCACAAGATCTACGTATCCTGATGCCAGAAGGGCATAAGCATAGCAGTCACAACCGTATAACGGCACTTTAACCTGTACAATTTAACTAGTGCTTATCATGGGTGATTGTGAACAACTATACGTTGAGGATACATGGTGATGAGCCTAAAAATAAATAAGCTTACTCGATCTTCGATATTTCTTAATAAACCAATGTTGGACCATTGTGAATAAACTTAGATTTACTGCTGCTCATTAATCACAAGTATGTCACTTAGCTTACACCTACCTTATTCCTAACACGGGCAAATGCTTCTACAGCATCCCCGCTGAAAAGATGCGGGCTTGTAGTGTACCTAAGCATAAAAGAAGGTTCTCGTTCCATCAGCAAGAACAGAACTGAAGGGTGCATGTCCATATGTCCGAAATGACAGACATATAGTTCAACCAACTGATTGCAAGTGCTTACTGAATTCAAAGTTTTGACAAGTAAAATGAATGAGGAACTAAGGAACATACAAATACGCTTGTGAAAGCAGATGGCAACTGCAAGTTGAAATTTCTTCCCCGTTCAATGTTGTTCTCCTTCCAACTAGACCAATCCATCGTTCTCTTAGTATAGGCTGATCGATTATGCCAAGTATCTGCAGAATCATTTTTATTATGAATATTTGCAGCAAACATACAAGTTGATACAACATTGAGATAAACACCTCGCTTAGGACAAACCAAGCAAGACTCCACCCACGCATACGTTGAGGAAGCCAAAAGGAACAATTTTACATGAATTCATCAACTAGCGAAATAAGATTACAAGTTATACTTTAAGAAAAAAACGTCCTTCTTTCTGTGATTCGAGTCAGACAGAAATGCTTACCGGTTTACCCTTGAACAGCAGAGAAATGAGTGTGCCAAATAAGGGTTTCCCTGAGTTAATTGAGAGCAGAAAAACAGTCAAATAGAAGACTCAAAAAACCTCAAACCACAAAGGTGAAACCGTCCAAGGGATAGCTAGCATCAAACATACCAGTGATGAAACTTTTAGTCCCATCTATTGGATCCAAAACCCAAACAAAATCTGAAGACTTTTCTTTACACATCCAACCATTTTCCTCTCCATAACTGCAATTACATCTCTTCCATAGTAACATCAACATCAAAAAACATCATGAGAGAGGACGTTGATAGTAACAGTAGAATCATATAACCCCATTTCCGGAATACTCACATTGCATGAGAAGGAAACTTCTCAAATATGATCGAAACCATAGCTTCCTCAGCTGCTTTATCCGCAATCGTCACAGGACCTGTAAATATAACCTGAGTTACCTGTCCCAATTTTATGAATAACACAGTCCTCCAGTCAAAATAGGAACTCACTCAAGTCATCCTTATCGAGAATTTCGAATTTCTTGCGGAAGTATTTACGGATAACTTCCCCGGAAGCATCTGCCAATTTGTCAGCGACGTCAGCGAATCCGTCCAGCAGCGTTGATGAGAGAAGAGAGCAATCGGAGAGCTGAGAATTAGGGATCATCAAAGAGATTGCACGCTTGGTTGGGTTACGGACGGAGAGATGGAAGTGAGATTCCAATCTAAGGGTTGGGACGGAGGCAGCGGTGGTCGGTGGGGGCCGGAGTAGAACTCGAGACGGGGCGGGGTAAGAATAGAGGAGCTGGGAAGTAGATTGGGAGATAGAAGGGGAATGTAACTGGGAAAGCATTTAGGGAAAGGATGATGTACTTGTTAGAAATTAGAACGGCGGGAAAATGAGACGGAGGGAGGCACTGGTGAAGACGGCGGCAGAGCTGCGAGGAGAATTGCACAGAGTGGTTATTAACCCGGCACGGTTTACCTAAATAAAAAATAATAAATAACCGGCAGAGGATAAGCCCACCAGTCCAACCCTTTTTCAGATCATCCTCTTTCTTTTTTTTCTTTTTTTTTTTTTTCGAGGCAACTGCCATAGGGAGAACCTTTAGATAGCGAGCCAACGTAGTAGATACCAAAAGAAAAGGAGGGGAGATGAAAAGGAAAGACCAACACGATTTACGAGTAATCACGAGACCTAAAAGAACTTTTCAACAAGAAAGTGTTGAAGCAAAAATGGTAATGTTCATGAGTGCGGAGGATGTTGGCAGGAAAGACACGCGAATTTTGCTACTAAGTGAGCAAAATTATTTTGAGTTCTAGGAATTGTAATATAGTTAAACCTTGTGAGTTTTAGTATATTTTTTCTAACTTCTTGTATAATTGCGCCTGCCACTGGATGTAACATTCTTGTGTCCATTATTTTTTTATAGACACCTTCTGCATCTCCTTCTAATTGGAAAACTAGTATTCAATTGTGGATGCACCATCGAACTGCCTCTCTAACGGCCAAACATTCTATTGTAAAAGGATCACAGATTCCTTGAAAGCTTTTACCTGCGGCGAATTTAATGTTTCCAGCCGAGTCAAAAACAATGAATCTGATAGCCCCCCAATTCCTTTTTTATAGCTCCATCAACTTTGATTCTCCGGTTGAATGTGACATGTAGTCTATTGACTCTATTAAATTGAGGAGCAATTGGACGTTGGGAATTTGATTGGATTCGAGCGCGTTCAGAAGATTCCTCATGCTCTCTCAGTTGTGCCCGATATTGCTCAGTTATAGTTTCTAAAATCGATTGTTTCTTATTGAAAACGACCTCATTTCTAAATTTCCAAAGTCTCCACCAAAACAGCAACACTCTAACTTGTACTGATTGACTAAGTTAAATATTTTACGACAAGAATAAACCACATATTCATGTTCAAAATTTTGTATTTGGATTTGTAAGCACTTTGCTAATTTGAGAGCAAGTACACATCTCATGAATAGATGTTCTGAGGACTCTTCCTCAACAAGACACACCGGGCATTCATTTACTATAGAAGTAATTGTTTGTGCAAGATTTTCTCTTATTGGCAGGATACCTCTAATTATTTTCCAGAGGAAAATTTTTAGTTTTGGTTGAACAGGCAATATCCAAACATTATTCCAAAATTGTTCATCACACATAGATGTTGGTCCAAAAACTTTAATTGTTGAGAACTTCCCACTAGCAACCTCATATCCAGAATGAACTGTGTATGCTCCAGAAGGTGCAAATTGCCAAACAAGTTTATCCTCCACATCCTCTAATGGCAATGGAATTGAGATGATCTGATTAACAGAATTATTGTCAAAGATTGATTTCAACCATTCAATATCCCAGGCTCCTCGAGATATTAGATTTGCCACCGTTCTCGGAATATCGCATATTAGGTTAGTCATTAAAATTGTTGGTCTTCAATTAGTCAAATTTGTGACCCACGGATCAGAAAAAGGGTTAATCAAGGAACCTGATCCTACTTGCCATAGGATTCCAGGTCGCAAAAGTTCCCTACCATGCAAAATACTTCTCCATCCCAAGATGGTTTGGATCCTAATGAAGCTTCCATAAATGAATTTTTAGGGAAATATCTTCCTTTAAGTACTCGAGCAAAGAGAGAATCAGGGACCTCAAGAATTCTCCAAGCATGTCTTGCGAGCAAAGCTTTATTAAAAGCTTCAAAATTTGTAAATCCAAGGCCTCCTTTATCTTTTGGTAGACATATTCTTTCCCACGACATCCAATGTAATTTCTTGATGTCATCAGTTTGACCCCACCAAAAATTAGAGAGTAGTTGGGTAAGGTTGTAAATCACATTTTTATTTCATTTAAAGCACATTTTTATTTAATTTAAAGCAGCCCATAGTGTAAACTGGCATAGCCGAAAGAACAGATGAAACCAAAATTTTCATCACTGCCGGGGATATGTCTTTACCTTTCCAACTATGAATCTTTTTAATGATGATATCTTCCGAATATTTAAAAGATTCTTTTTGTTTTCGTTGGATTACATATGGTAAGCCAAGATAAATATCTTGAGAATTAGAGATTTCCACCCCCAATTTTAGGCTCCATTCTTCTTTAGATTTATCTGATGTACCTGCACAAAATGTGACCGCAGATTTGCCGAAGTTAATTTTTTGTCCACTAAAAGTTTGGTAAGCTTGAAAAAGTTGAAGAAGGATCTCAATTTCGTCTGATGAAATCCTCATAAAAATGTATGTATCATCTGCAAACATGAGGTGGGTAATGATTGGGCTATATCTATTGAGTTTTAAACCTACCAACACTTCCTTTTCGATTGCATTTTGTAAAAGAAGCGACAACCCTTCTGAACAGATAACGAAAAGTAGAGGTGATAATGGTCTCCTTGTCTCAAACCTCTAGACGGTTTGAAATATTCTTTAGTATCTTGACCATTGAGGATCACCATCATGGAAGCCGTAGAGATACATTCTGAGATCCAAGCAATCCATCTTTCTCTAAATCCAAATCTAGTAAACAAAAAGGATCATTCAACCCTATCATAGGCTTTTTCCATGTCAAGTTTAACTGTCATGAAACTTGTGGTTGTTGAAGATCGTCCTTTAAGGTAGTGCATAACTTCATGAGCTATTAGGATATTATCTGTTATTAGTCTTCCTTGAATAAAGCCATTTTGGGTCTGACTAATAATTGATGGAAGGACCAAACTTAATCGATGAGCCAAAATTTTTGAAATTGCTTTATACAAGACTGTGCATAATCCAATAGGACGTAATTGTTTCATAGATTCTACTTTCTTAACCCTTGGAAGTAGTGTTATCCATGTATGGTTAATTGATTTTAGCATTCTTCCTTTTCTAAAATTTTTTTGATATTTCATATGAAACTTGATCACCAACAATATCTCAGTATTTTTGAAAGAACGCACTTGTAAATCCAACCGAACCTGAAGCTTTGTCGATCCCAATGTCAAAGATTGCTTCCTTTATTTCTTGATCAGATACAAAGTCTGTGGGTTTTATATTCATTTCGTTTGATACTTTTCTCCCTTCAGAGCGGAGGGGGGGTAGTAGATTATGGATTCCAGACGGAGGATTAGACGTTTGAAAAAGGTTCTTATAAAATGACATTGCAATTTCTCTCATGCGACTCTCTGAAGTCTGGACATTACCATCCTCATCTAGTAATGATTTAACTGCATTTTTCTTACGTTGTATTGCAACAGATTGGTGAAAGAGTTTCGTGTTCTTATCCCCAAAGCCCATCCAATTACTTCGAGATCTTACTTTCCAATACATTGTTTCTTTATGAACTTCAATTGCTAAATCGGATTCGAGTTTGGATATAAGCTCCCAATTTTTTATTTCGGAAGCCATAGCTTCATCTATTGCTTTTTCAATATTTTTAATTTTTTTCCCTGAATTGGTCATCCCTGATTTCATGAGGCTAAACAGTCTATGTCTGATCAACTTTAATTTTTTTGTTACCTTAAACATTAGTGATCCTGCCACAGGAAGATTCCAAACTGAGTTGACAATATCTCGAACTTCTTTTAGTTCCAGCCATCTATTATCGAATCTAAACAATCTCCTAGTCGGCGAGGAGATTGGAACTTGTTGTAGGAAAATTGGTAGATGATCCAAACCTCTAGCCTGAATATGAGTGACTGACAATTTCGGCCAAGCGTCAATCCAGTTGCATGATGTTAGGAAACGGTCTAATCGACTTTTGATTTTATCTTCTCTAGTTAAGCATTTTTTTGACCAAGTAAAAGGTGGTCTAGAAAAGTCTAGACTAATTAAGTTAAGGTCAGATATGAATGCATTAAAATCAGCCATCGATCTAACATTTGGGGGATTACCCCCTTCTCTTTCTACAGGACTTATAACCGCATTGAAATCACCAAAAATCGTATACGGGTCGTTGAAAGAGAGGAGGAGATTTCTAATGGTTTCAAGTTCATCATACCGTTTAGGTATAATAGTCGATAGGTAAACTCCAACCAAATAGCATTTATTATTTTTTGAAAATTCCCAGCAAATACAAACTGCAAACGGAAATGAAAAAACGACTGAGCAATCCAAGTCGTCTTGCCAAGCAATAACAATTCCACCTTTCTATCCTCTCTAACCAACTCAAAATTTCTAAAACCAACCCCAAAAAGTTTATTTCTAGCCACCTTCTGAAGAACATGTGTTTCACACAAAAAAAGAAAACTCGGATTAAATCCGTTAACCAACCTTTTCAGCTCGCGATTTGTCAAGGCAGGCCCAAGACCTTGACAATTCCAAGCTAAAATACTCATTTATCGACTCGGGGCCACTCCAAGCTGGCTTCCTCCACTTCAGAGTCCAAAGGATTCTCGTTCCCTTCATTCTTTGCAGCATCAATAATACCACAATCTGCAGACAAAACGAGCAGAATTTTAGCTAATTCGCAGTCCTCATCATGTTGCTTATGCAACCCAAAGCTGGGACAAAATAGCCTAGTACAACGAATTGTCAAGCAACAGCTCGATATAACATCTTTAAATGAGACAAATTCAAAAAGGATTTTAATTAAGCACCAAATTCCTCTATCCTCCTTCTGCTTCCGCCAACCACATAATTTACATGAAAGAATGAGAAAACAACATGTCATACTAGATCCCGACAAAGCATTCTTACCACCCTCATATGAATAACCAATCCAAAACCTATTCAATTTCGAATCTCTTTCAAATTGCTTCCACCTTTCAAGTCTATGCAAGACAGGAAAAAAGAAATAGAGGTTTAGGTCAAAACCTGAAGTATGCGAGTTAGCCCTTGTCAAGAAGTCAGTGATCACCGTTGAATCCAACCGAACTGTACCTTCTACCACTTTTCCGTTCTTTCAGCATTTTCCCCCAAGCCTTTCAAACTTTGTTCATGTTCAGTAGGCATTTCTTCTTCATTTCCGTTCTACAGCCAAGGCCATATATTAAGAAACCATTCATTCACTTGAAACCAAAAATTACTAAAATGAAATGAATTAAGAACAAAAATTAGAACCTTTTCAGTGTCGTCTTTAAACAGATCAGCATGGAAACAGCCTTCCATAGTTCCAAACAAGCCATCACTTTCTTCTTGAGGAATATTCTGATTCTCATCAGATCCTTCACCTTCAATTTCTGCAGCTGTACCACCAATGATGGTGACTACCTCAACAAGGGGTGCATCTGCATAGTCGTCGAAGTCATCGAAAGCCTCATTCAGATCATCATATTCAGCCTCCATGTCTTCTTCCGGAGCTCGAGCGGATGAGAGAAGATCCGAAGGAGTAGGTGACCCATCAGTGATGGAGATGGGATTGAAACCCGTTCCTTTACAACCTTGTCTGAAAAGCAGCATTTTCCTTGTCTCAAACTCAGAGGCTGATTTTTCAAGTTCAGAGAGGGGAACTTGAGTATTAGGGACTTTTGGGTGTTTAAAAATCTCCTCCACGCACGCGCGTGAGATTCTCTGAAATTCCAAAAGTAATTTGCAGGCGAATTGGTAGGGTTTCGGCGCCGTCGGCGCTTTCGACGGGATGACGGGGGCTGGATCATCCTCTTCGCGGAGTTGGTCTTTGGTAGTTGCTCATGATGATATGGAGCTCTCCTTTGTCCAGGAGTCGATAGATTCAGTGGTGGAAGGAGTACTTCAGATCCCGGATGAAGTAATTCAGAAGGGGCTTGATCGTCTGAAAGGAGCAATGGTTGGTCAGTTTGTGGGAATCGGCCCGCCAGTCAAGGTAGTTCGGTCGACGGCAAACTGGCTTTGGGGATATAAAGGACCAGTGGAGGTATCTTTGATTTTTGTTGGGTTCTTCTTATTTGAATTCGCCTCAGAGGAACTCCGGGATTGGGTCTTAAAGAGGTCTTGGCATGTTCATAAGGCCCCGATGGTAATCTAGAAATGGCATCTTGGGATTCGGCCTATTGATTTTGCAAAGGAGCTGAAGCCAGTATGGATTGAGTTCTCTGGTGTGCCTCCGGAGTTACTCTATCCTAATGGTGTGAGCTGGCTAGCGAGTCAATTTGGGAAACCAATTAATCGGTTTGTTCGACAGGGGTTCACAGTGAAGGCTTGTGTTCTCCGGGAAGATAATCCGCTTGAGAGGAAGGAACTGGTGATTGCTATGAAAGGAGCTGAGCCAGCGGTAGTTCAGGCCAGTTTTCCAGTTTTTCGTGGTATGGATGTTTCGCGAGGTAAGACTAGCCCCCATCAGATATTTGTAGCTGCCAGAGGTAAATCCTCAGGCAATGAACCTGAGTCTTCTTCGGAAGAGAAGGGTGCACCTGAGGAAGCTTCTGGTATGCCTGCTGGAGGGGGGGTAGGCAATTCCTCTGAGCCTTCGGAAGAAGGGGAAGAGGAACCTACTCAACAAGGGGAGACTGAAGCTCTTGGAGTGGAGGTTGAAACCTTGAGCCCTGGGGCATCTACGTCAGGAAAGAAAAGAAGGAAAAGGAACCGTAAGAGTAAAGGTGGAGCAGGTGGAGCTGATTCTGCAGGTTCCCAACAATCACCTAGTGCTGCCGTTAATACCTCTTCAGGCAATGGGACTGGAACCTCTTTGGAGGGGACGGTCTCACCTGAATGTATGAACAGTAAGCTTGTTGGAGGGGGGTTGGCCAATGAGACTGAATCTTCTCTGCAAGAGGAGGTCTCAGCCAACCAACAGGGGGGAGCTGAAGCTTCGGTGGAGGTGAACCCCCTGAGCCCTGTTAAGCCTGTAAGAAGTGAGAAGGGCGTTACATATCAATCGGCTGTTGAGAGGTTTGGTCCGAGTAGAATGGTGACCTTCGGTGAATTTACAGAATCCATAATGTCACCAGTAAAAAGGAACGTGCTGACAAGGCAGCAGCACAACAAGCAACGTAAGAAATGAAGCTTTGGATATGGAACATCAGGGGTTTCAATGACCCTGGTAAGTTTGATATATTACGTACTTATATATATAGTAATAAAATAGATATAGTTGCACTCCTAGAGCCTCGGATTAGAGTGAAAAATGAGAAAAGAATTTTTGAAGATCATTTTTTGGGTTGGAATTGCCACTTCTGCTATGAGGGAGTTTTAGGTAAAATCTGGCTCCTTTGGAAACCTGATGTGCCTATTCACATTATAAGTTCCTCTTCGCAGTATGTGCATTTTAGGGTGAATCTTCCCACTAGTTTTTTTGGAACTGTGGTTTATGCATCAAATGATGCCAGCAGAAGAAGAAGCTTGTATGAGGATCTGCAGAATCAGAAAGTCAGTGTTGAGCCTTGGTTTATTGGAGGAGATTTTAATGCCATTCTTGACTCCAGTGAAGCGTCAAATAGATTAACTTGTTTTGATAGTATGGAAGATTTTCGAGATTTTGTTAGAACCTGCCAGTTGGAAGAACATGTATCTTCAGGCCCTTTCTACACCTGGATTAACAATCGGTCAGAGGAGCCTATTGCTAGAAGGCTTGATCGGATTCTAGTTAATGGGGGCTGGCATAATTGTTTTCCCAGAAGTATGGTGGAAGTTATTTCTAGTGCAGGGTCTGATCATTGTGCTATGAAACTTTTCACTGGTAATGAGTTGGACTCTCAGCCTAAGCCCTTCAAATATTTTAAATGTTGGTTCTACCACAAGGAATTTGCTGAAATCTTGAGAAAGATCTGGACTAGTAGAAATACTAACACTCCTTTTTATAGGCTTTATGGAAGGTTGAAGGATCTGAAAATTGAATTGAAAAAGCTAAATGCAAGAGATTATTCTCAGATTCATGAGAGGGTATTGTCTAAAAGATATGAAGTGGCAGCAAGGAACAAGGAAGCGTTTGATGATCCTAGTATGGAAAAAGTTGAGGCTGCTAAGAACTGTAGACTTGAACTTAGCCAATTGGAAAAAGATGAGGAATGTATCATGAGGCTTAAGTCTAGGGCTCTGTGGATAAAAGAGGGAGAAAAGAATACTAGCTTTTTCTTTAAACAAGTAAAGGCAAGGAGTATAAGGAATACTATTCGTCAATTAAGGAACGAAGATGGAGATCTTATTGACGATTTTGAAGGGATGAAAAATATTGCAGTGGGATTCTATAAAAAGTTGCTCGGCACTTCTGATACAGTTGATTACAGTTTGATTAACTGGTCTGTTGCTGTAAACAAGTTCTTGTCTGTGGAGCAGCAGGATATGTTAATTGCTCAGGTCACTCAAAAGGAGATTGTGCAAGCTTTGAAGAGTATGGGGCAAGATAAAGCCCCTGGCCCTGATGGCTACCCAGTCTCGTTCTATATTCAATGCTGGGATACGATAGGAGATGAAGTGATCGATGCTGTGATGTACTTCTTTCACACAGGTAAACTGCCAGGGTATGTTAACTCAGTTAGCCTTGCTTTAATTCCGAAAAAGACCAACGCAACAGAAATTAGGGATTATCGTCCAATTTCTTGTTGTAATGTGGTATACAAGTTGATCTCTAAAGTAATTGCAAACAGATTGAGTGTAGTTCTTCCTAATCTCATTGGCCCTTCTCAGTTCGCTTTCGTTAAGAAGAGGCTTATCAGTGATAATATTTTACTTGCTCACGAGTTATTGAGAACTTATAGTTCAAAGAATATATCTCCTAGGCTGACTGTGAAAATTGATCTGATGAAAGCGTTCGATAGTGTCGACTGGGGATTTCTGCTTGATATTCTGAGACATATGCAGTTTCCTTTAGTGTATGTTTCTTGGATTGAGAAGTGCTTAACGTCTACAAAGATAGCTGTGAACTTAAATGGTACTTTGTGTGGGAACTTTGAGGCTAAGAAAGGGCTCCGTCAGGGAGACCCGATATCTCCTTATCTGTTTGTGATTACCATGGAAGTCCTTAGTAATTTGTTAAATGAGGCAGCCACTAAAGGTGATATTCATTATCATCCTCAATGCAAAGGGTTAGTCACTCATCTCAATTTTGCAGACGACCTACTTGTGTTTGCAAAAGGAGATATTGACTCTGTAAAAGGTATAGTGAAGGTACTAAAGAGTTTCCATAGTTTCTCAGGGCTTAAGTGCAATCCAGAAAAAAGTGAAGTGTACCTAGCAGGTACTTCACCTGACATGGAAGAGGAGTTAGTGAAGGAGAGTGGTTTTAAGAAAGGTTCTCTGCCCTTCAGATATCTGGGAGTCCCTCTGAATGCAGGAAAATTGAGGAAAGCTGAATGTAAGGTACTTTTGGATAAGATTACTCGTAGAGTTTCATATTGGAAATCAAAATACCTTTCCTATGCTGGGAAACTACAACTCATTGAATCTGTGATTGGAGGTATTCTGCAGTATTGGTTATCAATTTATATTCTCCCCAAGAAGCTAATGGAGGATATTGAATCAGTGTGCAACAAATTCTTATGGGGTAAATTGGATGGTGTTAGGGTTAAACTTGCCTGAAAGCACATTGCAAAACCGAAAGATGAAGGAGGTGTTGGGATTAAGGATATAAGAAGCTGGAACTCAGCAAATGCAATAAGACATTTGTGGAATCTCTTTGTAAAAGGAGGTTCATTGTGGGTTGCTTGGATCAAGAAGTATAGGTTAAAGAACAAATCTTTATGGGAAGTAAAGGACACCTATGGATCGTGGATTTGGAAAAGAGTCTTGAAACTTAGGAGTAAAGTGCAGGGGTTAATGTCTACTAACAATGATGGAGGTTACTGCTGGAATGGAAGTGTCATGTTGAAGTTTAAACCTTCAACTGTATGGAAAGATATCAGAGAGAGAACAGGTCGTACCCTGGAGTGGATTGGTGTGGTCTGGGTATATTATTCCAAGGTACAACTTCGTAGCTTGGCTTATAATGATCAGAAGAGTCAGAACTCTTGATAAAGTCAGGAAATGGGATCCAGCAGTAGATGAAGTGTGTGTGCTGTGCAAGTTAGACAGTGAGTGCAGAAAGCACCTGTTTTTTGACTGTAGTGTTTCACAGGAGGTAGTTAGTGAGATACTTCCAGAGCTGAGCCAACTAGATTGGGATACGGCAGTTAGTGTGGCTTCCACCTGGGGGAGTGCAACTGTCCAGAGTAAGGTGAAGCAGCTAAAGTGGATTTTAATGACTAATGCTATTTGGAGAGGCCAATGTGCATCAGTTTTTGGAGGAAAGCCTTCAAATGCTCAAGCTATGATTGAAGGAGTTCTAAGTGATATCAAATTTTTTGCAGAGGGTAGAGTGGATGAGAAATTTATATTAGATAGTGTGTAGTTTTCTTTTCAGATTAGGAGCAGCATTTTTGCTGAGTATAGTCTTACTCTTTTCAGTATGTACTTATTGAGTTTTTTGATGAAATGCAACCACTTATTCATCAAAAAAAAAAATCTCCTCCACAGGTCCGGAAGGCTTATCTGTACCCAATAGTTCCCCTACCATCCTGTTGTGATCAGCTGCTACTTCTCTGTCTACGTTCATCTGAGGAGTTGGACTTCCTCTATGTTGGAGTGGTGTTGAGTTAGCTTTAGCCTCACTCTCCATCCTCACAAGAGACCCTTCAAGAGGCTTGATGTAAGACGGCGTCCTGACATTCTTTTGTTTCCAAATTGTATCCCCACCATCAGTGCCTCATTGCTTGTCCATGAACCTTAAGTTGTCACTTGGTTCTCTAATGACTATCCCTCCAGCATTCCTTGAATTGGCCTTGAGCTTTTGCTTATCCTGCAATTGCATCTTTCCCTTGCCTTTCTCTTCATATGTAAGTCTTCGCTTGGATTGTGGTTGAGACTCTGCATCTGTATTTCTATTATCCAAACGATTGAAAGTATTAGAAACAGTTCTGCCATGAGATTGTAGCGAACCTTTATTAGAGGATAAATTTTTGTGTGAGTGAATAGTCTTCGTTGTTGACCGAGCCAAAAGAGAGCTTTGACGGTTGCCCCTCCATTCTCTAGCACCACCTCTATTATTAGAACGTTCATGACCTCTAAGGATCAAAGTTACTGAAGCTTTGAGGACTGCCTGCGGCAGCTTTGTCTTGCTCTTCTTAGCCCATTTTTTCTCTTCTGATTTCTTCAATAGAAATATGTCATCATCACTTCTCCACTCTCTTCCACACAGATCCAATCATTCCTTGCTTCCAGATCAAGAGGTAATTCAGGATTTGGACATCTCTTTAGCACATGTCCAATTAACCCGCATCTGAAACAGATAGCTTGTACCTTTTCATATTGGAAGTATACCCAGAATTCTCTGCTTCCATCCATAATGGCTTTCTCTCTTCCTAGTCTTGGAGCTAGGATATCCAGGGTTACGAATCCTTTCAGACAGAAGCCTTCTACCTCTGCACTGTAGAGTTTAACATCCCTAACATAACCAAGAGGCTGCAACATGATTATGCCGAAAGGAATCGTTCTACAATCAATAGGAATGCCAGCAATCTTAATAGTTATTTCCATGAACTGCATATCTTCAAAGATTTCATGAGATGGAGCAACGAAGTTTCTCATATTCATAATAGAAATCCCGTAAGACCAAGGCTGATGAGCAAGGACCCATTCTTTCTTCTTTAAAGAAGGAAATTGAAAAACATATAGCCCAAACCCAGCATCAAAAATTCGTAGTGTACCTTGACACTTCCATAATTTATCCAGGGCTTCCTGGACATATTCAAGCGGCTTCGGTTGATCCCAGAAGATTCGAACCAACAGGAAATACTCCGTCCTGTCATCAGCTTCAGCAATGTCTTCCTTACGAAAGCGAATCGGATCATTCGCAGATGGGTTCATCTTACCACCTGACATGATAGAATAGCACAATAAGACTTTGAGAACACTTATGGAAACAATGAAAGCTCTTGTGAGTTGGTAGTACTTTTGAACGAGTCGTAATAGCTTGGATATAAATGCTCTGCCAAGGCTGGAACGAGTATGGAAGTAAATCTCATTGTATTTATTGTTTAAATTTGGTTTCAAAACTTGGCAACTCAAGAAAGACCAAAACACTAGGAAATCACTCAAATTTCGGTCCGATTGCATAAAAGGCAAGGGAGATTCCTTGATAGACGAATAAAATCCTTGTAGCAAAAAAGAAATCATTGTTAATTCCCACGAAATCCAAAAGAAAACGGAACTCAATTTATTGGGCAGTAATTGAGATTGCGAGAAAAAGGCTCCAATCAAAAAAATTACCATAAGAGTGCAGTAGTCTGGATCATAGACTCCGAAATTATTGAAAATAATGTACTCCGTCAATTTCACAGTAATGGAAAATGGAAAGAGTAACCAAAGATGCCTTCTTACCTCAATTTGTTTTGCTGAAACGAGGTGAAACTTGAGTAAGGCAGCCAAGAAATCAGGAAGGCTAGAAACACCAATCGAGGAACCCGATTCTTGGAGCATTTTTTATCTCTGCTTTCCATTTTCAAGAGAGACATGATATTCATTGGTGAAGAACGGCCATCCTGGGAGCCAACCAAAATGGATTGACATTTCTGGTGTCCGCAGAAAGTCATTTGAATTAATTCTTGTTGTAGAAATTTGGACGGGCATCCAATAAGAAAATAAGACAAATCTTACTTTAAATTCGGTTCTCGTATATTCGAAAGGCCTAAAGGTGTCCATGGAAATCTCGTTGCGACATCCAGTGATCCTGAATGGAGTCATTTTAATCAAGATTAGTATTTGTTCCAGTTGAACGAAATGGCCACAACTTTCCTTCCTCCAATCACATTCCGTGCTTGAAACAAACCAGGGTTTTATTTGAATGTGAAAACTCACAGGGAAGACAAACTTCCAAACCCCAGTGGCAGTGATTTTGACCAGAACAGGTCTTAAACGGAACTTGTCCGGAACCATTACGGAACTTGTCCGAAAATATACAACGGAACATGTCCGAGAATCGAAATCGGAACTTGTCCATGAATTATTTTGACACTAGGCCAAACGTTGCCGGTGAAAGGAGATCCCTCAGAGAGGAACTCCATTTCAGATGTGAAACCCAAATCTTTTCAATCGAAAGGAAGGAGATGATCAAGAGGAGAGTTTCGATTACCGCAAATCTAGAGTCGGAAACTTTTTTCACCCAGCTTCCAAGCGCCTTGGATCACCGCCAAGTCCTTAAAAATTCCCCAAAGAGACGAAAGGGAAGAAGGAAAATTGAAAGTGCGACCGACGAATTGAGACGCAATGAATGGTCAACCCGTCGAAACACTACAAGAAAAAATGAAAAAATCACGGATATATTATTGGCGGTTGTGGAAACACCACTATTTAATTACCATTGTGGCGGTTGCGTAGTGGCGGTTTTAACCTCCAATGTAACTTTTTACCATTGTGGCGGTTATAACCTCCACAATCGAAAACAAAACCGCCACTATGTAAAAATCAGAATCAACTCTCCAAGAATATAATCTCTCTCTTTTCTTTTCTCTTCTCTTTGCCATCTTCTCACCGAAAAGACTTCACAGTCAAAAATAATCGTTCTCCATTCTCCTCTTCCCTGTGTTCATCAATCAACAATGGTAGTAATCCAGCTGTTTCATATTGTTCGATCAATCAGATTCGTTCAATTTCAATTTCACATGAGGTCAATTCGACTTCAATTTTTATTGCAGGTGGCGAGCGGGATGTGGTGAGGGACGATTACAAGATAGTCAAAATAGAAGGCGGCGAGCGAGAAGACTAGCCTCGTCGATGTCGACAAGGTCGGCGGCCCCGACGAGAGTTACGACGATCTCGCAGCCTCCTTGCCCGACGACGATAGTCGCTACGCCGTCCTTTATTTCGACTTTGTCACCTTCGACAACTACCAGACCAAGCGGAGAGGAACAGAAGGGGGACGACTAGATCCAAGTAAATGGGAAGTGGCAGTGGAACGGTGGAGCTTCACCGCTGCCAGCGGCGGCTCGTCGAAGTAGAGGTTGGAGAAGAAGGATTTCAATGACCGAAACCCTAATTAGTTTTTTATTTTTTTTAAAGAATTAAAACCAATAGTGGCGGTTTTAGCCTCCACAGTTTAACCGCCACTAATGTATAATATTGGTGGTTCCTGACCGCCAATAAATCATGTTTGTGACAGACTGTTATGTGTCGGTTTTTCTTTCCAATTGTGGCGGTTGTACAACCGCCACTATGTATATAACAGTGGCGTTTATAACCTCCACAATTGGAGCTAAAAACTGCCACTATTAATCTGTTTTGTTGTAGTGAAAGCGACATGCAATCGGAGAATTGATTGATGACAGATCCTTATCGGAGATCGGTGGAAAAACGAGCAAAAGAGGCGTAGCCGGAATCGAAATGAGGAAGAGCGAGAGAAGAGAGAAAGAGCGAGAGAAAGAGCGAGAGAAAGAGCGAGAGAAAGAGCGAGAGAAAGAGCGAGAGAAGAGAGAACGCTTTTCAGATCATCCTTTCACCCTTTAACCAATCCAATGGTCTAGATTTTTTTTTTTTTGCTGAGGCAACTCCCCATGGGAGAACCTTTAGATAGCGAGCCAACCTAGGAGATACCAAAAGAAAGCGAGGGGGAAGAGGAAGAGGGAGGGGGAGATGAAAAGGAAAGACCAACATGATTTATGAGTAATCACGAGACCTAAAAGAACTTTTCAACAAGAAAGTGTTGAAGCAAAAAGGGTAAGGTTCATGAGTGCGGAGGATGTTGGCAGGAAAGATAGCGCGAATTTTGCTACTAAGTGAGCAAAATTATTTTGAGTTCTAGGAATTGTAATATAGTTAAACCTTATGAGTTTTAGTATATTTTTTCTAACTTCTAGTATAATTGTGCCTGCCACTAGATGTAACATTCTTGTGTCCATTATTTTTTTATGGACACCTTCTACATCTCCTTCTAATTGGAAAACTAGTATTCTATTGTGGATGCAACATCGAACTGTCTCTCTAACGGCCAAACATTCTATTGTAAAAGGGTCACAGATTCCTTGAAAGCTTTTACCTGCGGCGAATTTAATGTTTCCAGCCCAGTCAAAAACAATGAATCCGATAGCCCCCCCAATTCCTTTTTTTATAGCTCCATCAACTTTGATTCTCCGGTTGAATGTGACCTGTAGTCTATTGACTCTATTTATTTGGGGAGCAATTGGACGTTGGGAATTTGATTGAATTCGAGCGCGTTCAGAAGATTCCTCATGCTCTCTCAATTGTGCCCGATACTGCTCAGTTAGAGTTTCTAAAATCGATTGTTTCTTATTGAAAACGACCTCATTTCTAGATTTCCAAAGTCTCTACCAAAACAGCAACACTCTAACTTGTACTGATTGACTAAGTTTAAATATTTTATGCCAAGAATAAACCACACACTCATGTTCAAAATTTTGTATTATCCAATGGTCTAGATTATTAAGGTATTTAGGACGTTCCACACATAATTTAATTATTATATTTAAAAAAGTTAATAATAATACACTTTTTTGTCCCTCTACTATGCAAAGTTAACAAACATACCCTTTTACTATTTTAACCGATTTAACACCCTCTACTTTGAAAAGTTTAACAAATATGCCCCTCCATTTATCTTTTCATATATTTTTCGTCTAATGAGTTGATTATACGTGTTGCGTTATATTACTTGTCCACAACATCACTGATCGGGATGTCCACAAGGTGAAAATATTTAAATTAAAAAAAATAAAAAGTAAAAACATTATAATCACCATTATGTACAGAGGTGTTTTTGTAGTATTCCTTTTTCTTTTTCATTCTAATTTTGGATTGTGAACATTCCAATCAACATAAGGTGTACAAATAATATGAATTAACACATATAATTAACTCATTAGACGAAAAATAGATGAAAAGATAAATGGAGGGACATATTTGTTAAACTTTTCAAAGTAGAGGGTGTTAAATCAGTTAGAAAATATTAAAGGGATATGTTTGTTAACTCTGCATAGTAGAGGGGCAAAAAGGTGTATTAACCCTAAATAAATTCCCAGGGACAGCCGGTGACTCTCCGGCGGCCTACCACCGTCGCCGGTGACTTTTCCGGCGAGACTTAAACAACTTTTTTTTTGCTTTAAAAAAAATACTAGCTAACACCTTTTTTTGCTGGTAACTAGTTAAAATGGCTTTTAACTGATAACTAATTAACATCATTTTTTGTTTGATAACTTGTTACCATATTTTAACCTAATAACTAGTTAACAATGTTTTTTATTGATAACTAGTTAACATGGTTTTTAAACTGATAACTAGTTAACAATATTTTTTATTGATAACTAGATAACACCTTTTTTAAAAATTAGTTACCTAGATAACACCTTTTTTAAAATTAGTTAACTAGTTAACACTTTTTTTTGTTGTTAACTAGTTAACAGTGTTTTTTTTAACTGATAACTAGTTAACATGGTTGTTAACTGATAACTAGTTAACGTTTTTTGTTTGATAACTTGTTAACAGATTTTAACTTGATAACTAGTTAACGAATAATCATATAATTAAAATTTGAACGAGATTTTTTGTTAGCAGGTTATCTAACTAGTTATGTTATTTTTACCTAGTTAACTAGTTAACATTTTTAGGTGTATCAGCATTAGTTAACTAGTTATCAAAATTAGTTAACATGTTATTCTGATGTTAACATTTTTAAGATGATAACTAGTTATCAAAGTTAGTTAACTAGTTAACTAATCGAATTAACTAGTTATCAAGTTGTTAACTAATTATCTAATAAGTTAACTATAGTCAACCAATCAATTATATAGTTCAAAGATTATTCCAATATTGTCAACAACATAAAATTTAGTGACTGAAACTATAAATTTTCAAAATAGTTGCTGGGGACGACCAAAAGTATTTATACAGGCAAATCAGTACTTAACTTAACTTAATAACAAATCAATCACTAAACTTCACTTGATAACAAATTAGTCACTCAACTTAACTAATTAACAACACATTCATTCTTCTTCAACCTTCAAATCTCCGCCACTCCCCTGGCCACCGCGGTCCGCCACCGCTACTCCGCCGGTCGACGTCTTGATCCGTCATCAATGAGGAGGAAGTCGAAGGACTAAAAAACCTTTCATCTGGGCTTCAAGGCGGCGATTGCCTATCTAATTGTCGGTGATTTACTTCCTCCTCCACACCCTCCGACAGAGCTATCAATGGCGCCCCCGAGACCGGAACCAGGAGCTTCTGGCCGAGAGACAAAATTGGACGTTAGGAGGATTTTTGAGGAAGACTGGTGGTCCAATCGATAGACCTAAACACCACCCTCCATTACCGCTGCTTTGCTCCGATGAGATGGTTGTTGAACGCGTAAGGAGATCTGGGAACGTCGGCGCCCCCATTAGCTCAGCCTCGTCGTCGTAGAAGGAGAAAAATGACGTCGACAGCTTCTTTTTGGTGGTGCTTCTTGTCGGAGGGGAGGTGATGAAGATATGGGTGGATGATGGTGCCGCGGATGAAGAGGAGAATAGACTAGGGTTTATTAAATTATTCAAAATACCAAAAATGCTCCTCCAGTTTTTGGTTGGAACCGGTCCAACCCTGAAAGGGTTGGGTCCGGATCCGGTCCTGGCACGGTAAAGCGGTTGACGATTAATAAAAAAATGGCAGCACCTACTGATATTTATGTTACCATTAGATCTAAATGAATAGTAGAAATGCCGGTGGTGGATTTTGCTCTTCCCCAACCCTCCATCCTCCCTTTCAATGGTCACTTGATGCGACGGTTTCCCCATTGCCGTTTTCCTTTTGTTTCGTGTGCTCACACTCCCGTCATGGTGGCTCTTGGGGTCACGACGGCAGTTTTCCGATGCCAATTACGGGTCTCCCGTGTACTGTATTACAGGCTCTTTTAAGTCATGATGTCACCCTTGGAGTGTTTTACATTCTTTCTCTATGTAGGACTTGGCTGGAATGGAGTTCGATGATCATCGAGATTTTAATCAATTTCGTCCAAAGGAGATGGCGTTAAGCCACATTTACTCTTCGGAGGACTGCAACTCGGGAGACTCATTTTCACCATGGAGCCTCTTGGTTTTGGGTTCAATTGTGGTTGCCTGTTTAGTCCGGATGGGACAGTGGCGGCGGACTTGAGTTCCGCTTCTTGGGTAGTTACTACGTGGGTTGCACACGTCTTGAAGTTGGCTCTGACTGGTTGGGTTTCCTTGCTTTGTTTTCGGTTCGATTAGTTTTGTGTCAAGGTTGTTTCTTATTTGTGGGTTGGTTGAGATTTTTTCGGGTTGCTTGTTATCTGTTTGGATTTCGTAGAGTTTATTTTGTTCATTTTTCCATTCCAATGCTTGGGTTTTGTCGGTTGGGTTGCTGTTTTTGATTTGGTTGATTCGGTTTCTGGTTTGCTGTGACAGTGGTGATTGGTTTGGATTTCCTTGGATTTTATTATGTTTTTTTTTATAAGATTATTTTTGTTTCAAATACAAACTATTCTCAACAGAGAGGTTGGGTTGTCGTGAGAATCATTTCTCCTTGATTTCCGCCATTATTTATTTTAATTTTATTTCCTTTTACTTTCTTTCTAAAATATAGAAGGACGATTTCATAATTAACAAGTAGATAGGGAGTATTCATCATTGGAATCTTTTAAGAAGTATTGTGTTTTGGTTTCAGTGTAAGTAGTTCTGAAACTTTGGGTCAGGTTCAAACTAGTCTCATTTTTTTTTCTTTTTCCAGGTTGATGTGGCAAATCCGTCGTGAAAAGCAAAGTGAAAACGTAGAGATATTACATACAAGATACTAGTTATTGGACTTTGCAAGAGACGAAACGAAACATCAAAGCTTGGTGAAATGTGGAATGATCGATAGTGTTAAACATCAAAGATATGCATGCCTTTCATTTTGTTCGTCCACCCCCCCCCCTTTTCTGTTTTAGTCTAGGTGATCTTGGTACTCTCTTCCGTGGGAGTGCTCGAACAAAAAAAATGAATAGTAGAAGATAGAGCTGGCAAAATGCTGACCCGGCCCGATAAACCCGCCCAGCCCGCCCGGCCCAGCCCGACCCGTGGCCCGATTGACCAAAAAGTCAACAATCCAACCCGCAGCCCGATGAACCCGCAACCCGACTAACCCGCGACCCGATTAACTCGTAACCCGACTAACCCGCAACCCGGCTAACCCGTAACCCGACGAACCCGTAACCCGACTAACCCGCAACCCGCCCGCCCGACCCGAATAACCCGATTGTCACACAATTCATAATATTCAGTGCTTCAAATATCAAGATTATGTCATTATTGAAGATATAAAAAATTTAATCTACTTCTGACTTCACCAAGTTTATTTCCAAAATAATTAAAATCAATTATATATAACATTGACAATCATAGTTGTAAATACTTCCATCTACCTGAACGAGCACGACTGCTCTGCACCATATGTCCATATCCATGTTTTTAAGTTCTTTCACCAATTAGCAATACAAGCAACTAATATAGTATGCAACACTACATAATTCGACACCAAACATTCATAATTCATAGAATAATCCAAAAGTCAAGTTTCAAACCTGTTGATATATAGAAACACAATACTGATGAACATTAAAGTTTAAACCACTCATCCATACTTCAACCTTAAAACCAAAATTATAAAGAAAAAGTGTTATAACAAAATATTCATTCTGCATTGTCAACACTCAACAACAATGAATTCTGCAGCAACCAGAAACTATAATGCATCTATGCAAGACTCACGTCTTCTCCATCAGTAACACTTAGCACCATCAGTAACAGTGTTAAAAATCTTAAGAACGTTGACTATATTTGTCATCTAACATAAAATCAAAACGTTTGGTCTAAAAATGTCATAAAAAGAAAGTCGCTAGATTTGATACTTTTTTGAAAGAATTGACTAAATTTATAAATGAGTCCAATGTTAAACCCTCCTAGACCTTAAAAGCTACAGTATATTCAATTTCATTTCATTTATTATAAGTATATTTAATTTATAAAAATGAATTATTATTTTTAATATATGAACAACTGCTACAATCCTTAAGAGTTAAGCCTACTCGCGATTAAAAATTTAATATATTTTTAAATTATTTATCACATAAAAAAATTTACATAAAATTTTGCAAAATGTAGTTGAGAGTTGAGACTAGTAAGTAATAACCCGTGGGCAACCCGAGACCCGCCCGACCCGCGACCGATGAACCCGCGACCCGATGAACCCGCGACCCGACGAACCCGCGACCCGACGAACCCGCGACCCGGCGAACCCGCGACCCGGCGAACCCACGACCCGGCGAACCCGCGACCCGGCGAACCCGCGACCCGGCGAACCCGCAACCCGACGAACCCGCAACCCGACTAACCCGCAACCCGACTAACCCGACCCGTGGCCCGCCCAGCCCGCCCGTTTGACAGCTCTAGTAGAAGAGTAGTTTTTGCAAGTAGGGCTGGAGAGCAGCCGGGTTCGGTACTCTAACCCTAACGGGTTACGGGTACCCTAACGCTCGAAACTCAATCCAAAGCTTGAACCCTTTTGAGTTACGGCTACCCTAAACATAAATGGGTTCGGGGTCGGGTACTCACGGATACCCGAAGTAGACTACTAGAGCTTAAAATTTTGCGAAAAAATATAAGCATTCACTCATTCAGAGACTATTTAAAAATGATTCAAATAGGACATAATTAACATAATAATATAATATTATACAACAACTTGATTCATGCTAAAGGATCCGACTTACAAGTTACAAATATAATTGCCTCATTCAATTCAGCTATTGTTTATGAGAAAGATAGATTGTCTTCATTTTCTTACGTAAACGATAAACATAATTTAGCTTACAAATTACAAATAGGACATAAGTAACATCTTAAAATATACTATGGTGTTCTTGAGTTTGAGTTTGCCACATAAGCTAGAACTCTTTTTACAATTTTCCACATCATCAACAGATTTTAAATAAAAATATATTTATTTTCTCTTATCTATTAAATGCTTTCATATTAAATACCTCTCCTTAAATCCACATTTAATGTGTATATATACTCATACATTCATATAAAATAAGGGTCAAATACTTCAATAGTTCCGAAACTTTGGGGCGGGTTACAAACTCGTCCCGAAACTT
Source organism: Linum lewisii (assembly GCA_034768395.1). Lineage (NCBI taxonomy): Eukaryota > Viridiplantae > Streptophyta > Magnoliopsida > Malpighiales > Linaceae > Linum > Linum lewisii. The sequence goes on from CM068304.1 coordinate 26,037,282, forward strand.
CATTTTGTTGCAGACTCATCCCATAACTATGAACTTGGTTACAATGTAATACTATTTGCCACGTCATCTAGTCCATGTCAGCTAAATACTAATTAAGTAATAGACTCGACTCAAATTAATTTAATCCATCCAATCGAACTGATCAACGTAATTTATCAAAATAAAAAACCCAGAAGAAACCTTCCCATCCATCAAATCCAGCTCACAGTTGAATTACTTTGAACCCACCAAAAAGCAAAAATCAAGCTATGAACAAGCTTCCTATTCTCTTATTCTTCTTCCTCTGCTTTTAATCCCTTCCTTCTCCACTCTGCTTTGTCTCTCTCTCTCTCTTTCTTTCTTCTTCTTCTTCTTCCACAATGACGAAGTGCGTATACCAAGTCTGGAAGGCCACAATGTAAGACAGCTTCCCCATTTTTTCCCATCTGTTTTCCTCCATTTCTGCAACTCTCTACATGACTCACTCTGTTTTTTAGTTTTCTGCCTGTTAATCCTGATTTAGTGCGGTTAATTGTCATTTCCATGATTAATTGCGGACATTCTATAGTTTTTTCCTTCAACGGGTTAGCTAATCGGATTACAGTTCAATTTTAATTTTGATTGAGGGGCTTTTCTAGGTTTTTCAGGTTGGATTGATCGTGGATGGTTTGACTATTAGTCAATTTAAGTTGTGCTTTAAATTGGGTTGGACTGGATTGGATTGAGTTAACGTGTGGGTTGAACTGGGTTTTCTTCCATTTGATTCATTTCTGCATGTGTTGGACTCAGTACTCTGTTTTTCATAGCTCTGTTTTAATAGCAGAATAATGACACTTTCATGCAAATGTTTCGACTTCTTTCCTTCTTGTTAACATGGTGTTTGTTGATAGAGTTTTTTAGTGCAGTAGTTGATGAAGGAGATGGATTGGTTGCCGGTGCGGATGACAAAGACTGTGAAAAGGTTTTGGGGACATTAAGGAGGAAGGGAAACCACCTTCTTCCGCAACCTTCGTCGGCACTTTCACTAGCTCACCTCTCTCACTATCCAACGCCAAAGACAATGAAATGGAAAAGTTTTTTGAAAACAGAGCTTTGATCTATGGAGGAAATTATTATGAGCCGTAAGTAGACAGGAGACGAGGAGGGCAAGTGGTGGATGCGAACTAGAACGAAAGCTTTTGGAGAGGTAAGTTGGGCTGTTGGCTGACGGCTTTGTTAGTGAAGAAGGAAGTCGAATGGTCTTTGGGTTTTAATTTCAGATTAGGTTGAGTTGAAATTGATTTGGGTTTATGATTTTCGATTTTGAGTTATGTTGACTGGTTCGATTGGATGAGTTAGATCGATTTGGGTCGGGTCTATTATTTAATTAGTATTTAATTGATGTGGACTAAATGACATGGCAAATAGTACCACATTGTAACGAAGTTCATACTAATGGGATGAGTTTGTAACAAAATGAAGTTTTGGGACGAGTTTGTAACCCGCCCCAAAGTTTCGGGACTATTAAAGTATTTGACCCTATAAATTAATTCTACTAATGCTATGTAATATTTTGTTTAATAAATTTCATTCTTCATAAACACATGTTATAATAAGAATTTAATATTTATTCTCAAAGTAAAAGTTATAGTATTATGATTTTTACATTACTCTAAATTTAAAATTATAATTCCCTATTGGTTTGATTTTGAAAAGTTTATACCTGAATCAAATTAATAGTTTTTTTTTTTTTTGATGAATTGAGCTTTGTTTATATTCACCAAATCAAGGAATAACGATACAAAGTAGAACGGAGAGACTAAAGGACCTATACTACCCTTACAATGGCATTAACTTCTTTCCTACCAAGAGCGAAATCTTTTATCTCTTCCTTAACATCTTCTAAGAGCTTCAAGTTGCTCCTACAATCTACCCTCCCAAAGATTCGGTTACATCTCTCCGTCCATACTTGACAGACAATGACACGCCAAATTAGCTTTCTTGTCTTCCCTATTACACTATCATCCAAGCCACTTACATACTTAACCATGTCTTCAAAGGAGCTTGGCTTGATTCTGAAAAAATAGTTCAGCAGCAGTTTGGTATACTCACAGTGCACGAATAAGTGTTCCCTGCTCTCCTCTTCATCTTCACATAGTGCACAGGTAGTGTCGACCAGAGGGTCCCAGGCTTTTATCTTGTCCCGAGTGTTAATCCTGTTTGACACAATCAACCAAGCAATCACTACTCTTCGAGGGATGAAATAACCTGTCCACACACAACCATACCACTTAACTTCACTTCTCTTCTTCCTAATACCTTCCCAGATTGTACCAATTCTCAACCTCTGCACATATTGTCCATTCCAGCTCAGATCTCCTTCGTCATCTTGTACTATAAGAGGTCTAACACAGTCTCTCAACTTCAGAAGACGCTTCCAGTGCCAAGACCCTGAATCAGAAATCACAGTCCAGAAACTCCTCTCATTGATTCTATAGTATTTTAACCAGGCAATCCATAGGGAACCCTCATTCATCAAAATTTTCCAGATATGACGTATCACATTAGCTAAGTTCCAGCTTCTAAGGTCACGTATACCAACCCTCCTTCCTTTTTAGGTAGGGCAACAAACTCCCAAGCCACTTTAGACCTTCCACCCTCAAGTTTCCCCCACAAGAACTTGTTACAAATGCCTTCTATATCATTAATAAGGTCACTAGGAAGTATAAATGAAGACATCCAAAACTGCAAAATGCCGTGGATAACAGAATTAAGCAATTGAATCTTACCAGCATATGACAGCTTCTTGGCTCTCCAGTCCGTTACTCTTCTGGTTATTTTATCCAGCAGTGCCTTACAATCATTCTTCCGGAGCTTCCCTACTGTAAGGGGGACTCCTAAGTATCTGAAGGGGATCTCACCTCTGCTAAACCCTGAACTAGCTGTTATAGCATCAGCTACAGTCGACTGAACTCCTGCAATATATATTTTGCTTTTTTCAGGGTTAAACTGTAACCCTGAAACTTCTTTGAAGTCCTGCAACACACTCTGAACCACTTCAATAGCTTCAGTATTGCCCTTGGTAAATACCAACAGGTCATCCGCAAAACTTAGATGAGTAAGCATTGTTCCCTTACATTGCGGATGTAGCTGGAATGCTCCTTGCTTTACTGCCTTATCAAACATTCCACTTAGAATTTCCATAGATAGCATAAATAGAAAGGGAGATATGGGATCTCCTTGACGGAACCCCCTTCTAGCTGGGAAATACCCATGTAAACTGCCATTAATCTTCACAGAGAGCCTAGAGGATTCAAAACATGCCTCTATCCACTTCACAAATTGATTTGGAAACTTCATAGCCCTCAAAGTATCAAGCAAGAAAGACCATTCGACTGAGTTGAATGCCTTCATTAAGTCTATCTGAATTGCACATCTTGGAGTCACACTTTTCATATTATACTTACTCAGAAGCTCGTGTGCCATCATCACCCCATCTCCAATATTCCTCCCCCTTACAAAAGCGGTTTGATTCATACTGACTAAACAGGGGAGAACTTCAGCTAGCCTATTAGATAGGACTTTAGAGGCAGTTTTATATAAAACATTACAGCATGATATAGGCATGAACTTCTTGATATCATCAGCATTTTTAACCTTAGGAATCAATGCTAGAGCTATCGAGTTCACAAAAGGTGGCATATAACTCTTTTCAAAAAAACTGGAGATTGCATTGCATACCTCATCACCAATCAATTCCCAGCTGTCTTTAAAAAATTCAGCACTGAAACCATCTGGACCAGGGCTCTTGTCATTTGGAATACTGAATATAGCATTCTTAATTTCCTCCCTACTTACAGGACTAGCCAGCCAATCTGCTTTTTCATCTGCTAACCTGTACTTCACAAAATCATTCAGGTCACAATGCTTTACCACTGCACTATCTACCAGGAGGCTTTTGTAGAAATTCACAGCTATTATAGTTAAAACTTTCAAATTGTAAATCATTCATAAAAAATATTAGGTAGTTAAAATGGGTACATTTTATACGAATAACATAATTGAAATAATTAATGGTTAATTTCATACACAGAATTAGAAGTAGTCCATATGAAAAATCATGATCATTAGATAAATTAGTCGAGTATGCTCTTATTGAGTCACATGTTTTGGTAAATTATTGTGCAAATATATCGAGTTATGAGTTGTTGACTTTTATTCAATTAATGTCACGAGTAAAATAGGTCGGGTATCGCATGCACGTGGCTTGACAGCTGGACCTCAAACGTGACATTTTGTCCATTTAGAGCGCTTAGTGGAGGTGGTATTTTGGCACAACTTCTGAGCTAGATTTAACAAAAATTTTGGGTCGGATTCGTCACAATTCATTGCCTAGATTTTTCACAATTCATTGCCTAGATCTGTCACAAATTATGGGCTAGATTTGTCACAAATTCTAGGCTAGGTTTGTCACAAATCATGGGGTAGATTTGTCACAACTGTTGGGCTAGATTTATCACAAATTTTGGGCTAGATTTGTAACAATTTATGGCATAAATTTGTCACAAATTCTAGCCTAGATTAGTAAAAAATGGGCTATATTTGTCAAAAAATTATGGGCTAGATTTGTCAAAAAATTGGGCTAGATTTGTCAAAAATTATGGGTTATATTTGTAAGAAAAAATTGTGCTAGATTTTTTCAAAATTTTGGCTTAGATTTGTAAAAAATTATGGGTTAGATTTGTAAAAAATTATGGGTTAGATTTGTAAAAACTTTTTTGTTATATTTGTTAAAAACTTTGTATAAGATTTGTAAAAAATTATGGTTTAGATTAGTCAAAAACTTTGTGTTAGATTTGTCAAAATTTATGATTTTTATTAAAAATAAAGAAAATAAATTTCACACCTATTAAGGAAGTAGTGTATTTATATAAACATTAAAGTATATAAAAATTATAGGATGTTAAATTAAAAAAAATTCTCTTTTTATATAGGAACACTAATTATAACTAAAATATATTCCAAATTTTAGAAATTAATTAAGAAAGCTTATATATATATATTAAAAATTTAATATTAATAATCACTATGGCTAAATATTAATTTGATATTTTCACTCAAAAATAATTTGGTTTCTTAAAAAGATTACTGATATATTAAATAATATTTCAAATTCTTAAATAAATAGTAATCCATACATATTAACATAATATTCCGTCCATCGGGCGGAAAAAAACTAGTAATATAATATAATGTAACAAATGATCCAACTTACAAACAGGGGGAATATATATGTTTCTAAGGATTGAGGAATATATATGTCTCTCACTCATTTTTGGGCTTTTGGGTAATTTGGTATTATTCGGGTAGCTTGGGTAGTTCGAGTATTTCCCGAACGGGTTACGGGTACCCTAACTCCTTAATTTCTTATCCAAACCCCGAACTCAAACGGGTTTGGGGTACCCTAACCCCACACGGGTTCGACGAGGAGGAGGAGGCCATTTCTCAAATAATTCACCACATCACAACTCATCACTTAATCCACAACTCACAATTCACTTTCTAAGAGCGAACGGTTGTCCTCATCGACCACCTCACCCATACAAACAAAGAACATGGGTAGCCATGTCATGAAGTACAGGGTCACTGTCTTGTTCATCCTCATGCATCCAACATACCACTAAACCACAACCACATAAGTACATATCATAAAACAGAAATTGAACTGTCAATTATTGACGTGACCAACCCCAGCCACGCCTCAGCTCGGGCACCAGGCCCGGCACAGTATCGGCCCCGGCACCGACCCAGCACCAGCCCAGGCACCTGGCCCAGCACACCCCCCAGGCCCCAGTCACGGCCTAGCCTCAGTCCCCAACCCCGACACCAACCAAGGCCATCCTCAGGCACCAGCCCCGGCTATCATCCCCCAACCCCGGCGCAACCCCGGGCTCCAGCCCCAGGTCCCAACCCCGACACTAGACCCCGATCCCAGCACCATGTCCGGCGTCGTGACAAAACCACCACCTAATCCTGATCCAAGAGATGATGACCGACCATTAGTGATGTTGGACACAAAGGGAAGATGCCAAGGATATCCAGACAGGAAATCCTGATCAACTAGGATTTCTCAGTTTTGGCAGATTCCTAGTCTAACAAAGATTGACGAATTTGGGCTACTTAGAGGCAGAATTTGAGCTGATTATCAACATGAAAATTGAAGCACATGGTGTCTACTAGTGAAACGTCAAAGGTTTTATTTTTTCGAATTTTTTTGTCCTCGTTTGGCTGAATATTCCAAAACTCGTTTAGCTGTTTTAGAAGTTTGTTTTATTCCCTTTTAGTTCAGATTTCTTCTTCCTTTTTAGTAGTTTGTTTAGGACTCTTTTATGTTTCTTTATTATTTTAGACTTAGAGTTCTAATAGGAATAGGAGAAGTCTTGGCCGAACCCTAGAGCTATAAATAGAGGCCTAGGCCATTGATGTAAGACAGTTGGATTAAATAAAATTTTACAAACTTCATTTTTTCTACTTTGCATGGATTTGCAATTTTCTTCTTTTCGATTTTCATGGAATTGATTGTCGCCTAGATCTAGGTTTATCGAGCTAGAGTATGTACCTCTAATTCTTGGAGCCTCTCATATTAAAGATTGCCTTTGGATTCTTAGCTTAATAGCTATTGATCTCTTGGCCAATCTCCGCCCTATAGTCTAAGTTTTGGCTCATGTTTTGTGATCTCCAAGCGGTGAGTGGTCTAGTTGGTGAATCAGCTGCCCGTTCACGTCAGTTTTGTATCCAGAGCGAGGTTCAACTCTGGGACTGCGTATCTTGTTCTTTTAGTTTTATAGAAAATTTTCAAGAAAAATCCTAAATAGTTTCACCCTAAAACACGAGTGGTAAAATCCGGGTGCTTGTGAAATTAGTTCTTTTATTTAGATTGAGAGATTTGTGAGGCCATTGTTCGCGAGTGCTAATCATGATAGATAAGCGAATGAAGCCAATGGAGAGGCACTTGGCGAACCTCAACCAGATACTGAAGATATTCATCCACCTCCAAGGAGGCCCAAGGATCGATGAGAGAGAAGACCAAGGAGTAGAGACTGGAGCCGACATGACCACAGAAGGTATCCCTAAACCTAGTGTAAATTTGAATATTAATACTAATAATTCGAGTGGGGTTTTTTGTTACAAGTGCCAAGGACATGGTCACATGGCTAGAGACGGCCCCAACAAACAAGCTACGATGATCAGGGATGAAGAAGTCAAGACCGATGCCAAAGGGGATGTCAGAGCCGAAGATTATGGCCATGAAGATTTGAGGACGAATCTTTTCCAAGAAAGGGAGAATGACATGACCAGCCACGCCCCAGCCCGGGCGCCAGGCGCGCACAACATCGGCCACGACACTGCCCAACACCGGCCCCAGCACCAGCACAACACCGGCCCCAGCAGTAGCCCAGGCATGAGGCCCAACACAGCCCCAGGCACCAGCCACGGCCCAACCTCAAGCTCAGCACAGCCCCAGGCCCCAGCCTCGGCACCAGCCACGGTCCAGCCCAGGCACCAGCCCCGGCGCATCCCCAGGCTCAAGCCCAAGTACCAGACCCTGATCCCAGCACCATGCCCGGCGTCATGACCAAGCCACCACCTGATCCTGATTCGAGAGATGATGACCGACCATTAGTGATTCTAGACACAAAGGAAATATGCCAAGGAAATCCTAATCAAGCTAGGATTTCTCGGTTTTGGACAGATTCCTAGTCTGACAAAGATTGATGAATTTGAGATACTTAGAGGTGGAATTTGAGCTGATGATCAACATGAAAGTTGAAGCCCATGGTGTCTACTAGTGAAATGTCAAAGGGCTTATTTTTCCGAATTTTTTGGGCCTTTTTTGACTGAATACTCCAGAACTCGTTTAGCTGTTTTAAGAGTTTTTTTATTCCCTTTTAGTTCGGATTTCTTCTTCCTTTTTAGTAGTTTGTTTAGGACTATTTTATGTTTCTTTATTATTTTAGACTTAGGGTTCTAATAGGAATAGGAGAAGTCTTGGCCGAACCCTATAGCTATAAATAGAGGCTTCGGCCATTGATGTAAGACACTTGGATTGAATAAAATTTCAGAAACTTCGGTTTTTCTTCTTTGCATGGATTTGCAATTTTCTTCTTTTTGATTTTTATGGAATTGATTGTCGTCTAGATCTAGGTTTATCAGCTAGAGTATTCACCTCTAATTCGTGGCACCTCTCGTATTAAATATTTCCTTTGGATTCTTAGCTCAATAGCTATTGATCTCTTGACCGATCTCTGCCCTACAGTCTAAGTTTTGGCTCATGTTTTGTGATCTCCAAGCGGTGAGCTGTTTAGTTGTGGAATCAGCTGCCCCGTTCACATCAACTATCCACCTAGTCAACGTTTCATCAATCAAGTCAACACAAGTCAAACAATGAACATTTCACACACCACATCCAATAATTACATAACCGATTTCATCTCTCCACATTATATGCATCCTATATTACTCTAAGTAAAGCTTGAATTCCTCACAGCCACCACCTATCGGTGCTAAGTCCTCACCTGGGTAAGCCACGCTTTCCAAAATCGCCGAAATTTCCCGAAACTCCACTTCCCACGTTAGAACCTCCAACCTCTAAAGTAAACCCCCAAACCAAGACCACAAACACTGACTAGAACTAGGGCTTAGCTTCACGAAATGGATATGAACTCAACACTTAGGACGACCCTTATCTTAAATCGAAGACCGAAACAAGACCGAGAGATTGTCAACTACCGTTCTCCAATCCTCCTCAAGCATCTCTTTCGATTTTCGGGTGATTGGTTCGTATTAGACAACGGTCGTTCTGTCCATAAAATTGCTCGTTCACTTCAAGAGGAACAACGCTCGTTGCCAGGGAGAACGTCTGTTAACTGACTGACAGGAATGGTCGGTGCACTAGGTGCATGCAACGCACGTTGTCTCTGCTTAGTTTATTTAGGACGAAACCAAATTCGACACGAGCATCAACTCATCTGTTTCCAATGATCCTAATCAGTGACAACCAACCGAATACGGGTCGTTACAACTTGTACAAGTATTATCACATATTTCAGATATGGAAAGCGGAGCAAAATTAGAATTTGAATTCCAATTCTCGTTGAGTAGTTTAATATAAATAAGAGGTGAACGCTCTGGTGCCCCCACTAAAAGTGGGGGTACTAGTTACCCCCACTGACGTTTGTGCTATCTAGAGTGGTATTCTCATTGAATAAAACGTTTAAATCAATAGATTTAATCTTAATAAGTCAAAATTAAGTTTAGTATAAGTTATTGCGTCCCCCGGACCCTAAGCCTATCTTAGTTCATTCCATTTACTGCTCTTCTCTTGCTTGCTTGATGAAAGACTCGCAAGGCTGACCGTCTCCTTGATCATACAATCCCGCCTATCCACTTTTCCCACGATTGCTCTATTTTCTTTCCTTGAAAAAACAAGATATTAAAAGCATGTTTATCCATCAAAACGTCAATGGGTAACCGATACCCCACTTTTAGTGGGGGCACCGACCCATAAATAAGAAAGTAAAGTTCACTAAGTGTTATGTTGAATGATGAAAGTACAGAGAAATTCTAGGCGTGTCCTGATTACTAGGTATAAGTAAACTGCGAGGGTTTGAAAGTCATGATCGCTAAGGGGTCGTTTGGTACGTGATATCTCGAATATCATGATATTCGAGATATCTAGGTATTGGAGGGTGAATGGGTTTATAGTGTAATTTTCTGTTTGTTTAGGGTGCTATTGGATTAGGGGGTAAGTTATGTACATTTACAATGCTACCCTTAATTTTGTCTTTTACTGACTATATAAACCCATTCTTAATCCTCCAACTCGTTTTCCATCTGCAAAATCCGTCTCCCATATCTACAAAGACGACGATGGCAACATTCTTCTAGCACTTTCATCACGATCCGACACAGAAAGTCGGCCCGAAACGACTCTACGTTGGCGTGTCGACTTGATTCCCCAAGTAAGTCCAACGTTTCTTTCCATATTCTACTTGCATATTCGTTCCCAATTTTTCGTTCGAAGGATTAGGGTTTGGTGGTTCCCCCAAATTTGAACCATCCAACTTTTAATTGACCCAGGGATTATTCGTCGCCGATATTGAGGTTGTAATATTGGTACATTGGTTGGTGTTATAACTCCAGATTAAGCAAGAATTTTTGGGGCTTCTCAATGGTTGAACTACAATTCTATCCTTCTCACTCATCTCGCTTGCAGGTTCACAAACAATGGGGTGGTTCCAATGTGCGATTGTGGACGACCGGCAAAGTTATGCGGGCTTCAGGATTCTTCAATTGCCAATCCACACCGGTACAACTACTACTTCGGCTGCTACAAGCGAAACGGCGGCTGCTCATGCTTTATGTGGTGCAAGCACCGTGGTCCGCTAGAAGATGGCGACGAGTATGTCGAAACATACGACGAGATGATCATTAAGAACCTAGAACTTGAAGAGAATGAAAGGTTGCGCTACAGGATTCGCCGATTGGAGTCCGATACGGACTCGAACGATGGGTTTAGCTCCTAAGCTGGATCTCATCATGCTGTTTAGTACCTTCATTGTGGAATAAAAATTCGTACGTAGGCTTCGATACGTGTTAGGTGTCGAATTTTTATTAACATTAATAATTTATATCACCTGAAGAAACTAGTTTCTATATGAGGGTTGGGACCTCTACTACTGCATCTACCTTGTACGTTGTACCTGTGATTTGAATGTAATACATGATTTTGAGTTTTTCCATGGAATTTGTGGTCAGTTCTGATGTTCGACACTGCATCATTGTTCTTCTCGTCTGAGTTTGCAAATGTTGGTTGTGTAATCGGAAGAACTCATCATTTCATTCATTCGAAATCTAGTAATCCAAATAAGTCAACACAAAGCATTAATTAATATAAGGACTGTACTAAACATGCATTCATATTACAATCTAGAAACTGGCAGTGAGTTTGTTCATACCCTCTCGGGTTGGGGTCCTACCCTAACGATCAATACTACTACTTACATAATACCACGCTCTATGTTCGTCGCATAATACAACACTAGAGCTACATCACCCGCGAGAACCGAGTGTTCCACCCCCAAAATATTAACCCACCACTTACCCTTTCCCCCTTCATCAACTTCGTACTACTCCAAAACGGTAAGGATGAAGTCCTCCTTCATCTCGTCCGTCGGTAACATGCAGAACGTCTCCCAATCGGCAGGATCCTTCATGAGAATCCTGATGGCCTTCAAACCCTGCCGATATGAAATCCCTGGCAGCCTGTTAATCTCATCCACCAGGAATTGTCGTCTGCTGGCGACATCCTATGGCAGACACCAATTATTGGTGAGACACTCTATGTTTGTCGTAGTCTTCGCAATACTCTCCTGGAAAGTAGCCATTTGCTCATGAATTGCTGCAAGGTAGTGCTCGATCGCCTGTTGTCGGGACCGCTTAGAACCATACGACATACCCTTTCCCTTGTCCGATGCTTCCTTCGTAGCAGTATCCTCTTCGACGTCCTTCGTAGCGGTATCCTCGTCGACGTCCTTCAGCATTCATGTCGTAGCCTTCGTTTATGAGATCCTCCATCATTGGGGTTGTTTCAGCAGCGTACGCGTCAAAGGACCTCTCACGTCGTATCTGACCCTCTAGACGATTAGCTACATTCCTGGCAGTCATGCTCTCACTGCCATCCGCCCGTGTAACCTCGAAGATCTTACACAGCTCATCCCAATACGGGAGACGAGTATTGTTCATCCCGACAGCCTACTTGTGACTCTGCAAAGCATCACATGAGAGACCCCATCAATATGTCCGCCAAAGTTAAACACTTATCGTATGTGATTCGGGAGCAGTTCATACCTTTACCCAAACAGCAAAAATATCAGGATCACACTCACAACAGCCCTTGTCCGGGTTCCAACCCATTCCCGAAGCATTCATGAGGTCCAACTAGGCGTGGAACTTCAGCTTCAAGTACCGGAACTTGGTCTTGCAACTCTCTGCAGTATGCTTCGTGTTTGGCGCCAAAAGCTTGAGCTGCTTCTCAACACCTGTGTAGCCAAATGGTTTCTGTAGCGTCCCACCCTTTAAAGCCCCTGATTCCTGTAGAGACAACAAATGTCGAAGAAGAACCGCTTCTCTTTGTCGGACCATGCTTTGTACGCCCTCGCCATAGGTTGAAGTTGCTACTGTGTTATTGATTACAAATAACACATGAACAAATAAGAATGGTGGATGTGAATAAGGTAAACAAAGGTATTGCAGTAAATAAAGTAGAATGCCAAGTTGAAGTACACATCATACAATTGTCAAATGGTTCCGGAAACTAAACTACTTAACACTCTAGCAAGCTGGCAGGACAAATTATTCAATCCTAAACTCCCGAGACGTTGAGAACAACGACATAAACCATCATCTCTCTAGAAAATCACCCTGAAACCTTAACCTCTACCCCTAGTTGCCCACATGGTCTCAGCCAACTCATGACGGAATGCGGTCCACTCATTGGAGGGTTCAACCGCTGAGATGGGAGGAGGATCATTTGAACTTCTCTGGTTTCCCGTTTGCGTAACCGGTGGGATATACGTTTGTTCAGAAATGTTTGGCCCGCCAGTTGTACGAATGAAGTTGTGTAGAAGAAAGCAAACATTAGTAATCATTGACACCATTGTCGGGCTAAACCATGAACTGTCTCTTAACAACGCCCACCGCGTCTTAAGAATACCAAATGCACATTCGTTGACGTTTCGGGCCCGCGAGTGCCTCATGTTGTAGTTCTCCTCTTTGGTCCTAGGATGATTTTGGCCCCAATCATTGAGGTGATACCGCTGCCCTCTTAAAGGCGCCAAGAACCCTGTTGCATTCATGTACCCAACGTCGCATAGGTAGTACATTCCTGAAAGGAAGTGCACAAGCATATAAGCCAAAGTTAAAGTGTATTAATCCTCCCAAAAAAAAAAGATAATGACTTACCCGCTGGTACACTAAAGCAATCTTCTCGTGTTAGTGCGTCCTTTAGAACACGACTGTCATGAGCTGATCCAGGCCACCCGGTGAGACAAGTAGATGAACTATAGATTCTGATTGCAAACCCCCAACACGTTGATTGTTGTCACACCTTTTCTATTGTGGTATTTGGGGGGCGATGCAGTGCTTGTGCGCACAGAAACCATCATCCCGTCTAATGCCCCTAAAGCCCCATGCACAAAGTAATAACAAAACTGTTACATATAAGGTCATAGTGAATGGAGGACGAACTTATATGAAACTTGTTATGTTGTACCTGAAAATATTTCCAATTCTTGTTCGTACAATTTGGGGGAACTGGAGTTGGTTTAGCCAGAAGCTGCGATTCCATTTTAAGTATTGACAATAAAACCAACTTGAAGACACGACTGATTGTCTCCGCCGATCGTTGGAAGAGGAACTGCGCTTTTTTATTCTTAATGTTGTGGCTAATGGTGACAAGGAAGATGCCTACCATTTCGTTGACGTCCATGTTCTTGCTACGTTGCAGCCCCCCCCCTCTGTCTGTAACACCGTGCACAATTTGCGGAATATGTACTTTCTCATTCGCAACATGTTCGCGCACATCTGATCGGTAGTCTTAGTGGCGTAGTGTAAAAACCCCACCCTATACACTTCATGGGGTAATGGCAAGACTATGGTGGTTGGGTCAGCCCTACGGTTCGACTGAAGCAAAGACTGTGCGACAGCTAACTTGGACAGCAAGACCATGTACTCTTGCATCAACTCGAACCACATAGCAATAACGCTTGCGATAACCTGTTGTCGTTCCCTTAGGGACGGTCTCCTAGCCATTCCTATAGACCCACTAGACACACGGTCACTAAAGGTTCGAATAAGCTAGGGTCGCACATGAAAGAAATGCATGCATACGAGGACACCGTGAACCACCAACAGTATGGGAAGTATACACAGCAAAATGTTCAAATTATGGGGATGTGCGAAGTACATTGTTGCAGAACAGTTGTTGTAGGGTGAGATGTCAGACAGTAAACTATGAACCCTGAACCCTGCAAACACAACCCAGATTAATTGAAGGAATCAAACAGGCATTCTCCATTAGGCTATGGTAATCTGTGTTGTAGTTAAAGCTACTGCTATTCTACTACCCAAAACCATATTATGTATGAATTCTTAAAACTCTACGCCACTAGTCTCGCCATTGATGTTAAGAATTGGTTGATTAATAAAGCCTTCAGCTTCAAGCACGTTGTAATATTGTGCAATAAATAGGCATGGTTGATAAATAGATATGTTTAATTAGTTAGCAGCCCCAATTATATGGGTGGGAGTGTTGAGTTCAAATCAGATTAGTTACATGGATGAGCATCCATGATGAAGAACAATGGCTGGATATGAAATTCAAGAATTGAATAGCAAAAGCTTTTTCAATCGTAATTTATTCAAAACCTAAGTTACCCTTGGTAAGTTGTGGGTGAATGAAGAACAGTGGCTGAAATGCCCAGGTATTAGTGAAGAAGAAGATGAAATAGGATGACCAAAGTTTGATTACTGGAAAAGGACCGACAACCTGAACCCTAAACGTATGTGAAATCGAAAGTTGCCGTCGACAACGCGTAGGTGGCTGGAGATCGATGGGCTCAATGATAAACCTAACAGATGACGGAGAGAGGAGAACGAATGAATAATAGAGGGACTTACCAGCGTCATACGGAGGCTCACGATTGTGCTACAACTGGATGGTATCGGAAGCCGAATGGAATCGGAGAACGGCGTCGACTGTGCTTGAAGCTTTGGATGTGGGTTTATGGTCGGTAATATGAGATAAGTTGGTGGAGAGAGTAAAGTAGTATTTAATGAATGGCATGTAATAAAGGGAAAAGACTGGGGGCATATTGGTCCGAAATTTGTGATTATCACCCTCTTCTTTAGATAACCACCTCTTGAGGTGGATATCTATATCACCCATTTGAGGGGGTTATTAGCTAGCTAATTAGGATCCAAAAAACAGTGTTAATGATCAATAACATGATATTGGGTGCTATTGATAATGATCAATAACATGATATTGGGTGCTATTAATATCAATAGCACCTATACCAAACGACCCCTAAGTGTTATCGATTAGATTCTCGGGATTGGAGTGTTGAAATTCTCCACGTGTTGGAAGTTCTTGATGTTGAGACTATGCTATTTAACCGGTTTTGTTTTAGTTAAACCGAACTCACTCTCTTGGCCAAAAACCAAGAAGGGAAAGTGTCTTTTTGCAGATAATGAATGAGAAGAAATCAGACCTACGCCTTTCACTCCCGAAGAATATCGAAACTATCATTGCAGAAGATTGAGACATAAATCAAGGACAAGATTGGCGATAATCAAGTCCTGATTCAGTCCTTGGTGGCGGAAGCAGAAGAGTATATGAGCTCAGCTTGAAGATCAGAAGAACAAGAGAAAGGGCGTGGTTAAGCGAGTTCTCTGGTTGTCACTCACAGTTGCAGTGAGGAAGATTCGATTGGTGAATCGTTGCATTCAGGCTGAATCGTTTCAGCTGGTTAACTAGATTGTTGTAATCCTGGGTTTGTATTCGCTTAATAAAATCGACTATCTCGAGCTCTGCTCGAGCGTGGATGTAAGTAAGGTCATCTTGCTTAACCACGTTAAGATCGGGTGTTGTGTGTGTGTGGTTCTCCAGTGTCATCTCATTTCTCTACTCGATCATAGTTCCGAATTGCAGACTAAGCTTTGCGCTGATTTAGGGTTTTCGTATCAAACCCTAAAATCTGGTTTCATCTGATTTCTCAATTCGTCCGTACTCAAATCGTTAAACGTCTAACTTAATTTACATTTGGTATCAGAGCTGGTTCTCCGAATTGAACTCACGGTTGCCGGAGAAGATTATCGGACATGGCCGCTGCAGCTGGACATGGTGTTGAGGGATTATCTCATTCTAGGCCCCCTTGGTTTGATGGCAGTAACTATCAGTTCTGGAAAGATCGGATGAAAGTATTCTTCCAAGGTATGGATCTTGCACTATGGAAAATTGTTGAAAAAGGGGGAGTTGATCTAACTGGTAACGATGAGGAATGGGATGAGGATAAGAAAAAGAAAGTTCAGCTAAATGTTAAAGCTTTGAATATTTTCTACTGTGCCTTATGCAATGATGAGTATAACCGTATATGTTCTTGTGAAACTGCAAATGAAGTTTGGCTTACCTTAGAAACTACACATGAAGGTACCTCACAAGTTAAGGAGACTAAGATAAATGTATTGATGCATGAATATGAGATGTTTAAAATGAATGAAACTGAAACTATATCTGCTATGTATGATAGGTTTAATCTTATTGTTTCTAAGTTAAAACATCTTGGAAAGAAACTTGATAGAGGAGATTTGGTTAGAAAAAATTTAAGGTCTTTGCCAAGAGAATGGATGCCTAAGATCACTGCTATAGAGGAAGCAAAGGATCTAATTGTTCTGTCTCTTGAGAATCTTATTGGTTCATTAATTAGTCATGAAGTAGTTTTAAGACAAACTGATCCGGTTAAAGATGAGAGTCAATCTAGGAATATTGCTCTTAAAGCAGTTCAAAAGGCGTTGTCGAGTGATGATGAAATTGAGTCAAATGAGGATGAAATTGCTTTCATGACCAAACAGTTTAGACAATTCTTAAGGAATAAAAGAGATTTTTTGAAAAATAAAAGTCAAACATCTAAGGATAGGTACATGACTACAACTAAAAGAGATGAACATAAGTCTGTCGATCAAAATCAAGATGTCATTACTTGTTTTAAGTGTGGTAGACCAGGGCATATAAGATCTGAATGTCCAAACAAAGGATATTCAAAGGAAAAAGCTTTCAGAGTTTCATGGAGTGATACAGAATCTGATAATGAGGAAGCATATATGGCGGTCACAGATGATTAAGCTGAAGATTCAGACTCAAATGAGGTTCGTTCAAACTCATCTCTTCAGTTTTCTAAAGAAGACGTTATGAGTGCTTATTTAAAGTTATCTGAATGCTTTCAAAAGTTGAAAATTGAAAACAATGATTTGAAATGCATGATGGATGATCTGAATGTCTGTAAGATAAATCAAAATAAGATTGTTAATGAGTATGAGACTCATATCAGTAGACTTGAAGTTGAAATAAGTGTTCTTCAAAGACAGAATTATTACTGGGAAAGAGCTAAAGTTACCAAGAATACAAGCTTTCTTTACTGGAAACCTGAAACGTATTGCAACTCATATTCTGTTTTGAACGACTATTCAAAAAGGAAGCATTCTGGTTTCAGATCTCCTAGGTGTGAGTATTGCTACATGTCAGGACATTATAGCTATAATTGTACTTTTTCACTTCCTAAACGGGTACCCAAGAAAAATTGGGTACCTAAGAAAACTAATCCTTCTCCTTGTGCAGAAAGTTAAGACTAAATGGTACTTGGACAGTGGGTGTTCAAATCATATGACTGGTGACAAAAGGAATTTTAGTTATCTTGAAGAAAAACAGGGAGGAAAAGTTACTTTTGGAGACAATAATAAAAGTCGGATAATGGGCAAAGGTATCGTTGGAAAAGCCTTTGATCCAATTTTTCATAACGTTCTGTTTGTTCCTAATCTTAAGCATAACGTACTATCGATTAGTCAACTTTGTGGGAATTCAAATCGTGTCATCTTTGAAGCTGATTCCTGTGTGGTTGAACGAATTTCTGATGCTAAGGTTTTATTCACTGGTAATAGAAACGGAAATGTTTACTCTATTAATCTAAAAAATCATCTTGCTTTTTATGAAAAGTGTTTCTCAGCAATCAAACCTTCGTCTGAACATATATAACATAGAAAGCTAGGTCATATTAGTTCGACTCGTATTGCTAAACTTTGTTCACTTAATATTGTAAGAGGCCTTCCAAATCTTAAATTGAATCAAGATTTCTTTTGTCAAGCATGTGTTCAGGGAAAACAAACTCGAACTTCTTTTAAGAAAACTTCAGGAGTATTTACTGATCATCCCCTTGAGCTAATACATATGGATTTGTTTGGTCCGGCTAATGTGAGAAGCTTAGGTGGTAAAAGTTTTGCTTTTGTTATTGTGGATGACTTCTCACGATTTACTTGGGTGTTCTTTCTTGCTCGAAAAGATGAATGCTTTTCTGTGTTTCAAACTTTTGTTAGACAAATTTCCTTAACAACTCCTTTTCAAGTACAAACACTACGTAGTGATCATGGTGGTGAATTTATTTCCACTGCTTTCATTACGTTTTGTAAGACTTTAGGTATTGTTCACACATTTTCTGCTCCCCGAACTCCACAACAAAATGGAGTTGTGGAGAGAAAAAATCGCTCTCTTTTGGATCTTTCATGAACGATGTTGTTAGATCACCAAACCCCTAAGCACTTCTGGGCAGAAGCTGTTTCAACCGCATACTATGTGCAGAATAGAACCCTCATTAGGAAACCCATGAATAAAACTCCTTATGAATTAATTAAATCAAAGTCTCCAAATCTGAATTACTTTCATCCATTTGGATGTACGTGTTTTGTTCTTAATACAACTTCTCAAAAGGGTAAATTTGATGAAAGATCAAACAAAGCTCTCTTTCTTGGTTATTCCCAAACCAGTAAAGCATTTAGGATCTTCAATCTTCGGACCTCCAAAGTTGAGGAATCCATTCATGTAGTCTTTGATGACCTTCCTTTCATTCCCCCCATCATCAACTCCTGAGGATGATGAATCCTTCTCGTTATTTCGGTCATCACCAGAAATCTATCTCTCAACACAATCCCCGGAAGATACTGGTTCTTCTAGTCAGCCTTTTCTTCTGGATGATAACACTCAAACTCAAAGTCCAATTTATTCTTCTTCAAGTTCGACTCTGGCTGCTGCTCCTGTGCCATTTTCTGAAACGCCTGTACCTGAATCTCGTTCGGTTCCAAATCCTCCTCCTCATATTTCAAAAAGACATCCTCCTACTCTTCTTATCGGTGGACCAGATGATCGATTAGTTACAAGATCGAAATGACCTCTTGATTTCATGACCACAACTGACACTGCTTTCCTTTCTACTATTGAACCAACGTCTATAAAGGAAGCCTTACAAGATGCAAGCTGGATTCTTGCTATGCAAGAAGAGTTGCATCAATTTGATAGGGCAGACGTCTGGGATCTTGTTCCAGCTCCTAAAGGGAAAACCGTCATCGGCACAAAATGGGTTTACCGAACAAGACTAATGATAAGGGAGAAGTGGTTCGTAATAAAGCTCGACTTGTAGCACAAGGTTACAGTCAGCAAGAAGGAATTGACTTTGACGAAACCTTTGCACCCGTTGCAAGGTTAGAAGCAATTCATATTCTCTGTGCTTTTGCTAGTCATCTTAGGTTCACTCTCTACCAGATGGATGTCAAAAGCGCCTTCCTTAATGGATTCATTAAGGAAGAAGTCTTTGTCAGACAACCACCTGGCTTTGAAGACCCTCACTCTCCTACATCTGTCTTCAAACTCAAAAAGGCTTTGTATGGGTTAAGGCAAGCTCCACGAGCTTGGTACGAACGTCTTACATCTTTTCTTCAATCAAAAGGTTTTAAAAGAGGACAGGTTGATAATACTCTCTTCATTAAGGTTTAGTCTTCTGAAATTCTTCTTGTCCAAATTTATGTCGATGACACTATATTCGGATCTACAAGCTCTTCTCTTCGTCAAGAATTTGCAACTCTCATGACGACATCATTTGAAATGAGCCTGATGGGAGAGATGAAATTCTTTCTTGGACTTCAAGTCCAACAACTACCATCTGGGATTTTTATTCATCAAGCAAATTATACCCAAACTCTTCTTACTAAATTTAATTTTGACCAAGCCAAACATGCCTCCACCCCAATGGCCACAACGACAAAACTCTCTGCAGACGAGTCTGCTGAATCTACTGATCCAACTCACTTCCGAGCACTCATTGGCTCCTTGCTCTATTTAACTGCCAGCCGACCAGACATTTTGTTTGTTGTATGCCTTTGTGCTAGGTTTCAGGCCAACCCTAAGGCATCTCATCTTTCTGCTCTTAAAAGGGTCCTCCGGTACCTACTTTCCACCAAAGATTATGGTCTTTGGTATCCCTCATCCGACTCGTTTGACCTTGTTGGATATAGTGACTCGGACTTTGCTGGCTCGTCATTCGACAGGAAGAGTACAACTGGCATTTGTCAATTTCTTGGTCCTTGTCTGGTTTCATGGTCAAGTAAAAAACAAGGCTCTGTGGCTCTTTCCACTGCTGAAGCCGAATATGTTGCTGCTGGAAGCTGTTCCACTCAAATTTTGTGGATTCGATCTCAGCTTTCGGATTATGGTCTCTCTCTTCCATTCACACCACTTCTTTGTGACAATACAAGTGCAATAAACATAGCCAAAAATCCTGTCCATCACTCTCGTACCAAACATATTGATATTAAGTTCCATTTTCTACGAGAGCTTGTCTCCCAAATAGTGATTGACATTCAATTCATTCCTACTCACTTCCAGCTTGCTGATATTTTCACAAAACCTATTAAGGAAGATCAATTTGTTCAAATTAGGTGAAATCTTGGCCTAATTTCAGGAAAGGACCTTCCATCTTCTTCTTAAAACTGATTCGATGCATCGAATCAAGAGCCTTCCTTTTTCTGCATCATTTCCTTTTTTCTTCTTTTTTTAGCTTCCTTTAAATTCAATAATCGTCTTTACTTTTCCTCATCAAATTCACTCAGCTTTCCTCCCAGTATTTTTCTTCTTCTGACAATGGCAGCTCGTTTGATCTCTGAAGTGAATGGTCTCATGTACCGAACGGAAGCGGACAGACAAGGGTACATTCGGAAGTTCAGGACACGTCCCTTACTTCCTTCTCTCCGCCATTTTCCTCATGCATTTGAAAAATATGGTATGAATATCTATGAACCTCTTTTCAATCTCGGCTGGTCAAATCTATTACCCTCCTGTACTCCTCTTTGCTATCCAGATCCTGTACGTATGTTCTATGCAAACATTCGTGTACCTCTGTAACTCCTCTAGAACTTGAGACTCAGGTATTAGGGCATTTTATTCGCCTCACACCTCAGCTTCTCTCTCGTGTTCATGGAGGATGCTTATATGGTCATATGGTCCACAATGAAGGTGAACTTGCTCAAACTGTTTTTTCAATTGATATGGCTCTCTCTCAGCTGCATATCTTTGCTCCACCATCTGTTCGCCCAATCCCAATTCGATATCTTAACACAAAGTATCGCGTTCTTTTCTTCTACATCACTCGTCATTTTTTTGCCAAGAACGCATAATCTCACTACTCTTTTGCCTCTTGACATCTGGATCCTCTATAATGCCTTCATCACCAAACATCCCATCAGCCTACCACATCTTCAGCTACAAGTCCTTCATGATGCTGCATCGGCTTCTTACTCTGGAGCACTCCCACTTGGTCCTTTCGTTACTTCTCTTCTGCACATGCTCAATGTCGATCTACAGATCTTTCCACAGGATCCCCAAGTCCACCTGATTCGCCCTCAGCACATCCTTCGCAAGCTTGATGCTTACGAAGCTCACCGTGTCAAGTCGAATATCTCCAAAGGGGGAGAAAACGACAAAGGAATTTCCTTTTGCTGCTCCAAAGGACAAATCTCTGTGAAACTTAACCTGCTTGCATCTTCAATCAAGGAGCAGAATGACTGGACTATTCCAACCAAAGCACTGTAGGAGTGCTCTCTGCACAAAGCAATTCAAAACTTTGTTGGAGCACTCAAGTTCCGTGGAGACTGGGAAATTGAAGACCTACGGACTTTGGAACTCGGAGAAGATCAGCTTGCTAAGGATGTCAAGGAGCTGATCTTGGAAGCATATGAAAAAGGACCGGAGAAGGACGATGCCTCGGAATATGAGAGTGATCCTGAAGTTGATTTTTAGGGTCCTGATGTTGAATCATGTTGTTTTGGTTAAATAAGTGTGCTTTGAACACTGCTTTTTGTTTTTTCGTTTTGTTTTTTGATTGCTGGCTGTTCCTCTTTGGTCTTTGAACTCTTTAATGATATCTGGTCGTTTGAATCACTTGAAAGCTTGGAGATATCCAACTTAGGGGGAGAATGTTGAGACTATGTTGTTTAACCGGTTTTGTTTTAGTTAAACCGAACTCACTCTCTTGGCCAAAAACCAAGAAGGGAAAGTGTCTTTTTGCAGATAATAAATGAGAAGAAATCAGACCTACGCCTTTCACTCCCGAAGAATATCGAAACTATCATTGCAGAAGATTGAGACATAAATCAAGGACAAGATTGGCGATAATCAAGTCCTGATTCAGTCCTTGGTGGCGGAAGCAGAAGAGTATATGAGCTCAGCTTGAAGATCAGAAGAACAAGAGAAAGGGCGTTGTGTGTTGTGTGTTCTCCAGTGTCTTCTCATTTCTCTACTCGATCATAGTTCCGAATTGCAGACTAAGCTTTGCGCTGATTTAGGGTTTTCGTATCAAACCCTAAAATCTGGTTTCATCTGATTTCTCAATTCGTCCGTACTCAAATCGTTAAACGTCTAACTTAATTTACACTTGGAGTGTTGAAATTCTCCACGTGTTGGAAGTTCTTAAAAGCAAGAGTTACTTCAAGGTGATTGTTCAAAGCTTCTGTTGGAGGCTCGTTCAGTAAAGTTAAAAAATAGTCCCCCAAGCGTTATCTTGGGAGGTGAATGTAGATTTGCAATCGAACCACATATAATAATGGCTTTCTCAAACTCTGATATTATGTGTTGAGCTTGCTCAACTCGGTAAAATTAATTAATTAAAACCCCCAGTATCATTAACTAGTATGACAATTAAGTGGTTCCCTTTGAACACCTCACTTCAGTTCAAAGTTCTAATACCCCATTATTTGACCGTTATAATGAAGCAAGTTTAGACCAAAATACAAATGAGTGTTGTTGGTATTACTATTTATATGATTGATGATACCAAAATATGAAGAGCATAAACATAAAGATAATAACAGAGAGTTGGTGACAAGTGGAAACAATTCTTGAAACATGATTTACCAACCAACCAAACACAAGGAAAAAGGACACCGTTCGGACATTATTATTATTATTCAGATTAAAGCAGCAGACATAAGTGACAAATTAAACTGAAATGGATGGGGTTCAGTGATTGTGGTGGCCATGACCATGACCATGTCCAGGCAATTTGTCCTTAATCTTCTCAAACATGCTCTTCTTCTCATGTTCAGTATGCTGAATTCCTCCACCACCTCCTCCTAGAGTTGAAGGGTAATCGCTCCCGCCTGTGGTACCAGTTGTACCAGGTACATGAGTAGTAGGGTCCTTGTTGTGCTTCCCAGAGAGCTTCTCTTTGATTTTCTGAGTAATCCCCTTCTTCTTCCTTCTCCCTCCCTGTCCATCATCCTCTGACTGCATTTTTACCCCATGCATTTTTTGTTAACTAGAAGATATATAGTTTAATGCATGTGTGACATACTCTAATGTCATTTGAGTACAAGTGAAAGTGAAGAGAGATAAAACCATACGTACCGAGCTAGAAGAGCTGGTGCTGGGAGAGCGTTGGATTTCAGGAGTGTAACCTGTTTCTTTCTTCTCAATAACAGTAGTGCTTATAAGGCCAGCAGTACCAGCAGCAGCGCCAGCTCCTGCTCCTGCTCCAGCACCAGCCACACTGACATCAGCCATTTCAGTAGTGGGATCATCATTAGTAGACTTGAGAACCTCACCCAAAGTATGAGGAGTGGTATCTAGAGGGCCTCCTTCCACATCTCTCCTCCCTCCTCCTCCCACAGGTGTTTCACTGATGGAAGTGGTGGTTACTTCACCTGCAGGTGTTGCTACCCCTTTGATATGAACTGGATTGCCGTGTTCATCTCTCAGCTGAACTGGGTTCCCCAGTTCGTCAGTAAGCTCCACTCTGTTTCCATACTCATCCCTCAATTCTGCCATTTCTTCTTCAAAACTATTTAACTTATTATTAATTCCAACTGTGGTATGTATAAGAAGTAAGAAGAGAGATATGCATGCAATGTCACTGCTGGGTTCATTACACGTGTCTATCACCACAGCAGCTGCCACGTTAGCCCACAATTACTTGAGGTGTGACTCACCATTTCATGCTCATCTTAAAACTGCCCTTTCGGTTTCTCATTCATCAGCTACTACTGTCAAATAGTACGTGTCTGTCTGTCTGTCTACACCAGTAAGAAATACAAACACCATTTGGAAACCCCCCCCCCCCCCCCCCATGGATCATGTTATATAGAAAACTTACATTATTACTATTATTACCATTTGGAAAGCCAAAATACAAACAAACATATGATTGAGTTGCATGAATAATAATAATATAGTATATCAAACAAACAAAAGGGAAAACATGTCAATCAATCTGTACATATAGATATGGCCATTGAGTAGTATGGCGCCCCTTCTTCCCTTCTTCATCATCCATCAAATCGACATTCTTCCCCTTTTGCTGTCCAACCCAAACTACAGAACCAAACCTTTTTCCTTATAATCATCCTCTTTACAAGTGTAGAGTCCCCAAATCCTTTTTGTAACTTGTTGGACACACTTTGCTCTCTCTCCTTCTCCTATGCAAAGAAATACATGCCCTCCCTTCCTTCTGTAGAAATATCCACTGGCATGGTCAATTTTATTGACAATGTTTATTACACCAGCATAAATGAAACACATAAATAAATGTCATATAAAAGGATTTACTTTTTTACCATAGCTGATCAGAAAGAAAGAAAGAACCCACACCAACTACCATCATCCCTTCATTGATCTTGTCCAGAAGAAGCCTTTCTTTTTGGCCAACTGCTGGTTCTCTGACAAGGATCTACTAGCCTTTGATCCAAACGAAAAATGCCTCCTCAGGAAAGCTTTTGATGAAGGGCTTTTCATGCTCGAACTGGAACCCAACTTAGGACCTTTCCCTTCACGCCCTGGTTTTACATTATCCAACATTGACGAATCACCATCAACATCACTATCCACCACCCTCTTCCTCGATTTCTTCTTCTTCGCCTTCCTCTCCAGTTCTGCTTTCATGGCTTTCTCAGACAGCTTTAGCGTCTGTTTCTCTCCTAGCGTACAAATTGGGCAACAAGGATCATACTTGGTCATTTCATGCGTCAAAGTCTCCAGGCATTCCGCATGGTAAACATGCCCACATGTTAAAATCGCTACCACGGTAGCTCATTATTAGCGATAAGCTTCTGCCCACTCCACAAGGATCTATCCGTCAGGAGCTTCAAGCATATTCCACATGCTTGTAGATCCATAGAGGAAGAAGCAGATATTTGACTGTTCCCTCTGGTTCTCCCGCGATGAGAACCCATTGACTGGGTGTCGAAGGACCACCCCTCCCTATGAGATGTGGCCATAAGTTCAGAGAATGCAATCATTGACCAACTGTCGGAAGATCCCCCATGGGAACCACGAGTAGACTCATTGCTCCACGATGGGTGTGTAGACCTGTCTTCGCCACCTGTGAACCCATTTGAAGGTCGCTTCAATCCTGAATTTTGGCAATCTGACGCTTGCCCAGCTGACTGATGTCCAGGGGAATGGCAGGCCCATGATGGCCTGTTTAAGCTGGACGGAAGCAATTGGTTTTGAGTAGACGTGGGAGAGGTTGGCATCGATGACGTTGAAGGCAATGAAAGCGATAGCTTGGAGGTGGACTGATATGAAGTTGCCAGCGCTTGTTCGGTTTGCTTCACATTAAAATAGAGGTCAAGAAGTTAGGGATAGTCGAGGCCATAAAAAAAAACCTGACCAAAAAAATAAACTTACAGGTTCCAGATTTGTTTCCATGGATGCATTTCTTGAAATGGATTGATCTGACACAAAGAAAACAACGTCAGGAGCGTCGCAGTATGGAACTTGCTTAACGTTAACACCCAAATGACAACATAGGTTTAGTTCCCAGATTAAAACAATAGCACATGATCTAAGACATCGCCATGATTGGAGAAAATGAATTCAGCACGACTTTTCTAATCAGGGGCGGAAATGGATGTGCATTCGTGAAAACAGCCAGGAAAATAGATAAATATTATTTACAAGATAAAGGCCTACTTAGTATACATACATGAATCAACTTATGAACATTAAAGAGACCAGAGCTGTATTTTCAGGATACTTCTCCTGACACTAATGCTTCAGATCAATACATTTATGCCGTGGTCTTCAGTTGCTTCCAAGTAACATACGGATTCTACACTCACCTGAAACTAGATTCCTTTTTGCATCGGTTTCAACTAGCAAAATGTTCGGAGGAAATTGATGCAAACTGCTCTGTACAGTTATGTTGTACTGTGAACCTAATTTGCCTAGAAGTGTGAGGCTTGAAAAAACAAATGATCTTACATCGCTTGCTAAATTGAAGCAACCGAATGGCAATAGTCGGCAAAACTGAAGTAGCATAAAAACATATCCTTTCCTACAAGGAACTCTTCCAATAGTTGAAGGGACACTATCACGTCACATCACCCTAATCCCAGCGGCAACAGGACCAAAAGACAAGATTCCCAAGGCAGGCGAGTTACTGTACCAGTCACTCACTGACGGTGAAGGACTTAGAGCAGCCGGTAAAACCAGGCTGCGGACCCAAATGCCTTCAGCCCAAGGATTTACTATGTAACGAAACTATCCTTCAGATATGAACAAAACTAAAGCAGTACAAACACCAACCAAGTTCAGATCTGCATAACCACTGCTTACCTGAAGCAGGAGTCGTCACATGCCCTGCTATTCTGTCCGATACAGGAGACTTCTGCAATGTATGCCTCCCAGCACTGTTTGATGGGCTCCCATCTTCTGATGCGTATGTTGATCCATATTTAGCAGCTGATTCGTCGTTTCCACTGGTTCCATTAGAAAACCAGCTAATGGAAGTGTCTTCCCCAGCTACCCGGCCCCTGTTATCCCACCTAAAGCTCCATGATGGAGAATGCCGAATATTCCTGTGCAATATATCACTTCCAGGTCCATGCACAATATTTTTATCTCTAGCAGCAATGCAACAAGCGCCTCCCATTCTCAAGAACACTGCAGAAGACAGTTCTAGTACGAAGACAGAATTCTCAATCGCGTCCTCAAGAGTCCATACCCATACCCAACAGCGATAATATCACCATCACTGATAGAGAAAATAACCCAGGAAACCTTTTGTTTATCTGCAAGACAGACGAAGACAATAAATGAATGGTTAGAATTTTTTTAGATCATTAATGTGATACCCATGGAACCATGTGTAAGTTCACAAAGGAAAACAGCTGAAAACCCTTAAAAGGAAAACAGAATGGCTTCCCCAGAAAACGACCAAAAGTCCAAAACTAAAAACGAAACTAAGGAATACATCCTAACTCTAACCTGCATGTGACCTCATGTAACTCATCGACTCGACACTGCAACCTGAAGAACACCAGAAAGAGCTCCGGCGAGGCAAAAGATGGATTCAGCTCAATAAGCTCAAATCACCCACCGAAAATGTCAAAAGCAAATCAACAACCAAGATGAAAGAAAGTTAAACCACATATCTCATATGGTTTTTAGGAGGTGGAAAGGATGGTGTTTGTTCTTCATCGAGGAGAAGTTGTAACTGAATGGCTTCATCTAACCGGACAATCCGCCAAACTATAAAGTTGAAACAGATAATATCGAAGAGCCAAAGAACACAATAAGCAAACGAAATTAAACAAATAATAAATGTCTATAGGGGTTTCCTTCTCTTGCTAGCAAACTCACCGTTCACACCAAACCCTTACCAACCAAAACAGCAGTCACTATAGGTAACAAACAAACGAGAAATTAATAAATAAATATACATATATGGCAGCCGGAAAATCGAATCAAATCCGCCTACTGTTTAGGCGGCGAGAAGAGTGAGTCCAAAGTCAGTAATCGACTAACAATAGCAAAATGAAAAACAAATCTGAAACAAATATCCATGGCCAAAAATCTAGACAGAGAAAATATTGAACAAGCGAGTAAGTCGATCCGATTCTATTTCGGAGTAAAACAAGGAAGAAGAAGGAATCGATTTGTTTGGAATTGAAAAAGCAACAGAACACCGCACCTGATACGAAATGAAAGGGGAGATGGAGATGGAGATGGTGAGGAAGCTTCCTCAGCGGCCACAGAGAAAAGCCATGGCTGGTGCAGCGAGGAGAGAAAATGGAGTAAACAGTGTGTTGTAGAGGTGATGAGAAAGACTAAGAGAAAGTGAGCGAGAGGAGGCTGCTGCTTTGATTTTGATTTAGCTTTAGCTTTAGCTTCTCTATTCTTTTCTTTTGGTTTACAGAAAGTAGAGTCTAGAGAGAGAGAGAGAGAGAGAAGACAGAAGTAGAGAAAAGAGATGGGGAAAATGGAAAGTCGTTTTAGACGGTTTGGTTTGGTTTGGTTTGGTTGACAGCTTTCCGTTTACTTACGGAGTCTGCCGACGTCTCCTCACCACCTCCTCGACACCTTCTTCAATCTTCCAACTTGCCATTTCCCACTCTTTTTCTTCTTTCTTCAATCTACCAAAGTTAGAATATTATGGGCATTTTACTGAAATTTATTATTATTCAACATAGATTATTTTTGGACTCCTTTTAATTGTTTCACTTGTTGTAATTGACAAATCCAACCAAAGAAATTGGCCAACTCTTCTATCAACTTTAACCTCAATACCCAAAATCTGTTCATCACCCAATACCCAAAATTTGGTCTTCATACATTAAATTTGATTCTGACCTAGTTCTTGAAATTTGGTCTTGATCCAATATTTGAAATTTGGTCTCATCTACTTCTCCAAATTATGTCTTGATCCAATACCCTAAATATGATCTTGTCCCAGTTTCTAAAATCCGATCTCAACCTAGTTCCTGAAATTCAAGACCGATCTAGTTCCCGAAATTCACTCCTGACCTAGTCTCTGAAGTTCGATCATGAACTAGTTCTCGAATTCGGACCTGATCTAGTTATTGAAATTCGAGACAAATATAGTTTCTGAAATTCAGTCTCTATCCAGTTCACGAAATCCAATCCCAACTTGGTTCCCAAAACTCGATCACAACTTAGTACCTGAAATTTGGTCCCGACCTACCTCATGAGATTCGATCCCGACCCAGTTCGCAAAAATTGAGTTTACCCTACTTCCCAAAATTTGGACCCAATATCCAAAATTTGGTCACGACCAATCACCTAAAATTTAGTCCCGGCCATACACCGAAAATATGGTCTTGGACTCTTGGCTTAGTTCCTGAAAATTCAATCTCGATCTAGTTCTCGTAATTCGTTCCTGACTCTATTCTTGAAATTTGGTCTCAAATAAGTTCCTAAAATTCGATCTTTATAGAGTTCTTGAAATTCAATCCATATATAAGTCCTCAAATTAGGTCACGGCCCAATTCATGAAATTCAATCTTGACATGTTCCTTTAGTTGTGTATGAGAATATAAGGGTATATTTGTAATATTTGGTTTAGTTAGTAGTAAGTCAGCTAAGATTATAAAGGGTCTTATTCCCCTTATGTAACTACTTTTGGATAATACAATTCATTCTCATTCAAATATGGTATCAGATGACAAAACGCTCTCGTTTCTCTACTCATAGTTAACACGTTTTTTCCTCCAAGAAAGTTCTTTCTTTCTTCTCTTCAGAAGTCGTTCAAACTTCGTGTTTCCTCCTTTCCTCTTTCCAGATCAGTCGATTTGTGTTTGTGCCTTCTTCTTATCTACTTTCGAGATTTGTGTTCTTGCTCTCTCAATGGTGAGGGCTCATTCAAGCAATCATATTTTGACAGCTTCTCTCGTGAACGTCAATCACGCCTATTTCATCAACTTCGACGACAATCCATGAACTTTGTTGGTTTCGTCGATCTTGATGGGAGCCACTGATTACTTCTTGTGGGCTCGATCCATGCGTATGGATTTGATGACGAAAAACAAGGCCGATGTAACATCCCCATCCAAATGACTTGGTTTTGAGAATTTATTGGCATCAATATTGATATGAACTCCCAACAAAGTCTAAGATGTTTCGGGATAGGAGGGGTAGAGTTTCCATTGGGCTCCAGGAAAAAGTTCCTGAAACTTACAGTACATTTACGTAGTTACTTACACGACGTGTAAGTGGTCGTGTAAATGAAATAGTGTAAGTGCCCAATTCATATAAATCTAACTTTTGACGAGTTTCTTCATCTTTCTCAAAATCCTAATAGCTCGAGTTTTCCATTGGCGAACCAAAAATTCCCAAACTTCAATCTTCGATTCTCGGAGATTGTTTCTTTCTAGGCATCGTTTCTTTCTATGACTTCCTAAGAGCGAGGAGAAGAGATCTCTAATCTCGGTAGTGGAACTACAATTTTTAGAGGGAAACTGTTTTCATATGTGGATCTAGAAAACAACTAGAGCCTCATCTTTTATTCCAGGTGAGGAGTTCCAATTTGACTTAGTGAATTTTAGGTTTTGCATGAAATTGATGAGAGTAAAATTGGGTGTAATTGATGAAGATTTTTTATTGGTTGTTTGATTGATGATTGTGATCATTATGATGTATTGATTGATCACTGAAATTGTTTAGACATAAATAGAAATGAGAGTTAGGAAAGAACTCAATTTGATTGGATTGTTCATATGGTAATGTTATCTGTTGTGGTTAGAGGAGGATGATCCTAATGAAGGATGAGTAGATGGGTGATCCTAGTCACTCATCGAAAACTACCCCTATTTCTTTGTTTATGTAGGTGGGTTGACCGATGGGGGCTAGGAAATGACTACCTGCATAGGGACAATGAGCGTTGCACAATAGTGCAACGACTTGCCAGACAACAAGCGTTCTGTCATGACAACGAGCGTTGTGCCTCTTCAGGGCAACGAGCATTGTTCATGCGTAACTGTTGTTGCCTTCTAAGTTTGCAACAACCGTTTGGAGTTGGCAATGATCATTGTGACCTACAGTTTAACAATATAAAATCATGGGAAACGCACAGCAGCGGTTTCTAGTTTTTTTTCTCGATTCCTGAAGCTCCAGAGGCGACAAAGGAGGGTTTTTGACGAGTAAAGGTCCTAGAATTGAAGGAGAAACTCAAGGAGGCTCGGAGAACGGTCGATGGAGATCTCTTGGGCGCGTCTCGATCTTTGATTTAAGGTAAGGGTCGCCCTGATTGTTGAGCTCATCTCCATTTCGTGAAATCCTAGTTCTGATCAAGTTCGTGATTTATTTGTTGGAAGGTGTGTGCAGTTGTTGTGGGTTTATGTAACATCCCCGCCCAACCGAACGATTTGGAACTCGAGTTTGGATGGTTGAGACATTGGAAAAATGTTCCTGAGGCCCCATCGAAGTCTGGGACGTTCATAATTGAGTCGTGTTTAGGGCTGTTGACGAACCAAGCTGCTCGTGTTCGGCTCGGCGTTCGGCTCGGAAAAAGCTCGCCCGTGACTCGGCTCGAAACGAACCGAGCTGGCTCGCGAGCCAGCTCGTTTATAAACGAGCCGAGCTCGAGCTCATGCCTGCTCGGCTCGGCTGGCTCGCGAGCCAGCTCGGTTCGTTGGCTCGAACAATGCAGCTCGCGAGCTGGCTCGTTAGAGCTCGTTACACAGCTCGTCGATCAGCTCGAGAATGGCTCGTGAGCTAGCTCGATTAAGTAGCTCGTGAGATAGCTCGATTTTGGAGCTCGCGAGCTAGCTCGATTTCGGAGTTTGCGAACTGGCTCGATTGGCTCATGAAATGACTCGATTTTGGCTCATGAAATGGTTCGATTTTGGCTTGATTATTTTTAAAAATTCTAGATCTTGTAAACAATAATATTCATTTTGACTTTTTAGTATGCCTACAAATTGATGATAAGTAATAATTCAGAAAATTGAGTAAGTTCGAAATCTTGCAAATGAGCTCGATCCGAGCTCGAGCTCGAAAGCTTGCAAACGAGCTCAATTCGAGTTTAAGCTCGTTTACGTTCGTTAACGAGCCAGTTCGAGCCGAGCCGAGCTTGCAATCGAGCTCGTTTAGACTTGTTAACGAGCCAGTTTCGAACCGAGCCGAGCCGAGCTCGAGCTAAAAAAAATTAGCCGAGCTGAGCTCGAGCTCGATTGATCAAGCTCGAATCGAGCTCGAGCCGAGCTCGAGCCAGAGTTCAAACCAAACGAGCCGAGCTCGAGCTGGGCAAACTCGGCTCGGCTCGGCTCGTCAACACCCCTAGTCGTGTTAAAGTTACAAGCGAGTACGTGAAATTTTGTCAAGGTTGGCAGACTATGATACACGGCCGTGTATCAGCAATACACGTGGTGTATCTGTAATACACGCCGTGTATCATGACCTGACTATAAAATACAGGTTTTTGACGGAAATCTTCAACGTCTTTCTCACTCTCTCTTTCCTCCCGAAAACCCCTTTGACGAACCAAAAACCACCAAACTTCAAACCTTGATTCCGGGAGCTACAGAGGTCTGATTGGCAATCCGTTTCTTGCTACACGTTCCTTGTGACGAGAGGAAGAGATCCCCTATCTCGGTTCTGGATATTTTGGAGTTAGGAGCTATCAGTGGCAGAAGGAAGAAGCTACGTTTTTGGTGCTGTAGAGCTTGGCTGTTCGGGTTTCTAGAATGTGTTTTGAGCCTCGTCTTCTTGTCAGGTGAGGGTTTAGCGTACGATAGGTAGTAATGGTCGGTGTGAGAATTTGAAACTCTGACTTAGATAAATATAGGTTTTGCATGAAATTGAAAGAGAGTAAAAGACGATAACTACCCTGTAACTGAATGCTATGTGTTTATGTTGTTTGTCGATTGATGGGTGATTGTTATTTAATGAATTGGTTGATGATTGTTGGCTGTTGTGATGCGTTAGAATTTGGGGAAATTGATTAATAATGATAAACCGATCGGAACTAGTAATGAGAGTAGGAGGGATGGGTTGTGATCATTTATTCATATGTATATCTGTTGTATCAGTTTGTGATTGCAGGAGGGTGGTCCTGCCAATGTGGGGTCGCCCTTTTAAATGATGAACATGTGGATGGCCTTGCCAATATGGGGGTGATCCTATGAAGGATGAATAGGAGGGTAACCCTAAGACTCACAACATGGCTATCCCTGTACTTGCAGGTGGGGGTGGCCGGTTGATGAACTGCAGAATAGGGTATCAAATAACTACTAAGCTAGAAGCTAAGTAGATCGTATTCCACGGGTCTTCTAATAATCGTCTACTCAAATGTAAAGGCAGATTACTCAGGTTTAACACGTTGTGCGTGGTGTGAGTTCCACGACTTCTATTCTAGAAAATGCAAGCAAATTAAAACTAAATTGAATGATTGGTTGACTTAACAAAGATGACAGACAAGCTTAGACTTCGAATCCCCCTTAGTTCACCAGAGCATTGGCAATCAACAGACCAGCGGATTTCAATTCTCGTTCAATCAATTCTAAGACACCACCATAACTCCCGACCCTTAGGTTTAAGACTGGTGAACGTTCGTTCTATCCGATCTAGCTACCAAGATTAATTAGCCGCCCGAGTACGATCGCTTCTTGCGACGACTAAACTAACTGGTGGAATTACTAACGATTTATGAGTTACTCTTGCAATGGATTAACCCTAACTGGTTCCTACGAAAGGCACACTCCAATGAATAGGTTAATTGTTGATTTGGTGTTTTAAAGTGAGGTGAGCGTTCGCTTCTATCCTCAGCTTAACAAGAATCTAATCTAGGCGATAAGCTAGACAAGAAACATAAACAACGAAGAATAAACCAAACATGAAAGAGAAACTGATTGAACTTTGAATCTAATCACCGCAGATTCGTGACCGCTTTAAAGCCCTGGGCCACTTAGGGTTCATCTAGTCTAAGCTCTATGAGTTTAGCTACTCATGTTCATAACGACAGAATCAAAGACAAAAACAGAGTTCATCATGAAAAGGAAGAACATATAGAAACTGTAAAACCTAATTAAGATGACTCTGGCAAAGCTTCGCTCTCCGGTAATCTTCAATCCTAGCTCCGAGTCTCCGAGGTGAAGGGATGGCGTCACGATCTCTTCCTCGCTCTTCGAACTCTCAAACTCTGCTCTCTCGAACTCCTTAGGTCTAGAACTCGTCAAAGTTCTATTATGAAAAGTATATTATGAAGTATATTATGTGGTATATCTTGATTTTGGGCCGCCGGTTAAGTATTTATACTTAACCCTATCAGCGCCGGATTTGTTAAGGATTTTCAGCGAAAACTTCAGTGTAAAACGCTGGCTTCCGTCGACTGATTCTCCTGTGAGTTTAATGTTTAAAGTTTTCGGCGAGAACTTGACTTTTCGCCGAAAACTTCTTCTTGTATTGCTCTGCCGATTTCTTCTGTAGTTTTTGACGAAAACCTCAGGTCTTTTCACCGAAAACTCTAGTGTAAGACGGGGGCAGGATTTCTGTTGACTTGATTGACTCCTTGGATTGGTTCCGGTGCGGTTCCTCAAGGTTCCAATGCCTTAGACACGTCCTTGGTTACATTATTTGACGGTAAAAACCTGTGCTATCCTGAAAACACTAGAAAACCATCAAATAGACCAGAAACGGGCCAAAGTAACACAAATGGCACGAGATAGAGTAGTTGAGAGAATATTCGCTATTCTACCCTAAAAACCATCTCTTAAGACAAGAAATGTTGCTTAAATGAGGCTGATAATCACGTCAAATCGAGTGTCATCAAATACCCCACACTTAAGCTTTTGCTTGTCCTTAAGCAAACTGAATAGAACACGCTCATGTTCACAAATGATAAGATCGGTTAAATTGAAGTTCAAGCATTCACAATGAATTATTAAACAACTACTTCTAGAACAAGAAACCTAACATGCATACTGATCAGCTAAACAACCTGGTCTCACTAAAAACTGCACACGACAAGTAGTAGTAACCAATCATGCAAGAATTTGACCTGACCGACCAGACTCCTCACACAGATAATATTTAGTACAAGGGAAACTCTCACTCTCTGTGTTTAAGGACGTGTTTCTGCTCTCAATCATTTTCTGTTACTGAATTCTGTCATAAGTTTGCAATTCAACCACATCTCCACCACTGTGACAACACGAGGAACTAGTCAAGAATGACTTCCCTGCTTAGGACTGTAACGAATTCTACACTACACGGTTTTATGATGAGATGGATGATGGGAATGTATGATGATGGCTTTGGTGCGGTGTAGCTTTCGAATAACTTCCCTCGAATCTAGCCTATGGCTTCCTACCGTCTAACCAGACACGGATGGAATAGTGTATGCTCATCCTATGATACCCTCAAGCAACCTAGCACTTTTATTTTCTTTATACATTTTTTTCTGAATTTTCTTTTGACTTCGTTCTTCCATATGTAGGGAGAAGAACGTTATTGAACTGAACTATAAACTTGAAAACTTTTGAGCTCTTTTTTTCTATATTTTTTTCGAATTTTTCTTATTTTCTTATTTTTCTATTTTTTTTTCTTGTGCCAATTCTTTCTTTTAGTTGCTAGAGGGGTTTACACGTCTGGACATAATAGCTAAGACCACCTGTTTAATGGCTATAGGCAAGTTACCACAAACCGACTTCCGGTAGGCTAATCTAGAACTACAACCACATGGGATCAACGGGGAATGAAAGAATGAGGATTGGTTGTAATGTATATCGAACCGAAATAACAGGCCAAGCTCAAGGGTTTAAACCTAATGGATTTCACGTTGGGTAGGCAATCTGGCTTAGTACCTGAATCTAGGTGCCCCTATCATTCTAGAACTCGTGTCATCGTGTGGTCTCGAATAGGTCTCATGCAAATTCTAACTCATTCAAGCGAACAGAAAACCACTAAAAAAGAATTGAAACTGCAAGTTACGTGCAATGGATCAAAAGCTCACATTTGGTTTGCTAGTCGGATTCGTTCATTTTCATGCAATCAAGGCGACAAACAACAAGTGTGATTTTCAAAATTTGTTCTGACCAGGCAATTTAGCATCAAAGTATACACGTTGGTTCTCATGTTCTAGGTTAAGCAGTCTAAGCGTCATTATGACATATTGAACAACAACTTAACATAAAAAATCAAGAACCGAGCAATTCTAATGCTAGAGATACTGGAAAGGAACTACGAAACACATAAAAACACAATTAAGGGCAATCAAGTTCATGCAAGGTTCTCTTGCATCCTACCCCACACTTAAATCGTTCTGTGTCCTCACAGGACTAAAACTAGAGTTGGGAGTAAAATAGAAGAACCTGGACCGAGATGATTGGTGTAGGGGATGAACACGGGTCCTCGGAGCGGGGAGGGAATCTACCGAAGCGACGTAAAAAGTGGTAGACCCTAAGCAAAGGGAATCTACCAAACCACCTACAAAACAAAAACAAATGAAAGATAAAAAGGAAACCGGGACAAGTGTCCCGGATCCACACAGAAAAAGTTGGATCAAAATTCGAAAAGAAGAAATAAAAAGGAGGGACAAGGAAAAGGATACAACCTGATCACTGCTGGTCAGGTGCATCGGGAGGTGGAATGTGGAGGACGCCGTTGACCTGCCGCTGCCACGCTAGCTGCGCCTCGTACCTCTCATCATTTCGGAGCATGTGTTGCTGCATAATGACCCATCTGGCATCCTGGGTGGCGGTGTCTATGACTCGCCACTCCTGGAGTCACTCGTACAGCTCTCCAAGATCAGATGGATGCGGTCGATGCTGAGGATGGGGCACATGGAATGGATCCTGGAGGGGCGACTGCTGTTGATATGCATACCCTGCCTGCTGTTGTGGCGAGGGTATATGATTGTCAAACTTTTGCTCCGGCTGAGGAAGCTGCTCCTCAGAATCATCTTCTTCCTCCGACTCGGCCTCGTGGTAGAGTGGAGGAGCTGCCGGCACCTGTGGACCAAGGTCCAGCTGGAGGTCATACTCGGCCGCTAAATCACCACCTACGGTGTGTACTAAGTGACGTGGGACGTCCAGGCCATATGACTGGCTGAGACCGAGGGAGATGATGAGTCGGCCTACGGAGTTACCGCCAAGGAGTGTAGCGAGGCGGCCTTGGCTTCTGGGTCTTCTGGTGGAATAGGCGTGTAAGCACCCATCCTGGATGAAGCGGATAAGCCTCTCGGATGGTACATAGAAGAACGAGCTCCTCTCTGCTGATGTGGTGGCGGTCCTTCTTTGGAGCAAACAACAGGGATCTACGCCAAACCATATGAATAAAACGATAGAGAGGGTGAGAGAGTGACCTGACGAAGTTATGAGCCGTGGTCTGAGCATCCGACTCTCCAGTGATGTGGCTCCAGAGCTCGTCATACTCCGCTCCTTTGCCCGAGTTGTTCTGCCAACCAAGGTGGTGACCCTCTTAGTGCTCCCGGGGGATGCCGAGATGAGCTGCGAACTTATCGTAGGTGAATTCTTTGTGCACCCCGCCAAGGTAAAAGGAGACGACCTTCTTGTGCTGCCTCCTCTTGTGCTCATTGATGTGCAAGATTTCACTCACAACTATCAAGGTCGTATTCCACGAGGGCTCTCTCAAAAGCTAATACTCACACGGTTCATGGACGGTCTATTCATTTAAAATGAGTTTGGTTTGAAAGAAATGAAATCAAAAACATAAAGGAAACTAAAGCAAGAAAGCAAACAAAATGGTGCAAAACAAATATAAGGAGGTTCACTTGGAAAGATAGCTTCATCATGCTCAAGA
Organism: Linum lewisii; assembly: GCA_034768395.1. Classification (NCBI taxonomy): domain Eukaryota; kingdom Viridiplantae; phylum Streptophyta; class Magnoliopsida; order Malpighiales; family Linaceae; genus Linum; species Linum lewisii. Next base: position 26,074,948 of record CM068304.1, read on the forward strand.
GGAACAAATGCACAAACAAGCCAAACATGATCGAGGTTGCAATCGAATGACCACGCAAATCCCTTCTATAGACTCAATGCACTCTCGTTGCACTAAGTCCCTATCCTAGAACATGTTCCTCAATCTCCTCCACTACCAACTCTTCTTCCGTGTCAAGCTCCTCGGATTCACAAGTGTCTTCTTCATCATCATAAACTTGCTCCAAATGATTGGGATGTCGTTCATTCTCAAGAATCTTTGTGACGAGCTCTATGCTTTGGGATAAGCGGTTAACTCGGTTTGCATTATCCTCCACAATTTGCAAGATCTCTAACATGAAAGGAGGTGGAAGAGGTTTCTCATGGCTCATGAACTATTCTTGGGGAGACTCACTTTCTTCTTCTTCCATGACAAGCACTTCCGGTTCAAAGGTGTCGGTGATGAGCTTCACACTTTGAGTTAAACAATCCAACCGAGCCGCATTATCTTCCGCAATTTGCAACATCTCCTCAATTGTGGGGGAAGATGGAGAGTGTTGTTCATCCTCTAGAGCTTCCTTGATGAGCGTCACGCCTTGAGCTAAGCAATTAAGTTGGTTCGCATTGTCTTCCGCAATCTTCAGAGCTTCCTCAAGCATGGGAAAAGATGGAGGAGGTTCCTCATAGCTTACAAACTCCTCTCGAGGACGCTCACTTTCCTTCACCATTTTCAAGAGCTCCTCTAGCATAGAAGAAGGTTGAGAGGGTTGCTCATAGCTTGTGAACTCCTCTTGAGGACGCTTGCTTTCTTCAACCATCTTAAAGAGCTCCTCTAGCATGGAAGGCGGTTGAGAATGTTGTTCATGACTTGTGAAATCCTCTTGACAATACTCCGGCAAGACTTGATGGTAGGGTGGAGATGGATAGGGACATTGCTTATTCCATATCTCCTCCGTCCTAGCTCTGATTGACCTCCCGTTTGATCCTACGTGCTCCTTGTCACCAGTACTTCAATACCAAAACCTGAAAGTGCAAAGAAAACAACTCCAATTGACATAGAATTGGCCTCAAAGTGGCAACCGGGCAATAAAAGGGCACTTTGCATAAAACATCCATAAAAGCATATAAATCACAGCAAAATGAGATCAAACATGGGAGATCCCTAGGCTAATCGAAGGCTTAAAATGCACCAAATATAGTCACATCAAATTCCCCTACGACTAAGCTTTGCTTGTCCTCAAGCAAATGAATTAGAAAAACATCCAAGTTCACAAATGACAAGATCGGTCCCATTGAGATTCAAGCAAAAACAATTTGGCTTAAAATGTTTCACGAACAAACTAAACCTACACATGCAAGAACATCAACCAAACAAGTCTAGACCTCACTAATTTCTGCACACTTCAAGTAGTGGTTAATTGGGATACAGAAGAACCGACCACGACAACACCAACTCTAATCAAAAGGACTTGAACTCGGGAAATAGAACGAATAAGGCGGGGAAAGGAGAATTTTTTGAAAGTGGAGAATGATCGTGATGTGGCTATCGACTCGACTTCATCCGCTTCTAGATCCGCACTTTACAGACTCTGGCTAGGATCAAGGGCTACATTTGAGAACCTCTTTTTTTTTCTTTTCTTTCCATTTTCAATTTTTTTCTTTTTTTTCCTACTGCATACTAGTGCTCGATTCAACACTTCACTTAGGTGTTGAACCTGCCTAGCTCACAGCTTTTGCCTTTGCTAGTGCTCAACCCGACACTTCACTTAGGTGCCGAGCTTGCCTAGCTTTTCTTTTCTTTTGAGCATTTTCTTCTCAAATTAACCACTTGATCCTTAGCCCCTTACAACTTCAACACAAGATTTCGAATTGGATTCCGTCTATTCTCAAGCCACAATCACGAGGGATCAAAAAGTTGAAGAAAAACATGGAAAAGGGGTGAAAATTCTGATTGCCTTCATCATCTCAGACCGGTGTTATCGAGCGGTACAAAAACAAGTATCAAACCAATCAACAAACATATAAGAGTGATAAAATCTCTGTTCTGGCCTAGACTCATTTGATATTAGCGCTAACATGTTGGTTATAGGTTCTAAGTGGAACAGTCTAAACGTCATTGTGAAAGCTTGAAGTCAATTAAACACCAAAAGTCAAGAACCGAATGATTCTACAAAAGAGGAATTTGACATTCATTCAGGATCATGCAAATCATCAAAGCATGGCATTACATTTCTACCACAAATAATCACACCAAACCTCAAACTCCCCTACGACTAACATGAGCATTGTCCTCAATGATCAGAGAGAGAGAGGTAAGGTGGAACGAAGTTACCGCGTTGGTAGAGAGGAGCATAGGACGTAATAGTGGTGAAAGAGTTCCATGATGATCCTTGGTGAAGAGTGATCCCAATTGCTTGTCAAACCTTATTCAAAAAGCTAAAACAACACAAAAACCTCAAACAACAATTAAAAGCAAAAAATTAAAGATAACATGGGGTGCCTCCCAAGAAGCGCTTGGTTACCGTCTTAAGCTCGACGATACCTGTGTTAAGGTGCCCAACTTAGTACCTCCTTGATGTCAAGTAGCTTCTTCCACGATGAAAGTTGAGCTCCAAGAAACATCTTGGGAGAATGGTAGACTAGCCAATGCACATTGATGCTTGTATAACACTTGATACTTTGGGGTGGCTTGCTACCTTTGAAATTTGGAACTTGAGGAAGAAAGTATGGTAGGGGGCCACCATTGAGCTTCATCATCTCCAAGTTGGTGATGCCACTCAAGGAGTCTTCCGGTTCAAACATGGGCGGCTCCTCTTCCATTATCACCTTAGGGGAGGTTATGAAGCTTGTGTCCGTCTCTTGACACAAGTACTTCATGATCAAGCAAGAAGATTGAAGAGTACTCACAATATTTGGTGGGACCACAATAGGGTGGTGTTGTTCACTTTCGTGCTCCACTCTCGGTGCCACCTCTTCTTGAAGCGTCTCCAAATCATCTCTCACCTCCTCTAAAGGGTCATCATCCTCAAGTCTCCTTGATTCTTCTATCCTCACATCATCGCTACTTGGTGTGTCATCGGGAAGAACATGTTCCTCAATCTCCTCCATTACCAACTCTTCTTCCGTGTCAAGCTCCTCGGATTCACAAGTGTCTTCTTCATCATCATAAACTTGCTCCAAATGATTGGGATGTCGTTCATTCTCAAGAATCTTCGTGACGAGCTTTATGCTTTGGGATAAGCGGTTAACTCGGTTTGCATTATCCTCCACAATTTGCAAGATCTCTAACATGAAAGGAGGTGGAAGAGGTTTCTCATGGCTCATGAACTATTCTTGGGGAGACTCACTTTCTTCTTCTTCCATGACAAGCACTTCCGGTTCAAAGGTGTCGGTGATGAGCTTCACACTTTGAGTTAAACGATCCAACCGAGCCGCATTATCTTCCGCAATTTGCAACATCTCCTCAATTGTGTGGGAAGATGGAGAGTGTTGTTCATCCTCTAGAGCTTCCTTGATGAGCGTCACGCCTTGAGCTAAGCGATTAAGTTGGTTCGCATTGTCTTCCGCAATCTTCAAAGCTTCCTCAAGCGTGGGAAAAGATGGAGGTTCCTCATAGCTTACGAACTCCTCTCGAGGATGCTCACTTTCCTTCACCATTTTCAAGAGCTCCTATAGCATAGAAGAAGGTTGAGAGGGTTGCTCATAGCTTGTGAACTCCTCTTGAGGACGCTTGCTTTCTTCAACCATCTTAAAGAACTCCTCTAGCATGGAAGGTGGTTGAGAATGTTGTTCATGACTTGTGAAATCCTCTTAATAATACTCCGGCAAGACTTGATGGTAGGGTGGAGATGGATAGGGACATTGCTCATTCCACATGGGTTTTGAAGCTTGTTGTTCTTGACCCCACCATTGGCTATCTCCCTCACAAGTTTCTTGGTAGTAGTTGGATGGAGTAGAATGACCATATTATGGATTAGGAGATGGATTCCACCCTTGATAGGTACCATAACCTTGATTTCCATGCCACGAGTTCATCGTACTTGCAACCTTGCTCCCATGAACTAGATGAGGTGGAGAAAGGATAGGTGGATAAGGGACCTACAAACACGCACAACAAACACAACCAAGTAGTACAACAATGCGGGATAACAAAACCACAAAAACAAATAACAAAGAAGCAAAACTAAAATGGAAGGAAGTGAATAGAACGGTCCAATACTAAATGCTTTCAAAGGATTGAGAAAGTCCCCTGCAACGGCGCCAAAAACTTGATGTGCAAGATTTCACTCACAACTATCAAGGTCGTATTCCACGAGGGCTCTCTCAAAAGCTAATACTCACACGGTTCATGGATGGTCTATTCATTTAAAATGAGTTTGGTTTGAAAGAAATGAAATAAAAAACATAAAGGAAACTAAAGCAAGAAAGCAAACAAAATGGTGCAAACACAAAGATAAGGAGGTTCACTTGGAAAGATAGCTTCATCATGCTCAAGAGGAACAAATGCACAAACAAGCCAAACATGATCGAGGTTGCAATTGAATGACCATGAAAATCCCTTCTATAGACTCAATGCACTCTCGTCGCACTAAGTCCCTATCCTATAACCACTCAACCTAGGCTCTCGCTCTCAAGCTAAGTGACTAAGGATGCATTAAAGGTGTTTGATGAAATGCCAAGCTACAAAACCCTCTCCTATGACTCTATGACCACTAGGCTAGACACCACACTCTCATGTCAATGTCTTAACACTAAGAGAATCATCAAAAGACTAATCAAAGTTCAATTGAATGAAAAACCTAATGCACACCAAGTGTTCGATAAAATGCACAAGAGAGAAATCATGCAACTATGGTTGAATTAAGATGATCTAATCTCTTAGAACATGCTCTCTTCTAGACCTACAAACCATGTAATCTAAGCACTGGTGAAGCGCCCGGTCGTTGTTCGGACGTTTGACCAAATAACTACTAAGCTAAGAAAAAGCTACAGCAGATCGTATTCCAGGGGTCTTCTAAGATTGACTACTTCAAAACTGGCAAAATACTAGAAGGCAGACAAGTTGCGCGTGGTGTGAGTTCCACGACTTCTAATTCTAAGAAATGCAGAGAAATTAAAACAAATTAAACTAAAGCAGATTGGAAATTAGGGTTTGAAAACAAGGATGACAAACGAACTTAGACTTTGAATCCCCTTCGTTCCCCAGAGCATTGGCAATCAACAGATCAGCGGATTTTGATTCTCATTCAATCAATTACTAGGACATCACCATAACTCCTTACCCTTAGGTTTAAGACCAGCGAACGTTCGCTCTATCCGTTCTAACTACCAAGATTAACTAGCCGCCCGGGTACGGTCGCTTCTCGCAACGACTTAATTAACTGGTGTAATTACTAATGATTAATGAGTTACTCTTACAGTGAATTAACCCTAACTGGTTCCTACGAAAGGCACGCTCCAATTATAAGGTTAATTGTTCAATTTGATGTTCTAAAGTAAGGCGAGCGTTCGCTTCTATCCTTAGGTTAACCAGAATCTAATCTAGGTGATCAATCCAGACAAGAAACATGAATAATGAAGAACAAATCAAACATGAAAAAGAACTGATTGAATTTCGAATCTAATCACCGCCGATCCGTGACCGCTTTAAAGACCTGGGTCACTTAGGGTTCATCTAGTCTAAGCTCTAACGAGTTTAGCTACTCATGATTATTATAAAAGAAACAAAGACAAAGAAAGAGTTCATCATCCAGAGGAAGAACAGAAAAGAATATGAAAAACCTAATTTAGACGACTCTGACAGACTTCGATCTTCGGTAACTACACTCCTAGCTCCGGTTCTCCGAGATGAAAGGGATGGCGTCACGATCTCTTTCCGGCTCTTTGAACTCTAACTCTTCGCTCCAGAACTTCAGAGGATTCTGATTTGAAAAGTATTTTCTGATGTAAATTATGAGGTATATCCTCTTTGGGCCGCCGGGTTAAGTATTTATACTTAACCCTAACTGATCCGGATTCCTCTAATATTTTCGCCGAAATTCTTGAGGAATTTTCGGCGAAAATTCCTTTGCAAATGAGGGGGTATTTTTCACTCTTCTCTGGACTCAGTTTTCGGTTCGAACACTTGATCGATTTCGCCGAAAATTCCTTTGACTCGACACCAGTTGATTTGTGATGTTATTTTCGCCGAAATCAATAGGTAATTTTCGGTGAAAATATCTTTGTAATCGGGCAGAATTTTGTTTGACTTTGATTGGCCCCTTTGATCGATTCCGGTTCAGTTCCTCGATGTTCCAACGCCTTAGACACGTCCATGGCTACTTTATTTGACGGCAAAAACCTGTGCTAACACAAAAACACTAGAAAACCATCAAATAGACCCGAAACGGGCCAATGTAACACAAATGGCACAAGATAGGGCAATCGATTGAATATTCGTTATTCGACCCTAAAAACCATGTCTTAAGCAAAGAAATGTCGCTTAAATGAGGCTGATAATCACGTCAAATCGAGTGTCATCAAATACCCCACACTTAAGCTTTTGCTTGTCCTCAAGCAAACTGAATAGAAACGCTCATGTTCATAAATGATAAGATCGATTAAATTGGAGCTCAATCAAACACAATGAATTATTAGACAGCCCGATTCTAGAACAAGAAACCTAACATGCATACAGATCAGCCAAACTACCTGGTCTCACTAATAAACTGCACACGACAAGTAATTAGCAACCAATTATGCACGAATTTGACCTGACCGACCAGACTCCTCACACAGGATATATATAGTACAATGGGAACTCTCACTCTCTGTGTTTAAGGACGTGTTTCTGCTCTCGATCATTTTCTGATACCGAATTCCGTCATAGGTTTGCATTTCGACCACATCTCCACCACTGTGACAACACGAGTATCTAGTCAAGAAGGACTTCCCTGCTAGGACCGTAATGAAATCTACACTACTTGGGTTTATAATGAGATGGATGATGGGAATGAATGATGATGGCTTTGTGCGGTGTAGCTTTCGACTAACTTCCCTCGAATCTAATCTATGGCTTCCTACCGTCTAACCAAGCACGGGTGGAATAATGAACGCTCGTCCTATGATACTCTCAAGCAACCTAGCACTTATTCTTTTTCTTTACACAATTTTTTTTCTTTCTTTTGAACTTTTCTTTTGACTTCGTTCTTCCATTTGTAGGGAGAAGAACGTTTTATTGAACTAAACTTTGAACTTTTTCTGATTTTTCTTTTCTTCATCATTTTTTTTCGAAACTTTCTTTCTTTTCTCACTTTACTTTTTTTTCTTTTTGTGTGCCGTTTTTCTTTTAGTTGCTAGAGGGGTTTACACGTCTGGACATATTAGCTAAGACCACTTGTTTAATGGCTATAGGCAGGTTACCACAAACCGACTTCCGGTAGGTCAATCTAGAACTACAACCACATGGGATCAACTGGGAATGAAAGAAATGGGAAATGGCTGTAATGTATTATCGAACCGAAAGAACAGGCCAAGCTCAAGGTCTAAACCTAGTGGATTTTATCGTTTGGTAGGCTATCTGGCTTAGTAGTTGAATCTAGGTGCCCCTATCCTTCTAGAACTCATGTCATCATGTGGTCTCGAGTAGGTCTCATGCAAATTTTAACTCATTCAAGTAAACAGAAAACCACTCAGAAAGAATTAAAATTGCAAGTTACGTGCAATGGATCAAAAGCTCACAGTTGGTTTGCTAGTCGGATTCGGTCATTTTCATGCAATCAAGGCTACAAACTACAAGTGTGATTTAAAAATTCTGTTCTGACCAGGCAATTTAGCATCAAAGTATACAAGTTGGTTCTCAAGTTCTAGGTTAAGCAGTCTAAGCATCATTATGAAGGTTTGAACAACAACTTAACATCAAAAATCAAGAACTGAGCCATTCTAATGCTAGAGAGACTGGAATGGAATCACGAGGCACACACAAAACACAATCAAGGGCAATCAAGTTCATGCAAGGTTCTCTAGCATCCTACCCCACACTTAAATCGGACTGTGTCCTCACATGACTAATTCTAGAGTTCAGAGTGAAGTAGAAGAACCTGGACCGAGATGATTGGTGTAGGGGATGATCACGGGTCCTCGAAGCGGAGGGAATCTACCAAAGCGAAGCAAAGAGAATCTCCCTACTGCCTACAAAACAAAAACAAATGAAACATAAAAAGGAGACCGGGACAAGTGTTCCGGATCCACACAGAAAAAAGTTGGATCGAAATCTGAAAAGAATAAATAAAAAGAAGGGACAAGAAAGAGGACATAACCCGGTCACTGGTGGTCAGGTGAGCCGGGAGGTGGAAAGTGGAGAAATTCACCGAGCTGGCGTTGCCACGCCAGCTGTGCCTCATACCGCCTGTCGGCGCGGCGCATATGTTGCTGCATAATAGTCCATCACGCCTCTTGAGTGGCGTTGTCAGTGATGCCCCACTCCTGCAGTCGCTCGTACAATTCCCCAACATCCGCGGGGTGGTGTCGGGGCTGCTAGGGAGGCGCCTGGTATGGATCGGGAATGTGCGGCGGCGACTGGTGAGCATACCCCGCCTGATGATGTGGCGAGGGTATATAGTCTTGGAATTCTGGCAGCGGCTGGGGCTGCTGCTCCTCAGCATCATCTTCTTCCTCCGACTCGACCACAGGCTGGAGTGGAGGATCTGCTGCTACATGGGGACTGAGGTCGAGTTCTAAGTCGTACTCAACCGCTAAGTCTCCTCCAACAGTCCTAACTCGGTGTCGTGGAATGTTCGGGCCATATTCATGGCTGATGCCGAAGGAGAGGATGAGCTGTCCTATGAAGTTACCCCCCAAGAGTCTGCGAGGTGGCGTCTTCCTCTTGGTCTTCTGGCGGAAGATGCGTGCCAGTACCCAGTCGGGGTGTAGAGGGTAGCTCTCTCGGATGGCTCGAAGAAGCATGAGCTCCTCCTTGAGGATATGGTGGCGATCCTTATCTGGAACATATAAAAGCGACCTCCGCCAAACAATATGAATAAATTTAAAGAGAGGGTGAGAGAGAGACTTAACTGAGTTGTTCACCCCGAGGCGATCGCCAGGTACGCCTGTCATGTGGCTCCAGAGCGCGTTGTACTCCTCGTCGTCATCATCTTCGCCCCAACCTAGGTGATGATCGTGATAGTGCTCGTAGGGAATGCCGAGATGAGCAGAAAACTCATCGTAGGTGAGCTGCCTGTACACCCCACCAAGATAGAAGGTGACCACCTTCTGGCGTTGCTTCCTCTTGTGCTCCTCCAGATCAAAGGTCGCCCAGAACTCCTGGAGAGCGATGTCTGGGAACTCGGTAGCTATGGTGGTCAGCTCTAGGAGACCGACCGGTGCTAGAGCGTCATGCACGTTCCGGTAGTAGTCCTCATCGTGATCATGGAGCGACTCCATGGAAAGAGGGCGCACGTCAGCTCCACGAATGTGCTGGATCTTCTGGAAGCACTCGAAGTAATAATCCGGTAGACGGGCGATGGTGCAATGGTATCCAGCCCGGCGAGGCAGTGCGGGTGGAGGACCCAGAACGGCAGGTGTGACGGGAGCGGCAACTCCTGAGCTCGAGGCGCCATCAAGTCGCGCCTTAGTCCTGCGCTCATAAGTGGTGTTCATAAAACCAGAATGAAACCAGATTAGTCAAACTTAAACCCTACCCCACACTTAGTAGAAAAACTCAATTTCACGAAGAAATGAGGAAAACCGAGTGGAGGTAAGCAAAGTAGATCAACCGGTAATCACAAACTATAAAACACATGCTTAGGAACAACCAGAATCGAGTAGCACAATCAGGATTCAAAAGTCAAACCGACATTCAAAAGGTCAACATCAAAGCCTATTGAATCCTAACATGGCAAGACTTATCACAACACGGGAATTGACGGTAAAATATGAACTCAGATGGCAAACACAATGATCTTAACGATAACAAGCACATAAGGCAGCCAAATGATCACAACAGTTCAAAGTCAAACCGACATTTCTCACAAAAGTCAACATCACAAAGAATCAATCCTATGCAAAGCAACATATGATCAAATGATATGGAAATTAAGCACGAAACTCCCTAAGCATGCTAGAACAGTTCTATAAGTTCAGCTAACCTAGTTCACACGAAATCATTCAGCACGCAAATCGAGGCAAACCGAAAAGTCAACCGAAAGTCAACCCCGACGAAATTCAGCAATCCATATGTCAAAAGATTCGTATTGAAAAGCTCTACAACTTACCTTGAAGCCATGGATGCTAAAAAATGAACGAGTTGAGAGGAATCGGTGAAAAACTCTGAAAACAAGGGTTTTGGAGAACTGGAGCTGTAGAGCTCCGATTTGAATGTTCTAGGGCTCAAATCGATCGGAATTGGGAGGGGATTCGAGCGGCGGTGGTCGGCGACGGCGGCGGTGGTCGGCGATGGCGGCGGCGGCGGAAAACGGCGGTGGCGGAAAATGGCGGCGGCGGTGGTTTTAAAGAGTGGTGGCGGCGGCGATTTGAAAATGAAAAGGGGAGGGGTTTTTTTTTCGGGTGTTTGAACGAAAATGAATGAAGGAGAGAGAGGATGTTAAATCCGGATTTTAAATGGGAAGTTTGGGTGATTTTCAAAAGAGTTTTCGGCGAAAATAAGAGGGTGGTTTCGCCAAAAATTTCAGTTCAAATGCACTGCCGGGTTTTCGAAGGTAATTTCGCCGAAAATAACCATATGGTTTCGCCGAAAATTTTAATTAAAATGGTTTTTGGTTTTCAAAAATCTTTTCGCCGAAAATAAACAACTTTTCGAACCGAAAATAATGAACAGGGAGATTCAGTGAAAACCAAAAGGCGATTTTGCCGAAACAACGGGGTGGTCTCGCCGAAAATTTTGAACTACTCGGGTGACAATATTTTCGTAAATCCGGCCAACTTCAGAAAATCACAGTTAAATCCACAAAAATCGGAACGACCTCAATCAACTTGCGACTGACTCTATGACACACAGACTCTACATGAAAAATAATAAATCAAACAAACTGACACTTTTGGCTCCCCCGAACCGACTCTAAAATACCAAGTTCGACAATAATTAAAAACAGACTCCAGCCGTGGGTTGCCTCCCACGAAGCGCTCATTTATTAACGTCCTTGAGCTGGACGATACCTGGACGGTATTAGGAGACATCCCAACTTAGATTCTCCTTAACGCTCGCGTCGGAGTTCATGAGGTACAGCTTCGGGACTTCTCCGGTAAGCGTGAATCTCTTCCCGTTTGCATGTAAAAGCTTGGTTCGTCCATCGGGAAGATGATCGATGATCTTGAACGGTCCGAACAGCTCTCTGGAGAGATCATCCTTCTTGAGTGTTACGATGGAAGGAATGAGGACTGTCAGCTTCTTCTTTTCTTCAATCTTCGGCTTGGTATCACCAGGATCGGTGATCGTCAGTACTTCCTTAGGAGATGCTTTCGGCTTCTCCCTCTATACTTGTTCCGGCGCCGGTTTCTCGGAACTAATTGGTGGTGCAGCTGGCTCGGTGGAAGACGGCGGAATTTTTGGCCTCCAGACCATTTGGGTCTTCGTCTTCTTGTTCTTTCCTCGAGGTATGCTCGGTTTATTGCTCGGTGGCTTAGAAAAGGCTTGCAGTTCCTTCTTCTTCTTGAGCGGCTTCTGAACCGAAGTTTCTGGCTTCTTCTTAATAACCTGTTCAATACCTGCAGCAACAACTGATCTAGAGACACTGGAAGAAGCATTAGTAACGGAGTGTACCAGAGTCAACCCCACAGTTGCAACAGCTAGGCAGTGAGATTCTTCATTCCTAGAGTCATATTTCATGCCATCTTTAAGACGGAACATTTTTGTTTCTTTACCGACCCTTAGAGTTAAAGAACCATTTGGAACGTTAATATTCATTCAGTAGTAGCCATGAAAGGTCGACCTATGAGAATGGTAGAATCATCTGTACTAGTATCCATAATCACATAGTAAGCTAAGAACGTGAACGGACCACATTTAGTGACAACGTCTTTAATTTCTCCCTTAGGGGTTTTAAGTGATCTATCAGCAAAGACGAGTTGCATACTAGGCGGTTCAAGTTCTCCTAGGTTTAGCTTTTCAAACAGGCTCATAGGCATGACATTAACAGACGCTCCTAGATCAACTAAACAACGTTCAATGTCAACATCATTAATGACCAAAGGCAAAGTAAAAGAACTAGGATCAGATAACTTAGCTGGATATGGAGAGGCAGGTTTCTTAATACGAATGTCAGGATATCCTTCCTTGTTCCCCTTCATGCCAGTCTCGATCCTTGCATTTGGCAGCAATGCTCTAGGAAAAGGAGGCTTCACGACGTACGGTGCAAGAAGAGGATCATCCTTCTTAGGCGCCGGTTCCTGTTCTTCTTCTTCCTCCAGAGTTTCAGCGATCCTGCGTAAGACAGAACAAGCATCAACAATTAAATTTGGGAGTTTTCGAGCGGTTACCATCTTGGCTTGCTCCTTTCTCGGATTTGGCTCTGTCTGGCTTGGAAGTTGGCCAAATGGTCGACCAGATGCTAGCATGCTTGAAATGTTGTTCACGGCTTGCTCAATTCTTTGTCCAGATGCTATCTGTTCTTGATTGAGAAGAGCTTGAGCCTTGAACTGACTGTCATGATCATCGAGTCTTGTGATGATCTGGCTGAGCTTCTTATCCAGGTCACTGACATTGTTCTCTCTTTGATGCTGCTGCCCTGGATAGGTATTGTTCAGATATTGATTCTGTCGGTTGCCAGGAGCAGTTCCATAATTATCCGGATTGCGATGCGGCGGCTGGTAGACACCTGCCGGCGGATGGTTAGGCTTCTGATCCTGAGCTGGACCAGCCGGGCGGTTATTCTGGTTCTGGTTATGATTGGCGCCAGCATTGTAGGGAGGTCTGTCTTGATAATTCCCTTGCTGTCTGAAGTTACGGTAGCCAGCATAACCATTCTGATTATTAACGAAGCCTTGTTGGATGAAATTTACCTCTTCGGCAGACCAGACTTCTGCCTTACCAAAATTCTGACAACGGCCTCCGTTATGTGCGCAAGCTCCACACCACTCGCAATCGGCAACATAAACAGAGGCTGCCGGCGGCTTGATCGGTGTGGTAGACTTCTTCAAATGCTTCTCTACCTCTGCTTTGATAGCTGCTTCGAGATCTAGCTTGCTCCTTGATCCTTCAGATTGTCGTTCCCAGTTCCTTGACTTGGAAGCACAGTTTACGAAGTGAAGAAGAGCAGCTTCAGGTGTTAGTGTAGTGCAATCCCCTTCAGCCAGAGAATTGACCCACTTGGCATATTCTTCTCGAAGTCCACGAGCAAAGATCTCAGCTAACTGCCTCTGCTCAAATCCATGATGAGGGCAGGTGTAGAGAAATTCTTGGAATCGGTTCCAAGTATCATACAAGCTTTCTCCTTCTTTCTGGGAGAATCTGGCGATGCTGTCCTTGATGGCGGGTGTTCTGGCCGGAGGGAAGTATTCTTCAACGAAGTCCTGAGCAAGAGTATCCCAATCAGTGTAATAGCCAGGTGGTTTGCCAGTAAGCCACCTCTTAGCAGGGCCTTTCAGAGAGAATGGAAAAGCTCTCAGACAAAGAGTGTTTTTGTCAAGGTTTCCGCTCTTGAAAGTGCTCCAGAGATCAAGGAAGTCTGCAAGATGAGTGCACGGGTTGTCTAGGGGCCTGCCTTCAAACTGTAAATCCCTAGAGATCATAGTCAAGAATGGAATCTTGATCTCATAGTCAGGATCTCCTTCAATGCGCGGAACGGCAATGGCAGATCGAACGCTAGTCGCGCTCGGCTTGTTATAGTCTGCTAGACTCTTATGTGCAAGTGGTGGCGGTGGTAATCTATCATCCATGGTGGGAGATGGAGGAGGTGAAAGTGACTCGGTGTATGAAGCGGATGAAGATGACGATACAGGTGAAGATGGAGATGAGGAACTCTCGTTTGGTTCCTCGATCTTGATCGGAGTGATGAATGGATTGGATCTGCCTTTCTTCAGAATCTGTGATCGTAGAGGTGTAGCAGAACTGCCTGGTCTCTCTGCACTCTTAGCCTGTTCGGTTTGAGAGCGAGTCCAAGGACGGTGAGGCATACACCTGTAAACCTACAGATAACAAAGACAAACAAAACCAGTGTAAAATCGAAGTGGATGGAAAGGTGAAAGATGGAAAGTAGAAGAATAAATTGCCAGTTCTTCTTTCGAACAATCAAAAGAAATCCCCGGCAATGGCGCCAATTTGGTGAAGCGCCCGGTCGTTGTTCGGACGTTCGACCAAATAACTACTAAGCTAAGAAAAAGCTACAGCAGATCGTATTCCAGGGGTCTTCTAAGATTGACTACTTCAAAACTGGCAAAATACTCGAAGGCAGACAAGTTGCGCGTGGTGTGAGTTCCACGACTTCTAATTCTAAGAAATGCAGAGAAATTAAAACAAATTAAACTAAAGCAGATTGGAAATTAGGGTTTGAAAACAAGGATGACAAACGAACTTAGACTTTGAATCCCCCTTCGTTCCCCAGAGCATTGGCAATCAACAGATCAGCGGATTTCGATTCTCATTCAATCAATTACTAGGACATCACCATAACTCCTTACCCTTAGGTTTAAGACCGGCGAACGTTCGCTCTATCCGTTCTAACTACCAAGATTAACTAGCCGCAACGACTTAATTAACTGGTGTAATTACTAATGATTAATGAGTTACTCTTGCAGTAAATTAACCCTAACCGGTTCCTACGAAAGGCACACTCCAATTATAAGGTTAATTGTTCAATTTGATGTTCTAAAGTAAGGCGAGCGTTCGCTTCTATCCTTAGCTTAACCAGAATCTAATCTAGGTGATCAATCCAGACAAGAAACATGAACAGTGAAGAACAAATCAAACATGAAAAATAACTGATTGAATTTCGAATCTAATCACCGCCGATCCGTGACCGCTTTAAAGCCCTGGGTCACTTAGGGTTCATCTAGTCTAAGCTCTAACGAGTTTAGCTACTCATGATTATTACAAAAGAAACAAAGACAAAGAAAGAGTTCATCATCCAGAGGAAGAACAGAAAAGAATTTGAAAAACCTAATTTAGACGACTCTGACAGACTTCGATCTTCGGTAACTACACTCCTAGCTCCGGTTCTCCGAGATGAAAGGGATGGCGTCACGATCTCTTTCCGGCTCTTCGAACTCTAACTCTTCGCTCCAGAACTTCAGAGGATTCTGATTCGAAAAGTATTTTCTGATGTAAATTATGAGGTATATCCTCTTTGGGCCGTCGGGTTAAGTATTTATACTTAACCCTAACTGATCCGGATTACTCTAATATTTTCGCCGAAATGAGGGGGTAATTTTCGCTCTTCTCTGGACTCAGTTTTCGGTTCAAACACTTGATCGATTTCGCCAAAAATTCCTTTGACTCGGCACCAGTTGATTTGTGATGTTATTTTCGCCGAAATCAATAGGTAATTTTCGGCGAAAATATCTTTGTAATCGGGCAGGATTTTGTTTGACTTTGATTGGCCCCTTTGATCGATTCCGGTTTAGTTCCTCGATGTTCCAACGCCTTAGACACGTCCATGGCTACTTTATTTGACGGCAAAAACCTGTGCTTACACAAAAACACTAGAAAACCATCAAATAGACCCGAAACGGGCCAATGTAACACAAATGGCACGAGATACGGCAATCGATTGAATATTCGTTATTCTACCCTAAAAACTATGTCTTAAGCAAAGAAATGTCGCTTAAATGAGGCTGATAATCACGTCAAATCGAGTGTCATCAAGCACTCTCATGCATTACATCACAAATGATAGACCAAATCAAGCACATAACATAATTTCGAATTAACAACAAGTCTAGAGATCATCTTCTTACAATCCAAGATCAATCATGGCAAATTTGTACAATCCACCTCTATCCTAGCACAACCATCTATCAATCCAAGGAAACCTAGGAAATCAACCACACATGGCCAATGGTACAAAAGAGAAAGAAGGAGAGATGGTCACCAAGAGCTCCATGGCAATCCTGTTCTTGCAAGCTCTTCTCCCCAAGGTTGTGGGCTTCAATCCAAGCTCCTCACTCCAAATTGCACCAGAAGTAGCTAGGGTTGATGATGGGTTGGTGATGGAAGAAGAATGAGAGAAAAGGGTTTTGGCTGTCGAGTGTTATAAAGTTAAGAATGGATCTCCTTTAATTTTAGTCGGCTTCCACTTTATATAGCACGCCGGAAATCCCTGGAATTTTCGGTGAAAACTTGTACAGTTTTCACCGAAAATCTCTTTGTAAAACACCGAGCGGCTGGCATTTCTTCATAGATTTTCGACGAAAACTCAGATAGTTTTCGCCGAAAACTTCTTCAAAAATTGGATGTCCGCCTTCTGCAATTCTTCTACTCGAAAATGTTAAGGGTTTTCGGCGAGAACTTAGGGTTCTCGCCGAAAACTTCTTCAGCTTTGCTGTGCACTTTTCTCGATTTTGCAACGGCCATATCTCCTCCGTCCTAGCTCCGATTGACCTCCCGTTTGATCCTACCTGCTCCTTGTCACCAGTAATTCAATGCCAAAACCTGAAAATGCAAAGAAAACAACTCCAATAGACATAGAATTCGCCTCAAAGTGGCAACCGGGCAACAAAAGGGCACTTTGCATAAAACATCCATAAAAGCATATAAATCATAGCAAAATGAGATCAAACATGGGAGATCCCTAGGCTAATCGAAGGCTTAAAATGCACCAAATATAGTCACATCACTCATCCAGCTCGAAGGTGGCCCAGAATTCCTGGAGCGTGACGTATGGGAAGCTGTCAGCTCCAAACGTCATGAAGGTGCCAACGAGTGGAGCACGTTCTGGTGCCAATCCTCATCGTGTGCGAGGAGGGAGTCAAGGGACAGTGGTCGCACGTCGGCTTCGAGAATGTGCTGGAGCTTTTGGTAGCGCTCAAAGTAATGCACGGGCAACCGTGGGGTGGTACCCGGCGCGGCCTGGGAATGCCGGAGGAGGGCCGGAGATGGCAGGTGTGAAAGGGGCCGGTGCTCGGGAGCTAGAGGCGGTGTCAAGTCTAGCCTTAGTCCTGCGCTCATTGGTTACATTCCTATTGCATAGCAAGAAAAGAAACCAGATTAGTCAAACTAAGAACCTACCCCACACTTAGTAAAAAAACTCAATTTCACAAAGAAATGAGGAAAACCGAGTGGGGGTAAGCAAAGCGAGTAACCAGTAATTACAATGAATCACAAAACACGCAAGGGACTAGCTAGAATGTTAACATCACAATTAGAGTTCAGAAGTCAAACCGACATTCAAAAAGTCAACATTAGAACTCATTGAACACTAATCATGGCAATTACTAGCAAAAATCGGGAAACGACGGCATAACATCAGCTCTGACAACCAACAAAGTGATACAAACGTGAATGGACAAACATGGCAGCCAAATGAGCAACAACAGTTCATGGTCAAACCGACATTTCATAAAAGTCAACACCACAAATAATCACCCTTTAAGCATAGCAAATCAAGACCGAATGGTATCAAATTTCAGCACAATTCTCCCTAAGCATGCTAGAATAGTCCAAAGCAATCTATTCACCAAAATTCTCACGAAACAGTCGGCACGCAAATTGAGGTAGACTGAAAAAGTTAACCAAAGTCAACCCCGACGAAATTTAGCATTCAACATGTCAAAAGACTCGTAATGAAAAACTCTACGACTTACCTTGAAGTCATAGTGGCTGAAAATGAACGAATAAAGAGGAATCGGTGAAAACTTGAGAAATTAGGTTTTGGCGGAACCAGGGCTATAGAGCTCTGATTCGAACGTTCTACGGCTTGAAATGATCAGGGGAGGATGAGGAAGGGTGCGGAGGTGGTCGGCGATGGCGGAATCGGGCGGTGGTGGCTAAAATGGGTCGGCGGCAATTTTTGAAAAATAGGGGGGTTTCGTTCAAAAAAAAATGATGGGGGAGAGAGAAATGGGTCCGGGAAAAATAGAAAAAGGGGGAAAGATTTTTTTGGATTTTCTAAAATTTTTCGGCGAAAGAAGTGCAATTTTTCGCCGTAAAGTTTAGTACAAAACATCTGCCGAATTTCAAAGTGAGTTTTCGCCGAAAAGTTTGAAGCTTTTCGCCGAAAGTTTATCAAAAATCGAACAGAAAACACAGTGGGTTTTAAAGAGGAGTTTTCACCGAAAAAGGTGCAATTTTTGGCGAAAACTTTGCACTGCAGCTTTTCAAAACATTTTCGCAATTCCGACAAACTTCAGAAAATCAGAATTAATTTGACAAAAATTGGTACAACCTCAAACAACTTGCGATTGAAACGAAGACACACAAACTACACACGAAAAATAAGAAATCATGCAAACTGACACTTTTGGCTCCCCCCGAACCGACTCTAAGACAAAGAGTTTGACACAAATTAAAAACTGACTCCAACCGTGGGTTGCCTCCCACGAAGCGCTCTTGATTAACGTCCTTGAGCTGGACGATACCTGGACGGTATTAGGAGACATCCCAACTCAGGATCTCCTTAACGCTAGCGTCGGAGTTCATGAAGTAGAGCTTCGAGGTATCTCCTGCGAGCATGAATTTCTTCCCGTTAGCATGAATGAGTTTAGTACGTCCATCGGGAAGATGATCAGTGATCTTGAACGGTCCGAACAGTTCTCTTGAGAGATCATCCTTTGTGAGTGTTACAATGGAAGGAATAAGAACAGTCAGCTTTATCTTCTCTTTGACCTCCGACTTCATTTCACCGGGATCTGTGATCTTTGGCGCTTCTTTGTGAGATGCTTTTGGCTTCTCCTTCTTCACTTGCTCCTGCGCCGGTGGCTTGACAGGAATTGGTGATGCAGCTGGCTCGGAAGAGGATGGCGGAGCAACTGGCCTCCAGACCATTTGAGTCTTCTTTTGATTCTTCTTCCGTAGCCTGCCAGGTTCCTTGCTTTGCGGTGATTGAGAAGAAGAGGCTTTCAGTTCCTTCTTCTTCGGTGGCTTTTGTGCCGTGGGTCTGGGCTTCTGCTTGACAAGCTGTTCAGCACCTGCAACAACAGTTGATCTAGAAACACTGGAAGAGACATCAGTAACGTGAGGTTCAACTCCACAGTTTCAACAGCAAGACAGTGAGGTTCTTCCTCCATAGGAGTATATTTCATACCATCCTTAAGGCGGAATGTTATTGTTTTCTTACCAACCCTCAAGGTCAAAGAACCACTCGGAACATTGATTTGCATTCCAGTTGTTGCCATGAAGGGTCGACCTATAAGAATAGTAGAATCCTCCTCGCTAGTATCTATAATCACAAAATCAGCTAGGAAAGTGAAAGGACCACATTTAGTAACAACATCCTTAATCTCTCCTCTAGGTGTTTTCAAAGATCTATCATCAAAGACAAGTTGCATGCTAGTCGGTTCAAGTTCTCCTAGATTCAATTTCTCGAACAAACTCATAGGCATGACATTGACAGACGCACCTAGATCAACCAAACTACGTTCTATCTCAATATTATTATTGACTAGAGGTAGTGTGAAAGAACCAGGATTGGAACACTTAGTTGGATATGGCGAAGAAGGCTTCTTGCTACAGGTGGTAGGATATCCTTCTTTGTTCCCCCACATCCCAGTCTCGATCCTTGCGTTCGGTAGCAATGCATTCGGGAAGGGAGGCTTCTCGTAGTACGGAGCAAGAGGAGGATCGTACTCCTTAGGTGCCTCCTTCTTCTCCGGAACTTCAATGGCCCTGTATAAAATAGAAGAAGTATTAGTAGGTGAGTTCGTCGAGTTTTCAATAGATACCATCTTAGCTTGCTCCTTTCTTGAATTCGGCTCGGTTTGGCTTGGAAGTTGGCCAGACGAGCGGCCAGATGCTAACATGCTAGAGATCTGGTTCACTACATGCTCTATTCTTTGACCGAAAGCAATCTATTCTTGGTTGAGGAGAGCTTGAGCTTTGAACTGACTATCACGATCATCAAGTCTGGTGATGATCTGGTTGAGCTTCTTGTCGAGTTCACTAACGTTGTTGTCCTTCTGATGCTACTGTCCTGTATAAGTATTGTTCAAATATTGATTCTGGTGATTGCTAGGAGCAGTTCCATAGTTACTCAGATTTTGGTGCGGCGGCTGGTAGATACCTCCCGTCGGATTGTTTGGCTTCTGATCCGAAGCTGAACCGGTTGGTCGGCTATTCTGATTCTGGCCTTGGGTCTGGTTGGCACTGACATTGTAGGGAGGTCGATCTTGAAAATTTCCCTGTTGTCTGTAGTTGCGGTAGCCAATATAACCTTGTTGATTGTTGTTGAAGCCTTGAGAAACAAAGTTGACTTCTTCGGTAGACCAGACTTCTGCTTTGCCAATGTTCTGGCAGCGACCTCCGTTGTGAGCACACGCTCCACACCACTCGCAATCAGCAACATAGACAGAGGCTGCTGGCTGCTTGATAGGTGTAGAAGACTTCTTCAGATGCTTCTCAACTTCTGCTTTAATGGTTGCTTCAAGATCGAGCTTGCTTCTTGATCCTTCTGATTGTCGTTCCCAGTTCCTTCACTTGGAAGCACATTTCGTGAAATGGAGAAGAGAAGCTTTAGGTGTGAGGGTAGTGCAATCCCCTTCAGCTAGGGAATTGACCCATTTAGCAGATTCTTCACGAAGACCTCGAGCGAAGATTTCAGCTAACTGCCTCTGCTCGAAACCATGGTGAGGGCAGTTGTAGAGAAGTTCTTGGAATTCATTCCAAGTGTCATATAAGCTCGCTCCTTCCTTCTGAGAAAATCTGGCGATGCTGTCCTTGAAGGCTGTTGTTCGGGAAGGAGGGAAGTACTCTTCGACGAAATCTTGAGCAAGAGTATCCCAATCTTTGTAGTAACCAGGTGGTTTGCCAGTGAGCCACCTTTTAGCTGCGCCTTTAAGAGAGAACGGGAAAGCTCTCAAGCATAGAGTGTTCTTGTTGAGATTCCCATTCTTGAAAGTGCCACAAAGATCAATGAAATCGGCCAATGCGTGCACAGATTGTCAAGTGTCCTGCCTTCAAATTGTAAATCCCTAGAGATCATAGTCAAGAAAGGAATCTTGATCTCATAGTTAGGATCTCCTTCGATGCGTGGCACGGCGATAGAAGATCGAACGCTAGTCGCGCTCCGCTTGTTGTAGTCAGCTAGACTCTTCGGTGCAACCGGTGGTAGTGGTGGTGGTACTTCATCTTCCATCTTGGGAGATGGAGGAGGTGAAAGTGATTCGGTGTATGAAGCGGATGAAGATGACGGTGAAGATGAAGATGAGGAACTCTCCTTCAGTTCCTCGATCTTAATTGGAGTGAAAGATGGAGGTGGATTGGTTCTTCCTCTCGTTGGAATTCGCGATTGTCTTGGCGGAGCAGAACTGCCTGGTCTCTCTATACTCTTAGCCTTGGCGTTCTTGGCGGTTTGGGAGCACGTTAGAGGGCGGTGGTGCATAAACTTGTGAACAACCTGCGAATGACAAAAACAAGCACAACCAGTGTAAAATCGAAGTGGATGGAAAAAATGAAAGATGGAAAGTAGAAGAATAAAATGCCAGTTCTTCTTTCAAACAATTAAAAGAATTCCCCGGCAACGGCGCCAATTTGATGAACTGCAGAACAGGGTATCAAATAACTACTAAGCTAGAAGCTAAGCAGATCGTATTCCACGGGTCTTCTAATAATCGTCTACTCAAATGTAAAGGCAGATTACTCAGGTTTAACAAGTTGTGCGTGGTGTGAGTTCCACGACTTCTATTCTAGAAAATGCAAGCAAATTAAAACTTAATTGAAAGACAGATTGAAAGATTGGTTGACTTAACAAAGACGAAATACAAGCTTAGACTTCGAATCCCCTTAGTTCACCAGAGCATTGGCAATCAACAGACCAGGGGATTTCAATTCTCGTTCAATCAATTCTAAGACACCACCATAACTCCCGACCCTTAGTTTTAAGACTGACGAACGTTCGCTCTATCCGATCTAGCTACCAAGATTAATTAGCCACCCGAGTACGGTTTCTTCTTGCGATGACTAAACTAACTGGTGGAATTATTAACGGTTTATGAGTTACTTTTGCAGTGGATTAACCCTAACTGGTTCCTACGAAAGGCACACTCCAATGAATAGGTTAATTGTTGATTTGGTGTTTTAAAGTGAGGCGAGCGTTCACTTCTATCCTCAGCTTAACAAGAATCTAATCTAGGTGATCAAGCTAGACAAGAAACATAAACAACAAAGAACAAACCAAACATGAAAGAGAAACTGATTGAACTTTGAATCTAATCACCGCCGATCCGTGACCGCTTTAAAGCCCTGGGTTACTTAGGGTTCATCTAGTCTAAGCTCTACGAGTTTAGCTACTCATGTTCATAACGACAGAATCAAAGACAGAAACAGAGTTCATCATGAAAAGGACGAACAGATAGAATCTGTAAAACCTAATTAAGACGACTTTGGCAAAGCTTCGCTCTCCGATAATCTTCAATCCTAGCTTCGAGTCCCCGAGGTGAAGGGATGGCGTCACAATCTCTTCCTCGCTCTTTGGACTCTCAAACTCTGCTCTCTCGAACTCCTTAGGTCTGGAACTCGTCAAAGTTCTATTATGAAAAGTATATTATGTGGTATATCTTGATTTTGGGCCGCCGGTTAAGTATTTATACTTAACCCTATCAGCGCCGGATTTGTTAAGGATTTTTTGGTGAAAAATTCAGGAGTTTTCACCGAAAACTTTAGTGTAAAACGTTGGCTTCCGTCGACTGATTCTCCTGTGAGTTTAATGTTTAGAGTTTTCGGCGAGAACTTGACTTTTCGCCGAAAACTTCTTCTTGTATTGCTCTGCCAATTTCTTCTGTAGTTTTCGGCAAAAACCTCAGGTCTTTTCGCCGAAAACTCTAGTGTAAGACGGGGCAGGATTTCTGTTGACTTGATTGACTCCTTGGATTGGTTCTGGTGCGGTTCCTCGAGGTTCCAATGCCTTAGACACGTCCTTGGTTACATTATTTGACGGCAAAAACCTGTGCTATCCTGAAAACACTAGAAAACCATCAAATAGACCCCAAATGGGCCAAAGTAACACAAATGGCATGAGATAGAGTAGTTGAGAGAATATTCGCTATTCTACCCTAAAAAACCATGTCTTAAGACAAGAAATGTTGCTTAAATGAGGCTGATAATCACGTCAAATCGAGTGTCATCACCGGTGAACTAGCCGTTTACCCTTAAACTGTTTGTGTTATGTGGAATGTTGAATGATGTGGAATGTGACCGTAAATGTGACATTGGATGAAATGATGCTATGTGATATTGGATTGAGATGATGTTACGTGTTGTTTTGGATGGATTGATGTTACGTGTTGTTGGGTGAAAGTGGTGCTATGCGGAATAAGGGTTGATAATGTGTTAGTGATATATAGAATTATGACATAGAATTGGATAATGGAATTGGGTGGTGTGATTACATAAATGGGTGAATTGATGTTATGTGATGGTTTGGATAGAATTGATGTTTTGTGTGATGGTGGTTGTTAATGTGATTTATGTGGTGGAATGATGACTTGGAATTGGCTAATAGAATTGGTACATGGAATTGGGACTTGGTTTGATTGATTGGAATTGCATTGTTGATGTGTGTAATTGATTTGGTTATGATGTATGGGATGTGGATTGAAATTGGATTAATGATGGAGTTAATGATAGAATTGATGATGGACTTGATGATTGGAACTGAATGGTATTGATGAGGAATCTGATGGATGGGTATGAATGAGTAATTTGAGGTTTCAAATTCATTGTTGTGTTTAATTGAAATGGTAGAATTGGAAGGAGCCAATGTTACCCCAAGGATATGTGATTGAGGCAGGTCTACGTGGGTAGATCACCTCGGTTGGATACCGAGGATTAGTAATCGAGTCAGGTCTACAGTGGTAGATCACCTTGGTCGAGTATCGATGATTAGTTGCTAACTTTCGAGGGAGAGATTGTGATGTCCATGGAAAAGGATCCATTGAGGATGCGTCTTGGGACCCTCCTCGAAGAGTGGGTGCGTCTATGGCCGGCGGGGTAGCGGGGAACAACTCTATATAGAGCCTAATGAACTCACCTAGCAAATGTAATGATATGCGTGTGTGATTTGTGTATGACTTGTGTATTGGATGTGCTTGTGAGGTGCCTTGTGATGTGCTGTGAATTGTGTTGTTGTGCTGAGATGCGAGATAGAGGTTGAATGGTTTATGATTAATGATGTTGATAATTGTGAATCTGTGCAATGTGAGTGGTGTGGTTGATGTGTGAGTGGAAGTGCTGTTAGTGATAGTGAGATGTATTGCGATGTAAGGCTGAACTGTGTGCTTCATGATTTTGGTTATATCGTTGTATTTGTGAATTGATGATTTGGGTGAATTGTCGAGATTGTGAGTTGTGGGTATCAGATTGAGGAGTGCACTTGTGTGATCACTTAGATAATTGAAAGGAGGAATGCAGTGTATGTGTAAATGTATGAATGTGTGTGAATATGGATGCATGTGTGTGCATTGATGGTGATCACGAATTGACTTGTCATGTGATGCTAAATCGTATGTATGTGATATATTGCTGAACTGTAGGAATGATGATCTTTGTTGTGTGATGAACTGGTTGATGATTCGATGTTGAACTTTGTGCATGTGGAACTCCCTTATATTACTTTTTGTTATGGTTTGTGGATGTTGAAGCGAGAATGGAACTTATGTGATCACCTAGACTGTTTAGGGAATTAAAACTTTGATGGCTGTGTCTGGTTCCATTGTTGGGTGTGTGTGCGAAGTTTGGAATCGCTCTTTCAGGTTAGGTTCAACGCATAGTTAAACCCAATGGGTTCATTCAATTTCATTAGGAAATTGATCCCCTCTTTCCCTTTCAGGTGCGCTTGGTTAGTGAGAGTGTGTTGAGGTTCATGTGCTTTCGGTTGAGTTTAGAGGAGTTGCAGGTTGGAGTTGTGAAGTGAAGATTAGTGGACGGCTTTGGAGTGACCATCATTTTGGTTTTTATATTTCAGTTAACACCTTTGGTTGGGAATTTTGTAATCGCTTGAGTTTTGGATTTCAGATTTTAGTTTGTACTCGGTTTTATTTAATGGAAGCGCTTCCGACGTACTTTTGATTTAAGTTTTAATTCATTTTTCAGTGTTGTTCTTCCTTTTATTTTATTGTTGTATCTTTGAGTGACATTCATACCGGTTCGACCACGGGTAAACCCGGGTCGATTCGAGATGGATGTTACAGTTTACCTTGGTGGAAGTGAGTTCGTGCGATTTTGGGGAGTCAGAAATCTTGGTTTACCAGATTAGGGCTTAACACCGTTAGATAGAGGTTGTGAGGAATTGCAATCTGACTTAGATTAATCTAGGATTCGTGTAATGTGGAGAGATGAAACCGATTAATTAAAGTGATCTGTTCACTAGAACAAAAAAGGAATATGGTCGCAGGCCTTTAGTTGCATGCAGGGTCGCCTACGACTAACTTAGTCGCAGGCCTGCCTAGTTTAGTTGCAAGCGGCCTTGTATATATTACTTATACTTTAATGTTACAATAATATATAAATACTTATGAGTTATGAATAAACATACCATATTAATAAATTTAGAATTATAAATACTCTTAAAAGTTAAACCAATTAATACCCAAACACCAAACATTAATTGCATAACTAATGTTAAATGAAATTAATAGTTTATTACTTCATTACAATCCATATTCCATAAGCACACACCATACCACGAGTACACAATCACCACTCACTAAGTCACTATTAGTCTATCACTTGATTACAATCCATTTAATCATTCTTATCCACTTGAAAACAAATACAACAAACTACATAAAATCTTTAGGATCAACATTTTCTAAATCCTCGTCCTCTTAACTCCCTCATCTTCATCACAATCATCATATGCATTCTCCTCTTCATATTCTTCTTCGTTCCTACAAAAAAATAGTAAACTAACATCATTCATTCGGACTCATACTAAGCAGTTTCATCAAACTGACATCTAGCTTGTTTCATCAAAACAAGATTTATGGTACCAATAAAGTTCAACAAACTGAAGGTGAGGTTTAAAACAAGCTCATCATTTTGCTCATAGCTAAAACAGTATTAGCAGAGCACAGACTGATAATTGATATAGCTAAAATAGTAAACAAGAATAGAGAATGATCACTTAGTTTTCTATCAAACAATTTGGAAAAAAAATTATCACTGAAAACCACGTCATTCATTAAAAGAGACAGGGTATGTCGACATGAGGAAAAAGGAAGACGCCATTTTCTGTCACTGGATTATACATTTAAGAACACAAGACATAATCCAAACACTAATTATAGAACAGGGGACAAAGGACATAGGACATAGAATTACTTACCAATTACTATGTATTGAAATTGGTTGCTTGCAGGAAAGAAGGGAAGAACTAAGAAGTACGAAACGTTGAAGAAGGAAGAAGGAAGGAGGAATAGAAGTCGTCGGTTAAGTTGCTGAGACAAAGGTCGTCGCTTCAGTAGATGGCGACGCTGGACGGCGAAATGACTCGACGGGAGGAGAATTAATTAATCTGATTTTATAATTCACGGAATATTAATTCATAGTGAACATAGCCTAAGTAATTTGTATTATTATAATATAAATTAATTAATTTAATTAATTTTTGACCTTAATTTAATTATCAATGATCCAGGTCTGTTTTTTAAAACGGACGCTCTAGATGAACTCGGAAATTGGAAGCACTCAGTACACCAGTTTTACTGGAGGTACCGAAGAATCCACCGGGTAGATATGCATGTAAATATATGTTAAAATGTTTAATAAAAAAATTTACGTAATTAATTTTTTTATGTATTAGAGGGTTTCATTTCACAAAAAAGGCATGAAATACAAGAAATTTCTTTAAACTATCTATAACTATCTAAGTATTTACAAACTAAATACATTAAAGAATAAAGGCCTAATACCCTCAGATAGCATCAACTATTGTGAATTCCCCAAAACATACACAACGTTTTACGAAATACTTAATTAGCTCAACCTATCATGCACGTAGTTTTCTCCTAGCACGCCGTGAAGTTCCGTCCAAAAACTTGCCACGTAGGATCACGGTGAGAACTGACCATGGTCTTGTGCTGATGCAGATATTGATGACGTGGATATTTGCTGACCTGGATATTGATTTAAATTTTAGATTTTTGGATTTTTTATTTCTATTTCATTTGATGGTCCACGTCAATATTTTATTAAAATATAAAAATACAATAATTAAAATAAATAAATTAATTAATTTTCTCCTTCTCTTTCTCTTCTCATCTACTACTTTTGTCGTCCACAGAACATTGAAAAGCTGATATCGGTCTCTGACGAATTATAAAATGTTGAGCAGGTGAGGTTAGGATGTCGTGGATGACTTTGACGAGTACAATCCAAATTTGTACGAAGGCTGCTACGACCTCCACATGACCTATGGTCATCCGATCCCTCCTAGCGATGAGACCTGCTACTCGATTAACTAATCTTCCACCAACGAGATTGACTACGATCATCCTCACTACCCTTCCCATTCGGAGCCCTCAACTCTAAGTACAGTAGCTATTCCATCCCAAGCCCTGCCAATCGCTTCCAGCCCGTCTGGCGGCGCTCTATATGGAAGCAAGACGACCATTGGGTACGGATCTGGCGGTAGTGGATATGGCAGAAGTATAGAGTCTGAATACAAATGTGGCTATGGTCGGAAGTAGGAGTAGAAATTTGAATACAAGTCCATCAATGGCCGTAAGCAGGAAGCTGAATCTGAGTACGAATCTGACTCTGGCCGGGAAGATGACTACTTCGAAGAGGGTTTGCAGAGTGTTGATGAGTTCGAGAATTTTTTCCCGAAATACCCAAAGCTTTGGAAAGAGAAAGGGGGGAGATGACTACTTCCGATAAGCCATTACTGTTGTTATAACTCGTGAAGAAGATGACCGGATTCAGCTTCGATTATAGCAAGGGTTAGTTCAGAGCATTCTAAAGGTGTAACACCCGCCCCGAATCGACCCGAGTAAACCTGTGGTCGAACTGGTTAAGAGTATTACTCGAAGATACAACAATAAATTGAAAAGAGAAACAACATTGAATTAAAACTTAAAACAAGCGTAAGTCGGAAGCGCCTCCATTATTCAAAACCAAAACTTAATACAAAGATACAAATCAAACCAAGATTTCCTTTACAATCCCAAAGTTCAAAAATCGATACAAAATAACCCAACCCAAAATAGTCAACATAAATCCAAAAGATGGTCAACTCCTGGTCCAAGCCTCCGAAGATCTTCTCCATGCCAACAACACATCGACACTGGACACACAACTGAAGCACCTGAACTTTAACTCACACGCTCTAAGCGCATTTGAAAAGAGAGAGAAACTATGCGCTGAACCTATCCAAAAGAAGCGATCCCAAACTCCTCAAGAAACACCAACAATGGAATCAGACTCAACCTTTACCAGTTTTAATTCCCTAAAATAGTCTAAGCGCGATCACATAGGTGCATTCCTCAATCCGACATTCACAAAACACAATTACAACAATATAATCAGAGTCATCAATTCACGATCACAACAATATATATTCAAGTCATCATGCACACGGTTCATCATCACTTCACAATACATCTCACGATAATGATTCACCCATTTAGCACACACATCAATCATACACATTTACATTGCACACATTCACAGCTCACAACTTCAATCCTCTAAGTGAGTTATTAGACTTCCCTAAGAAATCCAAGTTATCACTCAAGTACAAATCTCCATGCTAGCTATTCATAATTCATATCATCAACATAATCATAAACCATTCCACATCGTTCTCTACACTCAACACACAACACAATGCAATCCACATATCAATCCAACATAGGCCACAACACATCACATATCACTTGACAAACAAGTTCAGTACATCACACACACACATCACAATACACTTCAATTATCTAGGTGAGTTAATTAAGCGCCATAAGGAGTTGTTCCCTCGCTACCCCCGTCGGCCATCACATCATCCAGACACATCCATATAGGATCCTTCCCTGAAGTAGTATACCATCAGACGCATCCCGTAGGATCCTTACACGAAGGAGATATCAACCGACCTTGGCATCCTAACCAAGGGATTCACTCCAGTGAATCGGACTCAATCACAACCAGTATTTCGGGTGGGGTAACGTTGGCTCCTTCCGATTCTATCAATTTAATTCTATAAGCACAACCACACCAAATACACACATCTACAATGCAATTCTATATCACAATTCCACAACTCAAATCCACAATTCAAGTTCACCACACAATTCCTCAATTCAAGTCCACAACACAATTCCACAACCCCATTCCATGTGCCAATTTCATGTACCAATTCCATGTTATAATTCCACACTAAACCACAACCGACAACAATAGGTACAATAATAGAGGTTCAACTCATCCCATCCCATCCTATCTCACATTTCTAGATCAAATACATTAGCCATCATCCTTCATCCCAATCCCCACATCACACATCAATCAGCACAATCATCAGACAGTAATCACAAGATAGTTATCCAGTTTTACTCTCAAGGGTTCATGAAAAACCTAATTCATCCTAAGTCCAGTTTCAACTCCTCACTCTCATTCCTAGACACCTAGTCAACCATACATTCACACAAGTCAACTAACACCGCATAACAGTAACAATCACGACAAAATGAATTTGCCATTCGACTCTCCGGTTTATGCAATCTTATATTTAACTACATAGTCCATCTATTTCACACATTTCATTTAACTTGATCCCTAGCCACAATCCATCTAATTCTGACACCCTCACTCCCCTCAATCATTTAACAATTCACATTCAAGACCTTAACCTTATTACAATAACCATCTAACACGCTATCAACCACCACCACACATAGTATCAATTTCACTCATATCCATCACACAACACCAATTCATCATAACATTGATTTCACTCAACACAACACATAGCATCAATTTATCCAATACCATCAACATCCCACAGATCACAAACAATTTAAGGGTAAACGGCTAGCTCACCGGCCACCCCCACCTGCAAGTACAGGGATAACCATGTCAATAGTCTTAGGGTTATCCTCCTTTTCATCCTTCATAGGACGACCCCACATTGGTATGGCCATCCACTTGTTCATCATTAATAGGGCGACCCCACATTGGCAGGATCACCCTCCTGCAATCACAACTGACACAAACGAGTATACATACATATAATTTGCCAGGTCATAAACCCGTCCCACCTATCTCTCATTACTAGATCCAAACCGTTTATCATCATCATTAATCAATCCCCCAATTAAAATCAAATAGAAATCAGCAATCAATCGGCCACCAACTCATCAATTAGCAAGCACTCAACAATCGACAATCACCAACCATCAACCAACAATCAATTACAGAGAAGTCAACCACTTTTACTCTCTTCCAATTTCATGCAAGTCCTAAATTCAACTAGGTCAGAATTATAACTCCTCACATTGACCTTCACTACCTATCGTATGCTAAATCCTCACCTGACAAGAAGACGAGGCTCTAAACGACTTCTAGAAACCCGAACAGCCAAGCTCTACAACACCAAAAATGAAGCTTCTTCCTTCTGCCACTGACAGTGCCTAACTTTGAAATATCCATAACTGAGATATGTGATCTCTTCCTCTCATCGCCATGAACACATATCAAGAAAAAGATCACCAATCGGAGCTCTACAACTCCCGGAATCAAGGTTTGAAGCTTGGGGAAGTTTGGTTCGTCAAAGGGATTTTCAGGAAGAAAGAGAGAGAGGGAAGTTCTGGAAATCTGTGAAGAAATTAGCCTTTTATAGTCAGGCACAAGACACACGCTGTGTGTCTTCATAACACATTTGGGAGGAAAGAGAGAGGGGGAAGTTCTAGAAATCCGTGAAGAAATCAGCCTTTTATAGTCAGGCACAAGACACACGGCCGTGTGTTGTGGTCTACCTTCAGCTAAGGAGTTTACCCATTTGGCAGACTCAACATTCATCCCTCTAGCAAAGATCTCGACCAATTGTCTCTGCTCGAAACCATGGTGAGGACAGTTGTAGAGGAGCTCTTGGAATTCATTTTAAGCATCATAGATGCTGACTCCATCTTTTTGTCGAAACTGGGAAATGCTGTCCTTGTACGCTGTGGTCCTGGATGGAGGGAAGTATTCCTCCACGAAATTTTGAGCGAGAGCATCCCATTGTGTGTAGTAACCTGGTGGCTTGCCGTTGAGCCATATCTTGGTGGCACCCCTTAGTGAGAATGGGAATGCACGCAAACAAATAGTATTCTTGTCCAACCGCTCTTGAAAGTGGCACACATAACAAGGAAATCTGTGAGATAAGTGCAAGGGTTGTCGTGTGGCTTCCCTTCGAACTAGATTTCCCTGGAAATCATTCCCAAGAACGGTATCTTGATCTCATAATCTGGATCTTCTTCGTTAACTGGAACAGAGTTGCTAGACCGGACGCTAGTTGCGCTCGATTTGTGGTAATCCGCCATGGTGCATTGAGCTGCCATTGCGGGAGGTGGTGGTGGAGCGGTGTGAGGAGTGGGTGGTGGTGAGCCGGAATACTTAGAAGATGAGGACGATTCTTACTTAGTCTCCTTGATTTTGATGCGGGGAAGTGGATCGGTTATCACTTGCTTCTTTCCTTGCTATTGCTTTGCTAGTAGGGAACTTCCAGGAACGTCTATGCTTTTAGTCTTGATCGGCTTGAGTTGAGAACGAGTAGTTGGACGGTTCTTATACCTGTATTCAACCTGCAATTAAAAAAAAACAAGAACAACCGATGTAAAATCGAAGTGTGATGGAAAATGAAAAGATGAAAGGTAGAAGAATAGTTGCCAACTCTTCTTTTAAGCGTGTAAGAAGAGTCCCCGACAACAACACCAATTTGATAGCTGTAAAAATAGTGGTCAAATAACTAACCTACAAGAGTAGGATAGATCGTATTCCACGGGGCTTCTTCTTTACGTTTACTCAAAGTAATTAATAATTATTCAGATTTAATCAAGTTGTGTGGTGTGAGTTCCACAAGTTTCTAATACTAGCATGCAAAGGAAGGGAGATTAAATTAACTACTAAGATTAACAGATTGATTGATTGGTTTGTTCAATTAATGAGATGATATCTTAGATTTCGAATCCCCCTAAGATCACCAAGGCATTGGCAATCACAAGATCAGCAGGTATCAGACTCCATTGAAATAATTCTTAAACATTGTTGTAGCTCCTTACCCTTAGGTCTAAGTTCATGAACATTCTCTACTATTGAACTAGCTACCAAGATTAATTAACCGTATGTGCGTTCGCTTTTGCAACGATTACTAATTGGTGCAACTAAATTGATTAATGAGCTACTCGTGAAACAGATTAACCCTAAATGGCTCATACTAGAGGAGTGATTCCATTGAATAGGTTAACTGTTTAAATCGATGTTCTAGTACAAGGCGGACATTCGCCAACTATCCTTTATTCTAACGAGAATCTAATCTCGGTGATCAGGCAAGAGAAGAAACGAATTTTAAGAACGAATTAAACATGAATAAGAGAAAGTCTGAATTGAAATATAATTACCACCGATCCGTGACCGCTTTAAAGTCCCAGGTCACTTAGGGTTCATCTAATCTAAGCTATAAAAGTTTAGCTACTCATATCTAACAAACAAGATTCGAAAACTACAGAAGAATTCATCTTAAGACAAAGGAAGAACATAGGGAATCTAAAAAACCCAATTTCAGATGATTCCTCGCAGCTTCAATCTCGAGAATCTTCAATTCCTAGCTCTGAGTGTCTTCCGAGATGGATTGATGGTGTCATGATCTCTCGATTGCTCCAAAGTAAGCTCTCAACTCTCTCCAGGTAGTGGAAATCTCTCAAATCCAATGTCGAATGAATTATGTCCCCAAAAAGTCTAATTATACCATCTAAAACCTTTTTGTTGTTGAAAAAGGCAAATTTTCCCGTCTGGGGAGCTTACACGGTGTGTAAGCTAAACAATGTATTTAGCTTACACTGTGTGTAAGCTCCAAAATCCAGCTTTTTGAGTTTTCTTCAAAATCGGTCATTTCCTTGTGCTTGGGCCTTCTTCTCTCGACTCGGATCACTCCAAGGGGCCTAGAATCTCATGTCACTCGATGCTCCACTCTCGCTTTGATTCCCCAACGTTGGTTATTACTTAAAATCCATAAAAACATGTGAAACGGCGTAAAATGTCCCTAAGGCCGATAGGGGAATAAACTCACTTAAAGTTACCCAATCGAGATAAAATCATCACAAAAATTACGTCTAATGAGGGAATAAGTACGTCAGTAATTGGGCGCATCACTGATCATGCTCCCTTATGCAAACTGATTACTCCCTAACTGTATCAGAAGTTGGATCATCATACTTTGAAATCTGCTTTTGTGCTAGCTCCAACTTTTTCTCATGAACCCTTTTTTGGATATCCATATATCAGTTATATTCAACTTCTTCAGCTTTCTCTTTAGCTCTCTTAACTTACCATAAAGTCTAAAGAAAGGTGGATATGAAGTCCTTCTACTTCAAACTCCATCCAGAATATCATCAAAATCCTTGTGATCAGCCCAGCAGCAACTGAAGTACTTAAAAGGTTTTGGATTAGATATCAACTGTCTGCCAAGTTTCAACAACAGTGCACAATGATCCGAGACCAAACAAGGCACTACAGTAACAGTGATCATAGAGAAAGAGATATGATATTTGTCATTCACTAGCACTCGATCCAATCTCATTGAGATAGGATCAGTTTCGCTATTATTACCCAGGTGAAAACAGGACCTTAAGAAAGGTGATCCTCCAACTTGCAATCTCTGGTCATGTCATTGAAATCCTCCATACTATTAAAGCACGACAGCTTGTTCGAGGCTTCCTTTGTGTTTCTTATGGCATTGATATCCCCTCCTAAGAACCAAGGCAAGTTAAAACAATCTAACTTTCTCACCTCCTAATACATATCCTTCCTTCCATTCCTTTGATTAGGGGCATGGATGAATGTGCAACAGAAAGCTTTGGGAAGATCAACCCTTACATGGATAAAGCTTGTATTGTTCTTCAACACAACCAAAGGGACATCAGGCTTCCAAACAAGCCAAATCTTTCCCAGCTCCACTTTATAACTCATTTCCTTGTTCCAACTAGAAAATCTATCTTAAAAAATACTAACTACTTTACTTTTTTGATACGAGGTTCTAATAAAGTG
The DNA here is from genome assembly GCA_034768395.1 of Linum lewisii. Taxonomy (NCBI): domain Eukaryota; kingdom Viridiplantae; phylum Streptophyta; class Magnoliopsida; order Malpighiales; family Linaceae; genus Linum; species Linum lewisii. The sequence goes on from CM068304.1 coordinate 26,109,217, forward strand.
AAAACAATAATCTAAAACTTACTTATGTACAAAATAAGTGTTTCGAACTTTTTAGGGTCATTGAAGCCCCTAATGTTCCATATACAATCATTCATTTACTCCTTCTTTGGTGTTGTTGACCAGTCAGCACATGTCCTTTCAATGGGGATGCAATAGCTCTCTCTATATAGTTCCCCAGCTTCACTCTACTTAGCTTCCTCGAAGAGTCCTTCTCTCCATCAATACTCTCCTATGAACCAGAATTAATATCACTAGGGCTAAGGTTATCCTCCTCCACTATAACAGTTTTGGGAATAACCTCTTGAGCAGGTGATACATCCACCTCCTTAGAGGTCTTTCCATCATTGCCCCTCCCCCCCTTTAATAGGTTGTGATCCAACAGCTCCATCAAGTGATCCCTTATCTCCCATACGAGACTTAGGATCATTGCCTGTGGGGCTATTAGAATCAACTAAAATAGACTGTTGGAGACCTTGTCTCAGTAACTACAAGTCACCGACGACCTCTGTTCCTCTTTCCTCCTTCAGCGTTTCGTACTTCTTAGTTCTTCCTTGCAAGCAACCGAGTTCAATACATAGTAATTGGTAAGTAATTATAAGTCTTATGTCCTTTAGTATAAATATACAAGTTAATTATGATATATGTATGTTCATTAGTAAATACACTCTAGGTACGATATGTAGGGTTGGTTACTTAAATGATCACTAAACTTTGACCAAATAACTCAGTGGCCACTTTTCTTCAAAAAATTTCCTAGCACTCACACAACTTTGGCCGATTATCCTAGCAGTCATTACCGTCTACGGACATCCAAAATTCTGTTAGTCAGCTTATGTGGACACGCCACATCAGCTGCCACGTATGAAGTTCGCCACGTCACTTTTTTGTTAACCAAAAAGTGACCATTTAACCAACCCAAAACTCAACCCAAATCTCAAACACCCACCCAATTACCAAACCAAATCTAATATTTTCCTCCTTCCTCTTCCTCCTCCTCTCCTCCACCACAACCATCGTCACCCTCGCCGGATGCCACCGCCGTCAGCTGGGAAGCTCCGGCCGATGCCGATCTGCTCTTTCTCTTCTATCTTCTCTCTCCCTTCTTTTCCCTTCTTCCTACAATGGCTCACTTTTCCCTTTAGTCTCGATCAATTTCGCTGTGGATCCGCTTCAGCTCTGACTCAATTCCGGTCATCCGCCTTAAGAACTTCAACGAAGGATATAGATTTGGCAAGCTGAATCCTCCAACAATCTTAATCACCTGCTGTAAAAGCGTCAGAAACTCCCCGATGTCCCTGCACCTCTTCCCAAACACCGCCCTCGACGCCACATTGTTCGTCGCCAACAAAATCATCTCGCTCAGATTCACAGCTCCGCTGCCGCCGCCTCCGAAGGCGATGACGGCGATGAGGTCGTTGACCTCCTCTTCCCTAATGGATCGAAACGAGATGATGCGCTTGGGAGACAAGAGCTCAGAGAGGCAGATCTTGCGGAGGCGACACCAGTAGTCGCCGTAGGGAGCGAAGACGAGGCTGGAGTGGTGGATTTCGATTTGGGGAAAGGCGGTTAGTACATGACTCAGAGGTCGAGGAAGACGAAGCTCGACCAAATCGATGGAGCAGGGCAGAGAATTGAACCTGCTCCTGCTGCTTGCTCTTCATTTTCACCGCTGCCTCGGCGGCGTTTCTGAAAAACAAAATCGGTAGAACCAGTGAGTTTTTAAGGGGGATAAAGGATTTCGGGGAATGGAAATGAGGGAGAGAGTGGGGAGTCCGAAGGAAAAAGATGGCGTGCAGAAATTGAGGAAAAGAAAGAGAGAAGGAAGATCGGAGGCGTCGGTGATGCTGCTGGCGTGAACCGAGGCTCCGATGGCGCGAATAACGAGGGAGAGGAAGGAAACTATGGCGACGACGACAACAACGTCAGGGGAGGAGGAAGCCCTGATATTGGTCCCTAAAAAGATGGGAGACGGTGGCAAAGCTTCGGTGGCGCCGACCGGATAGCTCATTGGCGGCAAGGGTGTTGTCGGAGAAGAAGATGGCTCAATATGTCTTGAAGGAAGATTCGGAGCTGGTGCAGGAGGGAATCGATGACAGCAGATCTGAAATCCAAACTCATCCCTCCACCGATCCAATTCACCGAGTTCTTCGCTGATCCCAAACTCGCTAATTAATTTATTTTGTCAGATTAATTTATTTTGGTTGGGTAGGTTGGTTACATGAGTTTAGTTGATTGGGCAAAAAAATTGCCACCTAGGTTAACTTGTGTGACGTGGAATCCCAGTTGGCATGTCCACATAAGCTAACTAACAGAATTTTGGATGTCCATAGACGGTAATGACTGCTAGGATAATCGGCCAAAGTTGTGTGAGAGCTAGGAAATTTTTTGAAGAACAGTGCCCACCGGGTTATTTGGTCAAAGTTTTTAGTGATCATTTAAGTAACCAACCCACGATATGTATGTAACTTAGTAGGAATATACAAGTTAATTATGATATATGCATGTTCATTAGTAAATACACTCTTAAGTACGATATGCATGTAACATAGTAGAAATATACAAGTTAATTATGATATATGCATGTTTATTAGTAAATACACTCTAAGTACGATATGCATGTAACTTAGTAGAAATATACAAGTTAATTATGATATATGCATGTTTTTTAGTAAACACACTCTAAGTACGATACAAATGTAAATTATTAGATATAAGTTAATTTAAGTAGTTCATCGAATTATGCATGTAACTTATTTACTAATAAGTTATAGTTACACTATATAATTAGGAAAACTTAGTTACACAGTACTAAGTTCCCTAGATGTCTACTATTATTATTCGTGAATACTAACCTCTAGCTAAGTGACATACAAAAATAGGTAATTGTAGATGGACAAGTCTTAGATACGAAAGTCGCGACATACTCTTGAGTAGGAGTTCAAAAATTCTTGGACTTTGCAGTCTCTAATGCATCGAATGGAGTGAATATCATCTTCCCTTGTTCCAAGTGCAAGTTCAAGAAGTGGAGACCAAGGCAGGAAGTTAATCAACACTTGCTCACTTCAGCTTTTCCCTCTTCCTATGATGTGTGGAATTTGCATGGGGAGTTAGCTACGGAGTTTCTAACACCGACCGTTGCTACAAATGAAGCTGGAATGGCCGGTTAAGAAGTAAATCTGCCATTATTGGTTGAGGAAACACCGATACTTGAGCCAACTTGTTCTAGAACATGGTGAATGATGCATTTGGAGTACGATCAGAAGAAGACCTATATAATCTAATGTGGGTATTCAAATTGAAATTCCACAAACATCTCGTACAGACCTACCAATGCCCAGATATACGGAGCGAGCACCTAGATGATGATGTCTTCCAAATTTTAAAGGATGGTGAAGTACCATTATATGATGGTTGTACCAAGTTCAAAAAATTATCCTACATGATGCGTTTATACCAAATAACGTACTTACACAATATCAGTGACAAAGCCGTGGCGATGATTTTGGAATTGCTCAACCAGGCTTTATCTAGTGCCAAACTTCCTAAAACCAACTATGAAGCGAACAAGATGATCAGAAGTCCTGGGTTGGTGTACAACAAAATTGATGCATGCAAGAATAATTGTTAAGTATACATAGGAGAAGATAGAGAAGCGAGGCAATGCCGAGTGTGTGGAGTTGCTCGATTCAAGGATGTAGGGAATGGTACTACGATGGGAAAGAAATCAAATCCTCGACCCGAGAAGATGTTTCAGTACTTTCCCTTAATACCTTGGTTGAAGATGTTATACATGTGTGCTTACATAGAAGAAGATATGACTTGAGATGCGCAAAGAATGAGTACTGATGGTATGGGCAGACATCCTTAAGATGCAAAAGCGTGGAAAAGTTTCAACACTCTAGTCTCAGATTTTGCTTCTAAGCCACGCAATGAGCGACTTGGATTAGCAACTTACGGCTTTAATCCATTTGGTACTATGAGCATAAGTCACAGTACATGGTCGTTCGTGCTAATTCCATACAACACCTCACCATGGTTGTGTATGAAGCAAACAGGTCTCATTCTATCCGTCGTTTTTTCTGGTCCGTAGGTGTCGGGTAATGATCTAGATGTGTTTCTACAGCCTTTAATTGAACAGCTTAAGTCTTTGTGGGTTGGCGTTGAAGCTTATGAAGAAGGAAACCGTCACTTGGATTAGCAACTGACGACTTTATTCCATTTGGTATTATGAGCATAAGTCACAGTACATGGCCGTTCGTGCTAATCCCATACAACATCTCACCATGGTTGTGTATGAAGCAAATAGGTCTCATTCTATCTGACATTGTTTCTAGTCCGAAGGTGTTGGGTAATGATCTAGATGTCTACAACCTTTAATTGAACAACTTAGATCTTTGTGGGTTGGCGTTGAAGCTTATGACGCCGTAAAGAAGGAAACCTTCACTCTCCTTGTTGCAATATTGTGAAGGATAAGTGATTATCCTGTACAGTGCAAATTATCAGGATGGAATACACACATTGAGCTCTCATGCCCGACATGTATCAGGTAAGGGAAGACATGAGAGCAATCAAGATTAGAAGCCAGCTTTGGCCGTTGGGAAAACTTTTCCAACCGCTTCATTCAGTCTCGACAAGAAGAAAATTGAAGATGTGCTAAAGTCACTAAAGGGAATGTAACTCTCAGATGGTTAGGCTAGTAATATCGCAAGATATGTTGACCTACCCAACCGCAAGATGTTTGGGTTGAATAGTCATGACTCTCATATGTTGTTACATGATTTGTTGTGACTTAAGAAATGTGTTACCGGTCTTAGTGACAAGAGTTTTGGTAGAACTAGAAGCGTGCTTCAAGGAACTGTGTTCATCAGTGGTCAATATTGGTGAGTTTGATAAGCTCCAAGAGAAGTTTGTGATAGCACTTTGTCATTTGGAGATGATTTTCCTCCAACATTTTTCACAGTTTTGGTGCATTTAATTCTCCACTTGGTTGAGGAAGTCAGACGTGGTGGACCAGTTCAGTATCGTTGGATGTACCCAATCGAAAGGTATATTCTCTATACACGCCTGTCCATTTGCAAAATTGTGTTCTGACCCTGACGCCAAATGTCTTCTTTAGGTACTTGGGCAAACTAATAACCTTTTTCAGCAATTGTGCACACCTCAAAGGTTCAATTGCTGAAGGTTGGCTATCAGTTGAGTTATTCAATATCTCATTGTTACACCCCAAATTTTTTGAATCGTTCTTAGCAAAAAGGGGGGGGGGGACACAAGTTCATTCGAGGTTACACTTAAGGGTTAGTTCGAGTTGGTCGTTGGTAGGATCTAATTTGGAAAGGTGAATCAAACCAATCAGACCGAGTTAACAGCTAGCTGGGTAGTATTGATTAATGAATGACCTATAGCCTGGCTGGTTTTGGAACCAGACCAACACTCAGCTGACCCAGGTTCGAATCCCAGCCTTGACATTTCATTTTATTCTTTTTAAAATCCGCCCAGCACCAAAAGTACGTCATTTTGGGTCATCTTCTTCCTTGGCTCATCAGTTCAATGACCAGCAATTTTTCTGGTGACTCTTCCCAATAGCCAAGAGGCATGTTTCTAGTCTATTCGGGACAAGGAACCCCACCAGAACGTGAAGAAACACGTGGGAATCAAGATTGGAGCGTGAGTCCATTCAGAAACGGACAAAACGGATAAGGAGTTGATCCCACTACGGCGAAAATCTCGGAAAATCGACAACTTTTCAGAGTGCCACCCAACCCGTGAACCTTATCTCTTTTGGCTCTAATAGACTCCCTGAAGCCTATAAAACCTGGCTCTTTCTTCGAATCAAAGCATATCTCTTCCAAAAGCCATCTCTCCGTCACTCTGTCACCATCTCCGACCAAAGATGGGTTTAAGGGTTCTAGGCATCGTCGGTCTAAACTGAAACCCTCTACCAGCTCGTCTCAAACTCCTAAAACTAACCCCTTTCTCAGAATTGAGTTTTCATTCACCAAAATCATTTAATCCCCTCATCGGAGATTGCCAGAACTGCAGTTTGGCAGAACTGCAGATGCAGGAATAGGGAACAGGTAAATTACCTGTGCAGTCCCTCCTTCTTTTTCCTTTGTTATTTTGGCCCTTGAAGTTTTTCCGCATGACAGTTTGATCCTTAACTGTCAACTTTTGGCATTTAACCTCTTTCAGCTTTGACAGTTTGATCAAGGAAGTTGCGCAGCCGTTAAGTCCCTATCTTCGAGTCGACTCTTTAGGTGGGTTGGTTTAAGGGGGTAAATTCCTTGGATTAATTAATTCCTCAATTTAAATAGCTATTTGGTTAAACTTTGTCACTAACCAAATATTGTGATAATTCCGAATTAATCGTTTGACGGGAACCGGATCAACGAGTGAGGTACTCGGACCTTATTTTGGACTCGTGCATGCTTAAATTAAGGCCCTTATAATTCTCGTGGTGATTTACTACTAACCGAGTACTAACCCATCTGAGTTGGTTTTCCCGATAGGTTAGTTTATTCAGTGTAATGAGTGACGCGGATCCTCATTAATTCCGGTTTATAAAGTTATGATGCCTAAGGTTAGAGGGACTTAAGTAGTCCGAGTGACTCCCCTACTTACCTGGAAATTAAGACGGAAAGTCTTGGTTTTGACAACAAGGTGTCGTTTCTACGGAAAGTTCTATCTTTCCGGAACCATTGGTTTTATACCTTATTATGTTTGATTCGACTATGGTTAAACCGTGATGTTATCTAATGATGTTTGGCACCTAGTGTATATAGGTGGAAAGTAGAGCCTCGCTAGCTAGTCCTTAGCCGGGAACATCGATGGATACGGGTTCCTACCGGGTGATGGGAGTTGGGTATTGTTAGCCCCAATCGATTTATGGTAGTCGGGAAGAATAGCGACTCTTGTGAAGTCTCTATTATAGGCTCATAAGTAAGCCTTATCGATGATGGCGTAGAGGTTAGCTAGGCGGGAAGAGGGGACGCCCTATTTCGATGTTAATTGTGGTGTTATTGTTGAACTAACGGTTATATGATTTTTCTGCAGTTCGACCATGGAATTGAGGACCATGCCAGTTTGGTCATATGCTCCTCTTTACTTTTAACATTCCTTTATACTTGAATGTTAAGGACTGACCCCTGAACCACCCACCAGGTCACTTCGCAGCTAATCAGGAGTAAGCGGTGCAGAAGGAGCCTCAGAAATCATGTCGGGAGACTCTCAGTGAGTGGTCAAGGATGTTGGTCGAGTGTTTCTATTTATGTGGAGTGTGTTTTGAAATTGTGTGCTTGGTTTGTAATAACTAAAACTCGTGTGTTGGTTTTGCCCATGCCTTAGGGCCCGCTTTGCGTTTCTACCTTTGAACGGTTGTCAACGACTTTGGTAGTGTGTTTTCTTCTACTTTAAGCAATAAAGGTTGTTTTCAAAAGTTTTAAAGTTTGGGACGTTACATTTTGGTATCCGAGCCAGTCTTCCCTCTGTTTCTTGGTTACCCATGAGATATGGAAGTCGGTCGGATTTTGAAATCAAGAGTTTTAAGAACAAAATAGGATTTTTAAGCCACGTTTTTTCGGTTTAAAAAAAAAAGAGGATTGAGTCAGATAGTCCTTCTGAAGTGCTTCAGATTCAATGTTTTAACAGTTTCAAAACACTCCATAAAATATGATTCCCTCGTTACGGTGCTAACTTGAGAATGTTCTATGTCTCAACAGAGCCAGTTACGACCAACAGCCTCAGGAGCCCCGACAGCCTCCGCCTCCTCCACCCGTGTGACCAGCAAGGGTGGCACCTAACTCCAAAGCTTTTCGAGACCTGGGGTGGAAGACTTCTTTTACGACGATCGAGACCCTGTCGTCGTTGAGAGATGGTTAGGAAAGGTTATTCACAAATTTCAGGAGATGCGAGCTGCCGATGAGGATAAGGTCCTCCTAACCTTAAACCTCCTTCAGGGCACCGCATATCACTGGTGGCTCACACAACCCGCTAGCCAGCAGGACCCACCAGAGATCACGTGGGAAGAATTTCTACGAGCCTTCAGGGAGCGCTTCCTTCCACCATCTTATCATGAGGATAAAATGCAAGATTTCCTCACCATCAAACAGGAGTGGGGAAGTGAGGATCGAGAATCGGTGGCTGACTTCGAACAGCTGTTACCTTATGGAGGACCCCTCTATCAGGACCCGGTAACCCAGCGAGATCACTATCTCAATGGATTAAGGCCTCAGCTCTACAAGTCCTTGTTCACCATCGCCTGGAAGGATCGTTGGGAAGCCTACCATGCGGCGATAAACTTGGAAAGGGCCGACCAGCAAATTCTAGAACAAAAGGTTGCGAGCAAGGAATCGGGAAAGAGGAAGGTGGTTGGTTCACGGGAGGAGTCACCACGGACCTCTCACTCAAAGAAAAAGAAGGCTATGACCTCTAACCAGGGTTACGCTTACCCTCCTCCAAGGCCAATCAGGAGCGCCCCCTCTCCAGGAGCCCCACCCAGCTGCAATTTTTGTGGAAGACCACATCTCGGCGAGTGCAAAATTCGCACCGGCACCTGTTTCGGATGCGGAGAGCAGGGACATTACAAGCGTGAATGTCCTAATAGAGTAGTTCAAGGAAGGGCTACATCGGAGCCAACCGTTAATGGCGGAAGGGCCCATTAGGAATCCGATCTGGAAGCAGGCGAGATCGAGGTCACAACAATGAAGGAGGGCACGACCGCCGAGACCAAAGCCAGGCGTCTCGAGTTGGAGGACAACCAGGCTCTTTGCTGTGCCGAGGGAGGAGGCCAACACAGCTTCTGATGTGGTTACTGGTATGATTATGATTTTCGGTCAGCCAGCTTTTGCTTTAATGGATTCTGGGTCTACGCATTCGTTTATTTCAGTACGTTTGCTCATAAACTAGGAATAGAACCCACTCCTCTAGGTCAAAATTTAAGAGTGCGAACGCCGGTCGGTGATACCTTGATCGTCGATTCAGTTTTTCGAAGTTGCGTTATCGTAATAGCTAGATACGATACAATAGTAGACTTAACCCTCCTCCCTTTCTACGAGATCGACGTAATCCTGGGTATGGATTGATTGTCTCGAAATCACGCGAAACTGGACTGCTTCAACAAGGAAGTAAGCTTTAATTAAGGTAGAAGGCCGAGGCACTGCGCTGTTCAAGGGAATTCGGAGGCCCGTTCCTAGAGCTCTTATTTTGGCTACTCGAGCTTTCACCTTAATTCGAGAAGGATGTGAAGCTTATTTGGCACACGTGGTGGAAACACCAACCGTAGAGCTTAAGGACGTACCTGTAGCAAGGGAGTTTCCTGAAGTTTTCCTAGAAGAATTTCCTGGTCTTCCGCCCTTAAGAGAGGTAGAGTTTGACATCGAGGTGGTTCCCGGAACCGCACCAATTTCAATTCCACCTTATCGGATGGCTCCTGTAGAGCTGAAGGAATTGAAGGAGCAACTTCAGGAGCTACTTGACAAGGGATTCATCCGACCCGGTGTCTCACCCTAGGGAGCTCCAGTGTTGTTCGTAAAGAAGAAGGATGGAAGTTTGAGGTTGTGCATCAACTATCGAAAGTTAAATAAGGTGACCATCAAAAATTGATACCCGTTACCAAGGATAGACGATTTATTGGACCAACTTCAAGGGGCAGCGATTTTCTCGAAGATCGACTTGAGGTCTGGATATCATCAACTACGAGTAGCCGAAGCTTCGATTTCGAAAACCGCTTTCTGGACTCGCTATGGTCATTACGAATTCTTGGTAATGCCGTTTGGGCTAACCAACGCACCTGCTGCATTCATGGCCCTCATGAATGGAGTGTTGCACGAGTACTTGGATAAATTCATCATAGTCTTCATAGAAGATATCCTGATTTACTCAAAGAATCGGGAGGACCATGAGGAGCACCTAAGGACCATCCTACAATGGCTGAAGGAGGAACGACTCTACGCAAAATTCTCCAAGTGTGGATTTTGGTTAAGGGAGGTCCTATTCTTGGGCCACCTCATCTCCGGTAAAGGTGTAGAAGTAGACCCGAGAAAGATCGAAGCGGTAGTTAAGTGGGCACCCCCAAAGAATGTGTCTGAGGTACGAAGCTTCCTAGGCCTGGCAGGGTACTATCGAAAGTTCGTGGAAGGATTCTCACGCATTGCTTGACCAATGACTCAGGTGCTTCACAAGGGAGAAACATTCATCTGTGATGAGAAGTGTCAAGAAGCGTTTGACGAGCTAAAAAGGAAGCTGACCTCTGCGCCTGTCCTCACTCTTCCACAAAGTGGGGAAGAGTACTTGGTTTATAGTGACGCGTCACACCAAGGCTTGGGATGCGTACTAATGCAAGGAAAGCGGGTTATTGCCTATGCCTCTCGACAACTACGCCCGCATGAGGTCAATTACCCCACCCATGACTTGGAGTTAGCAGCCGTGGTATTTGCCTTGAAGTTATGGAGACACTACCTTTACAGCGAAACGTTCACCATTTTTACGGACCACAAGAGCTTGCAACATCTAACCGAGCAAAAAGAGTTGAATATGAGACAATGGAGGTGGATCGAATTGCTCAATGATTATGACTGTATAATCAAATATCATCCCGGGAAGGCCAATTTGGTTGCAGATGCCTTAAGTAGGAAAAAGGATAGCCCACTACCAGAAATCACAGCACTTCGGGCTCTGAACGTTGAACTTCATGTAGAGGGAGTCACAGCTCTCTTAGCAAATTTGAAGATTTGTCCGTTACTCTACAACAAGATCAAAGAGAAGCAGGAGGATGACCCAGAAATAAGGAAACTCAAGGAACGGCTCAAGGAAGAAAAGGCTTCAAGATTTCTTCTGGTTAACGGCTTGCTAACTTGTCAAGGACGGGCTTGTGTCCCAAACGTAGACAAACTTCATCAAGACATACTCGATGAAGCCCACTCGGCACCTTACGCAATGCACCCGGGAGCTACCAAGATGTACCAAACCTTGAAGAAGCACTATTGGTGGCCTGGCATGAAAAAAGAAGTAGCGGAGCACTTTCATCGTTGCCTTGAATGTCAGATGATTAAGGCAGAACATCAGGCCCCAGCTATCCAGCATTTACCTCTGGAGATTCCTGAGTGGACGTGGGAGAAGATTACCATGGATTTTCTGTACGGGCTACCAAGGACTCCTAAGGGACACAATGGCTCTTGGGTCATAGTGGATAGATTCTCAAAAGTGGCCCACTTCATTCCCATCAAATTCAAGCCCAGACCGGATGAGCTGGCAGAGTTGTACATTCGAGAAATTATGTCGTTGCACGGAGTTCCGGTCAGCATTGTGTCAGATCGAGACCCTAGCTTTACCTCTCGATTCTAGGTGAGTCTTCAGAAGGCCTTGGGCACAAAAGTTCACTTCTCCACGGCGTATCACCCCCAAACCGACGACCAATCAGAGAGGACCATTCAAACATTAGAGGATCTCCTTCGCGCTTGTGCCCTAACCATGAAGGGAGCATGGGATGAACGTCTGCCATTCATAGAATTCGCTTACAACAATAAGTATCATAGTTCGATAATAGCTGCGCCTTATGAAGTACTCTACGGGTGGAAATGTCGAACCCCGTTATACTGGGACGCAGAGGGAGTAAGGCAACTGGAAGGGCCTGAGATTATTCAGAAGACGGTAGAAAAAAGTCGAGGAAATACGATGAAATCTTAAAGCTGCTCAAGACCGTCAGAATAGTAACGCAGAAAGGCATGGGCCACCGCGTTCATACGAAGTAGGAGAGCGAGTATTTCTGCGGGTGTCTCCGTGGAAGGGAGTCATGCGATTTGGAAAGAAAGGAAAATTAAGTCCCCGGTACATCGGCCGGTATGAGATACTAGAACGTATCGGTCCACTAGCATACCGGCTGGCGTTACCTCCTAGCTTATCTCGAATACACGATGTATTCCATGTAAGCATGCTTCAAGCTTACAGATCTAGCCCAGATCACGTACTCAAATCGGAAGACATTGAGTTATCCGACGACTTAACCTATGAGCAGGTTCCGGTGCAGATAGTAGATCGACAAGAGAAGGATCTACGGAAGAAAAAGATTCCTATGTATGGAGGAATCAGGGAACGGAAACTGCAACCTGGGAAACGGAGAAAAGTATGAGGGAGAAGTACCCTGAGCTCTTCTTGGACTAAACCAGGTTGGTAACCTTTACTCGTCTAAGTTATAAATCTCTTTTTTCTTCATAAATCCATTAACTAGAAGTTCGGGGACGAAATTTCCTAAAGGAGGGGAGACATGTTAGACCCCAAAATTTTTTTTTAATCGTTCTTAGCAAAAAAAGGGGGGGGGGTGCGGGGGGACACGAGTTCATTCGAGGTTACACTTAAGGGTTAGTTCGAGTTGGTCGTTGGTAGGATCTAATTTGGAAAGGTGAATCAAACCAATCAGACCGAGTTAACAGCTAGCTGGGTAGTACTTATTAATGAATGACCTGTAGCTTGCCTGGTTTTGGAACCAGACCAGCACTCAGCCGACCCATGTTCGAATCCCAACCTTGACAATTCATTTTATTCTTTTTAAAATCCACCCAGCACCAAAACTACGTCGTTTTGGGTCATCTTCTTCCTTGGCTCATCAGTTCAATGACCAGCAATTTTTCCGGCGACCGGAATCACTCCGGTGACTCTTCCCAATAGCCAAGAGGCATGTTTCTAGTCTATTCGTGACAAGGAACCCCACTAGAACGTGAAGAAACACGTGGGAATCAAGATTGGAGCGTGAGTCCATTCAGAAATAAACAAAATGGATAAGGAGTTGATCCCACTACGGCGGAAATCTCGGAAAATTGATGACTTTTCAGAGTGCCACCCAACCCGTGAACCTTATCTCTTTTGGCTCCAATCGACTCCCTGAAGCCTATAAAACCCGGCTCTTTCTTCGAATCAAAGCGTATCTCTTCCAAAAGCCATCTATCCGTCACTCTGTCACCATCTCCGACCAAAGATGAGTTTAAGAGTTCCAGGCATCGTCGGTCTAAACTGAAACCGTCAATCAGCTCGTCTTAAACTCCTAAAACTAACCCCTTTCTCAGAATTGAGTTTTCATTCACCAAAATTATTTAATCCCCTCGGAGATTGGCAGAACTGCATTTTGGCAAAAGTGCAGGTGCAGGAATAGGGCACAGGTAAATTACCTGTGCAGTCCCTCCTTCTTTTTCCTTTGTTATTTCGGCCATTGAAAATTTTCCTCATGACAATTTGATCCTTAACTGTCAACTTTTGGCATTTAACCTCTTTCAGCTTTGACAGTTTGATCCAGGAAGTTGCGCAGCCGTTAACTCCCTATCATCGAGTCGACTCTTTAGGTGGGTTGCTTTAAGGGGATAAATTCCTTGGATTAATTAATTCCTCAATTTAAATAGCTATTTGGTTAAACTTTGTCACTAACCAAATATTGTGATAATTCCGAATTAGTCGTTTAACGGGAACCGGATCAACGAGTGAGGTACTCGGGCCTTATTTTGGACTCGTGCATGCTTAAACTAAGGCCCTTATAATTCTCGTGGTGATTTACTGCTAACCGAGTACTAACCCATCTGAGTTGGTTTTCCCGATAGGTTAGTTTATTCAGAGTAACGAGTGACGCGGATCCTCATTAATTCCGGTTTATAAAGTTATGATGCCTAAGGTTAGAGGGACTTAAGTAGTCCGAGTGACTCCCCTACTTACCTGGAAATTAAGACGGAAAGTCTTGGTTTTGACAACAAGGTGTCGGTTCTATGAAAGTTCTATCTTTCCGGAACCATTGGTTTTATACCTAATCATGTTTGATTCGACTATGGTTAAACCGTGATGTTATCTAATGATGGTTGGCACCTAGTGTATATAGGTGGAAAGTAGAGCCTCGCTAGCTAGTCCTCTGCCGGGAACATCGATGGATAGTGGTTCCTACCGGGTGATGGGAGTTGGGTATTGTTAGCCCCAATCGATTCATGGTAGTCGGGAAGAATAGCGACTCTTGTGAAATCCCTATTATAGGCTCATAAGTAAGCCTTATCGATGATGGCGTAGAGGTTAGCTAGGCGGGAAGAGGGGACGCCCTATTTCGATGTTAATTATGGTGTTATTGTTGAACTAACGGTTATATGATTTTTCCGCAGTTCGGCATGGAATTGAGGACCATGTCAGTTTGGTCATATGCTCCTCTTTACTTTTAACTTTCCTTTATACTTGAATGTTAAGGACTGACCCCTGAACCACCCACTAGGTCACTTCGCAGCTAATCAGGAGTAAGCGGTGTAGAAGGAGCCTTAGAAATCATGTCGGGAGATTCTCAGTGAGTGGTCAAGGATGTTGGTCGAGTGTTTCTATTTATGTGGAGTGTGTTTTGAAATTGTGTGCTTGGTTTGTAATAACTAAAACTCGTGTGTTGGTTTTGCCCATGCCTTGGGGCCCGCTTTACGTTTCTGCCTTTGAACGATTGTCAACGACTTTGGTAGTGTGTTTTCTCCTACTTTAAGCAATAAAGGTTGTTTTCAAAAGTTTTAAAGTTTGGGACGTTACACTCATCTTTATACTTCAATGATGATGTAGAGACACGATACAATAGAAAAAAATTTGTCGCCAACGAGCCTGAAGTATCTAGTGAAGAAAGTTCATCAATATTCATTTCACGTGAGGTTCCCATTAGTAGAGGTGAATCTTTCAAGTTCTCGCAGCTGGATTGGGCTCAAGCTTACCAATATGTTCTGGTCAATAGTCCATTAGCTCAACTTCTGTTGAGGTAAATCTACTTCCTTTCCATAAAAGATACAAAATTTAACAAGTATTATCACTTCATAGTGCAAATTTATCATTCAGGGAATGCGAAGCGGAAACTAGAAGAGAACTGGGTTCAAGACATGGCCGTGAGACTATGGTGAATAAATCAGTTTACAAAAGATTGTTGGTTGGGTTCAAAACAAGGTAAATACATGTATTTACTGACATTGTTTTTTGTTGATACATATTGGTGAACAATGATGTGTAATTACTCTATTTAACAGATTTTGGATAAGTCGGCATGTTATAGGGCTTATTGTCCATTTTGGTCATAACCTTTGGGTTTTGTAACAAACTGATCGTAAACCCTTGATTTCTAACCTAGTGGTCATCAACCTATAGGGGTTGTAACAATTAGGTCAATCCGTTAATTCTCCATCCAATTTCTCCGTTAAGTGATGATATCAGCATGCCATGTCAGACTTCTTTCCACCTCACCCCTTGCCACATCACATATTCCACCCATGACTGAAACCTAATTTATCAACCCAACAAAACCCAACCCAACCCAACCCAACAAAATGAACCATTAGCCCCTTCATCTTCTCCATTCAGTCAATTCTCCTCTGATGACTCTGCCTCCGCCGCCAGCCAAATCATGGTGGATGATGACAAGATCATCTCCCAAAATCATCTCCTCCATTACCGCCCGAACTTCAATCAAAACCCTTTTCCGCAAATCTGTATCAAAAGCCACACATAACTGTCAATGATTGTGTCAAGTTACAATTCTAAATAAAGTTGATGCAGAGTGTTGGGATTCTTATTCCAAGTGGATATGGTAAATTTCTATTAATCAGGAGTTGCAAGAGCTTTTGGATGAGGAATTCATCTGCCCAAGTGTTTCCCCTTGGGTAGCACTAGTTTTGTTTGTGAAGAAGAAGGACGGGTCATTGATGATGTGCATTGACTACCAGCGATTGAACAAAGCAATGATCAAGAATCGTTATCCACTCCCCAAAGGGTAGATGATCTATTTGATCAATTACAAGGGGAAGCGGTGTTCTCAAAGATTTACTTGAGGTTGGGGTACCATCAATTGAAGGTGGAGGAAGGTTCGGTGCCGATGACAGCTTTCAGGACCAGATGTGGATATTATGAGTTTCTTGTGATGCTTCCCGAGATTAACTCCCCTAGGTGTAAACCCTTGTGCTTGGCCTGTTCTTTCGGTTCGATATTACGTTATAGCCATTTTCCATGTTTTTTCACCTTGTCGATACCATGTGGTAGTAGCTTGAGATTAGCCAACCGGAAGTCAGTCTGTGGTGACTTGCCTATAGCGAGAATCTAGTGGTCTTAGCTAGAATGTCCAGACGTGTAAACCCCTTTAGTAACTTGAAAAAATATAGCACAAAAGAAGAAAAATAACAGAAAAAATAATAATAAGTCAAGTAGTAGATAAATATCTCAGAAATTCAAATCGTTCTTCTCCCAATATAAGGAAGAACAAAATAAAAACAAATGTAGAAAAAAAATTCTAAAAAAATAGACAAATAAAAGTGCTAAGTTGCTTGAGGGTATTTTAGGACGAGCACACATTATTCCATTATGAATCTGGTTAGGTGGTAGGAATCTATAGATCTTGATTCGAGGGAGGTTAGTCGATTGTTGCGCTGCACCATACCCTTCATCATCATTTATCCCTTCATCCATTCATCATAAGCCCTTGTAGTATAGGATCGTTACAGTCCCTTGCAAAGTCCTTTTGACTAGTTTCTTATGTTGTCACCGTGGTGGGGGTTGTGGTCGAAATGCAAACATATGACAAAATTTGGTCGAGAAAGTAACTGAGAGCATAAACACGTCCCTAAACGTAGAGTGTAAGAGTTTCCCCATTTGACCAAATATTATCTGTTTGAGGAAGTTTGGTCGGTTCGGTCGGCACTGTGCATGATTGGTGATTGCTACTTGTTGTGTGCAGAGAATAGTGAGACCAATTTGTTTGGTTGATGTGTATGCATGTCTAGGTTAATTGTTCTAAGTGTAACGGTGTAAATCTCATTGTTAAGACTTGAATCTCAATTTAACTGATCTTGTCATATGTGGACTTGAGTATGTTCTAATTCAATTTGCTCGAGGACAAGCAAAAGCTTAAGTGTGGGGCGATTTGATGACACTAGAAATATTGTGTTTATCAGCCACAATTAAGCGACATTCCATTGTCTGAAACATATTTTAGGGGTAGTTTAGTGAAGTTTTATTCATTTACGTTATCTCTTACCGAATTGGTTACCTTGGCCAAATTTTGGGTCTATTTGATGTGTTTTTCTAGTGTCTATGTTAGTATACAAGTCTAGACCGTCAAATAAGCAGCCATCGTGAGTGTTCGGGATGCGATGTAGCCTCAAGATAGAACCCGGGATCACCTGAGAATTCAGCTAGGTCTAGACGATCAAAGAATTATCACACATCCACTCCTTGAAGAATATTTTGGTGAAAGGATAGAAGTTCTCGCTGAAATATGTATTGAAAACTAGTTAGAAGATCCGGCGAAAATCAGAAAAAGGTTTATGAAGAACTTTTTGGTGAAAAGTTCTATGGTTTCACCGAAAAGTCGGTGAAGAAGCAAGAGCAGAATTTGCGCTAACTTTGAGAAAAACTTTGTAAGGAAGTTTTAACCAAAAACTTGTTAACATTTTGGTGAAAACTTGGGCATATTCCGGGTCAGATTTGGAGAACTCCCTATTTAAAAAGCCATTTAGTTCAGCCCCAATTGAAGATATCTCGTTTTTCAGACTTTCCACACACTAGAGGAGATAGGTTAGAGTATATCTGGAGTTCTTGGTGAGATTAGTTCATAGTATTTTCATCCCGGAGGTGCTCGAAGCTAGGAGTTGAAGATTTCTCGAGATAGAAGCTTCCCGGAATCGCAGCTATTGCTATCGATACCATATTAAACCAAAAGAATTTGAACTCAAGGGCCAACTCCTTTACCCGGTTGCCCTTTTTATGTGTTTTTCACACTTGCCCTCCGAAATCCATTCGTGAGAGTAAATCAGTGCTTAGGTTTTTTAGGATTTCTCTATTCTTCCTTACTGAGATGAATTCTTAGATTGTTTTCGATTCTCTTAATTCGAATATGAGTAGCTAAATTTGTTGAGCATAGATTAGATGAACCCTAAGTGACCCGAGGCTTTAAAGTGATCGCGGGTCGGGGGTAATAAGATCTTAATCCAAACAGTTCTTATTCATAATTGATTTGTTCTTAATTTATGTTTCTTTTCTAGCTTGATCACCTAGATTAGTTTCTTGTCAAAATAAGGATAGTTGGCAAACGTCCGCCTTGTTTTAGAACTTCAAATCAATTAATTAACCTATTCAATGAAATCATGCCTCTCGTAGGAACCGTTTAGGGTTAATCCATTTCAAGAATAGCTCACTAAAATCAATCAGGCGCATCAATTAGTTATCTGTTGCATATATAACTAAGGAGATATAACTGTGTTTAAGAATTGAATGAATTAGGATTGAAAATTTGTTCGTTTTGTGATCGCCAATGTCTTGGTAATCTTAAAGGGAGTCGAGTCTAAGATTTTGTCTGTCAATCGAAACCAACCATCAATCAATCAATCTGTCTTTTAATTCAATTTCTCTTTCCCTTGCATAATAGTTTAGAAAGTTGATGACACTCGATGTGACGTGATTATGAGCCTCATTTAAGCGACATTTCCTTGCTTAAGACATGGTTTTTAGGGTAGAATAACGAATATTCAATCAATTGCTCTATCTCGTGCCATTTGTGTTACTTTGGCCCGTTTCGGGTCTATTTGATGGTTTTCTAGTGTTTCTATGTTAGCACAGGTTTTTGCCGTCAAATAAGTAGCCAAGGACGTGTCTAAGCCGTTGGAACCTTGAGGAATCGCACCGGAATCGATCCAAGGAGCCAATCAAGTCAAACCAAATCCTGCCCCATTTTACAAAGGAATTTTCGGTGAAAACACCTAAGGTTTTCGGCGAAAATATATGAACAAATCGACTGAAGCTCACTCAAGGAAGTTTTCGACGAAAACACTAAGTTTTCGCCGAGAACCAATGGTCCGAAAAACACAGGAGAAAAGCAGCCGGCGTTCAGTCATTTTACAAAGAGATTTTCACCGAAATTCTCTTCACATTTTCGGCGAAAATATCAGTTAAAAACCGGCGGTATTAGGGTTAAGTATAAATACTTAACCGGCGGCCCAAAGATATACTTTTCAGAATCATAATTACCAACTAATACCGAAATTCTCAGAATTCTCAAGAGTTCTGAAGGAGAGTTTAGAGTTCGAAGAGCCAAGAAGAGATCGTGACGCCATCCCTTCCATCTCGAAGACTCGGAGCTAGGATTGCAGTTTACCGGAAGATCGAAGTTCTGCCGGAGTCGTCTTAATTAGGTTTTTCAGATCCTTTTCTGTTCTTCCTCTGTATGATGAACTCTATCTTTGTCTTTGATTCTTTTGTGAAAAACATGAGTAGCTAAACTCTTAGAGCTTAGACTAGTTGAACCCTAAGTGACCCAGGGCTTTAAAGCGGTCACGGATCGGCGGTGATTAGATTCAAAGTTCAATTAGTTCTCTTTCATGTTTGATTTGTTCTTCATCGTTCATGTTTCTTGTCTGGATTGATCACCTAGATTAGATTCTTGTTAAGCTAAGGATAGAAGCGAACGCTCGCCTTACTTTAAAACATCAAATTGAACAATTAACCTAATCATTGGAGTGTGCCTTTCGTAGGAACCAATTAGGGTTAATCCACTGCAAGAGTAACTCATAAATCGTTAGTAATTCCACCAGTTAAGTTAAGTCGTTGTTAGAGGCGACCGAACCTGGGCGGCTAATTAATCTTGGTAGCTAGAACGGATAGAGCGAATGTTCGTCGGTCTTAAACCTAAGGGTTAGGAGTTATGGTGGTGTCTTAAAATTGATTGAATGAGAATTGAAATCCGCTGATCTGTTGATTGCCTATGCTCTGGTGAACGAAGGGGGATTCGAAGTCTAAGTTCTTCTGTCATCTCTGTTTTCAACCCTAATTTCCAATCTGTTTTCAGTTTCAATTTTTAATTTCCTTGCATTTCTTAGAATTAGAAGTCGTGGAACTCACACCACGCACGAAGTGTTTAACTTGAGTAATTTGCCAACTTATTTGAGTAATCGATCATTAGAAGACCCGTGGAATACGATCTACCCTAGCTTTTGTTAGCTTTGTTAGTTATTTGTTTGAACCCGCACAACGAGAAAGGTTCATCAAACTGGCGCCGTTGCCGGGGACTTCTTTTGATTTTTTCGAAAGAAGAACTGGCATTTTATTCTTCTACCTTCCATCTTTTATTTTTTTCCATCCACTCCGATTTTACACTGGTTTTTGTTTGTTTTTGTTATTTGTAGGTTGCTCACAGGTGTATGCATCGCCGCCCTTGGACTCGCTCTCAAACCGACAAGGCTAAGAGCATAGAGAGACCAGGGAGTTCTGCTCCACCTCGACAATCACAGATTCCAAGGAGAAGCAGAACCAATCCACCTCCATCCGTCACTCCGATCAAGATCGAGGAACTGAAGGAGAGTTCCTCATCTTCATCTTCACCGTCATCTTCATCCGCTTCATACACTGAGTCACTTTCACCTCCTCCATCTCCTACCATGGATGATCAGTTACCACCACCACCACCACCAGGCGGAAATCCACCACCACCACCTGCACAGAAAAGTCTAGCTGACTACAACAAGCCGAGCGTGACTAGCGTTCGATCTGCCATTGCCGTGCCGCGCGTTGAAGGAGATCCTGACTATGAGATCAATATTCCATTCTTGACTATGATCTCTAGGGATCTACAGTTTGAAGGCAGGCCACTAGACAATCCGTGCACACATCTGGCGGATTTCCTTGATCTCTGCAGCACTTTCAAGAATGGAAACCTCGACAAGAACACTCTTTGCTTGAGAGCTTTCCCGTTCTCTCTGAAAGGCGCTGCTAAGAGGTGGCTTACTGGCAAACCACCTAGATATTACACTGATTGGGATACTTTGGCTCAGGACTTCGTTGAAGAGTACTTCCCTCCTGCCAGAACAACAGCCATCAAAGACAGCATCGCCAGATTCTCCCAGAAAGAAGGAGAAAGCTTGTACGATACTTGGAATCGATTCCAAGAACTTCTCTACAACTGTCCTCATCACGGATTCGAGCAGAGGTAGTTAGCTGAAATCTTTGCTCGAGGTCTTCGAGAAGAATCTGCCAAGTGGGTCAATTCTCTAGCTGAAGGGGATTGCACTACACTCACACCTGAAACTGCTCTTCTTCATTTTGCGAACTGTGCTTCCAAGTCAAGGAACTGGGAGCGACAATCAGAAGGATCAAGGAGCAAGCTCGATCTCGAAGCTACTATCAAGGCAGAAGTAGAGAAGCATCTGAAGAAGTCTTCTACACCAATCAAATCGCCGGCAGCTTCTGTCTATGTTGCTGATTGCGAATGGTGTGGAGCTTGTGCGCATAATGGAGGCCGATGCCAGAATTTTGGTAAGACAGAAGTCTGGTCCGCCGAAGAGGTAAATTTCGTTCAACAAGGCTTCGTTAACAATCAAAATGGTTATGCTGGCTACCGCAACTTCAGGCAGCAAGGGAACTATCAAGACAGACCTCCCTACAATAATGGCGCCAACCATAACCAGAACCAGAATAACCGACCTGCTGGTCCAGCTCAGGATCAGAAGCCTAACCATCCGCCGGGAGGTGTGGTGAACGCTGCAGTAGAGCAGGTTTAGCAAATAACTACCAAGCTGTGAAGCCAGGGTAGATCGTATTCCACGGGTCTTCTAATGATTGATTACTCAAATAAGCTGGCAAATTACTCAGGTTAAAAACTTCGTGGGTGGTGTGAGTTCCACGACTTCTAATTCTAAGAAATGCACGAAAATTAAAAATTGAAACTGAAAACAGATTGGAAATTAGGGTTGAAAACAGAGATGACAGACGAACTTAGACTTCGAATCCCCCTTCGTTCACCAGAGCATAGGCAATCAACAGATCAGTGGATTTCAATTCTCATTCAATCAATTTCTAAGACACCACCATAACTCCTGACCCTTAGGTTTAAGACTGGCGAACGTTCGCTCTATCCGTTCTAGCTACCAAGATTAATTAGCCGCCCGGGTACGGTCGCCTCTCGCAACGACTTAGCTTAACTAGTGGAATTACTAACGATTTATGAGTTACTCTTGCAGTGGATTAACCCTAATCGGTTCCTACGAAAGGCACACTCCAATTATAAGGTTAATTGTTCGATTTGATGTTTTAAAGTAAGGCGAGCGTTCGCTTTTATCCTTAGCTTAACAAGAATCTAATCTAGGTGATCAATCCAGACAAGAAACATGAACAACGAAGAACAAATCAAACATGAAAGAGAAACTAATTGAACTTTGAATCTAATCACCGCCGATCCGTGACCGCTTTAAAGCCCTGGGTCACTTAGGGTTCATCTAGTCTAAGCTCTAAGAGTTTAGCTACTCATGTTTTTCACAAAAGAATCAAAGACAAAGATAGAGTTCATCATACAGAGGAAGAACAGAAAAGGATCTGAAAAACCTAATTGAGACGACTCCGGCAAAACTTCGATCTTCCGGTAAACTGCAATCCTAGCTCCGAGTCTTCGAGATGGAAGGGATGGCAACACGATCTCTTTTCGGCTCTTTGGACTCTAACTCTGCTTCAGAACTTGAGAGAATTATGAAGTAATCGCTATTAGTTGGAAATTATGATTCTAAAAAGTATTTTTTGATTTGGGCCGCCGGTTAAGTATTTATACTTAACCCTAATACCACCGGTTTTTAACTAATATTTTCGCCGAAAATGTGAAGAGATTTTTGGCGAAAATCTCTTTGTAAAATGACTAAACGCCGGCTGCTTTTCTCCTGTGTTTTTCGTACCATTGGTTCTCGACGAAAACTTAGTGTTTTCGCCGAAAACTTCCTTGAGTGAGCTTCAGTCGATTTGTTCATATATTTTCGCCGAAAACCTTAGGTGTTTTTCGCCAAAAATGTCATTGTAAAATGGGGCAGACTTTGGTTCGACTTGATTGACTCCTTGGATCGATTTCGGTGTGATCCCTCGAGGTTCCAATGCCTTAGACACGTCCTTGGCTACTTATTTGACGGCAAAAACCTGTGCTAACATAGAAACACTAGAAAACCATCAAATAGACCCGAAACGGGCCAAAGTAACACAAATGGCACGAGATAGAGCAATTGATTGAATATTCGTTATTCTACCCTAAAACCATGTCTTAAGCAAGGAAATGTCGCTTAAATGAGACTGATAATCACATCAAATCGAGTGTCATCAAGGTGTCTATCAGCCGCCACACCGTAATCCAGGTAACTATGGAACTGCTCCTGGCAATCGCCAGAATCAATATTTAAATAACACCTATACGGGTCAGCAGCACCAGAAGGAGAACAACGCCAGTGACCTGGATAAGAAGCTTAGTCAGATCATTACCAGACTTGATGATCATGACAGTCAGTTCAAAGCTCAAGCTTTTCTCAATCAAGAACAGATAGCATCCGGTCAAAGAATTAAGCAGGCTGTCAACCACATCTCGAGCATGCTAGCATCTGGTCGACCATTTGGCCAACTTCCAAGCCAGACAGAGCCGAATCCGAGAAAGGAGCAAGCCAAGATGGTAACTGTTCAAAAGTTTACAAGCTTATATGCTGATGTTTCTTCTGTTTTACGCAGGATCACTGAATCTGCAGAGAAGAAGGAAGCACAGGAAGTGGCGCCTAAGGAGGATGATCCTCCTCTTGCACCGTACTATATGAAGCCTCCTTTTCCAAGAGCATTGCTGCCGAATGCAAGGATCGAGACCGGCATGAAGGGGAATAAAGAAGGATATCCTGATGCTTGTAGCAAGAAACCTTCCTCTCCATATCCAGCTAAGTGTTCTGATCCTGGTTCTTTCACTCTACCTCTTATCATTAATGATGTTGAGATAGAACGTTGTTTGGTTGATCTTGGAGCGTCTGTCAATGTTATGCCTATGAGTCTGTATGAAAAATTGAACCTAGGAGAACTCGAACCAACTAGCATGCAACTTGTCTTCGCTGATAGATCATTGAAAACCCCTAGGGGAGAAATCAAAGACGTTGTTACTAAATGTGGTCCTTTCACATTCTTATCTGACTTCGTGATCATAGATACTAGTGAAGAGGATTCTACCATTCTTATAGGTCGACCTTTCATGGCAACATCCGGAATGCAAATTAACGTTCCGAATGGTTCTTTGACTTTGAGGGTTGGTAAAGACACGATAACATTCGCCTTAAAGACGGAATGAAATATAATCCTAAGAATGAAGAATTTCATTGTCTAGCTGTTGAAACTGTGGAGTTGACTCCGGTCAACTCCGTCACTGACGTCTCTTCTAGTGTTCCTAGCTCAATTGTTACTGCAGGTGCTGAATAGATTACCAAGCAAAAACCAAAATCTGTTCCTCAGAAGCCGTCAAAGAAGAAGGAACTGCAAGCCTCTTCTAAACCACAGAGCACAAAACCTAGCAGACCCCGGGGAAAGAACAATAAAACGAAGACTCAAATGGTCTGGAGACCAGTTGTGCCACCACCTTCATCCGAGCCAACTGCACCACCAATTCGTTCTGAGATACCTGCGCCGGAACAAGTATTGAAGGAGAAGCCGAAAGCATCTCCCAAGGAAATACCCACGATCACCGATCCTGGTGATACAAAGCCAGAGGTTAAAGAGAAGATGAAGTCAATCATTCTCATCCCTTCCACCGTCTTCCTAGTAGAAGATGATCCCTTGACAGAGCTCTTTGGTCCGTTCAAGATCACAGAGCACCTTCCCGATGGACGTACCAAGCTCTTACACGCTAACGGGAAGAAATTTATGCTTAACGGAGATACCCCGAAGCTCTACTTCATGAACTCCGATGCTAGCATTAAGGAGAACCCGAGTTGGGATGTCTCCTAATACCGTCCAGGTATCGTCCAGCTCATGGACGTTAATCTAGAGTGCTTCGTGGGAGGCAACCCACGGCTGGAGTCAGTTTTTCATTTATGTCAACCTTAGTGTTTTAGAGTCGGTTCAGGGGAGCCAAAAGTGTCAGTTTGTTTGTTTTCTTATTTTTCGTGTGTAGTCTGTGTGTCATAGTGTCAATCGCAAGTTGTTTGAGGTTGTTCTGATTTCTGTGGATTTAACTGTGATTTTCTGAAGTTTGCCGGGTTTGCAAAAATATTTTCAATCGTACAGGTCAAAAATTTCGACGAAAATATACCCTGTTTTCGGCGGAAACTCCCTTTAAAATCTCACTGAGTTTTCCAGACGTTTTCAACAAAACTTTTCGGCGAAAATTCAATACACTTTTCGGTGAAAATCCTTTTGAAAAACCGGCAGTCCTTTTTAACTAACATTTTCGGCGAAAACTTGCACCTGTTTTCGCCAAAAATATGAGTGAAAATCAACCAATTTTTCATTTTAAAATCCGGTCACTTCTTCCCTCTCTCCTCACTTCTTATTTTCGAAAAAAAATTGCAAAACCTCCCCTGTTTCCAAAACCAAACCGCCGCCGCCCTTTCTTTCATCGCCGCTGACCAAACCCGCCGCCGCCCTACTCCCCTTCCATTTCCGATCAACTCGAGCCCTAGAACAGTCGAATCGGAGCTCTAGAGCTCCCGTTCAGCCAAAACCTAAAATTTTCGGGTTTTCTCCAATTTCTCTTTCTCCGTTCGTTTTCAGCACCCATGGCTTCAAGGTAAGTTGTAGAACTTTTCATTACGAATCTTTTGACATGTTGAATCTGAATTTCGTCGGGGTTGACTTTCGGTTGACTTTTTGGTTTACCTCGATTTGCGTGCTGACTGATTTCTTGTGAACTAGGTTAGTTGAACTCTTTGGACTGATCTAGCATGATTAGGAAGTATTGTGCTTAATTTTAATATCGTTTGATCATGTGTTGCTATAAATAAGATCGATTCTTTGTGGTGTTGACTTTTGAGAAATGTCGATTTGACCATGAACTGTTTATGATCATTTGGCTACCTTATGTGGTCATTTACGTTCATATTATTGTGCTTGCCATCTGAGATCATATTATGCCGTCATTTCCCGCTTTGTGATAGTCATGCCATGATTAGGGTTCAATGTTCTATTATGTTGACTTTTTGAATGTCGGTTTGACTTCTGAACTCTGATTGTGATAATTCCATTCTGGCTGTTCCTAAGCTTGTATTTTAATTGTTTGTGATTAACGGTTAATCTGCTCTGCTTACCCCCACTCGGTTTTCCTCATTTCTTTGTGAAATTGAGTTTTTCTACTAAGTGTGGGGTAGGGTTTTAGTTTGACTAATCTGGTTTGTTTTTTTGCTTAGGAACGTAACTCATGAGCGCAGGACCAAGCAGAGACTTGACATCACCTCCAGCTCCCGAGTTCCCGCTCCCGTCACACCTGCCGTCCAGGGCCCTCCCCTAGCTTTCCCTGGCCGTGTTGGGTACCACCACACCGTCGCTCGCCTACCCCGTATTACTTCGAGTGCTACCAGCATCTCGAGAATATCCCTGGAGCTGCTGTTCGCCCCCTTTCCGTGGAGTCGCTCTTCGATCACGATGAGGACTAGCACCGGAACGTGCTCGATGCACTGACGCATGCTAGCTTGCTGGAGCTGACCACGCTAGCCGTCGACTTCCCAGGCGTCGCCCTTCAGGAGTTTTGGGTGACGTTCGATCTAGACGAGCACAAGAGGAGGCAGCACAAGGAGGTCGTCATCTTCTATCTGGGCGGGGTGCACAGGAAACTCACATATGATGAGTTTGCAGCTCGTCTCGGGATTCCCCACGAGCACTACGATGGTCATCATCCCGACTGGGGAGAACGACGATGACGACGGAGAGGAGTACCATGCACTCTGGAGCCACATGACTGGAGTGCCCGGTGATCGTCTTACGAAGCATAATTCAGTTAAGTCTCTCTCTCACCCTCTCTATAAATTCATTCACATGGTTTGGCGTTGTTCTCTTTTGTATGCTCCAGAGAAGGACCGCCACCATATCAGCCGAGAGGAGCTTCTTCTTCATCGTGCCATCCGGGAGAGCTATCCTCTTCATCCCAGATGGGTGCTTGCCCGACTACTCCGCAAGAAGACTCAGAGGTCGAAGCCACCTCGCTCACTTCTGGGAGGCAACTTTGTAGGCCGACTCATCATCTCCTTCGGCCTCAGCCAAGAATATGGCCCGAACATCCCACGCCGCAGAGTACGCACCGTTGGAGGCGATTTGGCGGTCGAATACAACCTCGAACTGGACCTCAGCCCCCAGGTAGCAGCAGATCCTCCTCTCCAAGACGAGGATGAGTCAGAGGAAGAAGATGATTCTGAGGAGCCTCAGCCTCAGTACGAGCCAGAATTTCATGATCCTATACCCTCGCCACATCATCAGGCAGGGTATGCACACCAGGCGCCTCACCCGCAGCACCGACCGCACCCCGCAGATGTTGGAGAGCTGTATGACCGTCTCCAGGAGTGGCGCATCACCGAGAACGCCACTCAAGAGGCGAGATGGACTATTATGCAGCAACATATGCACCGCTCCAACGAGCGGTATGAGGCACAGCTGGCATGGCAACGTCAGCTCGGCGACTTCCTCCACTTTCCACCTCCCGACGCGCCTGACGAGCAGTAATCGGGTTGTATCCTCTTTCTTGTCCATTTTTTTTATTTCTTCTTTTCGGATTTCGATCCAACTTTTTTCCTGTGTGGATCCGGGACACTTGTCCCGGTTTCCTTTTTATGTTTCATTTGTTTTTGTTTTGTAGGCAGTTGGGAGATTCCCTTTGCTTCGCTTGGGTAGATTCCCTCCGCTCCAAGGATCCTTGCTCATCCCCTACGCCAACCATCTCGGTCCAGGTTCTTCTACTTCACTATGAACTCTAGAATTAGTCCTGTGAGGACACAGTCCGATTTAAGTGTGGGGTAGGATGCTAGAGAACCTTGCATGAACTTGATTGCCCTTGATTGTATTTTTTGTGTGCCTCGTGATTCCTGTCCAGTCTCTCTAGCATTAGAATGGCTCAGTTCTTGATTTTTTGATGTTAAGTTGCTGTTCAAACTTTCATAATGATGGTTAAAACTGCTTAACCTAGAACTTGCGAACCAACTTGTATACTTTGATGCTAAACTGCCTGGTCAGAACAGAATTTTTAAAATCACACTTGTAGTTTGTAGCCTTGATTGCATGAAAATGACCGAATCCGACTAGCAAACCAACTGTGAGCTTTTGATCCATTGCACGTAACTTGCAATTTCAATTTTTTTGAGTGATTTTCTGTTTACTTGAATGAGTTAGAATTTGCATGAGACCTACTCGAGACCATAGGATGACACGAATTCTAGAATGATAGGGGCACCTAGATTCAGCTACTAAGCCAGATAGCCTACCAAACGTTAAATCCATTAGGTTTAAAACCTTGAGCTTGGCCTGTTCTTTCGGTTCGATATACATTACACCCATTTCCCATTCTTTCATTCCCCGTTGATCCCCTGTGGTTGTAGTTCTAGATTGACCTACCGGAAGTCGGTTTGTGGTAACCTGCCTATAGCCATTAAACAGGTGGTCTTAGCTATTATGTCCAAACGTGTAAACCCCTCTAGCAACTAAAAGAAAGAATCGGCACAAAGAAAAAAAAGAGAAGAAGAAAAGAACAAAAGAAATTTCGAAAAAAAAAAGGTAAGAAAAAGAAGAAAAGTTCCAAAGTTCCAAAGTTCAATAACGTTTTTCTCCCTACATATGGAAGAACGAAGTCAAAAGAAAAGTCAAAGAAAGAAAAAAAATGTGTAAAGAAAATAAGTGTTAGGTTGCTTGAGGGTATCATAAGACGATCATTCACTATTCCACCCGTGTCTGGTTAGACGGTAGGAAGCCATAGGCTAGATTCGAGGGAAGTTAGTCGAAAAGCTACACCGCACCAAAGCTATCATCATACATTCCCATCATCCATCTCATTATAAACCCTTGTAGTGTAGAATTCGTTACAGTCCTAGCAGAGAAGTCCTTCTTGGCTGGTTACTCGTGTTGTCACAGTGGTGGAGATGTGGTCGAAATGCAAACTTATGACAGAATTCAGTAACAGAAAATGATTGAGAGCATAAACACGTCCTTAAACACAGAGAGTGAGAGTTCCCATTGTACTATATTTTCCCTGTGTGAGGAGTCTGGTCGGTTAGGTCAAATTCGTGCATAATCGGTTACGAGTACTTGTCGTGTGCAGTTTATTAGTGAGAACAGGTTGTTTGGCTGATCTGTATACATGTTAGGTTCCTTGTTCTAGGAATTATCTGTCTAATAATTCATTGTGTTTGATTGAGCTCCAATTTAATCGATCTTATCATTTGTGAACATGAGCGTTTCTATTCAGTTTGCTTGAGGACAAGCAAAAGCTTAAGTGTGGGGTATTTTGATGACACTCGATGTGACGTGATTATCAGCCTCATTTAAGCGTCATTTCCTTGCTTAAGACATGGTTTTTAGGGTAGAATAACGAATATTCAATCAATTGCTCTATCTCGTGCCATTTGTGTTACTTTGGCCCGTTTCGGGTCTATTTGATAGTTTTCTAGTGTTTCTATGTTAGCACAGGTTTTTGCCATCAAATAAGTAGCCAAGGATGTGTCTAAGGCGTTGGAACCTCGAGGAATCGCACCGGAATCGATCCAAGGAGCCAATCAAGTCAAACCAAATCCAGCCCCGTTTTACAAAGGAATTTTCGGCGAAAACACTAAGTTTTCACCGAGAACCAATGGTCCGAAAAACACAGGAGAAAAGCAGCCGGCGTTCATTCATTTTACAAAGAGATTTTCGCCAAAAATCTCTTCACATATTCGGCGAAAATATCAGTTAAAAACCGGCGGTATTAGGGTTAAGTATAAATACTTAACCGGCGGCCTAAATCAAGATATACTTTTCAGAATCATAATTACCAACTAATACCAAAATTCTCAGAATTCTCAAGAGTTCTGAAGGAGAGTTTAGAGTTCGAAGAGCCAAGAAAAGATCGTGACGCCATCCCTTCCATCTCGAAGACTCGGAGCTAGGATTGCAGTTTACCGGAAGATCGAAGTTCTGTCGGAGTCGTCTTAATTAGGTTTTTCATATCCTTTTCTGTTCTTCCTCTGTATGATGAACTCTATCTTTGTCTTTGATTCTTTTGTGAAAAACATGAGTAGCTAAACTCTTAGAGCTTAGACTAGATGAACCCTAAGTGACCCAGGGCTTTAAAGCAGTCACGGATCGGCGGTGATTAGATTCAAAGTTCAATCAGTTCTCTTTTATGTTTGATTTGTTCTTCATCGTTCATGTTTCTTGTCTGGATTGATCACCTAGATTAGATTCTTGTTAAGCTAAGGATTGAAGCGAACGCTCGCCTTACTTTAAAACATCAAATTGAACAATTAACCTAATCATTGGAGTGTGCCTTTAGTAGGAACCAATTAGGGTTAATCCACTGCAAGAGTAACTCATAAATCGTTATTAATTCCACCAGTTAAGTTAAGTCATTGCGAGAGGCGACTGTACCCGGGCGGCTAATTAATCTTGGTAGCTAGAATGGATAGAGCGAACGTTCGCCGGTCTTAAACCTAAGGGTTAGGAGTTATGGTGGTGTCTTAAAATTGGTTGAATGAGAATTGAAATCCGTTGATCTGTTGATTGCCTATGCTCTGGTGAACGAAGGGGGATTCGAAGTCTAAGTTCGTCTCAACCCTAATTTCCAATCTGTTTTCAGTTTCAATTTTTAATTTCCGTGCATTTCTTAGAATTAGAAGTCGTGGAACTCACACCACGCACGAAGTGTTTAACCTGAGTAATTTGCCAGCTTATTTGAGTAATTGATCATTAGAAGACTCGTGGAATACGATCTACCCTAGCTTTTGTTAGCTTTGTTAGTTATTTGTTTGAACCCCCACAACGATAAAGGTTCATCAAAAGTGGTGGCACTCACAACACGCAACTTGATTTAAACTTGAATACTTGTCAATTTCTTTGAGTAAACGATTAGAAGAAACCCTTGTAATACGATCTATCCTACTTTCGTGGGATAGTTATTTGATACTCTGTTTTAGTACTTTATCAAATTGGCGCCATTACCGGAGACTCTTCTTAATTGTTTGAAGAAGAGTTGGCAACTATTCTTCTACTTTCCATCTTTCCATTTTCCATCACACTACGATTTTGCACTGGCTGCTCTTGTTTTTGTTGAATTGCAGGTATATGAACCACCCACTCACTCATTCTCAGCTCAAGCCTATCAAGACTAAGAGCTCAGACATTCCTGGCAGTTCTACACCGACAAAACAATAGCAAGCAAAGAAGCAAGTGATAATCGACCCGCCTTCCCGCATTAAAATCGAGGAGACTAAGGAAGAATCACTTTCATCCCCTAAGACTTCTGGTTCACCACTACCTACGCCCAGAATGGATGATTAACCACCACCACCACCTCCGCAACGAACCATGACGGGCTATAACAAACTGAGCGCGACCAGTGTTCAATCAAGCATCGCCGTTCCAGCAAATGATGCAGATCCTGACTATGAGACCAAGATTCCATTCCTGGGTATGATCTCTAGGGATATCCAGTTTGTAGGAAAGCCACATGATAACCCCTGCACTCATCTAGCAGACTTCCTTGCCATCTGCGCTACATTCAAGAGTGGAAATCTCGGCAAGAACACTCTATAATTGCGAGAATTTCAATTCTCACTCTGAGGAGAAGCCAAGAGATGGCTCAATAGCAAGCCACCCAGTCATTACACTCAATGGGACACCCTGGCTCAGGACTTTGTAGATGAGTACTTCCCTCCATCAAGAACTACTGCATACAAGGACAACATTGCTCGGTTCATGATGTGAACCGCTGCAACCGTGGGCAGACGACCCTTAAACACCGTAAGTTGAGACCGTGCAACGAGGTAGAACTGTCGGGAACCGGGGGCGGATAAGTACTTTGACCCATCGGCTGTATATAGCCGGGAACCAGAAGTGTCCAGTCGATGATACCACGCCAAGAGATGGATGCTTTTGATGATAAGTCGGGGCCTTCAGTATCGCAACATGCAGATACAATAAGGTTTCAGAACAAAGTTCTTTCAAAGGGGGTTTATTTCATAAAAGTTGTGTAGAACAAAGTGAGGCCGGCGGCCTCTATATATAGGGAGGGAACAAGCTCTCCTCCCTAAAGTCTAATTCCTAAATAAGAATAGAATAAAGAGTCCTATTCCTAATTAGAATCCTAAAACCCCTAAACAAGTCCTACTAAAAAGGAAAATAATTAAATAGTCTTTAAATTCAAGAATCCAACTCAAAATAGGAATAAAACTCTTAAAACCCTAAACCGGCGGTTTTAGGGTTTCTTAGTCCGAGTGGGACTAGGACTCGACGGGCAGCCGGTCTTCGGGCCGGCCTTTGCTCGGCTCCGGGCTTCTTCTTCTTCAATGGCGGGCCTTCGTCGGGCCTTGGGGCCTGATGCTCTGGGCTGGTCCAAGGGCTAGATCCTTGCCAAAAGACTTGGTCCACACGGCATCCATTCCCATAAAATATTCCCGATCGGCCCGGCTCTCGGTCTAGGGCTCGGGGCGGGGCCGGTTTGGGAACTTCTTCATTTCTGCTCGGGGCTTCCTCTCCTAGCTTCGGGCATCACCTCAGATAGCTCCATACGTGACTCTCATGGGCTAGGGTTGGGTAAGGTGTGGTGCCTTGGAACCGGGTGCTCCAATTCTCCTCAGGACTTGGCGTCGGGTCGGTCTTGGGTAGCCATCCCTTCTTGGCCAGGTACTCTTGGGCTCTCTTACTCCTATACTCCAGGAATGACTCCAGAGGGTCTCTGGAGTGTGCTTCATCTTCAGGGTCCTTGGAGATGAGGTCAGGATCCTGCCGGGGCTTACCTTCAGCTCTAGGATTTCTACACTCGGCCAACAGCATGGCTTGGAGTGGCATTTCTTCCTCCTGAGCTTTCCTACCTGTAGGGGGAGGCCTGAGCCTGTATCTTATCTCATACCTGGGCTTGGGGTCTTGTAGGTGGCCTTCCCTTGGCTCTATACGCTTCTTGTAGGGCCCTAAGGTTCTTCCTTGGACGGGTGACCCTAGTGGAGTGTATGAGTACTTACGGATGCTTGGGTAGTCGGGCTGGGTCATATCATCCCCCTCTTCTTGCCTTGGATTTGTCCCCAAATCCATCTCGGGTTCTCTTCTAGCATTCATCACTATCTTCCAAACTTCAGCAATCTTGGCGGCCACGGTCGGGGAAGATTCAGCTTCATCTTTAGACCTAGGAGTGTCATTGGAATCAGTAACGGACCAAGGCTTGGGTCCTTCAGCGCTTTCTCCATCGGTCTCCATAGCTCCCTCCCCTGAAAAACTATCAACAATAATGTTAAGGCTCGGGGAGGTGGCGGGTGAGACTTCCTCACTCATTTCTACATCCGGATCTTCTTCACTCGGGGCAGCTCTCAAAACTCGTCAGGAGATGATCTCCCATTGAATCTTGGGTGCACAGGGAACCATCGGTGAAGCGTCGGGTCGGGGCTAGGGGGTGTCGGGGGTGCCGGAGGTGATCCAGGGCACGTCGGGCAGGATGGCGGCGCCGGGTAGTGGGGAGGCATCGGGCAGCGATGCGTCGGGCAGAGGCAAAGTGGTAGCGGCCAGGGAAAAACCGGCTGCGATGTCGGGCAGTGACGCGTCAGACAGTGGCAAGGCGGCGGCAGCGGGCAGTGATCCGTCGGGCAGTGGGAAGGCGGTAGCGGGCAGTTGGAAGCCGGCGGCGGCGGGCAGTGGAGAGCCGGTGGCGGCGGCCAGGTCGGTGGCGTCGGTCATCGTCGCGTCGGGGCAGCCGGGGTCGGGTAGGACCGGGGCTGAGCATCGGGCAAGGACGCGCCGGACTCGTGGTCGGGGGCCACGTCGGGTGGTGACGCGCCGGGGAGCCTTGGGCAGTGACAGGTCGGGACCGGGTGCTAGGGCGGTCGGGGCCTGGTCGGGCAGGGTAGCGCCGGGTGCTGGGGCGCTAGGACTGAGCGGGTAGCGCCAGTCGGGGCCAGGCGCTGGGGCGCCGGGGCCTGGTAGGGCAGCACCGGGGCCGGGTGCTGGGTCGTCGAGGCTGGGCGGGTGGCGCCAGTCAGGGCCGAGCGCTGGGGCGCCGGGGCCTGGTCGGACAACGCTGGGGCTGGGGCCTAGCACTAGGGTGCTGGGGCCTGGTAGGGCAACACCGGTGTCGGGTCCTGGGTTGCCGAGGCTGGGCGGGTAGCGCCAGTCGGGGCCGGGCGCTGGGGCGCCAGGGATGGTCAAGCAGTGCCGGCTAGGGCTGGGGCCGTGCGCTGGAGCGCTAGGATCTGGGGCAGCGCCGAGGCTGGGGCCAAGCGCTGAGGCGCTGGGGCCTGGGGCAGCGCCGAGGCTGGGGCCGAGCGCTGGGGTGCTAAGGCCTTGGGCAGCGTCGAGGCTGGGGCCGAGCGCTGGGGCGCTAGGACCTGGGGCAGCGCCGAGGCTGGGGCAAAGCGCTGGGGCCTGGCTGGACAGTGCCGGGGCTGGGGCCGGGGCTGGTGTCGGGGCTAAGACCGGGGCTGGGGCCGGGGCTGGTGCCGGCGCTGAGGCTGGGGCGCCAGGTGCTAGGGTTTTAGAGGTGAACCCTGCAAACTTCTCAAGCCTTCTCGGCTTCACTTGCACTCCTTCATCTGATTCTTCTTCTTTTTTCTTCTCGTTCTCCTCATCGTCTGTCTCGATT
Organism: Linum lewisii; assembly: GCA_034768395.1. Lineage (NCBI taxonomy): Eukaryota > Viridiplantae > Streptophyta > Magnoliopsida > Malpighiales > Linaceae > Linum > Linum lewisii. The sequence continues at coordinate 26,143,742 of CM068304.1, forward strand.
TCTCTTTCTCTTATCACCATCGTTTGTTGATTAGGGCAGTCCCTTGAGATATTTCCCCTTCCTTGACATTTGACACATACAATTCCACTGGGACGTGGGTTAGAGCTTTGAAACTTATAAGTAGATGGTGCAAGTGTTACCGGAGATGTCGAATCCCTAGGGTTAGGGTTTGGCCGTGAGCTGAGGGCTCGAGTCTGTTCGGGCTTCCATGGAGCTTGGCTTGTACTCGGATCTCCTCTCCATGGGGCATGGGCGGGTCTTCTGGTGTAGCCGTCTCGGCCTCGTCCTCTTCCAAGCTGGGTTAGGGTTTCTTGGATGTGGACCAGGGTAGCTCCAAGATTCTGAAGGGTGTTCTCCATTTTGGCTAATCTCTCGTCTGCCATGGTTAGTACTAGCAAACGGAAGCAAATTTTCTATCCCCTCTTCTTAGAAATAAACTTACAACGAAAGGAAATAACGTGGCAAGGTGACCTTGCTTTCTTTTCTTTTTCTTAACTCGAAATTGAAACAATAATTGAAATAGAAGGGAAATTTTCGAATCAATTTTCTAAAGAAAGCAATAAAAGGATATGAATCCAGGTGAACCTGGAGACTGGGATAGATTGTGGTCCGTGAGCTGAACCGTGCTCTGATACCAACTGATGTGAACCGCTGCAACCGTGGGCAGACGACCCTTAAACACCGTAAGTTGAGACCGTGCAACGAGGTAGAATCGTCAGGAACCGGGGCAGATAAGTACTTTGACCCGTCGGCTGTATATAGTCGGGAACCAGAAGTGTCTAGTCGATGACGCCACGCCAAGAGATGGATGCTCTTAATGATAAGTCGGAGCCTTCAGTATCGCAACATGCAGATACAATAAGGTTTCAGAACAAAGTTCTTTCAAAGGGGGTTTATTTCATAAAAGTTGTGTAGAACAAAGTGAGGCCGGCGGCCTCTATATATAGGGAGGGAACAAGCTCTCCTCCCTAAAGTCTAATTCCTAAATAAGAATAGAATAAAGAGTCCTATTCCTAATTAGAATCCTAAAACCCCTAAACAAGTCCTACTAAAAAGGAAAACAATTAAATAGTCTTTAAATCCAAGAATCCAACTCAAAATAGGAATAAAACTCTTAAAACCCTAAACTGGCGGTTTTAGGGTTTCCTAATTCGAGTGGGACTAGGACTCGGCGGGCAGCCGGTCTTCGGGCCGGGCCTTTGCTCGGCTCCGGGCTTCTTCTTCTTCAATGGTGGGCCTTCATCGGGCCTTGGGGTCTGATGCTCCGGGCTGGTCCAAGACCTAGGGCCTTGCCAAAAGGCTTGGTCCACACGGCGTCCATTCCCATAAAATATTCCCGATCGGCCCGGCTCTCGGTCTAGGGCTCGGGGCGGGGCCGATTTTGCCGATCTCCTAACTTCTTCATTTCTGCTCGGGGCTTCCTCTCCTAGCTTCGGGCATCGCCTCAGATAGCTCCATACGTGACTCTCATAGGCTAGGGTCGGGTAAGGCGTGGTGCCTTGGAACCGGGTGCTCAAATTCTCCTCAAGACTTGGCGCCGGGTCGGTCTTGGGTAGCCATCCCTTCTTGGCCAGGTACTCTTGGGCTCTCTTGCTCCTATACTCCAGGAATGCCTCCAGAGGGTCTCTGAAGTGTGCTTCATCTTCAGGGTCCTTGGAGATGAGGTCAGGATCCGGCCGGGGCTTACCTTCAGCTCTAGGGTTTCTACACTCGGCCAGCAGCATGGCTTGGAGTGGCATTTCTTCCTCCTGAGCTTTCCTACCTGTAGGGGGAGGCCTGAGCCTGTATCTTATCTCATACCTGGGCTTGGGGTCTTGTAGGTGGCCTTCCCTTGGCTCTATACGCTTCTTGTAGGGCCCTAAGGTTCTTCCTTGGACGGGTGACCCTGGTGGAGTGTATGAGTACTTACGGATGCTTGGGCAGTCGGGCTGGGTCATATCAGTTCAGGCAGAAGGAAGGAGTTAGCTTCTTTGATCACTACAACAGAGAGGTTATTTTGTCGCAGGCCGTCTGCGACAAACGGACATGACTGCAACAAAGCCCGTCGCAGACGGATTCTGTTTGTCGTAGTTAGAAACTATCTATGACAGGTTTGTCATAGGCGACCTGCAACAAAGAGCTGTCTGCGACAAAGGGACTCTGCCTACAACAAATAATTGAATGACCACCATCTTTCGACGTTGAGGGTTCAATTCTTAGCCATCTCCTCTGTTCTGAACCCTCTGAATCTCCTCTGTTTGAACAAAAGACGAACTAAATCCGCCTCTTCCGACGTACCTCCGTCTCCTCCGACGTAAAACTCATCCCTACGTAACCCTTCTCTGCAATTTGAGTTCCTCCAGGTGAGAATCTTATTCACGCAAACCCTTTTACTGCTTCGAGTAAAACCGCCACCTCCTCCGCCTTCTCTATTTGCTGCTTCGAGTATCAAAGCTTAGTTTTTTATCGTTTTTTTTATCGTAGGTGTTTTGGATTTCTTACCCATCAGACGATTTGTTACTTACCCATCAGACGAGTTCTTAGGTTTAGAATCAATTTTGATCATTTCTAGATTGTAGTGGTTCTGGATTTCTTATTAAAAGGGTCACTGAATTCGTTTTTATCCCAGATTAATCAGGTGTCGAAGGCAGATCAGACATTCTTGACAGAAGAATCGGGCATTCGTACATCTGATCGATTTGGTAAGGTAAGATCATCTATTCTTCCTCGTCTTTGTTTGTTGTTTCTTGATCTGGTTCTAACAGTTTTTCGCTATTCTTCAATTTTGTGGAGATTTGCAGATTGTTTTTGTTCTTGCGACACTACGTCGGACTTCTTTCGGTATTTTGTTGGTGTGGTATATTGTTCTTACGGAAGATTATTCTTGCGGTAATTTTTTGTTCTTGTTCATAATTTTCCATAACTAATTTGAATAATTTTGTGTTCAAATACCATTATCTTATTTTTTTGTATTAGGTTTTGTATTATAGTTGTTCTCGAGTATTCACTCGTAGTTGCAAATTTCTTTCATCAATTTCCAGGTACGAAACTTATAATAATATGTCAATATTACATTTATGCCAACTGTGAACATGATAATCATGATTATGGAAATATCGTTAATGATTTATAATCTATGCATGTAAACGGTTTGATGTTATATAATATAAGGACTACAGACTTTGATATAAAGACTACAATTTGATATAAATTATGTGTTTAATTATTTGCAGTTTAGGGAGTTTAGTGTGTTTGTTATTAATGTAAATATATGCATGTAACTTGACATGTATGTAATAATGACTATTTGTGGAGTTTAACTTGTTGTTGTTGATATAAATAAATATAAACATGTAAATTTTGGTTTTATTTTTTTGTAATTAATATAAAATATAAACATGAAATTTATAAGTCAGGTATTTCGTAGTAACAAATTTATAACTAACACTACAAGAAACTGTTAATTAACGGCAACAGTTTAACAGCGGTCTTTTAAATGCGGCTGATGGCCGCTGTTAAATTACACAATTTAACAGCGGCCACTTACATTTAACAGCGGCCTGTGGCCGCGGTTAAAATGAAGTGCTCTGATTGGCTGAAACTGCTAGACGCGGATAATGAATGGTTCATCAGATGTAATCTCAGCCGTCGATTGATTGAAACCCTAATAAGTCGCCGGATTCGCTGCCGCCGACGTCTCCAATAGTCACCGGATTTTCTTCTTCTTCTTCGATTTTCTTCTTCGACTTCTTCGTCTTCGATTTTCTTCTTCTTTTTCTTCTTTTTCTTCTTCAATTTTCTTCTGCTTCTTCTTCTTCTTCGATTTTCTTCTGCTGCTTCTTCTTCTTCTTCGATTTTCTTCTGCTTGTTCTTCTTCTTCTTCGATTTTCTTCTACTTCTTCTTCTTCTTTGATTTTTTTCTTCTCCTTCTTCTTCTTCAATTTTCTTCTTCTTCTTCTTCTTCTTCAGTTTTCTTCTGCTTCTTCTTTGATTTTCTTCTTCTTCTTCAATTTTCTTCTTCTTTGATTTTCTTCTGCTTCTTCTTCTTCTTTGATTTTCTTCTTCTCCTTCTTCTTCTTCAATTTTCTTCTTCTTCTACTTTGATTTTCTTCTTCTTCTTCTTCCTCGATTTTCTTCTTCTTCTTCTTCTTTTTCTTCTTTGATTTTCTTCTTCTTCTTCGATTTTCTTCGCAGGAGGAGGAGGAGCATCATCATCGGAGGAGGTGTATCTCCCTGCATGTACATGGAGATTGGCGGCGATAGTGACGGTGATTAGGACGTCGGTGGACGTTGGCGGCAGTGACCTTGGATCTCGCCGGAGTTCTGGCTCTATCGCCAGACCTCCGGCCATCAATTTTTCCCGATGAAACAATTTAACAGCGGCTAGTAGCCGTTGTTAAATTCCTTATGGCCGCTGTTAAACTGTTATAAATTAACAAAAACCAGTTCATTTAACCGCGGCCACTTTTATCCGCTGTTAAATTACCTTAGCATTAGCCCATTTAACAGCGGGCCGCATCCGCGGTTAAAGTAATTTAACAGCAGCCACGACCGCTGTTAAACGTTTATCCTGCCGCTGTTAAACGAGCAGTTTTTTGTAGTGTAAAGTATTTACAACTATAAATTATACAAATTATAGGCATGAAATTTATTATAATTTACATACAACTATAAATTTATTAGAATTTATAAGTAAAATATATGCATGTAACTTACTAGGCAGTTACTATTTAACATATGTTGTTTGATTAACCACTTAACAATATTGTATATGTTTACCAACTTATACCAAATTAAGTTGGTAAATGCAGTATTTGAAGGAGTTATTGCTATAATTAGGTAAACTTAGCATAATGCTAAATTGCTTACAATAATTTTTTTTTCATTTTTTCATGACTCGTTAACAAATTCAAAGTGACACTCATTAGTTCAATATAGATGGACAAGTCTTGGATTCGAAAGTCGCGTCATACTCGTGAGTATTATCCTGACGTTCAACAATTCCTCGACTTTTCAATCTGCAATGCAATTGATGGAGTGAATATACTTTATCCTTGCCCGAATTGCAACTTCAAGAAGTGGAGGCCACTAAATGAAGTTAATCAACACTTGCTGGCAAAGGCGTTTTCCTCTTCATACGTTGTATGGAATTTGCATGGAGAGTTAATCACTGACTTTGGAGCATCGACTTCCATAATTGAGCCTAAACTAGTCATTACTAGTTGAGGAACCGCCATACTTGAGTCAGACTTATTCCAGAACATGGTCAACGATGCATTTGAAATACGAGAAACACATGATAACCCCAACGTGTGTCTCGATGATGAATTCCCACAAGCAGGTGATGTACCAATGCCAGATATACCCAACGTTCAACCAGATGATGAGTTCTTCTGAATCCTGAAAGATGGTGAAGTACCATTATATGATGGTTGTACAAGTTATACAAAGTTATCTTTCATGATCAGCTTATACCATATCAAGTATTTGCACAAAATCAGTGATAAAGCAATATCAAAGATATTGGAGTTGCTTCACAAAGCTTTCCATACTGCCAAAATTCTTGCATCTAACTACGAAGTTAAGAAGACAATAAGAAAACTTGGGTTGTCCTACACCAAAATTGATGCATGTAAGAATGATTGCATATTATATACCGGAGAAGATAGCGAGGCTAAGGAATGTCGAGTGTGTGGGGTGCCTCAATTCAAGGATGCGTGAAATAATACTAGTGGAAAAAGGTGAAAACCTCGACCCGAAAAGATATTTCGGTATTTTCCATTAATACCTCGGTTGAAGAGGTTGTACATGTGCCCTTACACAGCAGAAGATATGACTTGGCATGCGACGGAAAACATAACAGATGATGGTATGGGTAGAAATCCTAGAGACGTAGAAGCATGGAAAAGTTTTGAATCCAAGTACCCAGAATTTGTTGTTGATCCACGAAATGTAAGACTTGGGCTTGCAACAGCTGGCTTCAATCCATTTGGTACTATGAGCATAAGTCATAGCACTGTGCCATTTGTGCTAATACCATATAACACTCCACCTTGGTTGTGTATGAAGCAGATAGGTCTTATATTGTCTGGCATTGATCCTGGTCCTAAAATGCCTGGAAATGACCTTGACGTATTTATGCAACCACTGATTGATGAGTTAAAAACTTTATGGGTCGGCGTTGAAACTTATGATTCGGTGAAGAAAGAATCTTTCACCTTGAGATTAGCATTGATATGGACCATGATGTGATCCTCCACAGCTGCCCTAATGCCAACAGATATTCCTACATCCCACCAGGGTCACCAGTCAAGGGAAGAACCCTAGGGCCATACAAGAAGTGTGTAAGGCCAAGGAAAGCTCCCCGACAATTATTGAGGCCAAGATATGTGACCAAGTATAGGCTCAGGCCCCCACCAGCAGCCAGGAGAACAAGGAAGAAAGTGAGGCCACGCCAGGCCCTGATAGTGGCCAAAGCCCCAAGTCCAGGCCTCAAGCCAAGCCTAGGGCCAAGTGCAACCCCGAGCCGAGGGTCACAACTAATCCCCAGCCTGAATTCCACAAGCCCTGGATGTGACAAGGAACCCTAGGATCCTCTGGAAGCATTTTTGGAGTATAGGAAATGAAGGATAGAAGAGTACCTGGCCAGAAGAGGGTGGCCCCCGTAGACAGGCCCTAGAACGAGCCCTAGACCGGACCAGAAGCAAGAATGGAGATCTAAGCGAAATGCCTTGAGCTCTAGACAAGCACCAACCCTTGAAGACCCTCTGAGAACGTTCCTGAGGACTTGGCTGAAGCAGAATACAAAGGGCCTGACCATAATTAGAGAAGGCCCAGCACTAAGCCAGCCCCGGGCGCCGGGCCCGGTACCGGGCACCACAGAGGAGCGCTCAGGGCCGAGCTAGCAATTAGCTTGGGCCTTTTGGGAAATTCCAACGGCCCTGAAGACCCAGGATCACTCTCCAAGAAACGGTGCTGCATTTGGAGGAGAAATGAAGTAGGAGCCACGTGCGGAAGTGCTCATACACGACCCAGGCCCATGCATGCAATCCCACCGAGACAAGGATTTCCACCCGGGCCAGGAATCCTTGCTACCACGGCCAAGGGATCAAGGAACTCAGTAGCACTGGGCCACGAAGGGAAGGCATAACCCTAGCCAGAGTCCGTGCCAAAGCCCATCAAGACTTGTCCAAACCGGGCTAGGAAACGTGACCGGATTAGGGCTTGCCCGGGTGGCTAGTTTTGCCTATTTAGCTTATTTCTTCGATCCCAAGATACTACTATCCTATTTTATGTTTCTTTTCTAGTTTTCCTTTTTAGGTTGGATTGTTAAGGCATTTTTAATGTCCTAATTAGTATTTAGATTATTTTAATTCTAGTTTAGGAAGTAGCTAATAGGGAGGAGAGCTTGTTCCCTCCCTATATAATAAGGCCGCCGGCCACCCCTTGTAGTCAGACTTTTATCAATCAATAAACCCCCTTCAGAACTTTGTTCTAAAACCCTTTTGAGTATGTGCTCGAGCATTGCTTAACGTTGGCTTATCATCAAGAGCATCCATCTCTTACGTGGCGCCCTCGACTTGATACTTCTGGTTCCTAGCTCTTTATAGATAGTGGGTCAAAGTCCTTATCCGCCCCGGTTCCATAGGTTCTTCACGAGTGCTAGGAGATCAGCTTGTGGTGTTCAAGGGTTGTGTCCAATAGTGATTACCCTGGCCTTTGCAACTTGTCGGGGTGGAATACACACACTGCACTGTCGTGTCCGACTTGTATGTATGATGCAGAACCACTTCGCTAAAAGCCTCCGAGAATAAACCATGTTTCATGAATAGTAGGAGGTTTTTGCCAATGAATCATCGGTTTTGATCCCAAAAAGTAAAAATTTAATGGGAAAGTCGAAAAAGGAATTCACCGAGGGTTTCAACTGGGACTGAGGTTTTGGCACAAGTGTCTAATATTAATATTAGATTCTTTAAGACACAACCAAAAGAATCGGGACTAGCAACATAGTGGAGGAAAAAAGTATCTTCTTCAATCTTTCGTATTGGGAATTTAATTTGTTGGGTCACAATCTGGATGTGATGCACACAAAAAAATTTGTTTTACATAATATTCTGTTCACATTGCTCAATGATAAGAACAAAAGAAAAGACCACTTTGCTGTAAGACTAGACATGAAAGAAATGAAGATTAGAAGCCAGCTGTGGCCTTTGGGTGATGGTAAAACATGTCCTGCTGTCTCATTCACTCTAGATAAGAGGAAAATTGAACTAGTCCTGAAGTCACTGAAGGGAATGTCATTTCCAGATGGATATGATAGCAATATCGCAAGGTGCGTGAACCTGAATAATCGTAAGATGCTAAGTTAAAAAGTCATGACTCGCATATGCTATTGCATGACTTGTTACCTCTTGCGATACGAAATGTCTTGCCCATCTCCGTGGCAAGGGTCTTAGTTGAACTTTGCTCCTATTTAAAGGAATTATGTTCTCCTACTATTAATATACTGGAGCTTGACAAGCTTCAAGATAGGTTTGTCATAGCTCTATGTCATATGGAGATGATTTTTCCACCTGCCTTTTTCACCGTTATGGTGCACATAGTTCATGAAGTTCGACGTGGAGGACCAACTCAATATCGTTGGATCTATCCAATTGAAAGGTATACTCTTACATACTTTGTCTTTCTATCTAATTGAGTGTGCTCTTCCAAACTGAATCTAAAAACTTATTATTTAGGTACTTGGGTAAACTGAAAATTATTGTTGGAAATAGAGCACATCCAGAAGGATCAATTGTCGAAGGTTGGCTGTAGGAGGAGTTGTTCAATTTCTCATCATTGTATTTTAATGATGATGTTGAGACCAGATACAATCGACGAAAAGGTGTCACGATCGAGCTAGAAATTCCTACCGATGAACATGCCTCCATCCTCATTTTGAAAGGTGTTCCCATAGGAAATGGAGACTCTTTCAAACTCTCACAATTAGAGTGGACTCAAGCGTTCCATTATGTGTTGGTGAACAGTCCAGTCGCACAACCATTGTTGTGGTAAATAGTCTGTTAAAATTTTACCATATCCACCACTTGTGCAATACGAATATTAATATTTGTCTCGTAGAGAATGTGAAGCGGAAATTAGAAGAGAGTTGGGAAGGCGTACTAATGAAACTGCGATAAACAAAGTTGTGCACAAAAAGCTTGTTAGCTGGGTCCAGAAGAAGGTATTCTTATTAGTTTTTTATACTAGTATGCTAGCTACTGCTATATATAATCAAATACTGATATACATAGCATAACGTTAATAGATTTTGTACGGATATACATAGCATACTATCATAGTGAGGATTTGATGACACTGGCTAGTGGACCATCCGTTTATGCAAGGCGGTTCACTACTTATGACATTAATGGGTATCGCTTTCGAACGATTGCTCGTAAAGAAGGAATGAAAACCCAAAACAATGGTGTTGCTGCTAAATTTGGCACTGGTAGTGTCTCGAGCTCCTCTAGCAATAATCCAATTCGCAGTGACATCTGGTTCTATGGGAAACTTGCGGATATAGTCGAACTGGATTATTATTCCCGTACAATCACACTATTCAAGTGTAAGTGGGCTGATACAGTTACTCCAACATGGGTGAAGAAAGATGCACTCGGAATAACGATGGTCAACTTCTATCACTTGCGAGATGTCGGTGACAAAGCTAAAGATGAGTCGTACGAAAGCGCAAGTGATGCACGTATGGTCTTCTATGTGGATGACACGAATGAGCCGAAATGGTGTATACAGGTTCATTGCAAGCCAAGAGATACGTATGAGATGGGAGATGAGGGAGCTACTTCGCACGAGTGTTGTTTATCGTTATATCCACAACAGCTACATGTAACTGACAATATTCTTGATTTGCAAAGTGTGGGAAGTGGTGTAATTAATTTGGAGAATGAATAGAATAATATAAAGTTTGTTATTTTATGACGATCTTATTGTCTACCAATGTTATTGACATCCATTGATTACTTTTTTTCCAATCCATTTTCTTAGCAATGGCTTCTAGTAGTGACTACAAGGGGGTTCAGAGTCCTACTAGATATGTGCCTATCGGGGACGCCGTTGTAACAGGCTCTTCTAGTTCTTCTTCCTCTGAAACCCGACACACTCACGAGCTTACTATCATCGGTTAGTATCGTCAAAATTTCATAACAATCCATTTTGGAAATACTTAAATATCATTATCTATACTTAGCTTATCATTTTGTGCAGATCGTGGCTGTCAAGCTAAGGTCCTCAAGATCAAGTACAAAGACCACCGTCGAGCCACGAGCGACGGAAACAGGATCTTGTTTAACCTCGACAATATGGGAGTCCAGTCCGCTGGCCCATTGGCATCCTTTATGGGCAAGTACATGGGGGAGTGTGCGAGGATTTGGACATACTACCCTATCTACCCTCCCTCCTAGAAGCATGTGTCGGGCGCGACTAAGACAGGTGCTTTTTTGCAATTCTTTTTGGTAAGATTTGGAACTTATCAATGAATTAAATACTAGCCAATCAGTTGAAATTTCATTTTTAAGATCACGTTTTTTTGTTTAGGGAAAGTTTTATTGCGACTCAGTCCAGTTACCAGCTGCTCGGAAATACTGGGATCACGGTATCTCGTGACTTTGGGGCAAAGCAAGGCTTGATGCGTGGAGGGAAAATATGAAGTTTTCCAAGGCCAACAACCTTCCATACGAGTGGATTCACCAAACCCCCCTCAACGTTGTCGAGAGAGTGATTGGCTAGCATACATGACATACGTTGGTTGTCAGTCATTCAAGGTATTTTACCAAATTAACCATTTGGTATACGGATCACATATTCATTTAAAAATGAACCTTTCAACATTGTTTTGGTTCAGTATTCAGTTGCCAGAAACAAGGCCAACCGAGCGTGCCTAGAAGAAAACCATAATGGAGGGTCTAGACCGTGGAGGTTGTATATCGCGGAGGAGCAACGTAAGACAAGTTTGCGACCAACGAGGGGGCAAGTCTTCATCAAGTTCTACAGTTGGCCAAATAGAGATCCCAAGAGCACACATACAGGAGCAATAATGGTTAGCAAATTCTTGTTCAGTAAATGTGTTGGTGTAATTCCAAATTAAGAGGATTTAATAATTATCTTATTGTAATTTCAAATTTCAAGATACTATTCATAGATTGGAGGTTGTTGGTTGTCCGCGAGAGTGGGGTCCACGCGACTCATTGCTACAAGCTCTGAACAAGCAAGAGCATCGCGGGCATGTCCGCATGATGGGTTGGTGCTTTACTAAAAGCCTGGCAATTATTAGTATAGGAACAAAATTAATATTACATTCAAGATAATTTATCTGTGGAATTCACTAACTAATTTTGTGTTATTTTAGGTATTTGGGACAAATGCGGAGTCATCCTCGACGGCAACTGGAAGTATTACTTCCAGACCGACATAGGCTCGTGCTCAGGATGCAGCCCACGATCAGCTCAACCAGAAGCTCACAGCCACTGAGACCAAGCTTGCGGACATGCAGATGGAGCTTCCGAAAACTCAAGAGAGGATGGGTCATCTGGAGGACCTTGTGGCTACTCTTAAGCAACAGGTCCAACCATATAGTGGGTCTGCTCAGGCATGCCTTCCTGCGTGCCTCCGATTGTGCCTCCAGTCATGACAGATCAGTCTGCCACCCATGATGGTATAGATGAGCTTAGTTAGTGGTTCGAAGATAATGTTGGAGATGATTTTTTTGATGCATTGAATCAGGTATTTATATAAGTTATAATTAGTAGATAATGTTTCTTTGTAATTTCTATACTTGACATTTAGAGGTTCTTCTTTTGTTATTGTAGGCTGGAGAAGCCACTCCTCCTCAGGTCCAACATCAGTTCTGAGGTCCTTAGGAATCATAGATTGTTTATGTATTGTTGTACTATACTGTATTGTGTCCTTGGTTGTTACTGTATTGTGATTGTACTATATTGTATTTATTTATGTGTTCATTATTGTTTAGGATAAATAGTTTCAGTTTCAGAATTTCGTTATTATGTATGGTAATTTAACTAATTTCAAGTTTCAGTTTCGGATTATCGGTGTTACTAGCTAAATCCGGGCCCATTTGTGTGATTAAATTAAGGCCCAGCTAGCCGATTCGTCCAATCGGGCAGACCACTAAGAACTGGCCCATCCGAGGTTTGGACCAGCCCACCAAAAATGCCCACTCGGGCTGGCCCAAATAAATCAGTACCAAATCAGGCAAATTGGGTCGTTCCAAACAGCCTAGTGACTGTCGTTTGTCGAAGACATCTTGTCACATGTTGTCTACAACAGACGTTTGTCACAGACAACCTACGATAAACTACCGTCTACGACAGCTTACGTTTTGTCGTGGATTATTTTGTCGCGGACCAATCCGGGCTTTGTCGTAGGCGGCGCCTGCGACAAAGCCCAGATTTGACTGCGACAAAATTAGAGTTATGATGTAGTGGATGCTTGGAATTAATTCCAAGAACTTCTCTACAACTGTCCTCATCATGGGTTCGAGCAGAGACAATTGGCTGAGATCTTTGCTAGAGTAATGAATGTTGAATCCGCTAAATGGGTTAACTCCTTGGCTAAAGGAGATTATACGGCTCTCACTCCAGAAGCTACTCTTCTCCACTTTGCAAGTTGTGCTTCTAAATCCAGGGAACTGGGAGAGATAGTCAAAAGGACTAACAACCAGTTAGGCCCTGAAGAACAGATTAAAGCTAAAGTCCATAAGCACCTAAAGAAAGCTAGCACACCCATCAACCTTCCATTAGCTTTTGTCTTTGTTACTGATTGTGAATGGTGTGGGGCATGTGCTTATAATGGAGGAAGTTGTCCGAATTTTGGTAAAGCATGTGCTTGGTCTACGGAAGAGGTAGACTTTGTTGGCCAAGGCTTCACCAACAATCAACAAGGATACACCGGCTACCGCCAATATCGGCAACCCCAACAGCAACAACAAGGAAGCTTCCAAGAGCGTCCTCTCTACAATTTTGGAGCAAATTAGAATCAAGCTAGCCAACCGACCATCTGGGTCGTACCAAAAGAACAAGTTAGCCAACCAATCTAGTGGAGTCTATCAACTAACACACTGAAACCAAGGCAATTATGGTACATCACCTAGAAATTGCCAAAATCAGTACTCCAACAATACCTACCAAGGGTCGCCTAGGTTCATAGTAGGACATCAAACTCAACGGTCAATGACACAAGATAATAAGGAGAGCGAGATGGATAAAAAGCTCAATCATATCATCTCCAGAGTTGATGATCATGATAATCAATTCAAGGCTCAAACTGCTTTGAATCAAGGTCAGATTGCACAAGGACAAAGAATGGAGAACCAACTAAGCAACATTGTCAGCCTCTTGTCTAGTAGCCGCCCATTTGGTCAACTACCTAGCCAAACTGATATGAATCCCAAGAATGAGCAAGCTAAAGCCATCACAACCAGAAGTGGTAAGTAGATAGCTGGTCCTACAATGCCCGATCCAGTCATGGTTCCCGATGATATAGCCATAGACATGCTCGAGATCAAGGACATCACAGTAGAAGAAGAGGATAAAGAAGAAGAAGAGGAAGTGATTGCCACGCCTCCTCCAACACCAGCTCCTACGCCACCTATGCCCCCATATCAGCCGAAGATTCCGTTTCCTGAGGCCATAGAGATGAAGACCTACGACTCTCAATTCAAGAAGTGGTACACAATTTTGATGAACACGGAGCTTAAAATACCAATCACCGAAGCCGTAGAGACAATGCCACCCCACTTGGGAAGTTCTTGAAGGATCTTGCTAGGAACGTGAAGAAAGGAGATGTATCCTCCATCACTCTCAATGACAAATGCTCTGCCGTCCTCTGTAGCACGCCACCTCGACCACCACAGCTAAGTGTCGTGATCCTGGCTCTCTTACTTCACCATGCATAATCAATGGTACTAAAATTGAATGTAGTCTAGCTGATTTAGGTGCCTCGATTAATGTGATGCCTACTCACCTATATGAAGAGCTGAAATTAGGAGAACTAAAACCAATTAGTTTACATCTTGTGCTAGCTGATAGGTCTGTGAAAATACCTAGGGGAATGGTAGAAGATGTGGTTGTTCATTGTGGTCCTTTCACTATTCTTGCTGATTTTGTTGTCTTAGATACCCGAGAAGTAGATGTAACACTCATCTTGGGTCGACCCTTTCTAGCAACACTTGGTGCGACTATTGATGTCAAGCATGGTTCGTTGTCTTTGAAGGTCAGAGAAGATAGTGTTACATTCCGCCTTAAAGATGGTATAAAATACTATGTTGCTGAAGATGATACCTGTTTTTCTATTGATTCCTTGGAGTTGGCTTCGGCCGACTTCTTTGCTAATGCCTTATCTAGCAATCCGCTAGAGTTGTGTTTGATTTCAGGTTTAGAAGATGCATTGAAAGATCTGGAATAACTCCAATAGCAAGCAGAATTGGCCAGACAGAAACCTATTCCTGCTTCTACTCCTGCACCACCCATCATCGAACACACGCTTGGACGGATTACTACTTCCTATGAGCATCCATCCACACTCACTTTGAAGGAGCTACTAGATCATCTCGAGTATAAATTCTTGGCTAAGGATTCACAGTTACTCGTCATCATCAGCTCCGCTCTGTCATCTGGGTAGAAGGAGCAATTGGTCAAGCTCTTGAAGAAACACATCCGAGCTATAGCCTGGCAGTTAGCAGATATTAGACGGATTTCTAAAGCTTTCTACAAACATCGAATCATGGTAGATGAGGAGATCAAATCGGTTAGACACCCACAACGCTAGTTGAACCTAATGATGCAAGAAGTTGTGAAGAAGGAGGTTCTTAAGCTCCTTGATGCCGACATCATTTATCCCATCGAATCACAGTTGTTCCTAACCAGAAGAGAGAGCTTATCCCCACTCGTACTGTCACGGGATGGAGAGTCTGCATCGACTATCAGCGCCTCAACGCCACCACCAAGAAGGATCACTTTTCATTGCCATTCATTGATCAAATGCTTGAAAGGTTGGTTGGTCATGAATTCTATTGCTTCTTGGATGGGATGTCCGGCTACTTCCAGATCCTGATTGATCTTGATGACCAAGAGAAGACTACTTTCACATGTTCAGTGGGTACCTTTGCCTACCGTCGTATCCCCTTTGGTTTGTGCAATGCTCTAACTACTTTTGAGAGATTCATGCTTGCAATCACTACAAAAAACGTCTTATTTAACCGCGGCATAAACAACATTTAATAGCGGCCCAAGCCGCTGTTAAAATATTTTAACCGCGGACTTTGGCCGCTGCTAAATTGGCCAATGCTAACCAAATTTAACAGCGGCAGAAAGTGGTCGCAGTTAAACAATAAAATTTAACAGCGGCCAAGCAGCCGTTGTTATATTGATGCAGTTTAACAGCGGCCAGTAAGCCGCTGTTAACGTGATAGAGTTTAACAGCGGCTGTTTGGCCGCTGTTAATTGTTTTTTACTGGCCAGAAAATTTTTTGCCCAGCAATATATATATTTCTTATTTTTTATTCCCGCCCGTTTCTAAATTCGACACATTGAAAATTTAGAATTGATAACAGTTTTGAACAAAACAAACAACTTCTGCATTACACATAACTAAACATCGTTGTTATACATAACACATTGTTTTAGCATAAATTCAAAGTGAAGAAGTACATTGTTTTTGTCCAATCTAACACTCTTATTCCTAATCGTCACTAGTTTGATTTTCATCATCCGCATCTTCATTATCATCAGCGACAGGGGGGGTAGCTGTATGGGGGGTAGGAGCGCTTCCACTGCATCCTTCTTGACTTGCGAACATTCTTCGCATTTCCTCCAAGTCCGGAGATAAGCCAATGGATTTGTTTAAGTGCTCCAGGACCTTAAATCGTCACTAGTTTGATTTTCATCATCCGCATCTTCATTATCATCAGCGACAGGGGGGTAGCTGTAGGGGGGTAGGAGCGCTTCCACTGCATCCTTCTTGACTTGTGAACATTCTTCGCATTTCCTCCAAGTCCGGAGATAAGCCAATGGATTTGTTTAAGTGCTCCAGGACCTTCACGCCAAATGCTGCCCAACTAGAGAGGGTTGGGTTGGATGATTCCTGAGACCGAGAAGAAGAAGAGGACCCACGATACACCTGCAACAAACAATTCGATACGAATTAAAAAAAAAACATCATGACCTATTCGTATCTAACACTAATCTCATACTCTTTAATCTATAAAATGAACAAACACTACTTACTAATTCACAAACTTTGAGAAACTAACATACTTACTAATTTTTTATGTAAAAAAAAAACATACTTACTAATTCACAAGTACACAAACTAACTTATTTCTAATCCACATCTTTAAAACCCAACTCCTGACAAACTAACGAGTTCACATTGCACACAAACTAATTAATTATCTAACCAATTTATATCAATATTAACTACTACTCACCCGTTTGGCCTTCGCCCCAAAGCCAAGATGACGTACTCGTCCTGATTTTTCCTTCTTCTCGCGTGCTCTATACGCCCTCGACACGGCATCATTTCGGCTAGTTCCCGAGTCAGTGGTAGGATCAGCCTGGAAGCCTCTAACAGAATCCTGCATTCAGTTTCATACATGTATTAGTAAATAACAATAACTTACATAATTAAGTTGAATGGTAATAAACTACAACGCGTACAACAAACGCTTCTGTGGCTGGGTTAGCAGACCGGCCAGGTTCTTTCTCATAGCATCTAATAAAGAGTTCAGTTCTACTAACTTCCCTCCCCTTCTCTTTTTCCCCCAAAACCGTGACTAATCTTTGTCACGGTTTTTAAAGAAACTGTGACAAAGGTTAGTGACCAAATTGTAATATCCAATTTTCCAGTGACTGAATTTATAATTTCTTTGAATTATTGTATCAAACCCTCAACTCTTTCCGTTATGCAATTTAATCCATACACTTATAAGGTTTACAAAAGGTCCCAATTTTATTTCTTCCATTATACAAATCAGTCACTACAACTTTCTAGTTATGCAACTTGGTCTAGAAATTTCAAAGCCTAACAAATTAGTCTCGTCTTCTCCGGTGACTCTTTAGTCGCCGGTAAGTCTCGATCAGTGGACCAGAGCTAAGCTCCCTCGATCTGGTGGTCGGTGAACGGTGAAGGGTGAGTGGTGGTTTCAGATCTGGTTTCAGATCTCCTCCTCTGTTTTCGATCGGAGTGGCACATGTGGTGGGGGAGTTTGAATCGCAGGAGGAGAGGAGAGAGGAAGCTTGGCAGTGGTGGTGGGTTTAGGGTGAGTTTGAATCGGAAAGGGAGAGGTGAGGGGTGTGAGTTCGAATCGGTGAGGCAAAGGTTGGGGGGAGTTTGAATCGTCGGAGGAGAGGAGATAGGAAGCTTTGGCAGTGGTGGTGGGTGGGTTTAGGGAAGTCGGAGGTGGCGGGGGAGGTTTGTATCGAAAGAGAGGAGATAGAAGAGGAGGGAAGAAGAAGTCGGAGGAGGGAAGAAGAAGATAAGAAGAGGAAAGAGAAGAAAGAGACGAAGAGGAGGAAAAAAAAGAAAGAGGGGAAGATTGCCAGCGTGGCATGATTCTCGGATCGCCATTAGTCATGGTTTTTTGTGAAACCGTGACTATTTAGTCACGGTTTTTAAAACCGTGACTAAATTAGTCACGATTTCACAAAAAACCGTGACTAAATTAGTCACGGTTTCACAAAAAAACGTGACTAATTAGTCACGGTTTTATAAAATCGTGACTAATTAGTCACGGTTTCTTAAAAACCGTGACTAATTGGTTATGGTTTTATAAAATTGTGACCAATTAGTCACGGTTTCACAAAAAAACCATGACTAATTAGTCACGGTTTCATAAAACCGTGACCAATTAGTCACGGTTCAAAAAACCGTGACTAAAGAACCGTGACTAATTGAGTGTTTTCTTGTAGTGGATTTCGAATCCTCCTAAGATCACTAGAGCAATGGCGATCACAAGACCAGCGGTTTTCAATCCCGATTCATTCCCAAGATTAATTATCTTCCGTGCGTTCGCTTCTGCAACGGAAAATTAACTAGCGCGATTACTAGTGATTTATGAGTTACTCTAGTAGTGGATTAACCCTAACTAGTTCCTACGAAAGGCACACTCCAATGAATAGGTTAATTGCTGATTTGGTGAGTTAAAGTGAGGCGAACGTTCGATACTATCCTCAGCTTAACAAGAATCTAGTCTAGGTGATCAAGCTAGAAAAGAAACACAGATAACGAAGAACAAACCAAACATGCAAGAGAAACTGACTGAATCTGAATTTAATTATCGTCGATCCGTGACCGCTTTAAAGTCTCAGATCACTTAGGGTTCATCTAATCTAAGCTCTATGAATTTATGATGAACGGTTGTAGAGCGGTCAATCAAATAACTGTCAAGCACAGAGCAGGACAGATCGTATTCCACGGGTCTCTTCTACTTGCTTACTCAAATATGTTAGCAATTTTTATTCAAGGTTAAACACGTAGTGCGTGGTGTGAGTTCCACGACTTTTATACTAAAATGCAAGGTGAAATGAAAATTAAATGCAAAAAGATTGATTGTTTGACTTTGACAGACGACAGGCAAGCTTAGACTTCGATTCCCCCTTAGATCACCAGAGCAACAGCAGTCAATAGACCAGTGATTTTCAATTCTAATTCATTCAGTTCACAGACACCACCATAACTCCTGACCCTTAGGTTTAAGACTGGCGAACGTTCGCTCTATCCGATCTAGCTACCAAGATTAATTAGTCGCCCGGGTACGGTCGCCTCTCGCAACGGCTTAATTAATTGGTGGAATTACTAACGATTTATGAGTTACTCTTGCAGTGGATTAGCCCTAACTGGTTCCTACGAAAGGCACACTCCAATGAATAGGTTAATTGTTCGATTTGGTGTTTTAAATTAAGGCGAGTGTTCGCTTCTATCCTTAGCTTAACAAGAATCTAATCTAGGTGGCCAAACCAGACAAGCAACACAGAGAACAAAGAACAAATCAAACATGAAGGGGAAACTAAATGAATTTCGAATCTAATCACCGCCGATCCATGACCGCTTCAAAGCCCTAGGTCACTTAGGGTTCATCTAATCTAAGCTCTACGAGTTTAGCTACTCATATTCAATACAGAAGAATCGAAGACGAACAAAGAATACATCTCGGACAGGAAAGACAGAGAAGAACTGTAAAACCTAATTTTGACGAATTCCTGAAGCTTCAATCTGCTGGATCTTCAACTCCTAGCACTGGTTCTCCGAGGTGGAAGGATGGCATCACGATCCTTTCCTGGCACCTCGAACTCCTTTCACTCTTCCTCTCTCTAGTCTCTGTCTTGGAATTTTCATCCAAACTGTAAGTTATGAGCCCCCTTATTTCAGCCGCCAGTTTTGTATTTAAACCTAAACTGACTTTTGCCGATTTTGCCTGGAGTTTTCGCAGAGAAGTTTTCGGCGAAAACTTCTTTGAAAAATGGCTGGCTTTCGGTGATGGTCTCCTGTGATTTTCAGACTAGTATTTTTCGCCGAAAACTTGGAGTTTTCGCCGAAAACTTCTTCTTGTGAGCTCTGCCGATTTCTTCTGTACTTTTCACCAAAAACCTGAGGGGTTTTTTGCCAAAAACTATAGTGTAAAATAGCTGACTTCGCCTGTGAGTTTCTTAAGCTATTTTCGCCGAAATCTTTGTCATATTTTCGACGAAAACATTGTGCTGGGCAGTTGGATCTTCAGTTCTGACTCCGGTTTAATTTCTGGTTCGATTCTGGTTCACTCCTTGAAGTCTTGAACATGTCTGTGGTTACATATTTGACGGTAGAAACCTGTGCTCTTACAAAAACACTGGAAAACCATCAAATAGACCTAAAAGGACCAAAGTTACCAAATCGGTAGGAAATAGGGCAGTTGAGTGAATATTCGCTATTCTACCCCTAAAACCACGTTTCAAGCAAGGAAATGTCGCTTAAATGAGGCTGAAAATCATGTCAAATCGAGTGTCATCAAAATACCCCACACTTAAGCTTTTGCTTGTCCTCAAGCAAACTAAACTAGAACACACTCAAATTCACAAATGACACGAGATTAAACCGAGATTCAATTCTAATGATATGGTTTAGACTGTCCCACGTAGAAAAGGTGACCTACACATGCAAGAACGTCAACCAAACAAGTTTCGATCTCACTGTTTTCTGCACACTTCGAGTAGTAGTTTCATTAAAGCTCGTTTCAAGGAAAAACAGTTAATTATGATTAACCGACTACGATAACATTAATTCTAGTCAAAAAGACTTTAAGCTCTAGCCATGATGTGGATGTGGAGGGAGGAAAAGTGACATGGCTATCAACTCGACTTCATTCGTTTCTAGATCTGTACCTTACATGTTCTAGCTAGGACCGATTTAAACAATGATTTATTTCAAGTTCCAACTTCTTCCATTTAATTGATTTACTGCATACTAGTGCTCGATACCAAACACTTCACTTAGGTGTTGGACCTGCCTAGCTCACAGTAATTGTGCCTATGTTAGTGCTCAACCCGAACACTTCACTTAGGTGTCGGGCTTGCCTAGCTTTATTTTTTAAAGCACTTAAAGAACTTAACAATTACTTGATTTAACCATTTAGCCGCTTGATCCTAGCTAGTTATAACTTTTTTTACACAAGATTTCGAACTGGATTTCCGTCTAATCTCTAGCCACAATCACATGTGAACAAATATGGAGTGAAAAATATGGGAGAAGCTAGCATTTATCATCTTAGAATGGTGTTATCGAGCTTTGTTATTAACAAGTCAATTGATTCAAGTTTCAAATATAGAAGTGATTTATGGTCTGTTCTGACCTAGACTTGTTTGATATCAGTTCCGACACGTTGGTTACAAGTTCTAAGTGGAATAGTCTAGACGTCATTGTTCAAAATTGAAGTCAATTTAACATCACAAGTCAATAATTGAGCAATTCTATGCTAGAGAAATTCAAAATTGAACCACAGAATCACAGAAAACAAGCAAGATCATGCATAATCCTAGCATCCTACCCCACACTTAAAACCGTTCTGTGTCCTCACAGGACTAAAAAGAGGATGAGAGATACGAAGAACCTAGAAGGTGATGGTCGGTGTAGCGGATGAACGCGGAGAGTCCGGAGTGGAGTAGCTACTCAAGATCCTACAAAACAAAAACAAGAAAAGATCAAAAGGATACCGGGACAAGTGTCCCGGATCCACACATAAAAAATATGGAACGAAATCCGAAAAGAAGAAAGAAATGAAATGAAAAGGATAGAAACAACCTGATCACTGTTCCGTCGGTGGGGGTGGGGGTGGGGTCGGGATGGGGCAATGCCAAGTCATTGCTCCATCTGCTGTCACCATGCAAGCTCATCCCTGTGTCTGCCTTCCTGGTTGGTTATGAACTGTTGCAGAACAGCCCATCGCACATTTTGTGTCTCCTCATGCGCCACCCGGTCCTTCTGCCATTGAAGTGAACCGGCAGAGTAGTCGAGCTGCCATTGCTCAATACGCGACAGCCGCTCATGAATCCCGTCGGGCATCTGTGGCTGCGGCGGAGGTGGCAAGGCCAGCACTGGGGTGCGAGGTACTGAGGATGCAACTGGCTGTGGTGGCGCTCTCCTCAGGCGGCGGGGTAGCTGATTGTAGTCGTCGAGACTGCACGCAAGATTGATGCCTCGTACGACGGCGAGCTCAGCCCCGAAGTGCTCAATTTGAACGCGAGGAATATCAGGACTCCATTTGTCACTGATCTGGAGGTTGTTGATGAGACAGAAAATGAAGGTTCTGCCAGGAAGCTCAGAAGGAAGTTTTTTGGTGGTAGTTCATTTGTGGAAGAACCGTGCAAGCCACCATCCAGGGAGGAGATGGGCCTCCTCCTCTATAGCGCGGAAAAGCACGAGCTCCTCCAAGGAAACATGGTGACGGCTCGCCTTGCTGCAAAAACACAAAGACTGCATCCAAACATAATGCAGGAATTTAAGAATTGGGTGAGTAATGTCACCTACCGTGGGGTTGACGATAGGCTTGATCTTGGTTTGGCCGGAGGCCCACTTCCACACTTCGGGGTAAGGTTCACGCGCGATGGAGTAGACGTCTTGGAACCCAAGGATGGTGCACTGGATGATTGCGTGGGGGTCAATGAGGTGGGTGAACTCGGTGACAGTCTTCACATGTTTAACACCACCAAGGCGGAAAGAGACAGACACCCTGTTGCTGACCGGGCGGTGGTGCGTGACGCACAAATGAGCTCCAAAACTCCTGAAGGGCGACCAGAGGGTATGGGGAACCAAGAGTGGTTAAAGTTCGCAAGCCGGCGTTGTCGAGGACTTCGATAATGGTGGAGTGCCAAGCCGGATCGTGGTTCTTGAGACTATCCAAGGAGAGAACCGCCACCTTCGCCGGAGGAATGTCCTTTATCTTCATGTAGACCTCTAATTGTTGCGGCTCAAGAGCGGCGATGAATGGGTGCAGGGCTGAAGTGGCGGTGGCTGGAGCACATAAAATAGGGATCACAGGGGCCGCCACATCCTGCGGGGCGACGTTCACAACCGCCGGTATCGGTGCAGACGGTACGGGTGGACGGAAGGATTGAGCCCTGTTCTGTCAAGCCGAGGATCACTGCGCTCTATCTACACTAGTGGTCTTGAAGCGCTTTGGAGCCCTGTAATACACAACTCAGGGCATACCAGAATTAGATGACAGGAATCCTACCCCACACTTAGCCTGAAATCACTATTCAGAGAAGAACGAAGCGGGTAAGTGGGGGTAAGCAGACAAACTGAGTTACCACAATTCCAAAGTATAGCAAAAAAGAAATGGCCAGCATGTAGGGAAGACAACGACATTCAATCAATCAATCATGAAAAATAACGCAGATCGACAATCACAGAGCACGAGAGAATTCATTAGCATGATCGCACAGAAATCCATTCACGAGGCCAAAAAGATCAAAAGAAATTTCCAAAGTCTAGCCAGATTACACCGAAATAGCAAACACGCAATTTGAGGAAAATTGAAAAGTCAACCAAAGTCAACCATGCCAAAAACCGAAAGTAAAAAAGCCCAAAGATTCAAAATCAGGGGCTGAACAACTAACCGTGAAGACATGACTCGAGAAAATGATTGGAAATCCGGGAAATCGACAAAAAGCTTGAAAACTCGTTCGGGTGGAACCGCAGCTGTGGAGCTCTGATTCTAGGGCTATAGGCTAAAAACAAACAAGGAATAGGGGGTGTGGTTGGTCGGCGGTGGTTGCTGCTGATGGTGGGTCGAACGGCAGCGGCGAGCAGGGAGAGAGACCGAGCGGCGGGGTTTTGGTTTTCGGGGGGGCGCGAAAAATAAATACCGAATCAGGTTTATATAGCTGGCGGAAAAACATCAAATTTTTGGCAAAAAATGGGTAGATTTCGGCGAAAAATCCTTTACAAAACAAAAAGTTTTCACCGTGAAGTCTGAGTTTTGGGCGAGGAGTTTTCGAACTGAGAAACAGGAGGATCAGGCTCCTTTAAAACCGTAGTTTTCAGTGAAAACTGGTGGAGTTTTCGGTGAAAACTCGTTTGAAAATCAGGTCGACAGTTTTTTTTTTTCAAAAAAGTTTTTAAAAGAAAACGACTCGAAATGAAAACTAACTGACTCCAGCCGTGGGTTGCCTCCCACGAAGCGCTCCTGTTTAAAGTCTGTGAGCTGGACGATACATGGATCGGCGTTATGGGGGTGACGTAAAGTAGTGCACGTCAATGAGGGAAACAGCTAATCCCTACAGCTACCTCTTTAGCCTGTGACCGGTGACCATAAACGATTCTTGATCATGCAATTTAATTAGGACTCTGCCCAAAGATGTTTGCCGCACCACGGTATAAAGGTCGGACCATCGGGATTTCAGTTTACCCGGGAAGAGCTTCAATTGAGAGTTATATAAGAGTACTTCATCTCCGGGGTAGAACTGCTTGATCGTCTTCAATTAATAGTCATGAATTATCTTGGTGCGTTCCTTATAAAGCTTCGTGCTCTCGTACGCGTGGAGACGGTGCTCTTCAAGCTCGGCGATCAGGTCGTGGCGCTTATTACCTGTTACTACATAACTCATATTCAACTCTTTATTAGCCCAAAACGCCTTGTGCTCAAGCTCAACTGGTAAATGGCATGCCTTGCCGTAGACCAGCTAATACGGTGAGGTACCGATAGGAGTCTTGTAGGCAGTTTGATAAGCCCATAAGGCATCATTGAGCTTAGATGACCAGTCTTTGTGAGACCGGCCAACTGTCCTATCAAGAATCCGCTTGAGCTCACGGTTTGTCACTTCTGCTTGACCATTAGCCTGAGGATGGTAAGCTGTGGACATTCGGTGGGTGACGCCAAAGCGTTTGCACACCCGGTCGAATTGTCCGTGGAAGTGGGTGCCCCTATCGCTTATGATGAAGCGTGGTGAACCAAAACGTGTGAAAAAACGGGTAAGGAACCGACCCACCACTCTTGAATCGTTAGTGGGTAGAGCTTCGGCTTCAGCCCACTTAGAAACATAATCAACGACCACAAGAATGTACTAGTTTCCGTTGGAGGGTGTGAACGGACCCATAAAATCAATTCCCCAGACATCAAAGATTTCGACAGTGAAAGAAACAATTTGGGGCATCTCATTTCGGTTAGAGATGTTACCTGATCGTTGCCATGCATCACAATGACGAGCAAAAGCATCGCAATCAATAAAGATTGAAGGCCAGTAAAAGCCTGTTTCAAGTACCTTTCTTGCAGTGCGGTTGCCGCCGAAGTGTCCTCCAAACTGGCCTTCATGGCACTTACGCATGATGTCAGCCGCTTCAATGTAGGAGACACATCTTCGGATCATTCCATCAGTACTAATACGATATAGGAAAGGCTCATCCCAGAAGTATGACTTGGCCTCTTTGAAGAGCTTCTTGCGTGCATTATAATCCAGCTCAGGAGGTACGACACCGTGAGAGAGATAATTAGCCAGGGTGGCATACCAAGGCTCTTCTGAATCGGCTGCGTTACTCAGCTCTTGAGCGTGAGGGATTGCCCAGGGCTCAATAGCTATGTTGTTGACCTGTTCATAAATTTCGACATGCAACAACTAATCAGGGAAAGAATCATTGATAGGGGTAGTAGTAGACTTACCTGTCTATGATTGCTCGAGTCGTGAGAGGTGATTGGCTGCCAGGTTCTCAGCTCCCTTCTTGTCTTTAATCTCTATGTTGAACTCTTGGAGAAGAAGGATCCACCGGATGAGACGTGGCTTCGAATCATGCTTGGCTAACAGATGGCGCAGAGCAGCATGATCTGTGTAGACGATGGTGTGTGAAAGAACCAGGTACTGTCTGAACTTGTCAAAGGAGAAGACGATAGCTAGAAGCTCTTTCTCTGTGGTAGTGTAGTTCCTTTGAGCATCGTTAAGCGTCTTGCTAGCAAAGTAGATGGGGTGAAATCTCTTCTCTTTTCTCTGACCAAGAACCGCGCCAACGGCAAAATCGCTAGCATCGCACATAATCTCGAATGGAAGATTCCAATCTGGTGCTATAAGAATCGGTGCGGTAGTGAGTCTAGTCTTCAGGGTCTCAAAGGCTGCAAGACAAGCTTTATCAAAAACGAAAGGAACATCTTCTCAAGAAGCTTCGTCATTGGGAGAGTGATCTTGGAGAAGTCTTTGATGAATCTCCGGTAGAATCCAGCATGACCGAGGAAGCTTCCAATCGTCTTGATCGAAGTTGGCGGCGGCAAACTAGCGATGGTTTCAAGCTTGGCACGATCGACTTTTATTCCGAGCTTAGAGATCCTATGGCCAAGAACAATTCCTTCGGTAACCATAAAGTGACATTTCTCCCAACTAAGAGCCAAGTTGGTTTCTTCGCAACGAGCAAGCACCTTGGCCAGGCACTTAGAAAATGAGTCCCCACTAGACGGAGAAGTCGTCCATGAATACCTCCACCACATTCTCTACTAGATCTCCGAATATAGCAAGCATGCATCTCTGAAAAGTGGCAGGAGCATTACATAAACCAAAGGGAATGCAACGATAAGCAAACGGGCAGGTGAAAATTGTCTTCTCTTGATCATCGAGCTCGATGGAAATCTGAAAGTAACCGGACATCCCATCTAAGAAGCAGTAGTACTCATGACCAGCTAACCATTCCAGCATCTGGTCAATGAACGGCAGTGGGAAATGATCCTTCTTGGTAGCGTCATTGAGTCATCGATAATCGATACAGACTCTCCATCCGGTAACCGTGCAAGTTGGAATGAGCTCACCCTTCGGATTAGGGATGACTGTGATTCCTCCTTTCTTCGGGACGACTTGAGTCGGACTGACCCAAGGACTGTCGGTAATAGGGTAGATGATGTCGGCATCCAGAAGTTTGAGGACTTCCTTCTTCACAACTTCCTGCATCAGAGGGTTTAATCGCCGTTGCGGTTGTCTGACTGTTTTGAATTCTTCATCTAAAACTATCCAAAGCTTGCAGAAGGTTTCAGAGATGCCTCTTATGTCGGCCAACTACCAGGCTATAGCTCGGACATGCTTCTTGAGTAGCCTGATCAGTTGCTCTTTCTGCTCGGGAGATAGATTTGAATTGATAATGACTGGCAACTGGCATTCCTTTCCCGGGAATGCATACTCTAGATAGTCAGGCAGCTCCTTTAAGGTGAGTTCTGGCGGGTTTTCATATGAAGTAGTGATCCGACTTGATGCTGGTTCAATGTGTGCAGGCGCAGAAGTGGCTGTGGAAGTCACTTTCTGATCGTCTAACTCGTCCTGCCATAGGCGCTGCTCTGGATCTTCTAGTGCACTGTCAATTCCTAAAATCAAGCACAACTCTAGCGGATCACTAGATAAGGCGTTAGTGATGAAGTTGGCCGAGGCCAACTCCATAGAATCAACATTATAACAGTTATCATCTTGAGCAACAGAATATGTCATGCTATCCTTAATGCGGAATGTAACACTATCCTGTCCTACACTTAAAGTCAACAGGCCTTGTTTGCAGTTGATATTTGCACCAGCAGTTGTTAAGAAAGTTCGTCCTAAGATAAGTGTTCCGTCTAACTCATGTGTATCTAGAACAACGAAATCTATAATTATGGTAAAAGGGCCACAACAAACAGCTACATCTTCTATTACACCCCCTAGGCAGTTTGACAGACCTATCGGCTAGCACGAGATGCAAAGTAAGTGGTTTTAATTTCCCTAGGTTCATCTTTTCATACAGATAAACAGGCATAACATTAATAGAAGCACCAGAATCAGCCAGACTACGGTCAATTTTAATACCATTAATGATGCACGGTAATGTAAAAGGACCAGGATCATAACACTTAACTGTCTGTGGTGGTGGTTGTCTTATGGGATATGGCGCACCGAAGAGGGAAGCGCATTCGTTGGTAAGCGTGACAGAGTACGCCTCTCCGTTCGTCACCTTCTTCACGAGATCCTTAAAGAACTTCCCAAGTGGTGGTATGATCTCTATAGCTTCTGTTACTGGTATCTTGATCTCTGCAGTCTTAAGAACATTGTACCACTTCTTATACTGAGTGTCGTGATCCTTGGCTTTGCTCATTGCAGCTTTTGGAAAGGGAATCCGAGGTATATATGGCGCCAAGACGGGTTCAGGAGCTGCCTTGGGAGGAGGAGCCGGTGCTTCTTCTTCCTCTTCTGTGATATCTTCAATCTCTGGCATATCCATGGCAGCAGTGGTATCTGGTATCATGTCAGGTTCTGGAGCCTTTGGATCGGTTGTTTGCTTACCGCTCCTGGTGGTGATAGCTTGAGCTTGTTCATTCTTCACACCGAGGTCTCCTTGAAATGCTGCTTGATTAAGGAAAGGATTGCTAGTAAGGATTTTAGACATATTGTTTATTGCATCTTCTATCCTTTGGCTTTGAGCCTTTTGTCCTTGATTGAGTGCAGCTTGAGCTTTTAATTGGTTGTCATGTTCATCGAGTCTACTCATGATTTGACCGAACATTCTCTAATAGTCCTCGTCTCTATTGTAATGTGGCTTTGCTCGAGGCTGTTGCTGTCCTTCAACGAATCCAGGAGGTCTTTGGTACAAGTCCGAGAATCGGTTGATCTGATTCTGCGGTTGGTGATGTGATCCTGGCCACCCTCTAGCCAACCCCGAGCCGAGAGCCTACCTCAGGCCAAATGCTACGAGCCCTGGACCGACCACAGGCCCTGAAGACCCTCTGGAGACCTTCCAGAAGATGTGACCGAAGCATAATGAAGAAAGCCTGCCAAGAAGAAGCTGGCACCCGAAGATAGACCCCGGTACGAGCCCCGGACCGGGCCAAATGCCAGAACTGAGCTCCAGGATCGAAGCCTCGATCCCTGTACCAGCACCAGCCCTTGAAGACCCCATGAGAGCATTTCTGAAGACCTGGCCGAAGCAGAAAGTAGAAGGCTTGGCCAGTATTGAAAAAGGCCCAGCACGAAGCCAGCCCCGGGCGCCGGACCGAGCGCGGGCACCATAGAAGCGTGCTTTTGGCCCAGCCAACAAATGGCTCGAGCCTTTTGGTAAATTACAGAAGCCCTGGATAGCTTGAAGTCTCAGGAGCACCCTCCAACAAACGGTGATCAATTTGGAGGAGTATCGAAGGAGATAGGGCTAGAACAAGTCCTAGTGTTGCTTGGCCGAAGCATCAAGGAGTGGAGCTCGGATGCTGATCCGAGGAAGGCCAATCAAGGACCTGTGATCAGGCCACCACCTGAGACTGATCCACGAGGAGAGGATCAAGGATAATCCAACCTTGGAGGAGAGCCAAGAGTTCATCCCACGACTAAGAAGCTACGGGCCAGAACTAAAGTGAACAAGGGCCAAACCCGGATTTCTGGACAGATTCCTAGTCCGACAAGGATTGACAAATATGGGCTACTTGGAGACAGAATTTGGACTGATGTTCAACATGAAAGTTGTAGCCCATGGAGTCTACTACGGATCTCTAAAAGATCAGAATTTTAGGAATTTGTTTGGTATTTATTCGGCCCATAAATCCAGAACCCGTTTAGGCTGTTTTTGGGGAAACTTGGTTCCCAAGTTAGGAGTTCTTCTCTAAATAGGATTCTTATTCCTTGTGGGATTGGAGTCCGAATTTACCTTATTTTTAGTCTAGATTAGTATTAGTTTAAAGTCCTTTTTAGTAGTTTAATTAGGACTCTTTTTATTTCTTTATTTTATTATTATTTAGGAAGTAGTCTTTAGGGAGGATAAGGAGGCCGCCGGCCACCCATTGTAAACACACCTTGAAATTAATAAACTGTTAAACTTCGGTTTTCTCTTAGCATGGAATTGCTATTATCTTCTCGACTTTCATGGAATTCACTGTCGTTTAGACCGGCTTATCGTCTAGGGTATCCTCCCCTTGAAGTAGCGCCTTCGACTTGATACTTCTGGTTCCTAGCTCGATTATAGCTAGTGGGTCGAAGTCCTCTTCCATCCCTGGTGCCGATAGTTTCTTCTTGTTTCACGATCATCAACTTGCGGTGGTTAGGGTCGTCTGCCCACGGTTGCGGCGGTTCACATCAGTTGGTATCAGAGCACGGTTCAAACACAAGGACCACATCTATCCCAGTCTCCAGGTTCATTCTTGGATTCATATCCCTTTACTTTTCTTGTTGTTTAGAAAATATTTTAGAAAATCTTCATCTATTTCTAGTTCTTGTTTCGAGTCTCTATTGTAAGGCAAGAAAAGATTGGTGGCCGACCAAGTCATCAAAAGAAAACCCTAAAAGAAGTCAAGAAGAAAGAAAAATCAAGCAAGGCCACCCTTGCCAAGTTCTTTATTTTCGTTGTAATAGTGTGTTTAAGAAGAGGGGATAGACTAGCTTCTGTTGCTTGTGTTAAACCGAGCCACGACCCTACTTTTAGCCACTAAGTTTTTGTTTATCGAGTCTTAGAAAAGAGAGTATAAAAAATCATATTAGAAAAGGTTTTTGGGTGTTCGTTGTTACACTAACCATGGCAGAAAGGGATCTATGTCTGTTGGAGCTTCAGTGCCTGACTGCATGCTTAGCCCTACAAACCCTGGAATATTCGTTTAGAAGGTTAGTTGAAGACAGGAGAGGCAGCACCGTGCCCAGCACCCAGCCGAGCGCCTGCCCAGCACCAGCACCAGTGTCCGACCAGCGCCCCAGCGCCTAGCCCCGGCGCCCCAGCGCCTGGCCCCGGCGCCACAGCGCCCAGCCCCGGCGCCCCAGCGCCCAAGACCGGCGCTCCAGCGCCCAGCCCCGGCGCCCCCGCGCCCAACCCCGGCGCCCCCACGCCCAGCACCGGCACCAGCACCGGCACCAGCCCCAGCCCCGGCCCCAGCCCCCATACCAGCCCTGGTATGGCCCGAAGTCCTCAGGCCCGAGCCTAGAGCACCCGTACCAGCCCCGGTACGGCCCGAACACCCCTGGAACGCCAATGAACCGCCAGGTCCAGTCCTATGTACCCTTGAGATTATTTTTATTTTTTCTAACGGACTATCAGGCAAGGAATCGAGGACGAATCCTCTTCAAGAAGAGGGGGATGATCTGATCTTGGCAACCCTCGGGCCAACCCCGAGCTGAGAGCCTGAACAAGGCCTCAGGCCAAATGCTACGAGCCCTGGACCGATCACAGCCCTGAAGACCCTCTGGAGACCTTCCAGAAGATGTGGCCAAAGCATAATGAAGAAAGCCTGGCCAGAAGAAGCTGGCACCCAAAGATAGACCCCGGTACGAGCCTCGGACCGGGCCAAATGCCAGAACTGAGCTCCAGGATCGAAGCCTCGATCCCTGTACCAGCACCAGCCCTTGAAGACCCCATGAGAGCATTCCTGAAGACCTGGCCGAAGCAGAAAGTAGAAGGCTTGGCCAGAATTCAAAAAGGCCCAGCACGGAGCCAGCCCCGGGCGCCGGACCGAGCATCGGGCGCCACAGAAGCGTGCTTTTGGCCCAGCCAACAAATGGCTCAAGCCTTTTCGGAAATTCCAGCAGCCCTGGATAGCTTGAAGTCTCAGGAGCACCTCCAACAAACGGTGATCAATTTGGAAGAGTATCAAAGGAGATAGGGCTAGAACAAGTCCTAGTGATGCTTGGCCCAAGCATCAAGGAGTGGAGCTCGGATGCTGATCCGAGGAAGGGCAATCAAGGAGCTGTGATCAGGTCACCAACTGAGCCTGATCCACGAGGAGAGGATCAAGGAGAATCCAACCTTGGAGGAGAGCCAACAGTTCAGCCCACGACTAAGAAGCTACGGGCCAGAACTAAAGTGAACAAGGGCCAAACCCGGATTTCTGGACAAATTCCTAGTCCGACAAGGATTGACGAATATGGGGTACTTGGAGACAGAATTTGGACTGATGTCCAACATGAAAGTTGTAGCCCATGGAGTCTACTACGGATATGCAAAACATCAGAATTTTAGGAATTTGTTTGGTATTTATTCAGCCCATAAATCCAGAACCCGTTTAGGCTGTTTTTGGGGAAACTTGGCTCCCAAGTTAGGAGTTCTTCTCTAAATAGGATTCTTATTCCTTGTGGGATTGGAGTCCGAATTTACTTTATTTTTAGTCTAGATTAGGATTAGTTTAAAGTCCTTTTTAGTAGTTTAATTATGACTCTTTTTATTTCTTTATTTTATTATTATTTAGGAAGTAGTCTTTAGGGAGGAGAGATTGTTCCCTCAACTATATAAGGAGGCCGCCGGCCACCCTTTGTAAACACACCTTGAAATTAATAAACTTTTAAACTTCGGTTTTCTCTTAGCATGGAATTGCTATTATCTTCTCGACTTTCATGGAATTGACTGTCGTTTAGACCGTCTTATCGTCTAGGGTATCCTCCCCTTGAAGTGGCGCCTTCGACTTGATACTTCTGGTTCTCAGCTCGTTTATAGCTAGTGGGTCAAAGTCCTCTTCCATCCCCGGTGCCGACGGTTTCTTCCTATTGCACGATCATCAACTTGCGGTGGTTAGGGTCACCTGCCCACGGTTGCGGCGGTTCACATCAGTTGGTATCAGAGCACGGTTCAAACACAAGGACCACATCTATCCCAGTCTCCAGGTTCATTCTTGGATTCATATCCCTTTACTTTTCTTGTTGTTTAGAAAATATTTTAGAAAATCTTCATCTATTTCTAGTTCTTGTTTCGAGTCTCTATTGTAAGGCAAGAAAAGATTGGTGGCCGACCAAGTCATCAAAAGAAAACCCTAAAAGAAGTCAAGAAGAAAGAAAAATCAAGCAAGGCCACCCTTGCCAAATTCTTTACTTTCGTTGTAATAGTGTGTTTAAGAAGAGGGGATAGACTAGCTTATGTTGCTTGTGTTAAACCGAGCCACGGCCCTACTTTTAGCCACTAAGTTTTTGTTTATCGAGTCTTAGAAAAGAGAGTATAAAAAATCATATTAGAAAAGGTTTTTGGGTGTTCGTTGTTACACTAACCATGCCAGAAAGGGATCTATGTCTGTTGGAGCTTCAGTGCCTGACTGCATGCTTAGCCCTACAAAACATGGAATATTCGTTTAGAAGGTTAGTTGAAGACAGGAGAGGCAGCACCGTGCCCAGCACCGAGCCGAGCGCCTGCCCAGCACCAGCACCAGTGCCCGACCAGCGCCCCAGCGCCTGGCCCCGGCGCCACAGCGCCCAGCCCCGGCGCCCCCAGGTGCCCAGCAACACGGCCCTCCAGCGCCCAGCCCCGGCGCCCCCATGCCCAGCACCGGCACCAACACCGGCACCAGCACCAGCCCCGGCCCCAGCCCCGACACCAGCCCCCATACCAGCCCTGGTATGGCCCGAAGTCCTCAGGCCCGAGCCTAGAGCACCCGTACCAGCCCCGGTACGGCCCGAACACCCCTGGAACGCCAATGAACCGCCAGGTCCAGTCCTATGTACCCTTGAGATTATTTTTATTTTTTCTAACGGGCTATCAGGCAAGGAATCGAGGATGAATCCTCTTCAAGAAGAGGGGGATGATCTGATCTTGGCCACCCTCGGGCCAACCCCGAGCCGAGAGCCTGAACAAGGCCTCAGGCCAAATGCTACGAGCCCTGGACTGACCACAGCCCCTGAAGACCCTCTGGAGACCTTCCAGAAGATGTGGCCAAAGCATAATGAAGAAAGCCTGGCCAGAAGAAGCTGGCACCCAAAGATAGACCCCGGTACGAGCCTCGGACCGGGAAAAATGCCAGAACTGAGCTCCAGGATCGAAGCCTCGATCCTGTACCAGCACCAGCCCTTGAAGACCCCATGAGAGCATTCCTGAAGACCTGGCCGAAGCAGAAAGTAGAAGGCTTGGCCAGAATTGAAAAAGGCCCAGCACGGAGCCAGCCCCGGGCGCCGGACCGAGCGTCGGGCACCACAGAAGCGTGCTTTTGGCCCAGCCAACAAATGGCTCGAGCCTTTTCGGAAATTCCAGTAACCCTGGATAGCTTGAAGTCTCAGGAGCACCCTCCAACAAACGGTGATCAATTTGGAAGAGTATCGAAGGAGATAGGGCTAGAACAAGTCCTAGTGATGCTTGGCCCAAGCATCAAGGAGTGGAGCTCGGATGCTGATCCGAGGAAGGCCAATCAAGGAGCTGTGATCAGGCCACCAACTGAGCCTGATCCACGAGGAGAGGATCAAGGAGAATCCAACCTTGGAGGAGAGCCAACAGTTCAGCCCACGACTAAGAAGCTACAGGCCAGAACTAAAGTGAACAAGGGCCAAACCCGGATTTCTGGACAAATTCCTAGTCCGACAAGGATTGACGAATATGGGGTACTTGGAGACAGAATTTGGACTGATGTCCAACATGAAAGTTGTAGCCCATGGAGTCTACTACAGATATGCAAAACATCAGAATTTTAGGAATTTGTTTGGTATTTATTCGGCCCATAAATCCAGAACCCGTTTAGGCTGTTTTTGGGGAAACTTGGCTCCCAAGTTAGGAGTTCTTCTCTAAATAGGATTCTTATTCCTTGTGGGATTGGAGTCCGAATTTACTTTATTTTTAGTCTAGATTAGGATTAGTTTAAAGTCCTTTTTAGTAGTTTAATTATGACTCTTTTTATTTCTTTATTTTATTATTATTTAGGAAGTAGTCTTTAGGGAGGAGAGATTGTTCCCTCAACTATATAAGGAGGCCGCCGGCCACCCTTTGTAAACACACCTTGAAATTAATAAACTTTTAAACTTCGGTTTTCTCTTAGCATGGAATTGCTATTATCTTCTCGACTTTCATGGAATTCACTGTCGTTTAGACCGGCTTATCGTCTAGGGTATCCTCCCCTTGAAGTAGCGCCTTCGACTTGATACTTCTGGTTCCTAGCTCGATTATAGCTAGTGGGTCGAAGTCCTCTTCCATCCCCGGTGCCGATAGTTTCTTCTTGTTTCACGATCATCAACTTGCGGTGGTTAGGGTCTCTGCCCACGGTTGCGGCGGTTCACATCAGTTGGTATCAGAGCACGGTTCAAACACAAGGACCACATCTATCCCAGTCTCCAGGTTCATTCTTGGATTCATATCCCTTTACTTTTCTTGTTGTTTAGAAAATATTTTAGAAAATCTTCATCTATTTCTAGTTCTTGTTTCGAGTCTCTATTGTAAGGCAAGAAAAGATTGGTGGCCGACCAAGTCATCAAAAGAAAACCCTAAAAGAAGTCAAGAAGAAAGAAAAATCAAGCAAGGCCACCCTTGCCAAGTTCTTTATTTTCGTTGTAATAGTGTGTTTAAGAAGAGGGGATAGACTAGCTTCTGTTGCTTGTGTTAAACCGAGCCACGGCCCTACTTTTAGCCACTAAGTTTTTGTTTATCGAGTCTTAGAAAAGAGAGTATAAAAAATCATATTAGAAAAGGTTGTTGGGTGTTCGTTGTTACACTAACCATGGCAGAAAGGGATCTATGTCTGTTGGAGCTTCAGTGCCTGACTGCATGCTTAGCCCTACAAAACATGGAATATTCGTTTAGAAGGTTAGTTGAAGACAGAGAGGCAGCACCGTGCCCAGCACCGAGCCGAGCGCCTGCCCAGCACCAGCACCAGTGCCCGACCAGCGCCCCAGCGCCTAGCCCCGGCGCCACAACGCCTGGCCCCGGCGCCACAGCGCCCAGCCCCGCCGCCCCATCGCCCAACACCGGCCCTCCAGCGCCCAGCCCCGGCGCCCCCGCGCCCAACCCCGGCACTAGCACCAGCCCCGGCCCCAGCCCCGACACCAGCCCCCATACCAGCCCTGGTATGGCCCGAAGTCCTCAGGCCCGAGCCTAGAGCACCCGTACCAGCCCCGGTACGGCCCGAACACCCCTGGAACGCCAATGAACGCCAGGTCCAGTCCTATGTACCCTTGATATTATTTTTATTTTTTCTAACGGACTATCAGGCAAGGAATCGAGGACGAATCCTCTTCAAGAAGAGGGGGATGATCTGATCTTGGCCACCCTCGGGCCAACCCCGAGCCGAGAGCCTGAGCAAGGCCTCAGGCCAAATGCTACGAGCCCTGGACTGACCACAGCCCCTGAAGACCCTCTGGAGACCTTCCAGAAGATGTGGCCAAAGCATAATGAAGAAAGCCTGGCCAGAAGAAGCTGGCACCCAAAGATAGACCCCGGTACGAGCCTCGGACCGGGCCAAATGCCAGAACTGAGCTCCAGGATCGAAGCCTCGATCCTGTACCAGCACCAGCCCTTGAAGACCCCATGAGAGCATTCCTGAAGACCTGGCCAAGCAGAAAGTAGAAGGCTTGGCCAGAATTGAAAAAGGCCCAGCACGGAGCCAGCCCGGGCGCCGGACCGAGCGTCGGGCACCACAGAAGCGTTCTTTTGGCCCAGCCAACAAATGGCTCGAGCCTTTTCGGAAATTCCAGCAGCCCTGGATAGCTTGAAGTCTCAGGAGCACCCTCCAACAAACGGTGATCAATTTGGAAGAGTATCGAAGGAGATAGGGCTAGAACAAGTCCTAGTGATGCTTGGCCCAAGCATCAAGGAGTGGAGCTCGGATGCTGATCCGAGGAAGGCCAATCAAGGAGCTGTGATCAGGTCACCAACTGAGCCTGATCCACGAGGAGAGGATCAAGGAGAATCCAACCTTGGAGGAGAGCCAACAGTTCAGCCCACGACTAAGAAGCTACGGGCCAGAACTAAAGTGAACAAGGGCCAAACCCGGATTTCTGGACAAATTCCTAGTCCGACAAGGATTGACGAATATGGGGTACTTGGAGACAGAATTTGGACTGATGTCCAACATGAAAGTTGTATCCCATGGAGTCTACTACGATATGCAAAACATCAGAATTTTAGGAATTTGTTTGGTATTTATTCGGCCCATAAATCCAGAACCCGTTTAGGCTGTTTTTGGGGAAACTTGGCTCCCAAGTTAGGAGTTCTTCTCTAAATAGGATTCTTATTCCTTGTGGGATTGAAGTCCGAATTTACTTTATTTTATGTCTAGATTAGGATTAGTTTAAAGTCCTTTTTAGTAGTTTAATTATGACTCTTTTTATTTCTTTATTTTATTATTATTTAGGAAGTAGTCTTTAGGGAGGAGAGATTGTTCCCTCAACTATATAAGGAGGCCGCCGGCCACCCTTTGTAAACACACCTTGAAATTAATAAACTTTTAAACTTCGGTTTTCTCTTAGCATGGAATTGCTATTATCTTCTCGACTTTCATGGAATTGACTGTCGTTTAGACCGTCTTATCGTCTAGGGTATCCTCCCCTTGAAGTGGCGCCTTCGACTTGATACTTCTGGTTCTCAGCTCGTTTATAGCTAGTGGGTCAAAGTCCTCTTCCATCCCCAGTGCCGACGGTTTCTTCCTATTGCACGATCATCAACTTGCGGTGGTTAGGGTCGCCTGCCCACGGTTGCGGCGGTTCACATCAGTTGGTATCAGAGCACGGTTCAAACACAAGGACCACATCTATCCCAGTCTCCAGGTTCATTCTTGGATTCATATCCCTTTACTTTTCTTGTTGTTTAGAAAATATTTTAGAAAATCTTCATCTATTTCTAGTTCTTGTTTCGAGTCTCTATTGTAAGGCAAGAAAAGATTGGTGGCCGACCAAGTCATCAAAAGAAAACCCTAAAAGAAGTCAAGAAGAAAGAAAAATCAAGCAAGGCCACCCTTGCCAAGTTCTTTATTTTCGTTGTAATAGTGTGTTTAAGAAGAGGGGATAGACTAGCTTCTGTTGCTTGTGTTAAACCGAGCCACGGCCCTACTTTTAGTCACTAAGTTTTTGTTTATCGAGTCTTAGAAAAGAGAGTATAAAAAATCATATTAGAAAAGGTTTTTGGGTGTTCGTTGTTACACTAACCATGGCAGAAAGGGATCTATGTCTGTTGGAGCTTCAGTGCCTGACTGCATGCTTTGCCCTACAAAACATGGAATATTCGTTTAGAAGGTTAGTTGAAGACAGGAGAGGCAGCACCGTGCCCAGCACCGAGCCGAGCGCCTGCCCAGCACCAGCACCAGTGCCGACAGCGCCCCACGCCTAGCCCGCGCCACAGCGCCTGGCCCCGGTGCCACAGCGCCCAGCCCGGCGCCCCAGCGCCCAACACCGGCCCCCAGCGCCCAGCCCCGGCGCCCCCGCCACCGGCCCCACGCCCACACGGCACCAGCACCGGCACCAGCCCCAGCCCCGGCCCCAGCCCCGACACCAGCCCCCATACCAGCCCTGGTATGGCCCGAAGTCCTCAGGCCCGAGACTAGAGCACCCGTACCAGCCCCGGTACGGCCCGAACACCCCTGGAACGCCAATGAACCGCCAGGTCCAGTCCTATGTACCCTTGAGATTATTTTTATTTTTTCTAATGGACTATCAGGCAAGGAATCGAGGACGAATCCTCTTCAAGAAGAGGGGGATGATCTGATCTTGGCCACCCTCAGGCCAACCCCGAGCCTAGAGCCTGAACAAGGCCTCAGGCCAAATGCTACGAGCCCTGGACTGACCACAGCCCCTGAAGACCCTCTGGAGACCTTCCAGAAGATGTGGCCAAAGCATAA
This sequence comes from Linum lewisii, assembly GCA_034768395.1. Classification (NCBI taxonomy): domain Eukaryota; kingdom Viridiplantae; phylum Streptophyta; class Magnoliopsida; order Malpighiales; family Linaceae; genus Linum; species Linum lewisii. The sequence continues at coordinate 26,181,732 of CM068304.1, forward strand.
TGAAGAAAGCCTGGCCAGAAGAAGCTGGCACCCAAAGATAGACCCCGGTACGAGCCTCGAACCGGGCCAAATGCCAGAACTGAGCTCCAGGATCGAAGCCTCGATCCCTGTACCAGCACCAGCCCTTGAAGACCCCATGAGAGCATTCCTGAAGACCTGGCCGAAGCAGAAAGTAGAAGGCTTGGCCAGAATTGAAAAAGGCCCAGCACGGAGCCAGCCCCGGGCGCCGGACCGAGCGTCGGGCACCACAGAAGCGTGCTTTTGGCCCAGCCAACAAATGGCTCGAGCCTTTTGGAAATTCCAGCAGCCCTGGATAGCTTGAAGTCTCAGGAGCACCCTCCAACAAACGGTGATCAATTTGGAAGAGTATCGAAGGAGATAGGGCTAGAACAAGTCCTAGTGATGCTTGGCCCAAGCATCAAGGAGTGGAGCTCGGATGCTGATCCGAGGAAGGCCAATCAAGGAGCTGTGATCAGGTCACCAACTGAGCCTGATCCACGAGGAGAGGATCAAGGAGAATCCAACCTTGGAGGAGAGCCAACAGTTCAGCCCACGACTAAGAAGCTACGGGCCAGAACTAAAGTGAACAAGGGCCAAACCCGGATTTCTGGACAAATTCCTAGTCGGACAAGGATTGACGAATATGGGGTACTTGGAGACAGAATTTGGACTGATGTCCAACATGAAAGTTGTAGCCCATGGAGTCTACTACGGATATGCAAAACATCAGAATTTAGGAATTTGTTTGGTATTTATTCGGCCCATAAATCCAGAACCCGTTTAGGCTGTTTTTGGGGAAACTTGGCTCCCAAGTTAGGAGTTCTTCTCTAAATAGGATTCTTATTCCTTGTGGGATTGGAGTCCGAATTTACTTTATTTTTAGTCTAGATTAGGATTAGTTTAAAGTCCTTTTTAGTAGTTTAATTATGACTCTTTTTATTTCTTTATTTTATTATTATTTAGGAAGTAGTCTTTAGGGAGGAGAGATTGTTCCCTCAACTATATAAGGAGGCCGCCGGCCACCCTTTGTAAACACACCTTGAAATTAATAAACTTTTAAACTTCGGTTTTCTCTTAGCATGGAATTGCTATTATCTTCTCGACTTTCATGGAATTGACTGTCGTTTAGACCGTCTTATCGTCTAGGGTATCCTCCCCTTGAAGTGGCGCCTTCGACTTGATACTTCTGGTTCTCAGCTCGTTTATAGCTAGTGGGTCAAAGTCCTCTTCCATCCCCGGTGCCGACGGTTTCTTCCTATTGCACGATCATTAACTTGCGGTGGTTAGGGTCGCCTACCCACGGTTGCGGCGGTTCACATCAGTTGGTATCAGAGCACGGTTCAAACACAAGGACCACATCTATCCCAGTCTCCAGGTTCATTCTTGGATTCATATCCCTTTACTTTTCTTGTTGTTTAGAAAATATTTTAGAAAATCTTCATCTATTTCTAGTTCTTGTTTCGAGTCTCTATTGTAAGGCAAGAAAAGATTGGTGGCCGACCAAGTCATCAAAAGAAAACCCTAAAAGAAGTCAAGAAGAAAGAAAAATCAAGCAAGGCCACCCTTGCCAAGTTCTTTATTTTCGTTGTAATAGTGTGTTTAAGAAGAGGGGATAGACTAGCTTCTGTTGCTTGTGTTAAACCGAGCCATAAATCGAGCCCCGGCCCTACTTTTAGCCACTAAGTTTTTGTTTATCGAGTCTTAGAAAAGAGAGTATAAAAAATCATATTAGAAAAGGTTTTTGGGTGTTCGTTGTTACACTAACCATGGCAGAAAGGGATCTATGTCTGTTGGAGCTTCAGTGCCTGACTGCATGCTTAGCCCTACAAAACATGGAATATTCGTTTAGAAGGTTAGTTGAAGACAGGAGAGGCAGCACCGTGCCCAGCACCGAGCCGAGCGTCTGCCGAGCACCAGCACCAGTGCCCGACCAGCGCCCCAGCGCCTAGCCCCGGCGCCACAGCGCCCAGCCCCGGCGCCACAGCGCCCAGCCCCGGCGCCACAGCGCCCAACACCGGCCCTCCAGCGCCCAGCCCCGGCGCCCCCACGCCCAGCACCCGGCACCAGCCCCGCCAGCCCCGACACCAGCCCCCATACCAGCCCTGGTATGGCCCGAAGTCCTCAGGCCCGAGCCTAGAGCACCCGTACCAGCCCCGGTACGGCCCGAACACCCCTGGAACGCCAATGAACCGCCAGGTCCAGTCCTATGTACCCTTGAGATTATTTTTATTTTTTCTAACGGACTATCAGGCAAGGAATCGAGGACGAATCCTCTTCAAGAAGAGGGGGATGATCTGATCTTGGCCACCCTCGGGCCAACCCCGAGCCGAGAGCCTGAACAAGGCCTCAGGCCAAATGCTACGAGCCCTGGACCGACCACAGCCCCTGAAGACCCTCTGGAACCTTCCAGAAGATATGGCCAAAGCATAATGAAGAAAGCCTGGCCAGAAGAAGCTGGCACCCAAAGATAGACCCCGGTACGAGCCTCGGACCGGGCCAAATGCCAGAACTGAGCTCCAGGATCGAAGCCTTCATCCCTGTACCAGCACCAGCCCTTGAAGACCCCATGAGAGCATTCCTGAAGACCTGGCCGAAGCAGAAAGTAGAAGGCTTGGCCAGAATTGATAAAGGCCCAGCACGGAGCCAGCCCCGGGCGCCGGACCGAGCGTTGGGCACCACAGAAGCGTGCTTTTGGCCCAGCCAACAAATGGCTCGAGCCTTTTCGAAAATTCCAGCAGCCCTGGATAGCTTGAAGTCCCAGGAGAGCATCCTCCAACAAACGGTGATCAATTTGGAAGAGTATCGAAGGAGATAGGGCTAGAACAAGTCCTAGTGATGCTTGGCCCAAGCATCAAGGAGTGGAGCTCGGATGCTGATCCGAGGAAGGCCAATCAAGGAGCTGTGATCAGGCCACCAACTGAGCCTGATCCACGAGGAGAGGATCAAGGAGAATCCAACCTTGGAGGAGAGCCAACAGTTCATCCCACGACTAAGAAGCTACGGGCCAGAACTAAAGTGAACAAGGGCCAAACCCGGATTTCTGGACAAATTCCTAGTCCGACAAGGATTGACAAATATGGGGTACTTGGAGACAGAATTTGGACTGATGTCCAACATGAAAGTTGTAGCCCATGGAGTCTACTACGGATATGCAAAACATCAGAATTTTAGGAATTTGTTTGGTATTTATTCGGCCCATAAATCCAGAACCCGTTTAGGCTGTTTTTGGGGAAACTTGGCTCCCAAGTTAGGAGTTCTTCTCTAAATAGGATTCTTATTCCTTGTGGGATTGGAGTCCGAATTTACTTTATTTTTAGTCTAGATTAGGATTAGTTTAAAGTCCTTTTTAGTAGTTTAATTATGACTCTTTTTATTTCTTTATTTTATTATTATTTAGGAAGTAGTCTTTAGGGAGGAGAGATTGTTCCCTCAACTATATAAGGAGGCCGCCGGCCACCCTTTGTAAACACACCTTGAAATTAATAAACTCTTAAACTTCGGTTTTCTCTTAGCATGGAATTGCTATTATCTTCTCGACTTTCATGGAATTGACTGTCGTTTAGACCGTCTTATCGTCTAGGGTATCCTCCCCTTGAAGTGGCGCCTTCGACTTGATACTTCTGGTTCTCAGCTCGTTTATAGCTAGTGGGTCAAAGTCCTCTTCCATCCCCGGTGCCGACGGTTTCTTCCTATTGTACGATCATCAACTTGCGGTGGTTAGGGTCGCCTGCCCACGGTTGCGGTGGTTCACATCAGTTGGTATTTCCTGTAATTGGCGTAGCCTTTCTGGTTGCTGGCGAAGCCTTTACTGATGAAGTTTGCCTCTTCTGTAGACCAGTCATCTGTTTCACCAAAGTTAAGGCAGCTTCCACCGTTATGAGCACAGGTTCCTCACCATCCATAGTCATCCGAAAAGACGGTAGCTGACAGGGGATCGAGGGAGATGCCAGTTGTCTTCAGATGCCTCTGAACTTCTGCTTTGACCTGTTCGGCAACACTCATCTGACTCTTGGTGCTTTCTTTTCGTCTCTCCTAGTTTCTTGACTTTAGAGCACAGCTAGCAAAATGAAGAAGAGCATCCTGAGGGGTGAGAGCAGTGCAATCTCCGCCAGCTAGGGAGTTAACCCATTTTCCAGATTCCTCACGCATACCACGGGCGAAGAATTCAGCCAGCTGCCTTTCTTTATACCCATGATGAGGACAGTTGAAGAGAAGGGATTGGAATTCATTCCACGTGTCATACAAGCTTGCATCTTCTCTTTGAGTAAACCTGGAGATGTTGTCCTTGTAGGCAGTTGTCCTTGATGGAGGGAATATTCCTCAACAAAATCTTGAACTAAAGTTTCCCAATCGGTGTAATGACTGGGTGGTTTGCTTCCAAGCCATCTCTTAGCTGCGCCTCTGAGAGAGAATGGAAAGGCTCGAAGGCATAGAGCATTCTTGTTGAGGTTTCCAGTCTTGAAAGTTTCGTAGACAGCCAGAAAGTCAGACAGATGTGTCCAAGGGTTATTGTCCGGCTTTCCTTCAAATTGCACGTCATTAGAGATTAGTCCCAGGAAGGGGATCTTGATCTCATAGTCGGGATCGTCGTCATTATAAGGCACGGTGATGGGAGACCGAAAATTAGATGCGCGCGGCTTACTGTAGTCCGTAAGACTCCTTGGAGCAGCCATTGCGGTAAGGAAGGATGGAACGAGAGTAGTTTGATTCTGTATCTGCTATGATCTGCAAGAGACAAAAACAAACACAACCGGTGTAAACTCGAAGTGTGATGGAAAATGAAAGATGGAAAGATGGAAAGATAGAAGAATAAAAATGTCATCTCTTCTTTCAACGAAGTAGAAAAATCCCCGACAACGGTGCAAATTTGATGAACGGTTGTAGAGCGGTCAATCAAATAATTGTCAAGCACAGAGCAGGACAGATCATATTCCACGGGTCTCTTCTACTTGCTTACTCAAATATGTTAGCAATTTTTATTCAAGGTTAAACACGTAGTGCGTGGTGTGAGTTCCACGACTTTTATACTAAAATGCAAGGTGAAATGAAAATTAAATGCAAAAAGATTGATTGTTTGACTTTGACAGACGACAGGCAAGCTTAGACTTCGATTCCCCCTTAGATCACCAGAGCAACAGCAGTCAATAGACCAGCGATTTTCAATTCTAATTCATTCAGTTCACAGACACCAACATAACTCCTGACCCTTAGGTTTAAGATTGGCGAACGTTTGCTCTATCCGATCTAGCTACCAAGATTAATTAGTCGCCCGGGTACGGTCACCTCTCGCAACGGCTTAATTAATTGGTGGAATTACTAACGATTTATGAGTTACTCTTGCAGTGGATTAACCCTAACTGGTTCCTACGAAAAGCACACTCCAATGAATAGGTTAATTGTTCGATTTGGTGTTTTAAAGTAAGGCGAGCGTTCGCTTCTATCCTTAGCTTAACAAGAATCTAATCTAGGTGGCCAAACCAACAAGAAACACAGAGAACAAAGAACAAATCAAACATGAGGGGAAACTGAATGAATTTCGAATCTAATCACCACTGATCCATGACCGCTTCAAAGCCCTGGGTCACTTATGGTTCATCTAATCTAAGCTCTACGAGTTTAGCTACTCATATTCAATATAGAAGAATCGAAGATGAACAAAGAATACATCTCGGACAGGAAAGACAGAGAAGAACTGTAAAACCTAATTTCGACGAATCCCTGAAGCTTCAATCTGCTGGATCTTCAACTCCTAGCACTGGTTCTCCGAGGTGGAAGGATGGCGTCATGATCCTTTCCTGGCTCCTCGAACTCCTTTCACTCTTCCTCTCTCTAGTCTCTGTCTTGGAATTTTTGTCCAAAGTGTAAGTTATGAGCCCCCTTATTTCAGCCGCCAGTTTTTGTATTTAAACCTAAACTGACTTTTGCCGATTTTGCCTGGAGTTTTCGCCGAAAACTTCTTTGAAAAATGGTTGGCTTTCGGTGATGGTCTCCTGTGATTTTTGGACTAGTAGTTTTCGCCGAGAACTTGGAGTTTTCGCCGAAAACTTCTTCTTGTGAGCTCTGCCAATTTCTTCTATACTTTTCACCGAAAACTTAGGGGTTTTTCACCGAAAACTGTAGTGTAAAACAGCTAATTTCGCCTGTGAGTTTCTTAAGGTATTTTCGCCAAAATCTTTGTCATATTTTTGGCGAAAACATTGTGCTGGGCAGTTGGATCTTCAGTTCTGACTCTGGTTTGATTTCTGGTTCGATTCTAGTTCACTCCTTGAGGTCTTGAACACGTCCGTGGTTACGTATTTGACGGCAGAAACCTGTGCTCTTACAAAAACATTAGAAAACCATCAAATAGACCCAAAAGGGCCAAAGTTACCAAATCGGTAGGAAATACGGCAGTTGAGTGAATATTCGCTATTCTACCCCTAAAACCACGTTTCAAGCAAGGAAATGTCGCTTAAATGAGGCTAAAAATCACGTCAAATTGAGTGTCATCAATTTAGCCACTCATATTCAAAACAAGAGAACCGAAAACAATCAAGGAATACATCTCAGGTAGGAAGAACAGAGAAGAACTATAAAACCTAATTTGATGAAACCGAGAAGCTTCAATCTCTCAAATCTTCAACTCCTATCTCTGAGCACTCTGAGGTGGAAAGACGGCGTCACGATCTATCTGGGAACTCCGAGGATGCTCTCAACTGTCTCTCGAACTATTAAGTTGGTAAATTAATCCATGGAAAGGTATATTCTGAATGAAGTCCACCGATTTTCTTATATAGGGTTGTCCGTATGTGCGCCGAAAAAGAGAGGACTTCTCGGCGAGAACTTTGAAAGTTCTCGCCGAGAACTTTAGTTCAGAGGCCCTTGTATCTTGTGTCTTCAAAACTCCTCGGCGAGAACTTTGAGAGTTCTCGCCGAAAACTTCTTCATGAATGCTCCTGTGAGTTCTGTGTTCAAACTCCTCGGCGAGAAATATGGAAGTTCTCGCCGAGAACTTCAGTGTAAGCAGGGGTTGTGTTGGTTTCAGACTTGTTTGATTTCTGGATTGATTTCGGGCAATTCTTCGAGGCTCCCTTGCTTCCCGAGCACGTCTGTGGCTACGTTGTTGATGGCAAAAACCTGTGCTATCACAAAAGCACTAGAAAACACATTAAATAGACCCATAATGGGCCAAAGTAACCAAAACGGTAAGAATTAGAGCAATCGAGTGAAAACACCCTAAACTACCCCAAAAATCGTGTCTCAAGCAGGGAAATGTTGCTTAAATGAGGCTGATAATCACGTCAAATCGAGTGTCATCAAATACCCCACACTTAAGCTTTTGTTTGTCCTCAAGCAAACTAAACTAGAACGCACTCAGATTCACAAATGACAAGATCGATCAAGTTAGGATTCAAGCCTACACAATCAATTATTAAACCGCTACTCCTAGAACAAGTGACCTAACATGCATACACGTCAACCAAACAACCAGGTCTCACTAGTTATCTCCACACAACAAGGAGCAATCACCAATCAAACACAAATCTAACCTAACCGACTAGACTCCTCACACAGATAATATTTGGTACAAGGGGAACTCTCGCACTCTGTGTTTAGGGATGTGTTTCTGCTCTCAATCACTTTCTCGACCGAAGTATGTCATAAGTTTGCATTTCGACCACATGTGACAACACGAGTAACTAGTCAAAAGGACTTTCACAAGGGACTGTATCGATTCCTACACTACAAGGATTTATGATGAATGGAGGATGGGATGAATGATGGAATTGGCTTTGGTCTGGTGTAGCTTTCGACCAACTTCCCTCGAATCTAGCCTATGGCTCCCTATCGTCTAACAAGACACGAGTGGAATAGTGTACGCTCGTCCTATGATACCCTCAAGCAACCTAGCACTTTATTTTGTATTTTTTTTCTTTTTCTGAATTTTTATGACTTTTCTTTTCATTTACTTTGACTTCATTCTTCCATATGTAGGGAGAAGAACGTTTTCTAACTATACTACTAGACTTTGAACTTTTCCTTTTGATTTTTCTGTTTTTCTTCTTTTTTTCTCTTTTTTCTGTTTTTTTTTCTTAGTGCCGATTTTATCAAGTGGCTAGAGGGGTTTACACGTTTGGACATAATAGCTAAGACCACCTGTTTAATGGCTATAGGCAGGTTACCACAAACCGACTTCTGGTATGCTAATCTAGAACTACTACCACAGGGGATCAACAGGGTGATGAAAAACATGGGGAAATGGTTGTAATGTATAACGAACTGAAAAAAGGGCCAAGCTCAAGGGTTTACACCTAAGGGATTTATCATTTGGTTGGCTATATGGCTTAAGTAGCTGAATCTAGGTGCCTCTATCCTCCTAGAACTCGTGTCATTGTGTGATCTCGAATAGGTCTCATGCAAATTCTAACTCATTCAAGGTACGAGAAAGCCACTAAAAAAAAGAATTGAAATTGCAAGTTATGTGCAATGGATCAAAAGCTCACAATTGGTTTGCTAGTCGGATTCGATCATTTTCATGCAATCAAGGTGAAATACTACAAGCGTGATAAAATTTTCTGTTCTGACCAGGCAATTTAGCATCAATGCAGGCAAGTTGGTTACAGGTTCTAGGTTAAGCAGTCTAAGCATCATTATGAAAGATTGAAAGATAACTTAACATCACAAGTCAAGAACCGAGCAATTCTATGCTAGAGGAATGGAAATTGCCATGAAATCACAAAAAACAAGTCAAGATCATGCAAGTTCTAACTCCTACCCCACACTTAAACCGTTATGTGTCCTCACATGACTAAATTAGGAGAGAGAGATATGGAGAACCTGGAATGAGATGGTCGGTGTAGGGGATGAACACGGAGAGTCCGGAGTGGAGCGGAGTAGCTACAAAGTTCCTACAAAACCAAAAACAACTAAAAGATCAAAAGGAAACCGGGACAAGTGTCCTAGATCCACACAAAAAAAGTTGGATCGAAATCCGAAAAGAATAAATAAAAAGAAAGGAAAGGGATACGACCTTATCATTGACCCTCAGGTGGGGGTGGTGGTGGTGGAATGCCAAAATGAGCGAGCAATGCCCGTTGTGCCGTCGCCTCCTTCGCGTGGTGACGCTGGGTGATGATCCACCTGGCGTCCTCCTCCTCGTGCCAAGCGGTGGCTTTGGTCTTGAATGCCACCCGATCCTTCTGCCACTGGTGAGAACCAGAGGCGAAGTCTGTCTGCCACTGCTCCAGGCGGGTAAGAAACTCATGATACTCGCTAGAGTACTGGGTGGCGGCTGGGGGTGAAATTGAGACTCTGGCTGGTACTCCTGGTACTGGAACTCCTGTGGCTGCTGGGGCTCCTCGTCCTCATCATCCTCCTCTTCTTCCTCTGCCCCAAGGTTCTCAAAGATGGGGGCTGGCACGTACTCCCTCGGCTCGATGGTCAAGTCAAGCTCGAACTCCACCACAAGATCTCCTCCAACGGTGTGCACCTGGACGCGTGGTACCCAAGGCGCCCAGGAAGCGGAGAGGCCTCGGCTGGCGATGAGGCGGCCGATGAAAGCACCGCCAAAGAGGAAAGGTAGAATCTTAGAAGAACTGATCTTCTGGTGGAACAAGCGGCTAAGGACCCAGCCCGGATGGAGGGGGTAGCCCTCATGGATGGCCCTGAAGAGGAGGAGCTCCTCGACGGCTATGTGGTAGCGGTCTTTCTCTGGCGTAAAAAAACAAATGATGCCAAACGTAATGAATAAATAGTAGAGAGGGTGAGAAACCATACTGATGTATTTCTTGTTGGTGGACTTCACACTTGGTTGTCTAGTGATGTGGCTCCAGAGGGCATTGAAAACTGGACCCTTCGCCTTGTTATTCTCCCAGCCGCGGTGGTGGTTGACGTAGTGCTCGACTGGAATGCCGAGGAGGTCAGCGACTCGTTGTAGGTGAGCTCATAGTTTTGGCCGGCGAGAATGAAGGTGATCACCTTTGAGCGATGTCTGCTCTTGTGGGTGTCGAGCTCAAACATGCTCTAGAACTTCTAGAGGGCCATGTGTGGAAAGTCCTCGGCGATGGTGGTGAGCTCCAGAAGTCCTACCGCGGCTAGGGAGTCGTGGACGTTGTTGTGCCACGCCTGGTCGTGCTCCTAGACAGACTTCATGGACAGGGGCGCACGTCGGCTGGAGGAATGTTCTGGATCCTCCAGTAGCGGTCAAAGTAATGGTCTGGAAGGTGTGCGATGAAGCGGTGGATCCCTCGACGATTGGGGTTGAGCGGAGGAGGACCGACGAGAGTGGGAGTGATAGGGGCTGAGGCACTGGCACCAGCTCTAGTGTCTGGAGTGGCGGAGGTCGATCCTGGACCACTAGCTGCGACTCTCGGTCTCTTACCCCTGTTCCTAAAAGATATCCTCCAACAGAGAATGATATTGGACCAGGCCTTTTGGGATATTCCATAGGCCTTAACTGCCTTGAAGGCCCAGTAATCAGCTCCAACAAACGGTGCTCAATTTGGAGAAGTATTGAAGGAGATAGAGCTAGGCCAAGTCCTAGTAAAGCATGGTTGGAGCACCAAAGAGGAAGACTCGGATGCTGATCCGAGGAAGCCAATGCTAGGAGCTGTGATCAGACCACCGCCTGAGCCTGATCCAAGAGGAGAGAAAGGAGGAGAATCCAGCCTTGGAGATGAGCCAAGAGGCCAGCCCATGGCCAAGAAGTTACGAGCTAAAACTAAAGAGATAAAAGGCCAAATCCGGATTTCTGGACAGATTCGTAGCCTGACATATATGGTTTACCGAATGTTGAATTAGCTTATCCCCACTAAGTTTCCCTCATTTCTTTGTGAAATTGAGTTTTTCGACCAAGTGTGGGGTAAGATGTCGGTTTGACTAATATGGTTTCCAAATTTTGATATCTTGGTGCTGGGCCTAGTGCTGGCCTGGTGCTGGACCGGTGCTGGGCAGGCGCTGGGCTTGGTGCTGGGCCTAGTGCTGGGCACGGGCCTGGGCGCAGTGCTGGACCTAGTGTTGGCCCTCTTGGCTTCGCCTCTTCTCTCCAACCTTCTAACCGCATCTTCTACGCCGTATAGGGCTAGCCTTAAGTTCATGGAACGAAGCTCCATCATACGTAGCCTCCATTCTGCCATGGTTAGTATAACAAACGAACACCAAGACTTTTTCTAATATGATTTTTTTCTACTACTCTTTTTCTAAGACTTAATGCAAACAACAATTTAATGGCTAAAAGTAGGGTCGTGGCTCGGCAAACAACACAAGCAATGAAAGCTAATCTATCCCCTCTTCTTAAACACACTATTACAACGAAAATGAAGAACTTGGCAAGGGTGGCCTTGCTTGATTTTATGAGTATTTTCTGTTTTCTGACTCTTTTGATATTTTCTTGATGGAATTTGATGGCCACCAGCTTTTTCTGCCTTACATTAGATACTTGAATACAAGAATTGATAGATGAAGATTTTCGAATAAATTTTCTAAGAACAAGAAAGTAAAGGGATATGAATCCAAGAATGAACCTGGAGACTGGGATAGAGTTGGTCCTAGTGTTGAACTGTGCTCTGATACCAACTGATGTGAACCGCTGCAACCATGGGCAGATGATCCTTGAACACCACAAGCTGATGATCCTAGCAACAAGAGGAACCTTCAGAACCGGGGCGGATAAGGACTTTGACCCACTAGCTATAGAGAGCTAGGAACCATAAGTATCAAGTTGAGGGCGCCACTTCAAGAGATGAATGCTCGTGACGATAAGCCGATCTAGACGACAACAATTCTATGAAGGTCAAAAAGAGAATTGCATATAATGCAAGAAGAAACTGAAGTTTAAGAGTTTATTGATTCAAATGTGTGTTTGTACAAGGGAGGCGAAGGCCTCTATTCATAGGTGTGGAGGAGTAAAGAACAAGCTCTCCTATTCCTCCTAAATAACTACTTCCTAATCTAATAAAGAAATAATAAAAAGAGTCCTATTTAAGCTACTAAAAAGGACTTAAAATAATCATAATATACACTAAGAGGGAAGCAAAATTCGTAGAAGGAAAAAGGATTCGTCCTAAATAAGAACTCAAAACTTGGGAGCCAAGTTTCCCAAAAACTAGCTAAACGGGTTCTGGATATATTAGCCAAATAAATACCAAACAAATTGGTAAAATTATGATCGTTTTCAGATCAATAGTAGACTCCATGGGCTACAACTTTCATGTTGGTCATCAGCCCAAATTCTATCTCCAGGTAGCCCATATTCGTCAATCTTTGTAAGGCTACGAATCTGTCCAGAAATCCGGATTTCGCCTTTTATCTCTTTAGTTTTAGCCAGTAGCTTCTTGGCCATGGGATGGCCTCTTGGCTCTTCTCCAAGGATGGATTCTCCTCCTTTCTGTCCTCTCGGATCAGGCTCAGGTGGTGGTCTGATCACAGCTTCTAGCATGGGCTTCCTCGGATCAGCATCCGAGTCTTCCTCTTTGGTGCTCCAACCATGATTTCCTAGGACTTGGCCTAGCTCTATCTCCTTCAATACTTCTCCAAATTGAGCACCGTTTGTTGGAGCTGATTCCTGGGGCTTCAAGGTAGTTAAGGCCTATGGAATATCCCAAAAGGCCTGGTCCAATATCATTCTCCACTCAGCTCGATCGGCCGTAGGGCCTAGTTTCTGGCCCGGCACTTGGGGCTGCATCTGGGGTGTACGTGGGCCGGTCTGGGGACCTTTACCGTGGCTGAGTAGTGGTACCTCCTCCGGGGCTGGGAAAGGTACCTACTCCGGGGCTGGGCAAGGTGCCGGCTCCGGGGGTGGTGCTGGCGTGGGCCTAGGCCTGGTGTAGTCTCGGCCCGTCATCTGTGCTGGGGCCGGATCGGCATCAGTTGTGTCCAAGCCAAGATTGGTGGCCAGGATCACATCAACGGGGCTTCTGCTTCACGTTTACTCAAATGACCTGGAAATTACTCAGATTTAATCAAGTTGTGTGGTGTTACTTCCACGAATTTCTAATGCTAGCATGCAATGGAAAAAAAATTAAATTAACTACTAAGATTAACAGATGGATTGGTTGGGTTGGTTTTCAATTAACAGACAAAAGCTTAGACTCGAATCCCCCTAAGATCACCAAGGCATTGGCGATCACAAGATTAGCAGGTTTATAACTTAATTCATTCAGTTCTTAATCACCGTTGTAGCTCCTTACCCTTAGGTCTAAGTCCATGAACATTCACTACTATTGAACTAGCTACCAAGATAAATTACCCATCAGTGCGTTCGCTTCTGTAGTGGATAATTGACTGGTGCACCTGAATTGATTTTAAGGAGCTACTCTTGATACAGATTATCCTAAAATAGCCCCTATTGGTCAGGTGAATTCGCTGAATAGGTTAACTAATTTATTTGACGTTCTACAACAAGTCAAAATTTCACCAACTATCATTTATTCTAACAATAATCAAATATAGGTGATCAAGCCAGAAAAGAATGAAATTGAAAAACAAATCAATTATGAACAAGAAAAAACTGAATTAATATGTTATTTCTTGCCCATCTGTGACAGCTTTAAAGCCCCATGTCACTTAGGGTTCATTTAATCTAAGCTAAAAGGGTTTAGCTACTCATATTCAGTACAAAAGAATCAAATACTATAAAAGAATTCATCTTAGAGAGGAAGAACAGAGAGAATCTGAAAAACCTAATTTCGGCGATTCCTTCAAGCTCCGATCCTTGAGAAATCTTCAATTCCTAGCTCTTTGCGTCTCCCGGGATGAATCAATTATGAAATAAACTCTACAAGGACTCCGAAATAAGCTCTAACCTCTATCCTATGTGTGGGAAGGTCTAGAAAAATGAGAACACCTCTGGGAAGGACTGAACAACTCCTTAAATAGGGCTGAATTCGAAATCAGTGTTGAGTCTGGAAAGCCAAACTTTTCGCGAAATGTTTAAACTTTCCGACAAAAAGTTCTTCAAAAATATTTTGATATTTCTCACGCCGAAAACTTCAATTTCCTCTTCACAAACTTTTTACTGAAAACATTAAAGTTTTCGGCGAAACTTCATCATAATAATTTAATGGATCTTCTCGCCGATCTGTTTATTTCTTCTTCACATAGTTTTCACCGAAGACATAGAAAATTTCATCGAAAACTTCTTCCCTGGCAGGTTGTGATTAATTTCTTGATTGTCTGACTTCTCTGATGGTCTCGTGTTCTTTCTTGAGGCTCTGTTGCATCCCGAACACTCTCGATGGTCACTTATTTGTCGACAAAAACCTGTGTACTCATAGAGACACTAGAAAACACATCAAATAGAACCAAAACGGGCCAAGGTAACCAATTTGGTAAGAAATAGCGTAAATGAACCGAAATCCATTAAACTACCCCTAGAACGTGTTTCAGACAATGAATTGTTGCTTAATCGGGGGCGATAATCGCGATAAATCTAACGTCATCAAGAACACTTGAGAATCATTTTTCAGAAGCTGAGGGAGTAGCAGCGCTTTGCAAAATTCTCAAAGTGTGCGTTATGGTTGGAAGAGGTGTTGTTCTTGGGCCATGTGGTTTCTAAGAGAGGAGTAGAGGTGGATACAAAGAAGATTGCAGCAGTAGTTAATTGGTCTCCACCCAAGGATGTGTCACAGTTCAGGAGTTTCCTTGGGTTTGTTGGTTACTACAGAAGGTTTGTTGAGGGATTCTCCTCCATAGTGTCTCCCCTTCACAAGGTTTTGAGGAAGGAGTCGAAGTATGAGTGGACGGAGGCGTGTCAGAAACGTTTTGAAGAGTTAAAGAAGAGGTTAACTTCAGCTTCGATGTTGACTTTGCTAGTTGAAGGAAGAGAGAACGTGGTGGTCAGTGATGCTTCGTTGCAAGGGTTGGGATGCGTGCTTATGCAAAATGGAAAGGTAGTCGCCTATGCTTCTCATCAACTAAGAGTGCATGAGGTGAACTATCCGACTCATGATCTGGAGTTAGGTACAGTAGTGTTTGCCTTATAGTTGTGGAGGCACTACCTGTATGGCGAGGCTTTTAAGATAATGACGGATCATAAGAGTCTTAAGCACTTGATGGATCAGAAGGAGTTGAATAGAAGGCAGAGACGTTGGGTAGAGCTCTTAAAGGACTACGACTGTAGCATTGACTACCATCTCG
This sequence comes from Linum lewisii, assembly GCA_034768395.1. Taxonomy (NCBI): domain Eukaryota; kingdom Viridiplantae; phylum Streptophyta; class Magnoliopsida; order Malpighiales; family Linaceae; genus Linum; species Linum lewisii. Next base: position 26,196,846 of record CM068304.1, read on the forward strand.
GTAAAGCCAATGTTGTAGTCGATGCTCTTAGTCAAAAAGAGTTGGTGGATCTAAGAGCTTTGAGAGTGGAGATGCAGTTGGAAGGGGTTGGAAGTTTGCTTGCTAAGCTCAGCATTTGTCCTTTGTTGAACGACAAGATTGGAGAAGAGAAACTCAAAGATACTAAGCTGCTAGCTATTAGAGAGGAAGTCGAGAAGGCTTTGGATAACGTGTTCGAAGTGGTTGGTGGCTTGGTGAGGTGTAGAGGTCGTGTGTGTGTACCGGAGGTGGAAGATTTGAGGAAGGAGATTCTTGAGGAAGCTCATTCTTCGATGTATGTTATGCATCCTGGGATGACCAAGATGTACAACGACTTGAAGGTGAGTTTCTAGTAGCCGAACATGAAGAACGATGTAGCTCGGTTTGTGTCAGTTTGCTTGGTGTGTCAAAAGACAAAGGCCGAACATAGTGCTCCAGGTGGATTGTTGCAATCTCTACCCATTCCGGAGTGGAAGTTTGCCGACATCACTATGGACTTTGTGTCGGGTTTCCTGCCAACCAGAGAAGGGAAGGATGCAATTTGGCTAATAGTGGACTGCTTGACGAAAGTTGCTCACTTTATACCCATCCGGTATAAGCCTAGTGTTGAGGAGTTGGCTAAGCTCTATATCGGGGAAGTGGTAAGGTTGCATGGAGTTCCTCAATCCATTGTATCTGACTGGGCTCCAAGTTTCACATCTCATTTCTGGGAAGAATTGCATACTGCATTGGGAACGAAGCTGAAATTCTCAACAGCTTAGCATCCTCAAACAGATGGTTAATCGGAGAGAACGAATTCTTACCTTGGAGGATTTGTTCTATGGAGTTTTAGACCCCTTGGACTGAATTCCTGCCATTGGTCCAGTTTGCATTCAAAAACTCATACCATAGCAGCTTTAAGTCTGGCCTGTTTGAAGCTTTGTATGGAAGGAAGTGTATGATGTGGTTGTGTTGGGATGAAGAAGGTGCTAGAGTGTTGACGGGTCCTCAGATTGTTCAAGAGACAAATCCGTGAGAGGGGGAGGCCCAAAGCGGACAATATCTTGTCAGAAAAGGTTGGGATGTTTCATTAATGATAAGTTGAGAGCAGCTCAAGACAGGAAGAAGTCTTATGTTGACGGTCGTGCAAGAGAGCTAAGCTTTGAAGTTGGTAAAAAGGTGTTTCTGAAGGTGTCTCCTTGGAAGGGGTTGATGCGTTTTGGCCGTAAACGGAAGTTGGCGCCATGTTACATCAGTCCTTACGAGGTTTTGACTAAGTGTGGTTCGGTTGCCTATATTCTGGCATTGCCAAGCGAGATAGAGAGAATACACAGTGTCTTCCATGTTTGCCTAAGCGGTATCATGTGGATCCCTTTCATATCCCTTACACACGCTTGAAAGAAGAGTTGGCAAACTATTCTTCTACCTTCCATCTTATCATCTTTCCATCACACTTCGATTTTACACCGGCTATTCTTGTTTTTGTTGAATTACAGGTTGTATGCAGGTATATGAACCATCCAGCTACTCATTCTCAACTCAAGCAAATCAAGACTAAGAGCATAGAAGTTCCTGGCAGTTCCTTACCATCAAAGAAAAAGCAAGGAAAGAAGCAAGTGATAACCGATCCACTTCCCCCCATCAAAATCGAGGAGACTAAGGAAGAATCATCCTCATCTCCTAAGTCTTTCGGCTCACCACCACCCACTCCTCACACCGCTCCACCACCACCTCCCGCAATGCCAGCTCAACGCACCATGGCAGATTACAACAAACCGAGCGCAACTAGTGTCCGGTCAAGCATCTTTGTTCTAGTAACTGAGGTAGATCCGGATTATGAGATCAAGATTCCATTCCTGGGTATGATATTCAGGGATATTCAGTTTGAAGGGAATCCACACGACAATCCTTGAACTCATCTAGCAGACTTCCTCACTATGTGTGCCACATTCAAAAGCGGTGGTCTAGACAAGAATACACTTTGCCTACGTGAATTCTCATTCTCATTAAGGGGTGCCGCCAAGAGATGGCTCAACAGCAAGCCACCGGATTACTACACCCGGTGGGATGCCCTCGCTCAAGACTTCATGGAGGAATACTTCCCTCCCTCACGGACTACTGCTTACAAGGACAACATCGCCCGCTTCCGACAGAAGGATGGAATCGGCCTCTATGATGCTTGGAATGAATTCCAAGAGCTTCTCTACGACTTCCCTCGCCATGGATTCGAGCCGCGACAGTTAGTCGAGATCTTTGCCAAAGGTATGAATGTCGAGTATTCCAAGTGGGTGAACTCCTTGGTCGATGGTGACTGCACCGCCCTCACTCCGGAAGCTGTTCCTCTTCATTTTGCAAGTTGTGCCTCCAAATACAAAAACTGGTAGAGGCAATCTGAAGGAACAAAGAGCCAACTTGATCTCAAAGATTAGATCAAGGCCGAAGTCCAAAAACATATCAAGAAAGATGGAGCACCCATCACTCTGCCATTAGCTTCTGTCTTCGTCACCGACTGCGAGTGGTGTGGTTTGTAGAAGAGCTGAATTTTGGCACACCAGAGGAAACTGCCATAATTTTGGCAAAGCAGGAGTCTAGTTTGTAGAAGAGCTGAATTTTATTAGTCAAGGCTTCACCAACAACCAGCCAGCGTACTCTGACTACCACCAATACAGACAACCTCAACAACAGCATCAACAAGGAAGCTTCAAAGAGCGTCCACCTTACAACTCCGACGGAAATCATAATCAGACCAGCCGACCGTCTCGATCATATCAAGAGCATAAGCCGACAAATCAAGCAAATGGAGTTTATCAGCCACCACACCGGAATCAAGACAACTATGGCACAACACCTAACAACAACAAGAATCAGTACGCCAATAACAACTACCGCTATCAAGGACCACCTAGGTTCACCAGAGGGAAACCACCTGTAACATTCCCGCCAAACCGAATGGTTTGGAACTCAAGTTCGGGTGATTGATGGATTGGAAACAGTGTCCTTGAGGTCCCATCGAAGTTCGGGACATTCGAAATTGAGTCGGGTTGATGTTACAAACGAGCATGTTGTGCAGTGAAGAACACATGCCGTGTACTTCAACTACATGATGTATGTCTTCATGATACACGCCTTGTATCTATGGTACATGGTCGTGCTTTATTATCCGGAAAGGTTCATCCATTTTGGCAGAAGAAAACACACGGTTGTGTGTCTGTAAAACACGTCGTGTTTCTTCATGAAACACGCCGTATGTTATGAAACGCGTCGTGTGTTATGATCTGAATATAAAAAGACTGGTTTTGACGAATTTAACTTTTCCCTCTCTCGCTCTCTCTCTGAAAACCCTTTTGACGAACTAAGGTTTTCCCAACTTAAAACCTAGATTTCGGGAGCTACGGGTGTCTGATCAAGGATCCATTTTCTCCTGTGCCTTCCTAGCGATGAGAAGAAGAGATTACACGTTCTAAAGTTGTAGAGTGAGGTACTGTTAGTGAGGGAAGGAAGAAGCTATGTTTTTGGAGAAGGAGAGCTTGTTCGTTCGGGTTTCTAGAAGTTGTTTAGAGCCTCGTCTTCTTTTCAGGTGAGGGTTTAGCGTACAATAGGTAGTGATGGGTGACGTGAGGAGTTGTAATCTTATCTAGACGAAATTAGGGATTGCATGAAAATGGAAGAGAGTAAAATGTGATAACCGTTATGTGATTGCTAATTGATTGATTGCTGATGATTGTTGATTGATTGATTGTTGATGTATGTTGATTGTTGAGATGTTATGTTATTGGGTGTAGGGCAAGCGATTAATAATGACAATTAATGAATCAAAGTTAGTAAATGAGTGATAGGAGGAAGAGGTTGGGTGATCTTGTGAATTATATATATATATATATACCCTATTGTTGTCAGTTGTGGATGTATCGAGGCTCCCACTCTTAAAGGTCTCACAAAAAGAAAGGAAATCCGCCAAGTGTGTGCATGGATTATCATGCGGCTTTCCTTCAAACTGTAAATCCCTAGAGATCATTTCCAGGAAGGAGATCTTGATCTCACAGTCGGGACCGTCTTCATTGCGCGGCACAAAGATGGAAGACCGAGCACTAGTAGCACTTGGCCTATTGTAATCCGCAAGACTCTTTTGAGCAGCCATTGCGGTAGGGGAAGGTGGATTGGAAGTGATTTGCTTCTGAATTTTCTTAACCTGCAAAAGACAAAAACAAGCACAACCGGTGTAAAATCAAAGTGTGATGGAAAATGAAAGATGGAAAGTAGAAGAATAAAATGCCAACTCTTCTTTCAAACAATATAGAAGAGTCCCCGGCAACGGCGCCAATTTGATGTGCTGTAAAACAGTGATCAAATACTACCAAGCTGGAAGCTAGGGTAGATCATATTCCACGGGGTTTCTTCTAATCGTTTACTCAAATATGAAGGCAGATTATTCAGGTTTAAACACTTCGTGCGTGGTGTGAGTTCCACGATTTCTAATTCTAGAAAAACACGGAAAATTAAAAACTAAAATTAAGAAACAGATCGAAAGATTGGTTGACAGACAAAGATGACAGACAAGCTTAGACTTTGAATCCCCCTTCGTTCACCAAGGCAACAACAATCACAAGACCAGCGGTTTTCAATTCTCATTCAATCAATTTCTAAACACCACCATAACTCCTGACCCTTAGGTTTAAGACTGGCGAATGTTCTCTCTATCCGATCTAGCTACCAAGATTAATTAGTCGCCCGGGTACGGTCGCCTCTCGAAACGACTTAACTTAACTGGTGCAATTACTAACGATTTATGAGTTACTCTTGAAGCGGATTAACCCTAACTGGTTCCTATGAAAGGCACACTCCAATGAATAGGTTAACTGGTTGAATTGATGTTCTAAATTGAGGCGAGCGTTCGCTTCTATCCTCAGCTTAACAAGAATCTAAACTAGGTGATCAAGAAAGACAAGTTTCAATGTTTTAAAGCAGGGAAGCTGTCTGGCGACAAACCCTAACTCAACACAAACCTAATCTAGGCTATCAACCAGAAAAGAAACACAAGAACAACGAAACTAATCTAGGCGTCAACTAGACAAGAAACGCAGTACAACAATCAAGAACAAAACAACCATGCAAAGAGAAACTGATTGAACTTTGAATATAATTACCGCCGATCCGTGGCCGCTTTAAAGCCCTGGGTCACTTAGGGTTCATCTCATCTAAGCTCTACAAGCTTAGCTACTCATATCTGACAAACAAGAATCAAAGACGACAGAAGGATTCATCTTATACAAAGGAAGAACAGAAAAGGATCTGAAAAACCTAATTTCGGATGATCCGTGAAGCTTCGATCTTGAGAATCTTCAATTCCTAGCTCCGAGCGTCTTCCGGGATGGATTGATGGCGTCACGATCTCTCCGATAGCTCCGGAATACTCTCTCAACTCTCCTCAAGTTGTGGCTGATCTCTCTAAATTGAATGTGTTCAAATCTGGCTTCAAAAAGTCTATTAATACCCCCAAAAACCCTTTCCTTGTTGGAAAAGAAGAGGATTTTCCGTTTGGGGAGCTTACACGGCATGTAAGCTCACAGTGCATTTAGCTTACATGCCATGTAAGCTCCAAAACACAGCGTTTTGGGCTGTGCGGAGTTCCAACTTGTTTCGATCATTCCCGCTCCGTTTGAACTCTGATTTGGTCCCGTTTGAAGCGTTGGACTCGTGAGAAAGTCCTCTTTAATGTGGTAACCTGGGTCTCAACATAAAAGCTCACAAAAAAGGGTAAAAATAGCCAAGAAATGGACAATGTACGCACTAGGAGCCGATAATCATAAAGTTACGACAAATGCACCAAATACTCGTCAAAATGGCATCAAAGGGTATGAAATGTTGCTTAAATGGGGCTGATAATCATGTCAAATCAAGTGTCATCAAAATATCCCACACTTAAGCTTTTGCTTGTCCTCAAGCAAACTGAACTAGAACGCACTCAGATTCACAAATGACACGATTGATCAAGTTAAGGTTCAAGTAATCACAATGAATCATTAAACTGCTACTTCTAGAACAAGTGACCTAACATGCAAACTGAACTAGAACGCACTCAGATTCACAAATGACACGATTGATCAAGTTAAGGTTCAAGTGACCTAACATGCTTACACGTCAACCAAACAACCTGGTCTCACTAATTATCTGCACACAACAAGTAGCAAACACAAATCATGCACGACTCTGACCTAACCGACCAGACTTCTCACACAGGTAATATTTGGTACACGAGAACTCTCACACTCTGTGTTTAGGGACGTGTTTATGCTCTCAATCATTTTCTGTCACTGAATTCTGTCATAGGTTTGCAATTCGACCACATCTCCACCACTGTGACAACACGAGTAACTAGTCAAGAAGGACTTCCCTGCTTAGGACCGTAACGAATTCTACACTACAAGGGTTTATAATGAGATGGATGATGGGAATGTATGATGATGGCTTTGGTGTGGCGTAGCTTTCGACTAACTTCCCTCGAATCTAGCTTATGGCTTCCTACTGTCTAACCAAACACGGGTGGAATAGTGTACACTCGTCCTATGATACCCTCAAGCAACCTAGCTCTTTATTTTGCATATTTTCTTTTTTCTTTTCTTTACATTTTCTTTTGACTTTGTTCTTCCATATGTAGGGAGAAGAACGTTATTGAACTAAACTATAAACTTTGAAACTTTGAACTTTTCCTATTTTTTCAAAATTTTCTTTCTTTTTCTTTCTTTTTCTTTCTTCTTTCTTTCTTCTTTCTTTCTTCTTTCTTTCTTTTTTTTTTGTGTCGATTTTTCTTTTAGTTGCTAGAGGGGTTTACACGTTTGGACATAATAGCTAAGACCACCTGTTTAATGGCTATAGGCAAGTTACCACAAACCGACTTCCGGTAGGCTAATCTAGAACTACAACCACAGGGGATCAACGGGGAATGAAAGAATGGGGAATGGCTGTAATGTATATTGAACCGAAAGAACAGGCCAAGCTCAAGGGTTTACACCTAATGGATTTATCGTTAGGTAGGCTATCTGGCTTAGTAGCTGAATCTAGGTGCCCCTATCATTCTAGAACTTGTGTCATCGTGTGGTCTCGAGTAGGTCTCATGCAAATTCTATCTCATTCAAGAAGACAGAAAACCACTCAAAAAGAATTGAAATTGCAAGTTATGTGCAATGGATCAAAAGCTCACAGTTGGTTTGCTAGTCGGATTCAGTCATTATTATGCAATCAAAGTGAAAACTACAAGAGTGATAAGCTTTTCTGTTCTAACCAGGAAATCTAGCATCAATGCAAGCAAGTTGATTACAAGTTCTAGGTTAAGCAGTCTAAGCATCATTATGAAAAATTGAAAACTAACTTAACATCATGAGTCAATAATTGAGCAATTCTATGCTAGAGAAATCTCACAAATACCACAGACAAATAGCATCCCTCAGAAATATAATCCCCACCCCACACTTAAATCAGACATTGTCCTCAATGGACCAAACAAAGAGAAGGAAAGTGTACAGGGGTACCGTAAAATGAGCATGAGGGTGCCGGAGATGGCGCTGACGAGACACCGGAGGTATAGACGTGAATAGAACCATAGAGAATTCTGAGTTCATAACCTGAAGACATAGTAAGAGAGAATCCATCACATGATTAGAGCAGTTGGAATACAAAAGACTCGACCAACCACAAGGGTTCAACAATGATCCAAAATAATACAAACTGACACTAACAAAAACAAAGAGTACAGAGTTCCGAATGATAAGAAAAAAAAAATCCTGAAATCACTGGGGCGGAGGGTGCGGGTGATCATCTGGCGGCTGGAACTGCCTAAAGAACTGGAGTTGTGACTGGTACATCTGCTGCTGCAACTCCTGGAGGCTGGTGAAACGCTCGTCGGATTCCTGTTGCCACTTCTGAGTAGCCTCCCAACGCGCGTCGGAATCTGCTCACATCTCCCTAAGCTCGCGCTCTAGTCCGTTGAAGTCGTATGTTGGGGATGTTATCCGGCGGGGAAGCTACCTGGAGGGTGTCACACCTTGCGGTTCCTCTCATTTTCTTCGCCGGAGGTGGGGCGGAAGAAGAAGAAGCAACTCCTTTCCCTTTTGATTTTCCCATCCTGAAAATAAATCACAAACCAAAATGCCAAGTTTAGCATATAACAAGTGGGATTTGTGCATATAAGACAAGCAAATGGAATAAGGTATGAGACACACGAGAACATGGCATTGAACCTATGAATCAACCGAGCAATACGGGAGTATCAATCAATGACAACCACAACAAATATAAAAGATATCAAGATCAAAGAATGCAAGTAGGAAGTCAACAAGTGAAGGCACAATCCCATAAGCACCTATCTAGGTCTTACACACACTTAGCAAGCTCAACATTTAGGCATTTAGCAAACTTGGCAAAGATCATCATGGAAGCAAATGGCCAATTGCAATTCAAACTTAAGTCATAATCAAGTAATAAGCAAGTCCAAATCAGCTATATAAATCACACAAGCTAAGATCACAACTCATGAAATCGATATGCACAAAGTGAACCTTAATACGTCATACGAGCTAATTAAGGTATAGATACCCGGGAACAAGCATGCATACATGTTTATAATCATCACAAGATCAATAACACAGCAAAAATTCATCCAATTTCGTCCATAAGCAAAAATCCCCAATTTCGATAAAAATCAGTATGAAAAGTCTAAGGAATTTCACAATTGGATAGGCAAACGAAGTCGAAATGACCCCCGATTCAAATTACCAGCTCATTATACCATCAATTTCATTATTATCAACTCAATTTAACAAAACCCCAAAATTGAAAAATTAGGGTTCTTGAGCTCAAGAACACAAATCTGATTCAGCACCTGGAAATTCGATTTTTATGGCAAATACCTTGATTAAAGCATCATGGAGGGTAGGGAAGGTGATATACATACCTGAATGTCGACTCAAACACACGAAATCGAAGAAAAAACAAGGGGGTGGCTCGTTCGAGTTTCAACTCGAGTTGAGCTGAAGCTGCTGCGGGTTTGGTCGTGGTCGCCGGCGGCTGCTGCTGGAGGGATATCGGAGTAGCAGCGCCGGCTGTTGGTGGCTGACGCGGCGGACGGCGTGAGTGGGGCGGAGTCGGGTGGTTGCGGACGGCAGGAGGGGTGCGGCTGTTGCTGTCGGCTGCTGCTCCAGTTAACGCGGCGAATGGGAGGAGGCGAACGTGGTGTCGCCGGCGGCTAAGGGAAAGGAAGTCCGGCCGGCGGTCCAAGCTCTGCCGGCGGTGGTGGGTTTGTGTGGTGGTTGGGTGTTGTTTGAGTGAGAGGAGGAAGAGTTGAGAGGATTTTTGGGAGAGAGAAACGAAGAGAGAGAGGGGAAAATCCGAAAATGAGAAGGGATAAGGGGACATACCTCTGATTTTTCGAGCTTACATGGTGTGTAAGCTGTGTAGTGCAATAGCTTACATGGCATGTAAGCTCTTACACGGGTGGGTACATGGCTATGTAAACCCACTGTGTTTTTGAGCTCTCCTTGGATTCTCTATTCCGGATTTTGGCCAATTTCTTGCAAATTGGTCACTCATCTTCCTGCAAACAAAATATTCAACCCAAATAACACCCAAAATATATTTTTTGACTATTTTCTATCATCCGGACTCAACCGACTCGACACAAAATTCTAAAAATGACTCAAAATAAATAGATACTGACTCGATAAATATAAAATGACTCCAACCGTGGGTTGCCTCCCACGAAGCGCTTTTGCTTAACGTCCTTGAGCCGGACGATACCTGGATGGCGATCAAGAGACATCCCAACTCAGGATTTCTCTTAGGCCCGAGTCGGAGTTCATGAAATATCCTCCGGCAAGTGTGAACTTCTTCCCGTTTACGTGAATTAACTTGGTTCGTTCTTCGGGAAGATGACCAGAATTTTTACAAGGCCTGAACAGTTCTTTCGAAGGAGCGTCCTTCAGCGGATCATTCTTCACTGGTGGCTCTGTAGAAGGAAGTTTAATGACTGGCCCCCAAACCTCCTTGGTCTTTCTTGTTCCTTTCTTCTTCGTCTCGCCAGGATCCTTAACTTTTGGTCATTCTTCAGATTAGGGACCTGTCCAACACCTGGCAAGAAGATTTCTGCAGAAACTCTAGATTTTTCATTAGAACTAGAGTTGACCGAAGCCAACTCCACAGCTTCAACAGATAAACAATGCATCTCTTCTTTGAATGGGACTTGCATACCGTCCTTGAGGCGGAATGTCATGGTATCCTTGCCAACCCTTAATGTCAACGAGCCATTCGGGACATTAATGGTAATGCCGGCTATTGCCATGAACGGTCGGCCTAGGAGAAGAGTGACATCTTCCTCTCGAGTATCCATGACAACAAAGTCAGTAAGAATAGTAAAAGGACCACAACGGACAACCACATTTTCTATTATTCCCCTAGGTAGTTTAACAGATCTGTCGGCAAACACTAAATGCATGCTAATTGGTTTCAACTCTCCTAGGTTCAATTTATCAAACAGACAAGTAGGCATAACATTGATAGAAGCACCTAGATCAATTACACTACGATCAATCTTCACATCATTAATAGTGCAAGGCAAAGTAAAAGCACCGGGATCTCGACACTTAGCTGGGGGTGGTATGGGTGTCGCCTGACCCTGGATAGCGGAGCATTCTTCCTCGAGGGAAATGGGAGACAACTCTTCCTTCTTCTTGCTCTTCGCAGGATCCTTTGCGATTTTGTCAGCCTCCGGTATCACCTGGATAGCATCAGTAACTGGTGTATTCATATTCATGTTCTTCAAGTATCCATACCACTTTCTGTACTGGGTATCATGATCTTTCTCCTTTGATTGCACAACCTTAGGAAATGGAATCCGAGGCTGATATGGAGGAAGAGGTGGCGCAGGTGATGTCTTTGTTAGGGGAGGCGGGGCAGTAACCTCCTCCTCTTCTTCTTTATCCTCCTCCTCAATCTCTGGCTTGTCAATGGCTATAGCATCAGGAATTATGGCCGGATCAGGAGCTGTAGGACCAGCTAATTGCTTGCCGCTTCTTGTGGAGATAGCCTTGACGTACTCCTTCCTAATGGTAGAGTCGTCTTGAACTAATGATTGATTATAGAAGGGGATACTAGCTAGCAAGCTAGCCATGCCATTCACCGCGCTCTCCACTCGTCGACCTCCATCTTCATGATCTTGATTTAAGACGGCTTAAAGCTTGAATTTCTCCTCGTGGTCATCGAGTCTTGCCAAGATCAGGTTGAGCTTCCTGTCTATCTCAATTTCCCAAGTATTCTCAAACGTATAATTCAGAGGCTGCTGTCCTCCGATGAATCCAGGGGGATCTTGATCAATAAAATTCACTTCTCCGATAGACCAGTTATTTGCTGTACCGAAGATCTTCTTCATTTCTTTTTGTACTTCGATCTTGATCTGATCTTCACGGCTTGGTTGGCTCTTAGCTGCCCCAAACTATCTCTCCCAGCTTCTAGACTTAGATGCGTAGTTTGCAAAGTGAAGAAGAGCAGCTTCTGGTGTGAGTGCGGTGTAGTCTCCATCATCTAAGGAGTTAACCCATTCAGATGACTCCTCGTTCATACCCCAAGCAAAGATCTCGGCTAGTTGCCTCTGAGTGAAGCCATAATGAGGGAAATCGTAGAGGAGTTCCTGGAATTCCTTCCAAGCATCATATAAACTTACTCCTTCTCTCTGTCTAAATCTTGAGATGTTTTTCCTGTAAGCAGTTGTTCTGGAAGGAGGGAAGTATTCCTCTACGAATTCCTGAGCAAGATCATCCCAGTTGGTGTAGTGACCGGGTGGCTTGCTAGTGAGCCATCTCTTTTCGGCACCTCGGAGTGAGAATGGGAAGGCTCGCAAGCACAAGGTATCCTTATCGAGGCTCCCACTCTTAAAGGTCTCACAAAAAGAAAGGAAATCCGCCAAGTGTGTGCATGGATTATCATGCGGCTTTCCTTCAAACTGTAAATCCCTAGAGATCATTTCCAGGAAGGGGATCTTAATCTCACAGTCGGGACCGTCTTCATTGCGCGGCACAAAGATGGAAGACCGAGTACTAGTAGCACTTGGCCTATTGTAATCCGCAAGACTCTTTTGAGCAGCCATTGCGGTAGGGGAAGGTGGATCGGAAGTGATTTGCTTCTGAATTTTCTTAACCTGCAAAAGACAAAAACAAGCACAACCGGTGTAAAATCAAAGTGTGATGGAAAATGAAAGATGGAAAGTAGAAGAATAAAATGCCAACTCTTCTTTCAAACAATATAGAAGATTCCCCGGCAACGGCGCCAATTTGATGTGCTGTAAAGCAGTGATCAAATACTACCAAGCTGGAAGCTAGGGTAGATCGTATTCCACAGGGTTTCTTCTAATCGTTTACTCAAATATGAAGGCAGATTGTTCAGGTTTAAACACTTCGTGCGTGGTGTGAGTTCCACGACTTCTAATTCTAGAAAAGCACGGAAAATTAAAAACTAAAATTAAGAAACAGATCGAAAGATTGGTTGACAGACAAAGATGACAGACAAGCTTAGACTTTGAATCCCCCTTCGTTCACCAAGGCAACAGCAATCACAAGACCAGCGGTTTTCAATTCTCATTCAATCAATTTCTAAACACCACCATAACTCCTGACCCTTAGGTTTAAGACTGGCGAACGTTCGCTCTATCCGATCTAGCTACCAAGATTAATTAGTCGCCCGGGTACGGTCGCCTCTCGCAACAACTTAACTTAACTAGTGCAATTACTAACGATTTATGAGTTACTCTTGAAGCGGATTAACCCTAACTGGTTCCTATGAAAGGCACACTCCAATGAATAGGTTAACTGGTTGAATTGATGTTCTAAATTGAGGCGAGCATTCGCTTCTATCCTCAGCTTAACAAGAATCTAAACTAGGTGATCAAGAAAGACAAGTTTCAATGTTTTAAAGCAGGGAAGCTGTCTGGCGACAAACCCTAACTCAACACAAACCTAATCTAGGCGATCAACCAGAAAAGAAACACAAGAACAACGAAACTAATCTAGGCTTCAACTAGACAAGAAACGCAGTACAACAATCAAGAACAAAACAACCATGCAAAGAGAAACTGATTGAACTTTGAATCTAATTACCGCCGATCCATGACTACTTTAAAGCCCTGGGTCACTTAGGGTTCATCTAATCTAAGCTCTACAAGTTTAGCTACTCATATCTGACAAACAAGAATCAAAGACGACAGAAGGATTCATCTTATACAAAGGAAGAACAGAAAAGGATCTGAAAAAACCTAATTTTGGATGATCCGTGAAGCTTCGATCTTGAGAATCTTCAATTCCTAGCTCTGAGCGTCTTCCGGGATGGATTGATGGCGTCACGATCTCTCCGATAGCTCCGGAATACTCTCTCAACTCTCCTCAAGTCGTGGCTGATCTCTCTAAATTGAATGTGTTCAAATCTGGCTTCAGAAAGTCTATTAATACCCCCAAAAACCCTTTCCTTGTTGGAAAAGAAGAGGATTTCCCGTCTGGGGAGCTTACACGGCATGTAAGCTCACAGTGCATTTAGCTTACATGCCATGTAAGCTCCAAAACGCAGCGTTTTGGGCTGTGCGGAGTTCCAACTTGTTTCGATCATTCCCGCTCCGTTTGAACTCCGATTTGGTCCCCGTTTGAAGCGTTGGACTCGTGAGAAGTCCTCTTTAATGTGGTAACCTGGGGCTCAACATAAAATCTCACAAAAAAGGGTAAAAATAGCCAAGAAATGGACAATGTATACACTAGGAGCCGATAATCATAAAGTTACGACAAATGCACCAAATACTCGTCAAAATGGCATCAAAGGGTATGAAATGTTGCTTAAATGGGGCTGATAATCACGTCAAATCGAGTGTCATCAATTATTTATGATTGTTATTGTGGATGATGAATATTGAACTAAGAACAGCACTTATGTGATCACCTGGACTGTTTTAGGGAATTAAAGATGGTCAAGGTTGAGTCTAATTCCGTTGTTAGTGTTTCGTGAAGAGTTTGGAATCGCTTCTTTTGGATAGGTTCGGTGCATAGTTAAACCTAGTGGGTTCACTCAATTTCAATAGGAAATTGATCCCCCCCTCTTCCCCTTTTAGGTTCGCATGGTTAGAGAGAGTGAGTTGAGGTTCAGGTGTTTCGGTCGAGTTCATAGTAGTTGCTGGTTGGAGCTATGAGGTGAAGATTTGACGACCTACTTGGAGTTTACCGTTTCTTTTGTTTTACATTTCAGTTGATTTTTATCGGTTGGGGATTTTATAATCGTTTTGGATTGAATTTTGGATTTACTGGTTTTCGGTTGTACTCGAATTTTACTTATTGGAGGCCTCTTTTCAATTTATTAAGTTTCAAATGTCGATTTCCCATGTTATTTTATTGAGTAATCTTTCTAGTGATGCTGATTACCAGTTCAACCATGGGTTTACCAGGGCTGATTCGGGATGGGTGTTACACCACCCCAGAAGATGGCGCAATAGGCTAAGGAGAGTGAGATGGACAAGAAGCTCAATCAAATCCTCATCGAGAACTCTAAAATCCTGGCCAGACTTGATGACCACGACAATCAATTTAAAGCTCAAGTCGCCTTGAATCAAGGCCAGATAGCTCAATGACAAAGGATGGAGAGTCAGCTCAACAACATCGCCATCCTCCTCTCTAGTGGTCGTCTACTCGGTCGTCTACTCGGTCAACTCCCTAGCCAAACAGATCTGAACCCCCAGAATGAACATGTCAAGGCCATCTCGACGAGAAGCAGAAAACAACTAGCTGGTCCCACAATCCCTAATATTACTCTGGTCATGGTTCCTAATGATATCGCCATCGACATGCTAGAGATCAAGGATATCATGGCCGAGGAAGAAGACAAGGAAGAATAAGAGGAGGTGACTGCCCCGCCTCCCATGAAGTCGGTTCCTGTGCCTATTTTGCCTCCATATTAGCCTATGATTCTGTTTCCTAAGGCCATGAAGTCAACGACCCATGACTCTCATTACAAAAAGTCGCACACGATCTTTAATAACATGGAGCTCAAGTTGCCACTCATTGACGCCATAGAGATGATACCACAACTCGAGAAGTTCATGAAGGATTTTATGAAGAACAAGAAGAAGGGAGAGGTGTCTTCTATTTCCCTTAACGAGGAGTGCTCTGCCGTCCTCTGCCGCTCACCATCCCTACCCCCTCCAGCTAAGTATCATGATTTGGGCTCTTTTACTTTACCATGCACTGTTAATGGTATTAAAATTGATCGTAGCTTAGCTGATTTAGGTGCTTCTATTAATGTGATGCCTACATGCTTATATGAAAAGCTTAATCTAAGAGAATTAAAGCCTGCCAGTTTGCATCTTGTGTTAGCTGATAGATTTGTTATGATACCTAGGGGAATAGTAGAGGATGTAGCTATTCGTTGTGGTCCATTTACCATCCTTGCTGACTTTGTTGTTCTGGATACCCGAGAGGTAGATGTAACTCTTCTCCTAGGTTGCACCTTTCTAGCAACAGCCGGCAATAACATCAATGTCAAGCATGGCTTGTTGACTTTAAAGGTAAAAAAGGATAGTGTGACATTCCGCCTCAAGGACGGTATGCAATACTCTAATCCTCAAGATGTTGATTCTATTTTTGTTGATGTTGTGAAGTCGGCCTCGACCGACCTCGTTACTCGTGCCTTGCCTAGCGGCCTGCTAGAGTTGTGTTTGTTTTTAGGAATGGACAGCACGCTTAAGAATCCCGACCAAATCCATCTCGGCGATGAAGTCCTGCTCTACACGGCACGCTCGAAACTCCACCCCTAGAGACTGAAGTCCTAGTGGTCCAATCCATTGACGATGACTAGGCAAACAACGTATGGAGCTGTGGAAACCAGAGACGTCGATCAAGAGCCAATCATAGTACAGGTTGATCGCCTCAAGAAGTACCTCTGAGGCTTCCCCGTCATACATGGCATCACGCCACACTTTTGATTAGCATTCAAAGGTATCATTCAGCTCAAGGGAGTTAAATAAGAGTGCTTCGTGGAAGGCAAACCACGACTGGAGTCCGTTTTGAGTTTTTGAGTCAGTTCTTTGTGTTTTTCGTCGTTCGAGTCGGGTTCGAGGGAGCCAAAGTGTTAGTTTTTTCTTGGTTTTTCGTGTTATTTGTTTTTGTGCACTAAATAATTGCCTCTAAACATAATTTCTTAAAAAAGAACAAATACTATATGTGCCTTTATAGATGGAAATATTTGCCTCTAATTTTATTTTATTTATTTTGATATTAATAAATAATTTTTATAGTTTTAGAGGCAGATAATTTATAATTGCCTCTATAAGTCATACGATTACATCTTTTAGAGGTAGATAATTTTTAACTGCCTCTATAAGTTATATGAAAAACTCTTTTAGAGGCAGATAATTTATAACTGCTTCTATAAGTTTTTTGTCTTATACAAAAAAGGCAGATAATTTAGAACTGCCTCAATAGGTTGTATGATTAATTTTTGTGCCAGGTCAAAAGTTCTCGGCGAGAAAGTAGCTAAATTTGGGTGTAATTTTGTGTCGTTCCAGTTTGCTGAAAATTTTCAAAGAAGTTCTTGCCGAGAACTTCCAATTTTTCGGCGATAACTTCACCCTTTGTGAGTTGGTTTTTGTGTCGTCCAACTTCTCTAAAAGTTTTCAAAGAAGTTCTCGTAGAGAACTTCGAAGCTCTCGGCGAGAAGTTTGGGCTTTGTGAGTCAGTTTTGTCTCATCGGGTTTTATGTTTTATTTTTGACGAAGTTCTCATCGAGAACTTCAATGCTTTCGGTGAGAACTTCAATGCTTTCGGCAAGAACTTGGGAATTGTGAAAAAAAAACAAAACATTTTCAAAATCTCCGTAACCCTCTTCGCTTCGACTTTATTTTGTGTGGATCTAAGACACTTGTCTCGGTTTCCTTTTGTTCTTTCTTTTGTTTTTCTTTATGTAGGACTTCGTAGTTGCTCCGCTCCGAGCTTGCCATCCCCATCGTCGAATTCCTCTACCACTTCCCAGGTATTCCGTATTGCTCTGACTCTCTTTGGTTCTGTGAGGCACAGTCTCGAGTAAGTGTGGGGTGTGATTTATTTATCTGAGGGATGTGTGATTTTTGTGTGACTTCTCTATTGGAAATTTACTCGATTCTTGACTTGCAATGTTAAATTGACTTCAATTTTTCACAATGATGATTACACTATTGCACTTAGAACCTCTAACCAACGTATCGACACTGATATTAAATGAGTCTAGGTCAGAACAGATAATAAATCACTCTTGTAGTTGAGATTTGAATTGATTGACTTGTGGCTTAATACTTATTTTAAAAATGCTCGATAACACAGCCCTTAGCTGAGAAAGGCACTTAGAATGCCACCACTTTCAACCAAAAATCCTACCCAGCATCGTTTTCCTATAGGATAACCCTGTTGAGTCTTGGTCTGTTTGTTGGTTTATACACATTTTCAGCTCTCCTCCATGTTTTTCATTCCCCATTTCATCCCTTGTGATTGTGGCTTGAGATTAGACTAAAATCCAATTTGAAATCTTATGTAAAAGTTATAACTAGGGATCAAGTAGCTAATTTTTCTAAGTTGTGGAGAAAAATGTGTGATTTATTCAAAAGCATAGCATTTAATTTCAATGGTTTTAAGTGCTGAAAAGAAAGCTAGGAAAGCCCGACACCTAAGTGAAGTGTTCAGGTTGAGCACTAGCATAGGCACAAATATTGTGAGTTAGGCAGGTCTAAGCAAAGTGTTGGATTGAGCACTAGTATGTAGTAATTGGATAGAAGAAGTCGAAAAATCTTGAAAGAAATTGTTTTTTATTCGGTCCTAGCTAGAACATGTAACGTGCAGGTCTAGAAGCGGATGAAGTCCAGTTGATAGCCACGTCACTTACACCCACTACTTCCTAGTTATGTCCTACCTCCACCAAAGCCGCATCATGGCCCGAGCTTATGACCTTTTGATTACAGTTGGTGTTATCATAACCAGGTAAAGCTGAAACGGACGGATTTCAGCTAGGGTTGGTAGTTGGGCCGGTTTGGTCAAAACCAAACCAAAATTATCGATTGACCAAAACTGAAATATGGGGAAACTAGAACCGGAGACCGAACTGACTTGGGTCAGTTTTTCAGCCGAGCTGAACCAGTCGGTTTCGGCTTAAAACTAAATCGCCACCAAAAACCGAATTAAGCACTTTTGGACCGAAAAATACACATATCTAAGTCATTCGGGGCTTTAAAGCAGTCACGGATTGGCGGGCAGTTAGACTTCAATTCAAACTTTCTCTTTTTCATGTTTAATTCGTTCTTAAAATCTTGTTTCTTAAGTCTGAAACCGACCAGTCTTGTGATTGCGAATTGAATGAATGAATTCAAGCTTTAAGGGTAAGAAGCTATGGCGGTGATTAAGAATTGAATGAATTAAGTCTGAAACCTGCCAGTCTTGTGATTGCCAATGCCTTTGTGATCTTAGGTGGATTTAAAATCTAAGCTACCTTCTCATTAATTGAAACCAAACCAATCAATCAATTTGTTAATCTTAATTAGTTTTTTCCCTTCCTTGCATGCTAGTATTAGAAATCTCATGGAGCTCACACCATACAACTTGTTAAACTGAACAGTTGCTAATTCCTTTGAGTAAATGTGAAGAAGAGACTTGTGGAATACGATCTATCCTACTTTTGTTGTATAGTATTTGAACAACTATTTTACAGTCTGCCAATCATACAACACACCATGTTGTTTGACCTGCATATAAAAGGACGAGTTTTGACGGATTTCTGCAACTAAAACCTCTCTCTTTCTTCCCAAAAATTAATTTGACGAACCAAACTCTACAATCCTTTGGAGCTTGATTCTGGGAGCTACAGGTGTCCGATTATGGTGTCGTTTCTTCTTCTGTGTTCCTGGTGACGAGAGGAAGAAATCGAATTCCTCATATTATGGATTCTGGAGTAATATATTGTCAGTGAGGAAGGGAAGAGCTACGTTTTTGCGAAGAAAAAATCGTCAGGGTCGCCCAATAAATTTCGGAGGCCATGTTCCCAAATATGAAAATGTCCTAATTCTTTTCATAATTTAATAATTTATTATATGTGTATTAAATCACAATTATAGATTATATTATAAGATTGATCATTCGTCTCCCCAATTTAGTCTATCTAATATACAATACTAAATTTTATATTAGACATGTTCCAAATGTGAATCATGTCACCATTATGTGTGAGATTTATAATGGTTGAATAGAGAGTGGGCTATCCAGAAGAGTTTAAAATTCCCTAGTCACGACGCAAAAAATCTAAAAAATTCTTTATCTTTCCCCCTTATTCTCTGATTTACAATAAGATTTTTTTATCATATTATCACCTATCTATATATTTAAAAATCAATAACAAAAATTACATCAACTATTTAATTATTTTTGTAAAAAATAAAATCATGATAACTCAGTACAACTATAACACTTGTATAAGTATTAACAAACTTTTCATAATGTAGTAAAATTGAAAGTGACAAAAAAAATCATCATGGTATTAGTTTGGAAAAACGATATGTTTATGGGTTCACATGCTTTGAATGTAGATGACGGAGTAAGAAACTAGAAATTGGAGACCACTAGTCCATTATTATTGGATCATAAGGCAGAATATGAGGCCTCTGGATATAAGGCCCTGTGCTGGTGGGCCGACCAGCACAGGTCAATGGGCAGGCCTGGAAATCATTCATCCGAGAATTTAGAAGACGATTAGAGCCTCATCTTCTATTCCAGGTGAGGGCTTAGGGTTGATAGGTAGTATTGAGTAACGTGAGGAGTTGTAATTCGACCTAGATGAAATTAGGGATTTGCATGAAAATGGAAGAGAGTAAAAAGGGTTAACTGTTATGTGATTGTCAATCGTTTGATTCGATGCATGTTGTTGTGATTAGGGGATTGTGACGAAATTGATTAATTAACGAATTGATTTAGAAATGAGAGAATGGGATGGATTGTGGTTCTCTAGTAATTGTACGATATTATGTGAATATCAGTTGTGGTTGTGATGACACTCGATTTGACGTGATTATCAGCCTCATTTAAGCGACATTTCTTTGCTTAAGACATGGTTTTTAGGGTAGAATAACGAATATTCAATCAATTGCCCTATCTCGTGCCATTTGTGTTACCTTGGCCCGTTTCGGGTCTATTTGATGGTTTTCTAGTGTTTTTATGTTAGCACAGGTTTTTGCCGTCAAATAAAGTAGTCAAGGTCAGGTCTAAGGCGTTAGAACCTCGAGGAATTGCACCGGAATCGATCAAAGGAGCCAATCAAGTTCAGAAAATTCCTGCCCGGTTTTAAAAAGGAATTTTCGCCGAAAATACCCTAGTATTTTCGGCGAAAATATCAGCACAAATCAACTGATGACCGGCTGAAGGAGTTTTCGGCGAAACCGTTAAGTTTTCGACCCGAAACGAAAATCACAGGAGATACCAGCCAAGGGACCGTCCATTTACACCATCCTTTTCGGCAAAAATAATCCTTTATTTTCGGCGAAAATATCAGAAGAATCCGGATTAATTAGGGTTAAGTATAAATACTTAACCGGCAGCCCAAATCAAGAGAGACATCATAATATACTTTTCGTAATCAGAATTCGAAGAATTCTCTGAAGTTCTGGAGCGAAGAGTTAGAGTTCGAAGAACCGGAAAGAGATCGTGACGCCATCCCTTCCACCTCAGAGAATCGGAGCTAGGAGTGTAGTTTATGGAAGATCGAAGTCTGTCAGAGTCGTCTAAATTAGGTTTTTCAGATTCTTTTCTGTTCTTCCTCTAGATGATGAACTCTTTCTTTGTTTTTGATTCTTTTGTGATAAACATGAGTAGCTAAACTCGTTAGAACTTAGACTAGATGAACCCTAAGTGACCCAGGGCTTTAAAGCGGTCACAGATCGGCGGTGATTAGATTCGAAATTCAATCAGTTTCTCTTTCATGTTTGATTTGTTCTTCATTGTTCTTGTTTCTTGTCTGGATTGATCACCTAGATTAGATTCTTGTTAAGCTAAGGATAGAAGCGAACGCTCGCCTTACTTTAGAACATCGAATTGAACAATTAACCTTATAATTGGAGCGTGCCTTTCGTAGGAACCGGTTAGGGTTAATCCACTGCAAGAGTAACTCATAAATCATTAGTAATTACACCAGTTAAGTTAAGTCATTGCGAGAGGCGACCGTACCCGGGCGACTAATTAATCTTGGTAGTTAGAACGAATAGAGCGAACGTTCGCCGGTCTTAAACCTAAGGGTCGGGAGTTATGGTGGTGTCTTAGTAATTGATTGAATGAGAATCGCAATCCGCTGATCTGTTGATTGCCAATGCTCTGGGGAACGAAGGGGGATTCAAAGTCTAAGTTCATCTGTCATCTTTGTTTTCAACCCTAATTTCCAATCTGCTTTAGTTTAATTTTTAAATTTCTCTGCATTTCTTAGAATTAGAAGTCGTGGAACTCACACCACGCACAAAGTGTTTACATTCGAGTATTTTGCTAGTTTTTGGAGTAGTCAATCATAGAAGGCCCGTGGAATACGATCTACCCTAGCTTTTGTAGCTTTGTTAGTTTATTTGTTTGAATCGTCAACGACAAGTTCACCAAATTGGCGCCGTTGCCGGGGGACTCTTCTAATTGTTTGAAAGAAGAGTTGGCAAATTATTCTTCTACCTTTCCGCCTTACCATTTATTTTCCTCCATATTTTCATGATTTACCTGGGTAGTGCTTATTAGTTTTGATTATGCAGGGTAACAGGTGGGATGACCGGTACCGAGAGTGGTACATCAATGAAGCACCATATCCCGATAATTATCAAGAAATGCTACATCAACAACAACAACAGACGGCGAGATTTGACTCCCTCTTTGATAAAATCTCTTCAATGCTACAAGGTTGCCAAGAGATACACCAACAAGAGCATCAAAGTGGCGCTAGAGATAACCAAGAGATGCTTCATGAACATCAACAATGCTCGTCGAGAACCCAATCCGCCTTGGATAATATATCTTCAATGCTACAATCTCATCTCGCGACGGACATCAAGCTCGAGAAACCAAAGGAGTTAATGACAGAAGATGCTCAGGAGATGTTCGAAGAAGAAGATGAGCCCGTCCATGACTATTATAAGCTAGAAGCATCTGATGAAGAATCATTGGCTGTGGTGGTTGATAAAGACATAGAGCCGATCCATCCTGAAGTTGAAGCCGAAGAGGAGCACATAGAGATTGAGGAGATACCCTCACCTACATTTCCGCCGAGTCAACCTGTAGATCAAGCCAGAGACGAGCACGTGGAAAGCAACAAGGTCATGGCTTTAGAAGTTTACATACTCGATCCCGAGAGACCTCTGGATGATCATCAGGTAGAGAAGATGGAGCTCATTGACCATGCCGCGCCGTACTACCTCTTTCCTCCTCGAGTAGGAGAATTCAAGAAGAACTGGTCATCCAACCAGAACCGCGATCTATTGGAGCACTACCGGCTACATCACCCTTCTGGAGTGCTACATGGCACTCAACCGCTGCCTTGAAGAAGACGATTGACTTCAAGGAACTCCTAAGTTGGGGACCATAACAGGTACCGTCCGGCTCAAGGACGTTAAAAGAGAGCGCTTCGTGGGAGGCAACCCACGGCTGGAGACAGTCGTTTTCATTTTGAGTGGTTCTGTTTTAAAGTTTCTTCTTCAAAAAAATAAAAATAAAAATAAAAAATAAAAACTGCCGACCATTTTCAAGACATTTTCGCCGAAAATATGTGTTTAAAACTGGCCTGTTCTCCTGTTTCTACTTCTCGACCGAAAACAACTTAACTTTTCGCCGAACCGGATTTTGATTTTACAAAACATTTTCGCCGAAAATTTTCAATCATTTTCGTCGAAAATCTTGTGTTTTCCGCCGACTATTTATACCGGTTTCGACTTCTGATTTTCACCCCGCCCTCGGAACAGTGATCATGTTGTTTCTATCCTTTCTATTTCTTTTCTTTCTTCTTTTCGGATCTCGATCAACTTTTCTTCTGTGTGGATCCGGGGCACTTGCCCCGATATCCTTTTGATCGTTTTGTTGTTTTTGTTTTTGTAGGAACTTGAGTAGCTACTCCGCTCCACTCCGGACTCTCCGTGTTCATCCGCTACACCGACCATCACCCTCCAGGTTCTTCGTATCTCTCTACTCTAGATTACTTCTGTGAGGACACAGAACCGTTTAAGTGTGGGGTAGGATGTTAGAATTTGCATGATCTTGCTTGCTATCTATGATTCTGTGGTTCAAATTTGAAATTTCTCTAGCATAGAATTGCTCAATTCTTGACTTTTGATGTTAAATTGACTTCAATTTTGAACAATGACGTCTAGACTGTTCCACTTAGAACCTGTAACCAACGTGTCAAAACTGATATTAAATGAGTCTAGGTCAGAACAGATCATAAATCACTCTTGTAGTTGAACTTGAATTAATTGAATTAATTGGTTTGTTAATAACAAAGCTTGATAACACCGTTCTAAGATGTTAAATGCTAGCTTCTCCCATGTTTTTCACTCCATATTTGTTCACCTATGATTGTGGCTAGAGATTAGGCGGAAATTCAATTCGAAATCTCGTGTAAAAAGTTATAACTAGCTAGGATCAAGTGGTTAAATCGATAAATCAAGTGCTTGAGTGGTGAAATTCGAAATGTGCAATTTTATGTAAAGTTCTTTAAAGTGCTGAAAATAAAGCTAGGCAAGCCCGACACCTAAGTGAAATGTTCGGGTTAAGCACTAGCATAAGCACAAATAATGTGAGCTAGGCAGGTCCAACACCTAAGTGAAGTGTTTGGTATCGAGCACTAGTATGCAGTAAATAAATTAAAGGAAAAAGTCGAAACTTGAAATAAATTGTTGTTTAAATCGGTCCTAGCTAGAACATGTAACGTGCAGATCTAGAAACGGATGAAGTCGAGTCGATAGCCACGTCACTTTTCCTACCTCCGCATCCACATCATGGCTAGAGCTTAAAGTCATTTTTATTAGAATTGGTGTTATCGTAGTTGGATAATTAAGATTAATTGTTTTGCCAAGAAATGTGCTTTGTTAAAATTACTACTTGAAGTGTGCAGAAATTAGTGAGATCGAAAACTTGTCTGGTTGATGTTCTTGCATGTGTAGGTCATTTTTTCTACGTGGAACAGTCTAAACCAAATTGTTAGAATTGAATCTCAGTTTAATCTCGTGTCATTTGTGAATTTGAGTATGTTCTAGTTCAGTTTGCTTGAGGACAAGCAAAAGCTTAAGTGTGGGGTATTTTGATGACACTCGATTTGACGTGATTATCAGCCCCATTTAAGCAACATTCCATGCCCTTTGATGCCATTTTGATGAGTATTTGGTGCATTTGTCGTAACTTTGTGATTCTAGGCTCCTAGTGCATACATTGTCCATTTATTGGCTATTTTTATCCTTTTTTGAGCTTTTATGTTGAGCCTCCGGGTTACCACATTATAGAGGACTCTCTCACGAGTCCAGCGCTTCAAACGGGGACCAAATCGGAGTTGAAACGGAGCGGGAATCATTGAAACAAGTTGGAGCTGGTTTTTAACTAACATTTTCGGCGAAAATTCCTTCCTATTTTCGGCGAAAATTCCTTTGAAAATTCGGGCAGAAACCCTAATTTCCAGCCTTTTCCAACTTGTAAAGGGTTTCTGGGGGTATATATAGACTTTTGGAAGCCAGATTAGATACACACGAATTTTGGCTGATTAGCCACGACCTTAGGGTCGATAGATAGAGTTTAGAGAGTTCGAAGATCCGTGGAGAGATCGTGACGCCATCCTTCCACCTCGAAGAGCTCGGAGCTTAAAGTTGAAGATCTAGGAGATCGAAGCTTCGCCGGAGTCGTCAGAATTAGGTTTTTCAGTTCTTATCTGTTCTTTCTCTGTATGATGATTTCCTTTGTTGCCTTTGATTCTTCTGTTATCGTTATGAGTAGCTGAACTTGTAGAGCTTAGATTAGATGAACCCTAAGTGACCCAGGGTTTTAAAGCGGTCACGGATTGGCAGTAATTAGATTCAAAGTTCAATCAGTTTCTCTTTGCATAGTTGTTTTGTTCGTCATTGTTTATGTTTCTTCTCTGGTTGATCGCCTAGATTAAGTTTATGCAAGCTAGGGTTAGTCGCCAGACAGCTTCCCTGCTTTGGCGCATAAACTTGTCTTCCTTGATCACCTAGTTTAGATTCTTGTTAAGCTGAGGATAGAAGCGAACGCTCGCCTCTCTTTAAAACATCAATTCAACCAGTTAACCTTATAATTGGAGTGTGCCTTTCGTAGGAACCGATTAGGGTTAATCCACTGCAAGAGTAACTCATAAATCGTTAGTAATTGCACCAGTTAATTAAGTCGTTGCGAGAGGCGACCGTACCCGGGCGGCTAGTTAATCTTGGTAGTTAGATCAGATAGAGCGAATGTTCGCCAGTCTTAAACCTAAGGGTAAGGAGTTATGGTGGTGTATAGAAACCGATTGAATTAGAATTGAAAACCGCTGATCTGTTGATTGCCAATGCTCTGGTGATCTAAGGGGGATTCGAAATCTAAGTTCGTCTATCTTCTCGTTAGTCAACCTTTTACTTTTCTGTCTTTTATTTTCCTGCTTTATTAGATTAGAAGTCGTGGAACTCACACCACGCACTAAGTGTTTAAACCTGAGTAATTTGCCAGCTTCTTTGAGTAGTCGATTAGTAGAAACCCTGTGGAATACGATCTAGTCTACCTTGGTAGATTAGTTATTTGATACCGCTAAAACTGCAGCATCAAATTGGCGCCGTTGCCGGGGACTTCTTTGATTGTTTAAAAGAAGAACTGGCAACTTATTCTTCTATTTTCCATCTTTCACCTTTCCATCCACTTCGATTTTACACTGGTTTTGTTTGTCTTTGTTATCTGTAGGTTTACAGGTGTATGCCTCACCGTCCTTGGACTCGCTCTCAAACCAAACAGGCTAAGAGTATAGAGAGACCAGGCAGTTCTGCTCCACCTCTACGATCACAGATTTTGAAGAGAGGCAGATCCAATCCACCCGTCACTCCGATCAAGATCGAGGAACTGAAGGAGAGTTCCTCATCTCCGTCTTCACCGTCATCTTCATCCGCTTCATACACCGCATCACTTTCACCTCCTCCATCTCCTACCATGGACGATCAGCTACCACCACCACCACCACCAAATAGAGAACTACCACCACCACCACCACCACCTGCACAGAAGAGTCTAGCAGACTATAACAAGCCGAGCGCGACTAGCGTTCGATCTGCCATTGCCGTTCCGCGCATTGAAGGAGATCCTGACTATGA
Source organism: Linum lewisii (assembly GCA_034768395.1). Taxonomy (NCBI): domain Eukaryota; kingdom Viridiplantae; phylum Streptophyta; class Magnoliopsida; order Malpighiales; family Linaceae; genus Linum; species Linum lewisii. The sequence goes on from CM068304.1 coordinate 26,223,220, forward strand.
GATCAAGATTCCATTCTTGACCATGATCTCTAGGGATCTACAATTTGAAGGCAGGCCCCTAGACAATCTGTGCACTCATCTTGCAGACTTCCTTGATCTCTGCAACACTTTCAAGAACGGAAACCTCGACAAAAATACTCTTTGTCTGAGAGCTTTCCCGTTCTCTCTGAAAGGCCCTGCTAAGAGGTGGCTTACTGGCAAACCACCTGGCTACTACACTAATTGGGATACTCTGGCGCAGGACTTCGTTGAAGAATACTTCCCGCCAGCCAGAACAACTGCCATCAAGGACAGCATTGCCAGATTCTCCCAGAAAGAAGGAGAAAGCTTATATGATACTTGGAATCGATTCCAAGAACTTCTCTACAACTGTCCACATCATGGATTCGAGCAGAGGAAGTTAGCTGAAATCTTTGCTCCAGGACTTCGAGAGGAATCTACCAAGTGGATCAATTCTCTAGCTGAAGGAGACTGCACTACACTTACACCTGAAGCTGCTCTTCTTCACTTCGCAAACTGTGCTTCCAAGTCAAGGAACTGGGAACGACAATCTGAAGGATCAAGGAGCAAGCTCGATCTCGAAGCTACTATCAAGGCAGAGGTAGAGAAGCATTTGAAGAAGTCTACCACACCAATCAAACCACCGGCAACTTCTGTCTACGTTGCCGATTGCGAATGGTGTGGAGCTTGTGCACATAACGGAGGCCGTTGTCAGAATTTTGGTAAGGCAGAAGTCTGGTCTGCCGAAGAGGTAAATTTCATTCAACAAGGCTTCGTTAATAATCAGAATGGTTATGCTGGCTACCGTAACTTCAGGCAGCAAGGGAACTATCAAGACAGACCTCCCTACAATAATGGCACCAACCATAACCAGAATCAGAATAACCGCCCAGCTGGTCCAGCTCAGGATCAGAAACCTAACCATCCGCCGGCAGGTGTCTACCAGCCGCTGCATCGAAATTCGAGCAACTATGGAACTGCACCTGGCAACCGCCAGAACCAATACTTGAATAACACCTATCCAGGGCAGCAACATCAGAGAGAAAACAACGTTAGTGACCTGGACAGGAAGCTTAGCCAGATCATCACCAGACTTGATGATCACGACAGTCAGTTCAACGCTCAAGCTCTTCTCAATCAAGAACAGATAGCATCTGGACAAAGAATTGAGCAAGCCGTGAACAACATCTCAAGCATGCTTGCATCTGGTAAACCATTTGGCCAACTTCCGAGACAGGCAGAGCCAAATCCGAGAAAGGAGCAAGCCAAGATGGTAACTGTTCAAGATCCTTCAAGCTCATCTTCAAATACTTCTTCTGATTTATGCAGGATGCCTGACACTCCAGAGAAGAAGGAAGCACAGAAAGTGGCGCCTAAGGAGTATGATCCTCCTCTCGCCCCGTACGTCGTGAAGCCTCCTTTTCCTAGAGCATTACTGCCAAATGTGAGGATCGAGACTAGTATGAAGGGAAACAAAGAAGGATATCCTGACATTCATAACAAGAAGCCTACCTCTCCATATCCAGCTAAGTGTTCTGATCCCGGTTCTTTCACGCTACCTCTGGTTATTAATGATATTGAAATAAAACGTAGTTTAGTGGATCTAGGCGCGTCTGTCAATGTTATGTCTATGAGCTTATTTGAAAAATTAAACCTAGGAGAACTTGAACCAACTACTATGCAACTCATCTTTGCCGATAGATCACTTAAAACGCCTAGAGGAGAAATAAAAGACGTTGTTACTAAATGTGGTCCGTTCACGTTCTTAGCTGACTATGTGATTATAGACACTAGTGAGGATGATTCTACCATTCTTATAGGTCGACCCTTCATGGCTACAACTGGAATGCAAATTAACGTTCCAAGCGGTTCTTTGACTTTAAGGATTGGTAAAGACACAATAACGTTTCGTCTTAAAGATGGCATGAAATATAAATCTAAGACTAAAGAATCTCATTGCTTAGCTGTTGAAAACGTGGAGTTGACTCCGGTCAACTCCGTCACTAATATCTCTTCTAGTGTGCCTAGATCTGTTGCTGTTACAGGTGCTGGACAGGTTATCAAGCAGAAACCGAAATCTGTTCCTCCCAAGCTGTCAAAGAAGAAGGAACTGCAAGCCTCTTCTAAGCCACCGAGCACAAAACCTAGCAGACCTCGGGGAAAGAACAAGAAGACGAAGACTCAAATGGTCTGGAGGCCAAAAATGTCGCCACCTTCCACCGAGCCAGCTACACCACCAATTCATTCCGAGAAACCGGCGCCGGAACAAGTATGGAGGGAGAAGCCAAAAGCATCTCCTAAGGAAATACTGACGATCACCGATCCTGGTGATATCAAGCCGGAGATTAAAGTAAAGAAGGATCCGATCGTTCACGTTCCATCCACTGTCTTCCTTGTGGAAGACGATCCTTTGACAGAGCTGTTCGGACCATTCAAGATCACTGGCCACCTTCCCGACGGACGAACCAAGCTCTTACACGCGAACGGGAAGAAATTCATGCTCACCGGAGAAGCCCCGAAGCTCTACTTTATGAACTTCGATGCTAGCATTAAGGAGAATCTAAGTTGGGATGTCTCCTAATACCGTCCAGGTATCGTCCAGCTCAAGGACGTTAATAAAAGAGCGCTTCGTGGGAGGCAACCCACGGCTGGAGTCCGTTTTTGTTTTGTGTCGAACTTAGTGTTTTAGAGTCAGTTCGGGGGAGCCAAAAGTGTCAGTCTGTTTGATTTATTATTTTTCGTGTGTAGTCTACATGTCGTAGTGTTAGTCGCAAGTTGATTGAGGTCGTTCCGATTTTTGATTTAACTGTGATTTTCTGAAGTTTGCCGGATTTGCGAAAATATTTTCACCCGAGCAGTTCAAAATTTTCGACGAAAATGCACCCCTATTTTTGGCGAAATCGCCTTCTAAGTTTTCACTGAATTTCCCTGTTTCATATTTTCGGCCGAAAATTCATTGTATTTTTGGCGAAAATCCATTTGAAAACTGGCGGTGATTTTAACTAATATTTTCGGTGAAAATTTGCACTTATTTTTTCCAAAAATACAAGGCAATTTCGGACCTTATCCTTTAAAAACCCGGTCGACACTTTCTCTCTCTCCACTTGCCATTTTCGAACCAAAACCCGAAAACAATCCCCCTCCCCTGTTTTTCGAAAACCGTCGCCGCCTCCCATTTTCTCTTCACTGCCGCCACCATTTCCCGCCGCTGCCGCCGTTGCCGACCGCCGCCGCTCCCTTCCCTGTCCTTTTCCGATCCCGTTGAGCCCTAGAACGTTCGAATCGGAGCTCTACAGCTCTAGTTCACCCAAACCCTTGTTTTCAGAGTTTTTCACCGATTTCTCCCAAACCGTTCGTTTTTAGCATTCATGGCTTCAAGGTAAGTTGTAGAACTTTTCATTACGAATCTTTTGACATATTGATTGCTGAATTTCATCGGGGTTGACTTTTGGTTGACTTTTCGGTTTGCCTCGATTTGTGTGCCGACTGATTTCGTGTGAACTAGGTTAGCTGAACTTGTTGAACTGTTCTAGCATGCTTAGGGAGTTTCGTGCTTAATTTTCATATCATTTGATCATGTGTTGCTATGCATACGATTGATTCTTTGTGATGTTGACTTGTGAGAAATGTCGGTTTGACCATGAACTGTTTTTGATCATTTGGCTGCCGTATGTGTTCATTCTCGTTCAGATTATTGTGTTTGCCATCTGAGATCATATTTTACCGTCGTTCTCCGCTTTGTGATAGTCTTGCCATGATTAGGGTTCATTATGCTATAGTGTTGACTTTCTGAATGTCGGTTTGACTCTTTGAACTCTGATTGTGCTTATCCAACTCTGGCTGTTCCTAAGCATGTATTTTACTGTATATGATTACCGGTTACTCTGCTTTGCTTACCCCCACTCGGTTTTCCTCATTTCTTTGTGAAATTGAGTTTTTCTACTAAGTGTGGGGTAGGATTTTAAGTTTGACTAATCTGGTTTCATTCTGGTTTTAGGAACACCACTTATGAGCGCAGGACCAAGGCACGACTTGACGCCGCCTCGAGCTCCAGAGCCCCCGCTCCCGTCACACTCGCCGTTCAGAGCCCTCCTCCAGCATTACCTCACCGGGCTGGGTACCATCGCACTATCGCTCGTCTACCTGACTTCTACTTCGAGTGCTTCCAGAAGATCGAGCATGTTCGGGGAGCTAAGGTATGCCATCTTTCCATGGAGTCCCTTAGCGAGCACGACGAGGACTACCACCGGAACATGCATGACGCCCTAGCACCGGTCGGCCTCTTAGAGCTGACCACCATAGCTGCTGACTTCTCAGACATCGCCCTTCAGTAGTTCTGGGCGACCTTTGATCTGGATGAGCATAAGAGGAGGCAAGGCCAGAAGGTTGTTACCTTCTATCTGGGAGGAGTATACAGGACGCTCACCTATGATGAGTTTCCTGCTCATCTAGGTATCCCCTACGAGCACTATCATGGCCATCACCTCGGCTGGGGCGATGATGATGATGAGGAGGCGTACCATGCACTCTGCAGCCACATGACTAGAGTGCCTGACGATCGCCTTGGGGAACAGAACTCAGTTAAGTCGCTCTCTCACCCTCTCTTTAAATTTATTCATATGGTTTGGCGTAGATCGCTTTTATATGTTCCAGATAAGGATCGCCACCATATCCTCAAGGAGGAGCTTATGCTTCTCCGAGCCATCCGAGAGAGCTACCCTCTTCACCCCAGATGGGTGCTTGCTCGCATCTTCCGCCAGAAGACCAAGAGGCTGACGCCACCTCGTGCACTTGATAAAATCGGGTTTTACCAAGGTCGTATTCCACGGGGTTCTCTCAATGGCCTCTACTCACATTCCTCGTAGACGGTCTATTCATTTGAAAGGAGTTTTGATTTGAAATAGATATTAAAAACTTAAAGGAAACTAAAAGGAAGAAAGAAAAATAAAGTGGTGCAAATCAAAGACAAAGGGGCTCTCTTGGTGGGTAGTTTCATCATGCTCAAGATGACTAACTGAACAAACAAGTCAATCAAGATCGAGTTTGCATTCGGATGACCATGCATTTCACTTTTACAGACTCGATGCACTCTCGTAGCACCTAATCCCTATCCCAATACCACTCAACTTAGGCTCTCGCTCTCAAGCTAAGTGAAAAAAGGATGCATTCTAAGTGTTTGATGAAATGCCAAGACACAAGACCCTCTCTTAAGACTCTATGACCACAAGGCTAGGCACAAGACTCTCATATCAATGCCCTAACACTAAGAGATTCACCAAAAAGCCTTTTCAAACTCAATTGAATGAAAATCCACATGCACACCAAGTGTTCGATAAAATGCCCAAGAGAGAAATCAAGTGAAAATGGTTGAAATAAGATGATCTAATCTCTTAGAACACACTCACTTCAATCCCTAGACCTACAATCTACGCAATCCAAGCACTCTCATGCATCAAATCACAATGAATGGACCAAATCAAGCAAACATGGCATAAAATGGCATTAAGAACAAGTCTAGGAATCATCCTCATACAACCAAGATCAATCATGGCAAGTTCAATACAATCATTCCTCTATCATAGCACAACTAATCTACCCATCCAAGATGAACCCTAGAAACTCAGCCACACATGGCCAAGGGAGTAAAGAGAAAAGAAGGAAGAATGGTCACCAAGAACACCATGGATGAATCCTTGAGATGATCTTCACTTCTCCACTTGTAAGCACTTCTCCCAAGGTTTGTTGGCTTCAGTCCTAGCTCCAATGGCTTCAAATTGCTCCAGAAACGTGTTCTAGGGTTTGAGGGTTCGTGGATATGTGTTTGGGGTTCAAGAGATATCATAGAATCCTCTAAAATGGCCAAAAACAAGAATATATATAGTGCAGGGGACAGTGCACGGCGTGCACCTATGCACGGCGTGCAGGGTGCACGGCGTGCAAGGCTGCACGGCGTGCACCTTGGAGCTGAATCTTCTTTCGAAACCTCCTGGACAGCACGTGCACCAAACCGTGCACGGTGCACGGCGTGCATCATGCACGGCGTGCACATCTGCACGGCGTGCACCCCTGCACTCTACAGAAAGCTCGATCTTGTAATGCTCATATCTCCCTCGTCCGGACTCCAAATGACCTCCCGTTTGCTCCTATGCGCTCCTTGTCATCCGTACTTTGATGCCATAACCTGAAAATGCACAGAGGCAACTCCAATAGCCCACGAATTTGGCTCCAAAGTAGCAACCGGACAACAAAATGACACTTTGCACAAAATTTCAATAAAAGCATATAAGTCATGTCATTTCACGAATAAACACGGGTATTTCATAGGTCATTCATAAGCTTAAAATGCACTAATTAAAGTCACATCAGCACTCCTGGGAGGTAACTTCATAGGTCAGCTCATCATCTCCTTCGGCATCAGCCATGAATATGGCCCGAACATTCCACGACACCAAGTTAGGATCGTTGGAGGAGACTTAGCGGTCGAATACGACCTAGAGCTGCACCTCAGTCCCCAGGTGGTAGTAGATCCTCCCCTCCAGCATGTAGCCGAGTCGGAGGAAGATGATGACACTGAGTAGCAGCAGCCCCAGCCGCAGCCAGAATTCCATGACTATATACCCTCGCCACATCATCAGGCAGGGTATGCACACCAGTCGCCGCCGCACATTCCATATCCATACCAGGCGCCTCACCCTCAGCACCGACCGCACCCCGCGGACATTGGTAAGCTGTATGAGCGACTGCAGGAATGGCGCATCACCGACAACGCCACTCAAGAGGCGATATGGACTATTATGCAGCAGCATATGCGCCGCGCCGACAGGCGATATGAGGCACAGCTGGCGTGGCAACGCCAGCTCGGCGATTACCTCCACTTTCCACCTCCCGACGCGCCTGACGAGTTGTGATCGGGTTGTATCCTCTTTCTTGTCCCTTCTTTTTATTTATTCTTTTCGAATTTCGATCCACCTTTTTTCTGTGTGGATCCGGGACACTTGTCCCGGTTTCCTTTTTATGTTTCATTTGTTTTTGTTTTGTAGGCAGTAGGGAGATTCCCTTTGCTTCATTTCGGTAGATTCCCTCCGCTCCGAGGACCCGTGCTCATCCCCTACGCCAACCATCTCGGTCCAGGTTCTTCTGCTTCACTCTGAACTCTAATTTTAGTCCTGTGAGGACACAGTCCGATTTAAGTGTGGGGTAGGATGCTAGAGAACCTTGCATGAACTTGATTGCCCTTGATTGTGTTTTATGTGTGCCTCGTGATTCCATTCCAGTCTCTCTAGCATTAGAATGGCTCAGTTCTTGATTTTTGATGTTAAGTTGTTGTTCAAACCTTCATAATGATGCTTAGACTGTTTAACCTAGAACTTGAGAACCAACTTGTGTACTTTGATGCTAAACTGCCTGGTCAGAACAAAATTTTTAAACCACACTTGTAGTTTGTAGCCTTGATTGCATGAAAATGACCGAATCCGACTAGCAAACCAACTGTGAGCTTTTGATCCATTGCACGTAACTAGCAATTTTTCTTCTTTTTGAGTGGTTTTCTGTTTGCTTGAATGATTTAGAATTTGCATGAGACCTACTCGAGACCACACGATGACACGAGTTCTAGAAGGATAGGGGCACCTAGATTCAGCTACTTAGCTAGATAGCCTGCCAAACTATAAATCCACTAGGTTTAGACCCTTGAGCTTGGCCTGTTCTTTCGGTTTGATAATACATTACAGCCATTTCCCATTTCTTTCATTCCCCGTTGATCCCTTGTGGTTGTAGTTCTAGATTGACCTACCGGAAGTCGGTTTGTGGTAACCTGCCTATAGCCATTAAATAGGTGGTCTTAGCTAATATGTCCAGACGTGTAAATCCCTCTAGCAACTAATAGAAAGAATCGGCACAAAAGAAAAAAATTTCGAAAAAAAAAGTGAAGAAAAGAAAAAAAATCAGAAAAGTTTCAAAGTTTTAGTTCAATAAAACGTTCTTCTCCCTACAAATGGAAGAACAAAGTCAAAAGAAAAGTTGAAAAAGAAAAAAATCGTGTACGAAAAAGAAAATAAGTGCTAGGTTGCTTGAGGGTATCATAGGACGAGCGTTCATTATTCCACCCGTGTCTGGTTAGACGGTAGGGAGCCATAGATTAGATTCGAGGGAAGTTAGTCGAAAGCTACACCGCACAAAGCCATCATCATACATTCCCATCATCCATCTCATTATAAACCCAAGTAGTGTAGAATTCATTACGGTCCTAGCAGGGAAGTCCTTCTTGACTAGATACTCATGTTGTCACAGTGGTGGAGATGTGGTCGAATTGCAAACCTATTTCAGAATTCAGTAACAGAAAATGATCGAGAGCAGAAACACGTCCTTAAACACAGAGAGTGAGAGTTCCCCATTTTACTAAATATTTCCTGTGTGAGGAGTCTGGTCGGTCAGGTCAAATTCGTGCATAATTGGTTGCTAATTACTTGTCGTGTGCAGTTTACTAGTGAGACCAGGTTGTTTGGCTGATCTGTATACATGTCAGGTTTCTTGTTCTAGGAATTAGCTGTCTAATAATTCATTGTGTTTGATTGAGCTCCAATTTAATCGATCTTATCATTTATGAACATGAGCGTTTCTATTCAGTTTGCTTGAGGACAAGCAAAAGCTTAAGTGTGGGGTATTTGATGACACTCGATTTGACGTGATTATCAGCCTCATTTAAGCGACATTTCTTTGCTTAAGACATGGTTTTTAGGGTAGAATAACGAATATTCAATCAATTGCCCTATCTCGTGCCATTTGTGTTACCTTGGCCCGTTTCGGGTCTATTTGATAGTTTTCTAGTGTTTTTATGTTAGCACAGGTTTTTGCCGTCAAATAAAGTAGCCAAGGTCAGGTCTAAGGCATTAGAACCTCGAGGAATTGCACCGGAATCGATCAAAGGAGCCAATCAAGTTCAGAAAATTCCTGCCCAGTTTACAAAGGAATTTTCGCCGAAAATACCCTAGTATTTTCGGCGAAAATATCAGCACAAATCAACTGATGACCGGCTGAAGGAGTTTTCGGCGAAACCATTAAGTTTTCGACCCGAAACGAAAATCACAGGAGATACCAGCCAAGGGACCGTCCATTTACACCATCCTTTTCGGCGAAAATAATCCTTTATTTTCGGCGAAAATATCAGAAGAATCCGGATTAATTAGGGTTAAGTATAAATACTTAACCGGCGGCCCAAATCAAGAGAGACATCATAATATACTTTTCATAATCAGAATTCAAAGAATTCTCTGAAGTTCTGGAGCGAAGAGTTAGAGTTCGAAGAGCCGGAAAGAGATCATGACGCCATCCCTTCCACCTCGGAGAATCGGAGCTAGGAGTGTAGTTTACGGAAGATCGAAGTCTGTCAGAGTCGTCTAAATTAGGTTTTTCAGATTCTTTTCTGTTCTTCCTCTGGATGATGAACTCTTTCTTTGTTTTTGATTCTTTTGTGATAAACATGAGTAGCTAAACTCGTTAGAACTTAGACTAGATGAACCCTAAGTGACCCAGGGCTTTAAAGCGGTCACGGATCGGCGGTGATTAGATTCGAAATTCAATCAGTTTCTCTTTCATGTTTGATTTGTTCTTCATTGTTCTTGTTTCTTGTCTGGATTGATCACCTAGATTAGATTCTTGTTAAGCTAAGGATAGAAGCGAACGCTCGCCTTACTTTAGAACATCGAATTGAACAATTAACCTTATAATTGGAGCGTGCCTTTCGTAGGAACCGGTTAGGGTTAATCCACTGCAAGAGTAACTCATAAATCGTTAGTAATTACACCAGTTAAGTTAAGTCGTTGCGAGAGGCGACCGTACCCGGCGACTAATTAATCTTGGTAGTTAGAACGGATAGAGCGAACGTTCGCCGGTCTTAAACCTAAGGGTCAGGAGTTATGGTGGTGTCTTAGTAATTGATTGAATGAGAATCGCAATTCGCTGATCTGTTGATTGCCAATGCTCTGGGGAACGAAGGGAGATTCAAAGTCTAAGTTCGTCTGTCATCTTTGTTTTCAACCCTAATTTCCAATCTGCTTTAGTTTAATTTTTAAATTTCTCTGCATTTCTTAGAATTAGAAGTCGTGGAACTCACACCACGCACGAAGTGTTTACATTCAAGTATTTTGCTAGTTTTTGGAGTAGTCAATCATAGAAGGCCTGTGGAATACGATCTACCCTAGCTTTTGTAGCTTTGTTAGTTTATTTGTTTGAATCGTCAACGACAGGTTCACCAGGTTGCAGGAGGATGACCTTGCCAATGTGGGGCCGTCCTATGAAGGACGAACAAGTGGGTAACCCTGGACTTATGACATGGCTACCCCTTTCATTATGTTGCAGGTGGGGTGGCCGGCAAGCTATCTGATTACCCTTGTTGTGAATGTGATGATGATCGTGTGGAATATGAATGAAATGAGGAATTCGTGAGATGTTTAATGATGTGGATGATAGTGGATTGTGACATGAGCTTTATGATTTGTGATGTGAATATGAATATATAACCGGAAGGAGCCCACACTACCCCACCCGAAATATTGGTTGTGATTGAGTCCGATTCACTGGGGTGAATCCCTTGGTTGGGTTGCCAAGGTTAGGTGATTTTCTCCTTCGTGGAAGGATCCTATATGGATGCGTCAGAATGTATTCTCCCTCGTGGAAGAATCCTTTAAGGATGCGTAGGAATGATGTGGTGCTCGACGGCGGTGGTGTAGACAACTCCTTGGCGCTTAAATAACTCACATAATAAATGATTTGTGAATTGAGTGTGTATGTGTGTGATGATTGTGATTGTGAGCTGTTTTGTGATATGTGCTAGATCGTATGAATGTTGGTTTCGCTTATGGTAGTATTGATGTGATGGATTGTTAATGTAAAATATGAACTGCACCTACGTGATCACCTAGACTGTTTTAGGCTAATGAAATGAATTAAGGACAAGTTTGGGTTCCACTGTCAGTGTATTGTGTGGAGTATGGAACCGCTCCTCTTGGCTAGTTCGGCGCATAGTTAATCTCAGTGGGTTCACTCAGTTTCATTAGAAAACAGATCCCCCCTCTTCCCCTTTTAGGTTCTCATGGCTAGTGAGTGTGGTGTTGGAGTTCAGGTGCTTCAGTCGAGTCGAGGAGGTTGTTGAATGAAGTTATTAGGTGAAGGTTTGGCGAGCTACTCGAAGTTGACCTCTTCCTTTATTTCATGTTTCAGTTGACTATTCTCATTTTGGGGATTTGGTATTCATTTGCGATTTGACCTTGAACTTATTGTTTATCGGATTTATTTAGATTCAACTATGGGAGGCCTCCTTTCGGATATTTCATTTATTGAAGTTCTATTTACTTTCATTTGTCGATTTTCCTATTTCATTTATTGTACTATCTTTCTAGTGATGCTCATTACCGGCTCAACCACGAGTTTACCTGGGTTGGTTCGAGATGGGTGTTACACACAGCCCAGGCCTGGACAATCCAACCCAAACTGGATAGTGGACCAGACCTAGCTTTGTCACAGGCCAAACCTTTGTCGTAGGTGCCTACGACGAAGCTTAGTCATAGACGCATGCGACAAAGGTTTGGCCCGTGACTAACTTAGTGGTTCTTTAGACCTAATTTTGGACCTGCCTACGACTAACTCTCTGTCCTATTGTAGTGGTTGTTGTGTGAAATGTGTTGTTTGACTTGTGTGGATTGAAATGTTGAGTAGGTGGCCAGGAGAGAGTTTATTTTCTGATTGCGCAGTAGATGTACATGGATGTAATTATGAGCATGTGGAATGTTGGATGCAGGAGGATGATCAATGAAGGATCATCCTGAGAAGGACGAACAAGGGAGTGACCTTGTACCTCACGACATGACTACCCCTGTCTCTTTGTATGTACAGGTGCGATGGTTGGCGAGGACAACCATTCACTCTTAGAAAGTGGGATGTAATTGTGGATTAAGTAATTTGAATGTGTTGTGGTGATTGTTTGGGAAATGTCACGGTGAAACAGAATAATTAACATTGGGTGGTCAAGTGGAATTGGGAAGTGAAATTATGATTGAGAATTGATCACCGTTTCATGCGTGTTTGTTGTTTGTTGTTAATGGAATTAGAAATTGGAAAGGAGCTAACGTTACCCCAAGGATGAGATGTGGAAATGGATGCTAGTCTACCAACGAGTAAATACCTCCCCACAGTGAAGGATACTATGAGATGCATCAGGGACTTTTTAAATAATAGAAGTGTGTCTTGTGGGCTGGCGGAGTAGAGGGGGAACAACTCTTTTGGTGCCTAATGTGGAACCACCTAGAATTTATTGTGTATGTGGTTTAGCGATTACTTAATGAAGATGATGATGAAATGTGTCTATAGTGGTTGTGATATGGATGATGATATGGGATTATGCATGTTCGAGTATCGGTAGAGGGAATTATGGTTGATCACATAGCATTATTGTACTAGGTTGCTAAAATGAACTAGATGTAGGTATGAGTCCTATTGTTGTATTGAAGTTTGGGAGTCTGGGATGCTCCCTAGGTAGATTCGGTGCATAGTTAAGCCTAGTTTTCAATAGAAAATTGATCCCCCCCCCCTTCAGATCGCTTTGTTGTGGTATGTTTTTAACTTGATATCGAGATCATCTTTCGTTATTTTAGTTTATCGAGGTTTTGGTTTATTTCGTTTCACTTGATTGGTTCTTTTAATTGATTGATTCATTAGTAATTACCCATTTCTAGTTCACTCGTGGGTTTGACCATGGAAACTGGAGATGGGTGTTACAAGATGGTATCAGGGCCTGGTTTGCCTATGTTGTATAAGTGAATTGTTTCCTCCGAATCGGGGAGATGGAACATTGATGCATGACTGACATTCCAGGGGCTTTTCAAAGTTTTAAATGAGTTGGGGAATTTGAAAGAAAGTCAATCATTTTAAGAAACTGTTTGTTTTTTAGAAAAAAAATTATCAACTGAACGTGCTCTTTATGGGTCCGCCAGTAGTGAGGAGAGCCAACAGGTTGTGCCGTCAACACGACGAGGAGTCCGTCTTTTCAGGCCAGAGGAGTTGAAGGGCTGGAATTTTCCGGAGTTCAATGGTGAGGGTGCTGATCCGGCTATGGCGGAGCAGTGGCTGGATGAGCGTGATTCTCACCTTCCTCTTGACAACAAAGCTCCCAGTGCTCTGCCCACGTTTTTGGAGAAGAAACCCCGTCCATGAACTTGAACCCAGAAAGCTGTGCGGTGGAGTGTAAGGATGGGAGCTGGCCCGTCGGGTAATGGGTAACCACGAGACCGACCTATACATGATAGCGTAGTGGGTACTCATTATCGGAACGAGTTCTGGTTACGATATAGCTTTGGAGGCTTATGGGTACCCACTACTCGAACGGGTAAACTCATGGGTACCCATTAAGCCATTTCTCGCGAATATATATTCTAATACATTAAAACATATTCTCTTTTTTCAGTTGACACGTCAGCGTTTTGGGGATTTTAGAGCTTCTCCTTCATTCTAGGAATGAGGGTATTTTGGATAAAAATCGATTTTGGCAAACAAAATTTTTTGATTCTTTTCTCACGAACAAAGATCGAACTCTCAACCTCATGTTTAAGAGACAAAGTGAACAACCAACAATGTCACACCTAATGATTGGAGTAGTTTACTATTTAATCAAAGAAAAGATGCAGTGTTTTCAACGTAGCAACAAGAAAGCATAATTATAATGCTTTTATTTATTATATTCCAACAATTGATAACAAATTTATAATTTTTCTTGAATTGTATTTACTCGATTCAGGTCAGTAGGGCTTGCCAATTTCCAGGGGTAGCTCCACTTTCAAATTGGTCAGATTTGATGGAAGAGCTCCTGAGTTTTCCATAAGATAGAAGATTACCTCTATGGTTCAAATGGAGAGCTATTGTGTATCATCTTTGGAGGGAGAGGTGCTGTCGTACCCATGGTACTCGTGTCATACCCGCTACTGATTTAGCCGAGATTATTATGAGGGATGTAAGGTCTATGACCGGTTCTGCTAAAGTTATGAGAGTTGTTAGTAGCTTATAGTTTTCTCTTCTTAGTTTGAGTTTTGATTGTACTTAACTTTACTGTCTCTCTTTTTTTGAGGGGTCAGTTACTTTGATGAATGAGGATGAGTACCGCCGTTCATCCAAAAAAAAAATTTATAATTTTTTACCAACATATTAATTAAATTATTATATATTAAAAAGTAGAAAAAATGCAACCACACTTCTAAGTAATCTAAATAAAAATAAAAATAAATATTTTTCGGTAAAATATTAACACAAAAAATCGGCCAATGGGCTGTCTACAGTTATTTTTTAATTCTTTGGCAGGTATACCTTTAATTTTTTTAAATATCTTTAGTTTTTTAAATTTCAAATTATATTTTCTATTACATGTCAACAATGACGAGACAAAATTGCCAAAAATACACACCGTTGACGTTAGTAGGACTGCTCCGAACCCGTATTAAAGTAATGAGTTCACTTTGTAAAGAATTTAAAATTTAGGAGGTACGAAGACACTCGACTGAGTTTGGAGATGATAGGAAGCCCCGTGGCCAACTCGAAGGGGCTGTGTCCAGACGTACTAAATATTTAATATTTTAAATATTTATCTTATGTTGAAGTCAGCCAACAGGCCGCGAATAATCTAGTCATTTATAAATAAAAATAAAATCCCTAAACCTAATTAAGAAATTACTTCCTAAACCAATCTATCTCACGAGTGTTGTCTCTGAATCCATTCATCTCAACTGAAATCGCTCCATCCATCCATCCCAGACTCAGTCGTGCAAATCCAATCTCTCTGCGCTCTAGTGCTCTTGTCTCGCCTGAACTTAAATCGCTCCAGGACGATTGGCAAAGGAAGCTGAACCTAAACTGAAATCGCTCCATCCGCTTCGCTCAGACTCAGGCCTCCAAATCCAACCTCTCTGCGCTCTAGTGCTATTGTCTCGCCTCTCAGACTGCTCTTGTCTCCATTCTAATTGTTGTCCGTTCCCCTAACCAAACCCTATATGTTCTGCTTCTTGTTATATGCTTTTGTGTTTTGCTAACCCAACCCCTATTTAATTTCTAATTGCTGATTTTGCTGCTTTTCCATTCTTGTCTCGTCGTCAGATGACGATACATTCAGTTATTATCCAGAAACTGCTGAGCACCAATGCTCACTTGGGCAAGCGGGCTGCGGCTCACCACTTCAAGATCTTCACCAGCGGGGTTCGCGACGGGGTCTCCATTATTGATTCTGACAAAACCCTAATATGCCTTCGCAATGCTACCAACTTCATTGCGCAATTGGCTCGAGAGAAGAATGCCCGGTTCTTGTTTGTCAACACCAATCCACTCTTTGATGAGATAGTAGAACAGATGACCAAGAAGATTGGGCTGTATAGTCCCAGGGATAAGATTATTTGGAAAATGGGCGGATTTTTGACAAACAGTTTTAGTCCCAGAAATTCCGCTCCAGAAATAAGAAGGTTTGCATCTTCTACCATCTCTTATCGGCTGCTTGCATTCGACTTTGAATTTCTCTAGCTATTGATATTGTGAATAGTACATCTGAATGTTGAAAATTGATACTCAACATTGAATTTCATAAATAACTACGACATGATTGTTGGGTTTGTTTTGAACTTGGAATCCTAGTGTTCATATACAGTAGTTTGTGTCATGGGAGGGTGATTGAAGAATTATCCTGGCTTGATCATCATTGCAAGTAGGTTCTCATTGGCAGATAAATGATATCCATTGTCAACTCTCAGATAGATAGTTGGTTAGTTACATAATGAATGGAGTATAACCCCATGCATTTGCAATCTAATACATTATGGCACAATCTTTCGAGAGTAACTGTATATGTTTTCTAAATCTTTCTTGCTTTGCTTGATCTTTGAAGTAAAAGGGTTTCCTTTTATTTTGTTTCTTATAAAAGGTTTGTTTTGCACCGGTACAACCGCCAGATTGTGTTGTGGTGTTGGATACTGAGAGGAAGAGTTCAGTGATTTTGGAGGCCGATAGGCTTCAAGTTCCCATTGTGGCTCTGGTAGATTCAAATTTGCCAAGGGAGTATTACGAGAAGATTGCTTATCCTGTGCCTGCCAATGATTCAATGGAGTTTGTGTACTTGTTTTGTAATATCATTACCAAGACATTTATGCTTGAGCGCAAGAAGATGAGGGAAGCAAAGGGAGATATGGTTGAAGATGAGCCAGCTACCTCTTCAAAAGAACTTGGGTAATATACTCTGATTGAATTTTTGTCTTTATATTGAGTATTTCCTAGGGTAAATGAGTGTGGTGCATGGTTGTGAGAGTTTGAAAGAAGTTCTGATGAGCTAATCTTGTCATGCTGCCTTTTCTTAAGATGCACCTGAACCTAAAAAATTTGTTATATCTCTAAAATGTGTAATTTGTCTTGGTAAATACATTCATTAAAGTATAATGGGTGGAGAAGGAAGCCTTAGTAAGAATTTTAGCTCATGTCATCAGTTCCATTAGAAACATTTTACCTTTGGAAGGGGTGGCAATGTTGCGACAGTAGCTAAGATGTTTTGGAAGCTTCTTTCCTATTAAAAATGGTGAACAGTAACTTTTAGCTAATTGATCTTAGGAAACTATCTGACTGATTTGGAATCAAATGAAAAGAGTAAAGAGGACTTGTGACCAAGCTAGAATATGCTTATATACCTGTAGTCTATTGGTCAAGTAGCTAAACCTCTATGTAGTTTGGCACTTCTTATTTTTCTATATTTCTGCTTTCTGGATGTGATCAACTGTATTGTTTGCATTTATATGCTTTATATTTTATGTAAATTTTGGTCAGTCTTAAAGACATTGTATTGTTAATTAAATTGATTGCATGTTTTTCTCAACTGAATGAGTCGGTTTCTTGATTCTGTATTGTAGGAAGGAATTCCAACGAAGTGAGCAGAGTAAGAGTATAACTGGAACAAGCTCTGCAACTGATGAAGTCCTTGTTGTTCCCTATCAGAGCTTAGTTCCTATTCTTGAAGGTAATTTCCCTATTTGACGTGAAGTTGTTCATTTCATTAACAAATTCAAATTTTTATATACAGGCAACATTATTGCAGTTAAGACAAAAATGGTTGGCTTTTGTGCAATGTAGATTTTGCAGAAACAAAACACATCTTGGATAAGCTTGTGGTGGTGAAGTTAAATAGTGCGTTGGGAACAGCTCTAGGTTTTAACGGCCCCAAGTAAGCAGTATTCGCCCCCTGCATATTTGATAAAAATGATTCAATGAAAAAAAAAAGATTCAATGAAGACATCAATTTTCACACACATCCTTCACATTTGGATATTTTATTACTTTTATCATGCTTATGAGATGACGTCTTCTCTAGTTGCATAGATGAAAATTTCCTACTTCCTCTAAAATCCATCATGTAAGTTTTAAGTATTTCAAATCTTTCAAAACATCCTGTCCCCGTTGGTCCCAAAACAATTCTTTCTCAACTAAAAACCGCCCCTGCTGTTTGGAATTTGATTTTTTTGGCTTTTAAAAAGGCTTATTAAGTTTCATACATAGTGATTGATTGTTATTGCGAAAGTGGTACACAAGCAGCAATACTTATGAGGTTCTTAAACTCAGTACCTTTTGAGGTTCTTGTTACCTCACCAAGCAGTTCGCAGAATGTTGTACCATTGCATAACCACTAAACTGAAATGTAACCAAGTACACCTCTAATTTGTTAGAGCTGACATTATTGATCATACTGGCATTTTCATTTATTATCTGCACAATTTAGGGGGTAACATGTAACTTTACTAAAATCTTATGATTGATTAATATTGAGCTAAGCCATCAAGAGTTATGGTACTTCCTGTGCCTTTCTATTACAAAAGCTTCAACTCTTTCCCTGTCTTTACTCATACACAACTCTTCTTGACATTTGGTGTACTAATAAACCGTATCATCTCACACGTTATTTATGTGTAGATCTATAGTTGAAGTATGCGATGGTATAACATCGCTTGACTTAGTTGTGAATCAAATTCAGGTAATCACATAGGTTTTCTTTGTGTCTAGTTCTTTCATTATCACATTTGTTCTCTTGGCCGTGTCTCACTTATTCTGTCATTTCCAGACTCTTAATCTGAAGTACGGGTCTGATATCCCGCTGGTGCTTATAAACTCTGCCAGAACGCATGATGACACATCAAAGGTAAGTTGTTATCAACCATCCATCTTGAGGTTATATCCATACATCGGCCTTATCTTTTTATACATCGTTCGTAATGTAGGTTTTGGGGCAATATTCCAGGTTGAACATTGATATTCTTCCTATTCTACAGGTGCCTTAGCTTTCTTGTATACCAGTTATCTGCATTGTTTAGTACCTTAGTTCCTTACTGTCTTAGATTTCTTTTCTGATTTATTCAGGGCCAGAAGCTTGGGGAATTCCCTGGAATCCAGGAAAATGATATATTGTACGTTTCTGGTCCTCTACATGCATGCGACTAATTTTATCTTGTTTCTGAATGGGAACGGGAACTGAGGATGGCCTATCTTTTATCTTCCATTTTTTGTTCCTGCTTAATTTTATCGCAGCTCTAATATTTATAATTTTCAAAGATATGATAAAAGAAGCAAGCAACTTCCTTGCTACTATCATTACCCATAGTACATGAAGCATGCCATTTCGTTACAGATACTACACTAGCCCAACTAATGCAACAGAATGATAAAAGTAGAACAACAAAATAACTTTGATAGAATAACTGGAGTCTGGTTAAGAAGTAATACATCACTGTGTTCTGACAATGATTTTGAGTGATGTATTTTGAAACTACATACAGAAATACATTGTTTCTACATATATTTTCTTAATTGCATGCACTGATATGTTTCAGATCCATTAGTTTGTAAGTTAAAACAAATGCTAATGCATAATAATGTAATTTGAAATGAGTTTGATGCATTTTCAGATCCAATAGAATAACTGGAGTCTGGTTAAGAAGTAATACATCACTGTGTCCTGACAATGAT
This sequence comes from Linum lewisii, assembly GCA_034768395.1. Lineage (NCBI taxonomy): Eukaryota > Viridiplantae > Streptophyta > Magnoliopsida > Malpighiales > Linaceae > Linum > Linum lewisii. The sequence continues at coordinate 26,242,243 of CM068304.1, forward strand.
TTTGAGTGATGTATTTTGAAACTACATACAGAAATACATTGTTTCTACATATATTTTCTTAATTGCATGCACTGATATGTTTCAGATCCATTAGTTTGTAAGTTAAAACAAATGCTAATGCATAATAATGTAATTTGAAATGAGTTTGATGCACAAAAGTCATTTTGTAAGTTGTTTTTTTTCACCTACTCCAAATGGTTTATCCTTGCACTCTATCAATTCATATTTTAAATACTTTCATTCTGCGTTTGAATCACGCAAGTTCTAAATTACCCCTTAATGTTTGATGTTCTTCTTTCTTTACAAGGATAAACTTGTGAAACTCCCGTCTTTCCAAGACTATCCCAGTCTATTGTTCTGCTTCAGTGGATTGAGATAGTCCAGCATCACCACTTTTCTATTCTCTTCCACTAGCTGTTGAAGCTTGTCCTTTTCTTGTATCATGCGAAAGCTTATGAGAGGGCAACCATATTAGATGTAGAAAATTTCATCTTGCCATTTGCATTTTTCCGGTTACAGTTATTCCTACTTTATTTGATTGTAAGTCTTTGTCCATTAAATTAATAGCGTTTCTTTTTTCCTACAATAGTATTGCTATCATTGATACAAATGGTTTTAACTTCCAATTTGATATGCCTCTGTGAAGGTATGCTTCTGATCGAGAAGCAGCACTCCGGTCTCTGATTGATAGTGGGGCGCTTGATGTCTTACTACTGAAGGTGCATATTTTTGTCACTTGTGAACACGTTTTCTTCGACCTCATGCCAATTACTAACTTTGAACCTGTTCACAGGGAAAGGAATATGTTCTTGTAGTGAGCTCAGATAACTCAGCTGTTGCGGTCGATGCAAGTACAGACTTCATATTTCATATTATTCTGTTTCTTCAGTGTAACTGTTTGTTTAATTGATGTTATTTTCTTTCTTTGCTTTTCTTACGATTTATTGTATTGACCAATACTTCTTTATTGTGGTTATAGAGATATTGAGTCACTTAATTTCAAACAAGATTGAGCTCTGCATGGAGGTACTGAATCCAACCGTGATTTCTTTAAGTTTGTGCTTTGTAGCTGGAAAAATGTTCAGCATTGTTATTGTATAGGTGATGCCAACAACAGGATATCATTCGACAAATCCCATGGTCAATGAGTATGAAGGAAAGTTTCAGGCAAGTTTTGTACTGATCTTTGCTATATAGGCTTCAGCCTCTTTTGGGAATTATCTGTGAATTTTTTATAGAGAGGACATGCATGTTGTTACAACTAATGGCTCTTGAAATCTTATGGAAATTAGCTTACCTTTGAAACGAGGGACTCGGGTTACTGTATTATTAACAACTAAAGAAACTTTTATATAAATCTATGTGTAACACGCATCAATTGTCTTACTGACCAAGAACCACTTACACTGAATTTTAGCAAATTTAGTTTTTGAGCTCACATTTGTCAAAAAATGGTTATGAGCACATCAATTCGTATTATTCTTATATGAGCACGTTAATATACTGAAGATTGCTTGCATACCCTCAACATCAAGCATTCATAAGGGATTATGGTATTTAGTTGTTTGAGAGGTCTTTGTTGTATATAAAGTCACAATATAATTTCTGAGAAATGCCTGTTTCAGCTTGGCGAAATTGCAGAGGATCCATCAGCGCATGTGAGTTGCACTTGTTATTTTTGTTCCTGTGTTCTGCTTACCTGTGACAGTAACATAAACATATATGAAAACATTCGGAATATAGTTGATACGCTATGTTATTTATAATTGAGTGCTGGATAGTGCTCCATTTTCCCCACATTTACATTCATTTGCATCTTGTGTTTTGTTGTGATTAACAGATGAAGTCGACGGAGAAGTTCAAATTGATCAACACAAAAACATTGTGAGTTCCTCTGGCTCTAGGGAATAAGCCTTGAACTTAGATGCATATTTAACATTTGAACATTTTGTACAGGTGGGCAAACTTGAAAGCCATCAAAAGGCTTGTTGACACAAACGCTCTCAAGATGGACAATCTATCTACCTCTGAGGTGGGACATGAATTAATATATCTATTGACTGAAATTTCCTTATGCAACAAGCAATGAACAATCAGAGTGACTGTTATTTCAGGAAGTAGAAGACGATCAACTCTCCTCGCAAGAGAATACAGCTGATTTTCTGCCAATATCAGTAACGACAGACCCATCTTAGATAATTTGTTCTGCATGTTTGGGGTTCAATTTCTGATGTCGCCTTTGTGTCCATTGTTTTGAGCAGTTATTTGACCAGGCAATTGGCATCAATGTTCCTCAGTCTCGGTTTCTTCAACTAAATACAACATCTGACTTACTTATTATGAAGGTACTGGACTTATTATTTTGTGGCTAAAGATGGAAAAAGCCTTTGTTCATGTGTCTATGTCATATTAATGCAGTCTGATCTTTACATCGTCATTGATGGTTCCCTGGAGCGGAATCCAGATAGAACTAGCCCACTAGATCCATCCATTCAGTTGGGGCCTGAATTCGAGAAGGTTATTATCACTTATTCTGTTGCACGGCTTACCTTCTTTAGTTATTGGCTACTTTATTGATTGATGCTATTTGTTATTTTTAGATTGATGACTTCCAGAGCCGCTTCCAGTCCATTCCTAAAATAGTAGAGCTAGACAGCTTAAAGGTCACTGGGGATGTGTGGTTTGGGGCTGGCGTTACTCTAAAGGTACTTGAAAACCGTGTGTGATTCTTCTTGATTCATAACTGCGCTCTAGGGACTCCACCATGTTAATGTTTTTTCCTGAATCATCTGTTTTAGTAAACTGTTGTACCTGAAAAAGGACCAGTGGGTCATGAACATCCTGACTGCATACTCTGACGTAGATAATAGTTTCTGTTGTCGGATTCTTTTGTATATTAGCATGGTTTGTGAAAACGTTGAGGTTTCTCATGATAGGGCAAAGTAAGCATCAACGCGAAACCAGGTACCACGCTGAAGATTCCCAATGACTCAGTCATCGAGAACAAGGTAAACCACTCCGACATTATATTTATTGTTTTGGCAGGGTAATGAGAAGTGTCTCCTGTATAATAGCATTGTTTATTTACGCAGGACATCAACGATCCTGAAGACATTTGAGAGACGAAAGAGGATGACATGGTTTCCTCATCTACGGCTAGTTTAAATTAATAATAATAATAGAGAAGAGCAATCACTAGAAAGCTAAATGGTTTTGAAGTAGGATAGATGACGATTGAAAGGGATGGCTTCATTCGTATAGTTATAAGTTTCTATTCGGTTTCATCCAAGAATGGATAAAGTAAACTCCTTTTTCACTGACAGATCAATGAACCCCAACGGAAACACCTAGCTTCCTAATATAGCACAACTCACTCAAATCTTCATCGACCCTTCTTCTCAGATTGCTCACAAGAACAACTAGTTTCAACAGAAACAGTCTCCGACGAGCAGCTACATGGGGAAACGAGGCTCGAATTTCTAGGGGATAAATCTGACGTTTAATTTGTTGCTTATTCGCTTGGTGATGCCGAGGGTTTACGGCGGTGATTTCTCCGATAATTTTAGTAATAATAATATCTCATTGGTGTTGAAGGGTCGGATCAGGTTAGTCTATTTTTTACTAGCGCAGTCCATTTTTCACTAGCAGAGTAAGTTTCTTACTAACGTAGTCCGTTTTTAAAATTAATAATATTGATGGAAAATATAAATATTGAAATAAATAGATTAATAATAATGATGCAAAATTATATACGTCTAAAAATTAATATTTGATCGAAAAAATTTATAAAAATTTAAATAAATTAATAATATTGATTGAAAATTATAAAATTGAGGGAATTATGAAATTTAAGATAATTGAAAATCGGAATTGAAATTCTGTTTACTGGTTGTTATGTAAAATTTGAAATTATTCAATTATAATTATGTTCATTAGTCAAGTTAATGACTAATTATGCATAATTCTAGAATTTTAGTAAATCACATATTACACTTATCCAAACTCAATTAATAGAAAAAAGAACTCGGAAAAGTCTGATAATTCCGAAAGATTTGTTCTTTACTGCTGATTACTTGACTAAAGGCAGGGAAACTGGGATTTTCAGACCTATTGCAAAAAGCCTGAAGCTTGAATGGAAGATGGATGATGATGGTGTTGGTGGTGGTTGATGATGGATGGTTGTGATTTGGAGTTTGGGATATTTTGTTAATTCTCCTATAATTTGTTGCTATTGGGAATTGAAGAGTGAGATCTCATACCAATTTTTGTGGAAATTGGTGTCTCCTACTTATAAAATTCAACTATGAAATTATCAAAAGCAACTTTTTTTCACTTTTAAAAGTGGGCGTGTATTTCATAAGTATTATAAAATCTAATTTCATAATTCTGTACTAAACACAATTTTGCGTGATTTAAAATTAAATAAGTTGATTATGAAATTTGCTAAAATATAATTGATGGTAAACACAGCCTAATAATTTTGAGAGAAATTATTGCTAAGAAATTATGTAATTAAAAATAAATTACATATTCAAAACTACAAAACTAAATACGTGATATATCATTCAAATAAAAAATAATTTAATATCTAAAAAATAATAATTTGAACAACTATAAACTATTACATATATCCGAAAATATCCAAAAAATATAGATGTTATTGTTTACATCTAGTTTGATTCCCAAAAATACTTGTCTCATAAATAGATTCAAATTGAGTCACTGTTACGTCCTTATTGTACTTCCACAAAATATTGATGGGAGGCATATGACAACCGTCATGAACATGTATCTGCATGAAGTGGTTTCCTGTATGCAAAATCCATAGAATACGTACCATACGGTGCAAGACAACCAGGACCAACATGTAGTGGAAGGTTAGTGATTGAAGCATCCCACTTACTTTTCCCCTTTTGCTCACGTATACTAACACAGCGTATGACCCAATTATACATGGTAGCGCTAGCAAGTCAAGTGTATCCATCCAATGATCTAGGCTGCATGTTATTTGTGTTGTGAAGTTAATTCTTCTGATGTTATGATTGATGTTGTCATAGATATTTTGATAACAAAGATGTTTTCCTCATCAGTGTATAGTGATTTTCATCCCCACGAAGTACGTGCAAAATAACTCTAAAATCACAATGACCATAAAGAATTGGGTCATACCAATGATCAAAGTAATCTTGAACAGCTGGTGGAAGAGCCCAATCATACTTGAAATCACCTCCATACCCTACATAGTTCACTTTCAGAGGCGCACCATGTTATAATGTGAAATAAATATTAGTAAGTTGTCACACACACACACACATATGGTGAACACTCTGGTACCCCCACTAAAAGTGGGTACTGGTTACCCCCACTAACTTTTGTGCTATTTAGAGTGGTAGTTTCATTGAACCAAACTTGTAAATTAATAGGTTTACTCTTAATAAGTCTAAATTAAGCTTGGTTGAAATTTTTAGTCATCATAGTATAAGAATACACTCGATGTTCTTCAGGTTTCCTTCTACAATTGCATTTTCTATCGATATGATACATAATAATCTCTACCAAATTAATTTTTTGTTCAAATTATCCCAACTGACGTTTTGATGGATAAACATGCTTATAATATTTTATTTTTTTTGAGGATAAGAATATGAATATGTATAGAAAATTAACCTGATGGAAGATCGATGGTAGACTATATAGACCATGTTGTGTGGACGTCGATCTACTTTGTGATGAAGTCGTGCCATACCGTTTGAAATGGATGGAATTATTTGGCGTAGAATACTTTTTCTTGCATATTCTACTCCAGAAGGGTTCTGGGTTGTAGGCTTTTTTGGTCGGCCTTTGCGAGTTTCATTTCCCACTAGCTCCTCGAGATCTTCATCTTCGGGATGCAATTGTCTATATATGTTTTCAGCTATGATTCTTCTTAATGATGGATCAGATACACAGACTCCTTCGAAGAGACTCTCTAGATGATCAAGATCTGATTCTGGCATCGAACCCGTTTGGTTTCTATGATTTGGAGGTGTGATTTGGATGAATACACTAATTCATGTGAAACCTTCATTTTTTCAGAAAAAATGGTTTCACAAAACAGCTGTTTTGCGCATCCAAAATGGCTGATTTCAAAACTCAGCTTTTAGTTGAGTTTTGGGTGATTTGATAATGAATGAATTAAAACCTTTGTACATTTACTTTTTTATCCAACTACTAGTTTATATAATTACAATCACTGCCATTGTTTTAATTCACATACCTAACATTACTGCTTCAAACTTCTCTTTTTGAAGACTTCTTTCTCCTCTTCAAATTTGACAACTTCCCTCTCATGAAGCAACAACCTTCCCATAACAAAATCGCATTGAATTTTGATTTTTTTTTATTTTTTTATTTTTTCGGATATTGTTGTTCAAATCCAAGCTAAGTGAGACAATACCTCATTCGAAATCTCTATATAGAGCTATAATATTTCCTCCGAGAGTTGTTTGTAGTTCGAGAGATTCGTAACTTTGTTGGAAACCCACACTCGCACCAAGTATGAGCTTCATAATCATTGCTTGGCCGATTTTTTTTTGCCTCCAACTGCGGCCACAATATCCCCATCGACATCTCAACCACGCATGTTTATCTTCAATCTTCTCCAAAATAAAGACGATTGGCTTATTAGATGGTATCAGACCCTAAAATAGAGTTCACAAAAGACAATGACCCAAGGGCACAATTTTGCATTGTGGTGATACATGATAGATAGATCTCTCTGTTTCGAGCTCAATTTTTTCTGTAAGTTTACCTGTGTAGATAAGAACGCATTCTATTTGTTTCTTGTCCAAATGTTGTTAATGGTTCAGTGACAGTAGGAAGTGTTGTCAATTTGCAAATAATTGTGACGCTGAATCAGAATTTTTTGATTGGAGGTGGCAATACATTACTACGACAAGCTGGGAGCAAAGCAAGGATGGCGAATTGACTCCACTTATGATCACAAGGACGGCAGCGGGAGCCAATTCCTTTTGTTTTCGTTCTTGGCTAAGCTCAGCAACTTCCATCTCTGGAAGCAGACAGAGATATACAAGGATCTTTGTCTCTTTCCATCCAGATCCATCTCATTCCATGTATAGCTCCATCTCCCTCTATCTCCTTTGTCATTGCAGATGGAGTTTGAATGTTAGGAAGCTGTTGACCATCTACTAGAAGCTGATGCAACTGTTTGAATGGTAAGTATAAGAAGAAAGAGGTTTCATGAAACGTTTGTTTGAATTCTACTCATTTCTGTTCAAATTTCAATGTTGTTGCAATAGATGGTTGGTGATCAAATTGCTTGCTATGACTACTATTACGTTGTGATTCTTTCATATCATGATGTGCTAAATTGATTTCGGCTTAACAGAGATGAGGCCTGCATGCGATTGAGAACTTGAATGCTCATATGTTGGGAAATTTGGTATGTCTCTTAGTTGTGCTATGCTGGTAGATGATGAGTTAAAATGGTAACTGAATTGTATATATCTAGGTTTGTTCCAGAATAATTGAATGCTTCAATAAGGTTTGGAATGAATTATGCTTCATTTGATGATGGAAGTTGTGCTTGGATATGAAAATGCTAGATTATATAAAATAATCCTATCCAAAAGGTGATGGCAAATATGGTGATGGAGCAGGCCAGCAGGGTACAACTTTGAGTTTGTTGTGGTCATATATATCATCTTCAAGAACCGGCCCTAAGAATTTCAGGTAAGTGGAATTAGCCATACTTTAAAATGCTCTAAGTAGCTTAATACTTTGAGGCTCTATGGTAAACCATGAGAACAATAACTTGGACCCTCCTTACTTTGTTGAACCAAGAAACTATGATTTACCTAGAATTGAGGTTTTCCATGTGTTCAACACAGACAGGAAAAACTGATTCAGCTCAAGAAAAACCTTTTGTCAATCCTATTTGTCTAGCAAATGGAAAATTCATTTAAGGCCTCTTAAACTCCCTAGTATCTAGTTTAAGATTCAAAGCAGGGCATAATGCACAAGCATGATATCTCCTCGAATGTCAATGTTCATGTTGTTGGGATTATTTTGTCCTTCTGATTTCTTACGTCAGTCTCCAATCTTATCTATAACATATTTCTGAAATATCTGCCTTCTTTGCATGTTTGTGGTAACATTGGCATACATGTCTTGTACTGCTTTCTCTGCAGAGTGTGTTATTGTTAGAGTTCAATGTTCATTGAAGTGAGGAGCATGGGTCGACTTATCTTTTGTTGGTGATCCTTTATTTCTGTTGGTGATGTTGTTTGCATTTATTTTCAAGTTTTCATGGTCTAAATTTGTTTGAAGTTTTGAGGCCAACTCACAATGATAAGAAAAAGAATATTGTGCAAGTTAGCCTTTAACATTTTCTTTTGCTTATTTCTCATCAATGTCAAATGTTTTCTTTTTGTGATGAATCTCATCAATGTTGGATATCACCCGTCTTCTCTTCTGCACCACTGGGAGCGCTTATGTGAATGGAAGCCCAACAGATGTAGGCTTCTTTATCGCCATACTCTTGCGGTGGATAAACGTTCCTCTGAGGAGAGACCACAAACTAATTCTACATGCAAGCAAATCTCTTGTTCAAGTGATCTAAATATATCTTGACAAAGAAGGTTTACTTACTCAGTTTTTAATCTTCCATACTTTGCTTATAGTTGATTATTTTATGGATGTTATAAAACAATATTGTTTACTTGTGAGTCTTATGGTTGCACCCCAACATCATGGTATTGTTTTTTCTGTGTGATTTTGTGAATGTTCCGTTTATGCTCCTCCTGGTGCTACTTCAATGTAGTTTTGGTCAAGGAAGTTTAGAAGTGGCCAGAGGTTGGGCATCTCATACTTTGTATTCGTTCTTGCTTATAGTTCAAAAGTGTACAAGTGAGTTTACCATTAATGGCTTCTGCAATTGTGTAGCTTCCTTGAGAATTGTTATTAGGCTCTTGCAGGTGAATGTGTCACTCATGTGGATGTCAACAGTGTCCACAAGTTAAAGATGGAGGTAACCTTGTTCTCAGTTTGGTAGTTGGTCCAAATCTTCTAATCTCATGGATTGTAATAGTTAAATCTTGTGTGGAATAGATATTGGAGCATGTGGGCTGTTCTCATCTAGGAAATATCATCCTTGAACAGATTGATTGTTAACGAAGTGTTGCAGGTTTGGAGCAATGAGGCATATGAGAGTGTGGATCATAGAGTATGAGGCAAATGAGAGTCTGGGGCATAGAGTGATGGGACTCGGTAGAGAATCGATAGTTTGTAGAAGGAACTAAATTGACATTGTGGATCATTTTATGGTACAATTTTTTTAATTATATCAATCAATATTATTTTGTGAATTTATATGATCATTTATTTTTAAAAAATAGCAAAAATTAGCCATGTTAGAAGCAACCTAAAATCGAAAATACAACTATTATTTACCATGGCAGATTATGCTGTAGCCAAAGGTGTGGCCAGAATGGAAATAATCTACGGTGGGTATTTGCAGTAGCTAAAACTGATACCACGGCACCAATTGTCGTAGCTATAGTATTTGCGACACTACTATTCTCTACGGCAGTGTTGCCGTGGTAAATGATATCACAAATACTATTTGCTACAGCAAACATGCTATTAACTACTGCATAGTGTTGTACCTAAAATAACATTTTTTTTGTAGTGTACGGAGGACCTAGCCAAGGTGACCAATACAGACCACTCATGGAGAGATGACGAGTCGATAGTTGCAGATATTCGAGTTTTTAGGGGAAACTCTGAAGTTGAAGCTGTTGGTGGTTCCTAAAGAGGCTATTTCTACGATGCCTCCCAAGCCAGTGCTTGATAAACCTCTCGGCTTGGGGTGAAATATGAAGTAGTTTGACTTTTGCCGGCCATTCCAATTTTCAAGTTTCTTTTGGTTCGCCACTCAGCAAACAGAGCCGCCCATTTTGTGGAACCCATGACTCTTAGATATCTTCCAGGGGTGTTGCTGGTAGTCCTCACTCCATGAGTATATTGTAGTTAATTTACTGCTTGCTCCCTTGATTTTCCTCCCGGAGCTATCTAAGTATAAAAAAATAATAATAGCCAAAAGTGTAAAAGAACTTAGTTGTTGTTATTTAGTGAATTTCTTGCAGGACATGATCTAACATTCATTAAATTATTTCAAAATTAATTTATATACTCTGATTCAAAATTAACTTCAATAATGTTATATAATTTAATTTTATGAGTAGTTGGGAACTTAGTCAATAACCTTCATTTGAATAGTTATGTATGGCGGCTGAAGATGGTGACATAATTTAAATTATGTCACCTTAACAAAATCCACTCTCAGCCGTTGGATTCACCAGCATTAGGATATGATCGGATTGGGCTATTAATATTAGGGAAATAGGCAATTAAATGCATTGATTATATTTAAGTCATTTTGGGAAGGCATTTATATAATGATATTATTCTTATTCTTTGTAATCAATAGTTTATTTTGTTACCAAATTATTTACTAATAGTATTCATGTTCAAAATCCGAGATTAAACATATATATTACCTGCTATTTTTTCATTATTCAGTACTTATTCTCATTTCCCTAGCTTGCGGCTGTTTGCTTGTCTCATGGAGTCTAATATTGTAATCGATGAAGCCAACCAGCAGCCTAGGAGCGAAGGTTTTGATCTTAATCTCATACCTGATGATCCAATCGACGAAAATCATTCAGAATCGTCTGAGAATACTGTACCATCGCCAGGAAATCTCGAAATTTTGCAAGGACACGGTACGTAGCTAATACTATTATCCCGCTAATACTATTACTTATAAACACTCATTTTTTACTTTACTTAGTATGAACTCGATTGTCAATACGATAATAAACTTTTGCAATGATACGGTGTGATATATTTGTTATGTTTTGTGTTTCATATTCATTTTCAGTTGATATTTCTTTCAGGTGTTCCTTTTTAGTTTCAACTAACCGATAATATTATATGTCTAATAATAGTATTTTATCAATTCTCATGTTTTGTTATTCGTACATTACTGTTTTTTGTATAATCTTTTATTGTGTGTGTTCTACGTGTTGTAAATATAATACTATTATTGAACATTATTTTTTGTTTACTTAATAGATGTGCCTGATGTGGATTTTGATTGGGAGGCGTTGGAGTTCAAAACTGTCAAGGATGCCGAATCATTTTACAGAGATTATGCTCATAGTCTCGGATTTGAGATAAAAATAAGATCCACAAACAAGAATGACAGTAAAGGAATGAAATTGCAACGTTTACCTGACTTGAGCTTGCTGTGTATTCATTTGAGATTCTCCAACAACAGGTTCATCAGGCCTATTAACTGGTTCAGCCCTGTCTTCAGGTCGTTTTGGTGCAACATTTTTTTTCGGCTTAGGCTTTTTGGATACCGCCAACTTAATTCTTTTCCCCTTTTGAGGAACAGGAGTTTTCGTCATCTTTTTCTCTGAATTTGACAAAGAAACTTCATTAACATCAAACACCACAATCAAGAACGTGAGCCCAACAAAAACCAATCAAACCACACACTTGTACAACAACATGTCATCACAAGTATAACTGTTAATAATAGTATTACAGAAATACTATTATCTTCTCATCCAGACCACACAGAAACAACACAGTTCACCTAATTCAATAATAGTAATGCTTGAATACTATTATTTGTCATTTTGCTGTGAACAACGACAACTAAATGCTTAGAATCTAACGCAATGGCTGCACATATGAACAAACAGTACTCATACAATAATTGCATCAGAAAGGCCAATCCACACACACACAAAACAGAGTTGCAGGAACAATTTACATTACAAGTTACATTGATAATAGTATTTCAAATAAACTATTATCAGCTCAAATCAACCCCAAACAAACACCAAAGTTTACCTCATTCAACGCAGTAATCCTACAATACTATTATTGGCCAGTGACTGTGAACTGCAACAGTTATAATCTTTCAAACAAACGCAATAACCATGGACTGTGATGCAGGAACCATGGACAATACAGAGATGCAGGAACCATGGACAATACAATTCATATCATAAATTTCACATTCTGGAAGGAAAACACACAAATCATTTTATATGATAATAGTATTACACAGTCCAGATGTACTTTCAACCACGAATCATTTGGGATAATAGTATTACCCAAATAAAAGTACCGAAACCATACACAAACCACAACAATCTAACTGAAAAACGCGATGAATGCTGTCACTAAACCTAATTCCGAACACAATCGAAACCACAACTACGTCTGATTGCACATGCAGAGTTAGAAATCAATACCTGGTTATGGGTCTTGTCGGCTCTTTATGGTTCCACGAAACCAAAGCGGCTGCACCAAATAACTGCACCAAATCAGAAATCGGAGTGAGGTGGGATGAATCGGCAGAGGGATGTCGCGCGGTAGTGCTTACCTGAGCGAGAAGACTGACTCTGCTCTCCCACCGACGGCGGTTGCACTCGACGACTAAGGGCGACGGTTTTTGACTGCAGAGAAGAGGGAGAGAATGGGCGGCCGGAGAATGGGGGGAGCGGGTTTTTGTGTGGTCACGGTTAAAAGAGGAAGTTAAATGTAAAAGGTAAATAATATAATGAAATTTGTGGTAATTAAAATATTTAATATGCCACATTAAATTGGGAAATCCCATTATTTTATTACTATTATCCCTCCACCATTAGATCAATTCTATAGAGATCTAATGGCTCTTATGGATTATGTCTTATAGACATAATCCATAATTTTGTCACCACTCCTAATCCGGTTATGTATGAGTAATAAAATACATTGAGATCAAAGTAAAGTTTTCCTTAATAAGAACATTGTTTTCCTCATACCCGCCAATGGGTAGGCAAAAATGCTAGCTATTATATAAAAAAATATAAGCATAACTAATTAATTAATATAAAATTTAATTAAATACTAAAATAAATAACTTTTATAATTTTTTAGTAGCGAGAGTGAACAATTTTCTACTTTTCTTTCATGTTTTATTTTATTTGAAAAATATTTAGTCAACTAATTTTTTTTGATGAATTGAGATGATTTTATTCATCAAAATCATGGAATAACCATACAAAATCAATCGACCCAAAACATATCATCTAAAAACTATGACTACAAAAAACTCTCAATAAAGTCTTTGTCTCTTCTTCCTTGGGCAAAAATGGCCACCTCCTCCTTGATGATATCAATAATCTCCAGCTCGGTCTAGCAAACATTTTAAAAAATTCTCTTACACCGCTCCCTCCAAACTTGGCAAATCATAATTCTCCACAGCAATCGCTTTATGTTTGTGCCTACTCCGTTCCCCCTCCATCTACTGACTACAGCTAGCATACCATCCCAATCATAGCAACCAAGCTCAGGTACAAGGTCTCTCAGCACCAGCTTAGTAAACTCACAATCAACAAACACATGCATACGTGTCTCTTTCTCCACTTTACGAAGCACACAGGTTTCATCAGCATTACTATCCCATTTAGATATTTTAATTCTATTTTGCACAATCAGCCATGTAACCAAGGATCTTCTGGGAGTATTAAAACCCTCCCAAACAACACCATACCAATTAACTTCAGCTTGCTTATCCCTGATTGAATTCTAGACCCAACTCACCTTGTACTTGGGCATATACTTGCCTTCACACATAAAGTCCCCATCGCTGTCCTTTGTGATATAACTCCTCACCTCTAACCTCAGCTTCAACAACTTAGTCCAATGCCATGACCCCACTGTAGACTTAACATCCCACAGGCTCTTCCTTTTCAACCTATAAACATTATTCCAGGCTACCCACAAAGAACCAACCTTAAGCAACAAACTCCAGATATGTCTCACCACATTTGCTTTATTCCAGCTCCGCATATCCTTCAGACCAAGTCCTCCTTCTATCTTAGGTTTTGCAACATAATGCCAGACAACATTAGCTCTCCCTTTACCTTCAGCCTTCCCCCAAATGAAGTCATTACATACTTGCTCAACTTCTTTAATAACTCTTGTTGGCAGTAAGAAATGTGACATCTAGTATTGGAGTGTTCCTACAACCACTGAATCAACCAACTGACACTTACCTGCGTAAGACAAAGTTTTGGCTCTCTAATCTGTAACTCTAGCTGTAATTTTATCAACTAAGCTCTTACAGTCTCCTCTCCTCAGTTTACCTGAAGTCAGCGACATACCCAGATAACGAAAAGGAATTTCTCCCTTACGAAACCCAGAAACCAGAGCTAATCTATCCAACATATCATTAGATACCCCAACAACATATATAAAGCTTTTCTCAGGATTAAATCTCAATCCAGAACACTCATGGAATCTAAGCAAAATCTTCGTTACCTCAGCTATAGCGTCCTCATTAGCTTTTGTGAAGACCAAGAGGTCATCCGCAAAGCTCGGATGGGCAACTCTCACACCTTTGCATTGTGGATGGAATTGGAACTTTTTTGCTGAAATAGACTCCTCAAAAAGACAACTTAGTACCTCCATAGATATAACGAATAAGTAAGGTGACATTGGATCAACTTGTCTCAATCCACGCTTTGCTGGAAAATAGCCCTTAGATGTTCCATTTATATTTACTGACAGCATAGAGGAATGAAAGCACGTTGCAATCCAATCAACATATTGATCTGGAAAATTCATAGACTTAAGGGTCTAAAAAATGAAGCTCCACTCCACCTAATTGAAAGCCTTCATTAAGTCAATTTTAATTGCTCAACGAGGTGAGACTCCATTCCTACTATAACCTCTCAACAATTCATGAACTAATAAGATTCCATCACCAATGTGCCTCCACTTTGAATGCAGTTTGAGAGGGTTCAACAATATGAGGCAGAACTTGAGAGAGTCTATTTGCCAACGCTTTCAAAATAACTTTATATAACACGTTGCAACGGGAAATCGGTCTAAAATCTTTCATATCTGCAGCATTGAATTTTTTTGGTATGAGCGCCAGAAGAATTGAGTTAACATACCTAGGTAGCTTGTTCTCAAGGAAGAACCATTTCACTACATCCGAACATCATCTTTAACTATATCCCAACTGTTTTTGAAGAACAAAGCATTGTATCCATCTGGTCTAGGCGCCTTTTCATCAGGTATACTAAACAATGCTTTCTTAACTTCATCATCTGTGACTGAGGTGACCAAGATATCCTTCTAATCCTCACTTAGCTTCCTTGTAATAACATCCTTCACAACCCCCACATTGACCGTATGGCTGCTACCTAATAGCTACTTATAGAATCTAACAGCAACCATAGCAATACTTTCAAAATCCTCCACCATATCTCCATTTTCCGCACGCAACTTCCTGATTGTATTTGTTGCCTACCTTCCTTTAACATAGTTATAGAAGAACCTCATATTATTATCCCCAAGCTTGATCCAATGGATTTTAGATTTCTACCTATAAATGCTCTCCTCATCCCTCTTAAGTTGTGGCAGGTCAGCAATACATATTTTTTTTTATCTAACAATAGTCTCAGCTGAAGGTCTCAAATAAACTTCCTCCTTCTCTCTTAACAACTCATCCTCTTTTCTCTTAACTCTCAAGGTTATATCACAATAAACCTCCTTATTAAACTAAATCACGTTCCTCTTAAGCATCCGCATCTTACCATAAATCCTGTAAAACTTATTTCCTCTAACTTTACTCCTCCACACATTCTTCACCTTATCTTTATATCTGTCATTTTGGGTCTAGCACGAATAAAACTAACATTTTTGGATAACTACCTGTATCACCCTCTGTCTTCACAAACACTGCACAATGGTCTGACTCCTTTGTTGGCACTATACTCACTTTGCTTTGAGGGAAAGTAACCTGCTAGCATGTGTTAACTAAGGCACGATACAATTTCCTAGCTACCAGACAATCCTCTCGATTATTCATCCAGGTGAACAGAGGGCCATCAGATATATGATTCATCAGCTCACAATCACTAACACATCCTTTAAATTCTTCCATACTTTCAAAAGAAGAAGGAATTATAAAAGCTTCAAAGAGGCTAAGGAAAGCATTGAAATCACCTTTCACCATCCAAGGAACAATATCTTGTTTAAACCAAGCAAGCTTCGAATAGAGCCTCCTCCTATGCACTATATCATTTGTTACATAGACAAATGTACAATAGTATGCCTTAGGCATATTAACTTCTACATGAATATATTGATCTCCTATGTCCATAACCTGCAAGGGACCATCCTTCTTCCAAAGTAACCAGATTTTACCCAGATCTCCATCAAAAGCAAAGGCAGCCATCCACCCAAGAACCTTTCTTGAAACAGAGACAAAGTTTTCTGCCTTCTTACTCTCAGCCATGGTTTTCAGAACCGGACCGGGGGTCGAGCCGGCAAGGTCAAGGGTTCAGGGTTTAGTGGTTTAACCGGGGTTAGACCGTTTGCATACCGGGATCGAACCGTTTTAATTATTAAATAAATAAATAAATATAATAAAGCCGGATCGACCAAGTTTTTAATTAAGGCGGATAAAACCGGAGGTATAGAGATCAAAATATCATAATCTAATTTTAAAAATATATAACATATTGAATAATTCTGTAATAATCCACATAGAAAATATAGTGACCTGAAAAAAATTACAAATAACTTTAGTTTGTTATGTGACATTCCATAGAGCTTGAGTACCAAAAGTAAATAATCCTTCACATATATAAACAAATTGACAAACCCTACACCTTAATTCTATCCCAGCGCAGCCTCAAACTTTCCATCTTCTTCTTTCTCTTTTTTCTTCTACTTGACTTTTTTCTTTCTTGCTCTCATCTCAGAAGCGTGCCCAGATAATTAATTTAGAAGATCACCATTGCCCGTCTATGATCTCGGAGTCGCCGGTGCCGACGGTGACAACAAACCGCCGAGATAAAGGCTTTTGATTGCGTCTTTGATCTATCAGGAGAGAAAAGTAGAATCTTCTTCATCCATATCTCCTCTCTTCAACTTTCTGTCCTCCTTCATTGTCTTTTCAGATCTCTCACCTACTTCTCTTTCCCACCCGAGTCAAAGATGATTTTTCGCCACCGACGGTTAAATTGAAATATGACATCAGCGAACCGGAAACCTAATACATGGGTTCGACCGACCAAAAATCACGGTCAAACCGGTCAACTCACCGGTTTGATAGAGTTGACCAAAACCGCTGACCCGTGCCGAATTTGTGGCCGGCTTGTGGTCGAACCAGTTTGATCGGCCGGCCCGGTCTGGTTTTGATAACTCTGCTCTCAGCTCCAAAATAGCTATAATATCTATCTTGTGACATCTAATATAACTAAGAACATCATCATATCTATAGCGTTTATCAAACACTCTAGTATTCCACGTCCAAATTTTCATCGGATTTTGTTTTTATATCTGGTTTTCACCCCATATGTTGCATACTTACCAAACTTACTGTACTTAAAGAAGTCTCCAAATGTGGGTTTTCTTCCACTTGGCTCTGGATTTATCTCGTCCATAATAAAATTTTCTTCCTCAACTGTAACATTTGTAAGAACATCATCTTTTATAACATCATCAGGGCTCAAATCTTTGATACTTTGGACAGGTGCTTCCTCCACTTGAATTGAAGTTTTGGAAGCATTGCCTGCCCCTCCTCCAGTCTCCTGAGCAATGGTGGCACTAACTGGTGAATATATCCCTTCTAAAGAAGGTGTCACCAGATTGCCAGAGTGACCACCTTTGTCAGGTAAAATGTTAGACTGCACATTCTTAGACTTAGTATTGGATTTCTGCCTCTTAGTCTTAACTCCACTACCTTCTCGAGTTTCTCTCTCAACCTGGACTAAAGGCATGGCAGCTTCAGGAGTTTGCTGATCCATAAGAACAAGGATCTGCAGCCTCTGAGGGCGTTGGGTGGCCTCTTATCTCGCAAAAGAGACTCATGGTCCTTTCCCACTTCTCAACAAGCCCTCCTAGCTTTACCAGGACTTTAACTCGCAAATCAACTCTAGGACCTTCCTTCTTATACTCATGCGGCTAATGCTGCTTAACGGTAATAACATGCCTCTCATCAACATTGATATTAACCTTTACTACCTCTGGGCAAAGAACATCTCTATCTCGCAGTACACAAACACGCACGTTGGTTCCCTCATGAACAAACTTGTTTAGAGGCTTCCAAACTTTACTAGAGATCCATCTAACCCTCTTCACTGTAATCATCTCCGGAGGCACTCTTTGGAATTCAATCCATTCAGGTGTGATCTTAGGTGAAAGATCCACCGGTCTGACCCTTTTTCCCCATTTCCGCAATATCATACTTGAGTTATGAACATGTCAGGAACTCCCCAGGACCCAATTGCAGAGATTCACTAATTAAAACTCCAACAAATAGAAATTATCCTCAAACTTTGATATATTGACGTACCCCTCATATCCCCACAATCTATGCGCTACACTACTGAAAACCCTTAGAGGAGGTACATGTCCCAAAATTTGAGCTACTGCAGCTGATTGGAGTTTAGCAACACCTTTATCAACCACCGATGCTGGGATATGAAGAACATCATCTACAATTGTTGATTTAGGAATAGAAATAAATTTTAGATCAAGAGCCGGATCTGAAATCACCTGCGACCACGTCTTAGCCCCTGACGAAGAAGCACCATTAACAGCACCCTCACTTGCCTATCTGCCAGCCATCAACGAGCAATAAAATAGTAAGCTGAGGGCAAGAAAAAAGAAGAGAAAGATAGTGAATTTCCGGGGACCTTAGAGACTAGCCGGCGTATCACCCTCACCGGAGAAGTCCCCGGGGAGCTCACCCACAAGGGGATAAACCCTCTCCGGCAAAGCTGAACGAATAAACGCTGCAGGCAAAGTTGAGAGAAAACATGTGATTCTACAAAATAATTCTAATCATATTATTTAATTGAAGAATGTAATTAGTAGCTTAAAAAAATACAACATGTGATTTTTTTTTTTTTGCAGGAAGGGGATTATTTTAACCACGATATTTTATTTTAGTTTAAATAAAATTTAAAAGATGTTTAAGAAAAAGAAAAAATAGATAACTTTTATGTTAGATACTTAAATAGTTATATGTCTTATGAATAGATTTCCAACTTACCGTATAATTATGATCTTATTTATTGAAAATTATTTGTAAAACATATCAAAACTGTATGTGTGTGATATTATCATAATCAAGTTAAAAAAAAAGAATAAGCTTATGGGAGTTTTCACCATAATAAATAAAAAAATGAAACTATATACCAAAATAAATACGTATTCAAACTATGTACAAATATGGGTATATCCACCTAGGACCTGGGCGAAATCGCCCAGGCCATAGGCGTTAACGCCTATAACACAGGCGAGCTCGCCTACTGCTTCTAATATTTAACAATGGAAAAGTTTGATTTAATGTTTACTTTGCAAATAGGATACTTAAGTTTTTATAATTACAAAATGATCACTAGTTATATAATTTTATAAAATAAGCATTAAAGTTTGAATTTCAATAATGAATTTAACCCTGTTACCATAATCGTAACTAAATTGAATTCAATTCTTACTCGCGAACTTGTCGATGATTAATTATTTAACTCGCGAGCTTGTCGATGATTAATTCTTTAACAAGGTAACGAGCAAAACTTAACGAGTTCATGAATCGAGCTGAATCGGATAGGCTCGAACTCGCTCATTTATTGAAATTCAAAATACTTGTCAACTTGTCAAGTCTATATCGTTCGAATCGAGCTCGCTCGAGCATCGAGCTGAATCGGGTAGGCTCGATTCGTTAACTCGTTGAATTTGGTCGAGTTTGAGTCTACCCGATTCAGCTCGATTCGTGAACTCGTAGAATTTAGCTCGTTAACTTGTTAAAGAATTAATCATCGACAAGCTCGCGAGTTAAAGAATTAATCATCAACAAGTTCGCGAGTAAGAATTGAATTCAATTTAGTTACGATTATGGTAGCACAATTAAATTCATTATTGAAATTCAAACTTTAATGCTTATTTTATAAAATTATATAACTAGTGATCGTTTTGTAATTATAAAAACTTGAGTATCCTATTTGCAAAGTAAACATTAAATCAAACTTTTCAATTGTTAAATATTAGAAGCAGTAGATAACGCCTATAACACAGGCGATAACGCCTATGGCCTGGGCGATTTCGCCCAGACCCTAGGCGAATATACCCATATTTGTATATAGTTTGAATACGTATTTATTTTGGTACATAGTTTCATTTTTTTATTTAGGGAAAATGGTACTTTGTCCCCCTCTACTTTACCAAGTTAACAAACAACCCCCTATACTATGAAATGATCAATTTACCCCCTCCTACTATGCCAACCTAACAAACATCCCCTTCCATCTAAAACTCCATCCAAAATTCCGTTAAGTGATGACTCACCAATATGATTCATCCATAATTAATGACAGTACATTGCCACATCATTAATGACAGTACATTTTTAGTACAAAAGGCAATAAAAATATTAATTTTAAATTTATAAATTAAAAAGTATACATTTAATTTTTATGGATTTTTTTAATTATTTTCAATTAAATAAATATTTGTATTTAAAATTTTCAAATTTATTTTTAGAATAAGTTGAATATTTATTTTAGAAAAAAAATTAATTTTATTTTTAATATTAAAATCCATAGACGAATTTTTTTAAAAGTATTTTTTATTTTTTAATTATAAATTAAATTTAATTCTTTTTTATAATTTTTCTTTTTTTTCTTTTTAGTTCACTTGAGAAGGACGAAAGTCGTTGATGCGGCAATGTACATTCATTAATTGTGGATGAGTCATATTGGTGACTCATCACTTAACGGAATTTTGGATGGAAATTTAGATGGAAGGGATTGTTTGTTAATTTGGCATAGTAGGAGGGGGTAAATTGATCATTTCATAGTATAGGGGGCTGTTTGTTAACTTGGCAAAGTAGAGGGGGGTAAAACACCATTTTCCCTTTTATTTATTATGGTGAAAATCCCGAATATGCTCTAATTGAAAGTTTTGATTTCTTAATTTCATTTGCAAATTGGTAAGCCGATTTTTTATAATTACAAAATGATCACTAGTTTATATAATTTTATAAAATAATCATTGAAGTTTGAATTTCAATAATGAATTTGACCGTGCTATCGTAATCGTAACTAAATTGAATTCAATCCTTACTCACGAGCTTATCGTTGATTAATTCTTTAACAAGTTAACGAGCCAAACTTAACGAGTTGACGAATTGAGCTCGCTAGAGCATCGACTTGAATCGGGTAGGCTTGAACTCGCTCATTTATTGAAATTCAAAAACCTTGTTAACTTGTCGAGTTTATATCGTTTGAATCGAGCTCGCTCGAGCATCGAGCTGAATCGAATAGGCTTGAACTCGCTCATTTATTAAAATTCAACAAAATATGTTAAATTGTCGAGTCTATATCGTTCGAATCGAGCTCGCTCGAGCATCGAGCTGAATCGAATAGGCTTGAACTCGCTCATTTATTGAAATTAAAAAAACTTGTTAACTTGTCGAGTCTATATCGTTCGAATCCATTCGAGTTCGACCCTACCAGATTCAGCTCGACTTGTCGAGTCTATATCGTTCAAATCGAGCTAAATCGAATAGGCTTAAACTCGCTCATTTATTGAAATTAAAAAAACTTGTTAACTTGTCGAGTCTATATTGTTCGAATCGATTCGAGTTCGAGCTTACCCGATTCAGCTCGATGCTCGAGCGAGCTCGATTCATCAACTCGTTAAGTTTGGCTCATTAACTTGTTAAAGAATTAATCAACGACAAGCTTGCGAGTAAGGATTGAATTCAATTTAGTTACGATTACGGTAGCACGGTCAAATTCATTATTGAAATTCAAACTTCAATGATTATTTTACAAAATTATATAAACTAGTGATCATTTTGTAATTATAAAACACCGGCTTACCAATTTCCAAATGAATTTCGTTAGTTCATATTTGAATAGGTGAGTTCGCCTATTCCCTGGGCGAAATTGCCTAGGCACTAGGTGGATATGCTTATATTTATACATAGTTTGAATATGTATTTATTTTGGTACATAGTTTCATTTTTTATTTATTATGGTGAAAATTCCTAAGCTTACGTGTCTATTTAATTTCATTAGCCCCCCTTAAAATTATCTCAATTAATGATTCAATCATATTTAGAGTTTTAGTCTCTCAGGGCTTCATTGTGTTTCAAGTTTAAGTACTTAAATGGTCAATTTTGAGCGTGTAATTATAATTAATAAGTCTTTTAAAAGTCAAATGAATTTTTTATACTAAAATATTAATTAACGATCTTTTTTTAACCAAAAATGGTTAGGAATGTATTGACTATTACATAGGGTTCACAACTACATTTCAAAAATACTATGTGAATTTAACTAATTGAAGAACATTGAGATCTGATCCGCCCAGTTAGACCTGTGGATCAATACTATGGTTCTCTGGAGGTTGTGGGTAGCGATTACGTCTTTGATATGCCTTGGACCCCGGGAGGGCAGTACCTTGCAGGGTAGATATACAAGGAGTTTAGTGTATGAGAGATGTTATGAATGTGGTCGGTATGGAAGAGTGGGTTACAGAGAAGTACCGTGCGAGAGCCCTTTGGTGAGGGCGGAACCGATAGCCCTTAGCGTACAACGTAGCAGCTTGTAGTATCGGGCGTATGATCCCAAGTGTGTGTTGTCCTCTTCTGAATGGGGGACCCCTTTATTTATAGGGTCCAACAGGTGTGGCCGAGTCCACGTGTCGTGTTCCAAGTGGGCCGCCACGGGTCACCATCAATAGTAGATGGCGGTGGCCGCTTTCCTGTCACGTCAGTGGGTAGGGCGGTCCTCGTCGTAAGAGAGGGAGGTCCAATGTCCGATCATAGAGAGCGGACCGCTTATGCGAGTCCCTAGGGTGGATCTAATCCTAGGGCCCATCAATTGCCCCCTAGTATGGCCTCGAGAGCGTAAAGGTCTCGAGGTTATACTATGGACCAACTGTTTAACCGCCTGGAGATGCGGTGGCTGCTTTCCTGTCACGTCAGTCCTTTTCGCAAGAGAGGGCAGTCCTGATGTCCAATTGCAGAGGGCGGGCTGCTTGTGTGAGCCCTCTAGGGCATTTCTAACCCTGGAGCTCATCAGTTGCCCCCTAGTATGGTCTCGAGAGCACCAGGATCCCGAGGCGATACTATGGATCATATATCTTAGCCTAGGGGGCGGATCCACCCCCAGGCGGTTGCCCCCTAGTATGGCCTCGAGAACATAAGGGTCTCGTGGCGATACTATGGACAAGTCTCCCTGCGAGCTGAGGGCGGCTGCAGCTTCGCCGGATGAAATACCGCCTTTCCTGTGGCTTCGAGGCGGTGTCTGAGTTGTCGTTGTCACCACCGGTGTTCCGACATGGCTCCCGGCTACCCAATCGGGCGAGGCTCTTCTTTTTAGGTGTAGCTGCATGCTCCCCTCCTTTGTGGGCTCGTCTTCCCAGATTGGGCCGTACTCCTTGGTGGGCTATTGGCCGCACGCTCCTAGCGTGCGTGGCCTATGAGCCTATTCGCCCACTGACTAGAGGCTATGTGGCTGGCTGTCTGCTGGCGACGATTCATCTTCCCACGTCACTAGTATAAATAGGGGTCTTTGCTTCCTTCATTCGGTACCTCAGCTTTCCAATACTTTCCGAGAGCATCAACCCACTCTTGTTTGCCACAACATTTTCGGAGAGCATCCGCCCCTTTACTCACTTTCTCTTTATCTCACTCGTCTTTGATCCAGTCCGCCTTCCTTCCGAAAAAAAACTTACCATGCCTTCCGATGCTGAGTCTTCCTCTTTTGCTGAAGCAAGTAGGTGTTCCTAAAACTTTCTTGCTTTCAATTTAGCCACCCATTGCTCTTTTTCGTTGCTTGCTTGCCTTCTATCTATTTCGTTTCCTCTCCCGTCTTTAAGTGAGATGTCTACGAGCTGTTCTTCGTCTTCTTTAGATTATGATTAATTAGAAAATGTGTTAGGGCGCACACGGGGGCGTGGGCGGTCGACCGCCAGCCACTGTGATCCGGATGCGAGGGAAAATAATGTTCCTGTGTTCATCCGCCCTTTGGCATTCATTCCTCCTCCTCTTGTGATTTGCGCCCCTTACGCTTCTGTTTTAGGAGGCTATGATGAGGGGAGGAGAGGCTCAGAGGCGGATGAATCGTCGGAGGCATCTTCCTCGTCTTCTTCTTCTTCAACACCTTCGTTGCGCCGCGTGTTTCCACCCTTGACTCCCGAGCTAAGATTTTGATGATGACGAGGAGTCAGAGACAGTAGATCCCAAGTACAAGGGCAAAACTGCCGCCATGCCTTATGCGGAAGATGAGGATCAGGCCTTCAATCCTTTCACGGATTATGATGTGGAATACGTCTTTATAGAGGACGTCGAACCGCTGCCCACCCCCTCATTGGAGCAACTCCGAAGCCAAGCCGAGGCCAGGTTCAACGGGGTTTCCAAGAAAAAAGATGCGCGTCCCAACAATGGTCGGTGGTTCGCCTCGTGGCAACGTGGCTTCATTCCGAAGTCTTGGGGGTTTGAGCTTCAGGTTGAAGTTGTGGAGAAATACGGCTTCAAGATTATGTCTTGGGAGCAGATGTGGGAGGGCGCACCTGCCGACTGCCGCCAAGTGTATGGTCCGGGGTACTTCCCCTGCGTGAAGACCAATGCCCTGGCGAGGGTGTTACATGATGTGACATGCCTCATCTAAGACCACGTTTCTGTTCTGTTTTGTGCCCATATGTGTGTATTTCATTTTGTCTTGTATGCGGTTTAACCTTGTTTGCTTTTGGTTTGCTTTTGGCTTGGTACAGAGAGCGCCATCTTTGCTGTGCTGTTAACGTGAAAACACGGGGCAGATCAGCTGACACTCAGCCGCAGCCCGAGGACCCTGGAGCCGATCAGGTCCAGAAGATAAAGGATGCGCGCCAGGCGCGCCTCGAGAAGGAGCAGGGGAAAAGGAATGCCTGGAGAAGAGACAGTCTGATTAGGCCGTAAATCCTCCACTCCAAAACGTGAAGCGTCTGAAGCACCGTAGGTCACCCTGAAGAAGGATTCAGAGAAGAAGAGGAAGACAGAGGGCAGATCCAAGCCCCAGATGTCTTCGGGGGTGTATAGCGCGGCTCGCCTCCCAGCCATAAAGTCGACTCTTAGTGGCAACGAGATCATAACTCGGGCCGCCCTTCAGTTGGCAGTCAATTGGGACATTTACCACCCCCGATCGGAGGATGGTGTCCGCCGTCTGGCGATGGAGCAAATGAAGATCGGAGCTAGGATAAGACTTCGCCGTGCTGAGTTCTTCTTTTGTTCTACTGCTTTTCTTGACTCGCGAGTATTCTGTATGCAGCTGTGATGAACATTGTATGACAGGTTTATCAAATAACTACTAAGCTGGAAGCTAAGCAGATCGTATTCCACGGGTCTTCTAATAATCATCTACTCAAATGTAAAGGTAGATTACTCATATTTAACACGTTGTGCGTGGTGTGAGTTCCACGACTTCTATTCTAGAAAATGCAAGCAAATTAAAAAAAACTAAATTGAAAGACAGATTTAAAGATTGGTTGACTTAACAAAGACGACAGACAAGCTTAGACTTCGAATCCCCCTTAGTTCACCAGAGCATTAGCAATCAACAGATCAACGGATTTCAATTCTCGTTCAATCAATTCTAAGATACCACCATAACTCCTGACCCTTAGGTTTAAGGTTGGCGAACGTTCGCTCTATCCGATCTAGCTACCAAGATTAATTAGCCGCCCAAGTACGGTCGCTTCTTGCAACGACTTAACTAACTAGTGGAATTACTAACGATTTATGAGTTACTCTTGCAGTGGATTAACCCTAACTGGTTCCTACGAAAGGCACACTCCAATGAATAGGTTAATTGTTGATTTGGCATTTTACAGTGAGGTTAGCGTTCGCTTCTATCCTCAGCTTAACAAGAATCTAATCTTGGTGATCAAGCCAGACAAGAAACATAAACAACGAAGAACAAACCAAACATGAAAGAGAAACTGATTGAACTTTGAATCTAATCACCGCCGATCTGTGACCGCTTTAAAGCCCTGGGTCACTTAGGGTTCATCTAGTATAAGCTCTACGAGTTTAGCTACTCATGTTCATAACGACAGAATCAAAGACAGAAATAGAGTTCATCATGAAAAGGAAGAACAGATAGAAACTGTAAAACCTAATTAAGATGACTCTGGCAAAGCTTCGCTCTTCGGTAATCTTCAATTCTAGCTCCGAGTCTCCGAGGTGAAGGGATGGCGTCACGATGTCTTCCTAGCTCTTCGAACTCTCAAACTCTGCTCTCTCGAACTCCTTAAGTCTAGAACTTGTGAAAGTTCTATTATAAAAAAAGTGTATTTTGTTTTTAGCCGCCGGTTAAGTATTTATACTTAACCTATCAGCGTCGGATTTGGCCTGGATTTTTCGGCAAAAACTTCAGGAGTTTTCGCCAAAAAATTCTATGGAAAATACAGGCTTCCGTCGACTGATTCTCCTGTGAGTATAATGCTTAGAGTTTTCGGCGAGAACTTGACTTCTCGCCGAAAACTTCTTCTTGTATTGCTCTGCCGATTTCTTCTAGAGTTTTCGGCGAAAACCTCAGGTCTTTTCTCCAGAAACTTATGTGTAAAACGGGGTAGGATTTGTGTTGACTTGATTGACTCCTTGGATCAATTCCGGTGCGATTCCTCGAGGTTCCAATGCCTTAGACATGTCCTTGGCTACTTTATTTGACGACAAAAACCTTTGCTATCATGAAAACACTAGAAAACCATCAAATAGACCCGAAACAGGCCAAAGTAACACAAATGGCACCAGAGCAGTTGAGTGAATATTCGCTATTTTGCCCTAAAAACCATGTCTTAGGCAAAGAAATGTCGCTTAAATGAGACTGATAATCACGTCAAATCGAGTGTCATCAAATACCCCACACTTAAGCTTTTAATTGTCCTCAAGCAAACTGAATAGAAAATGCCCATGTTCACAAATGATAAGATCGATTAAATTGAAGTTGAAGCTTTCACAATGGATTATTAGACAGCTACTTCTAAAACAAGAAACCTAACATGCATACTGATAAGCCAAACAACCTGGTCTCACTAGAAACTGCACACGACAAGAAGTAGTAACCAATCATGCAAGAATTTGACCTGACCGACCAGACTCCTCACACGGATAATATTTAGTACAAGGGAAACTCTCACTCTCTGTGTTTAAGGACATGTTTCTGCTCTCAATCGTTTTCTGTTACTGAATTCTGTCATAAGTTTGCAATTTGACCACATCTCCACCACTGTGACAACACGAGGAACTAGTCAAGAAGGACTTCCCTGCTTAGGACTGTAACGAGTTCTACACTACAAGGGTTAAGATGAGATGGGTGATGGGAATGTATGATGATGGCTTTGGTGCGGTGTAGCTTTCGACTAACTTCCCTCGAATCTAGCCTATCGCTTCCTACCGTCTAACCAGACACGGGTGGAATAATGTACGCTCGTTCTATGATACCCTCAAGCAACCTAGCACTTTATTTTTTTTACACACATTTTTTTCTGAATTTTTCTTTTGACTTCGTTCTTCCATATGTAGGGAGAAGAACATTACTGAACTGAATTATAAACTTGAAAACTTTTGAACTCTTTTTCTATATTTTTTTTTCAAATTTGTCTTATTTTCTTATTTTTCTACTTTTTTTCTGTTGTGCGGATTATTTCTTTTAGTTGCTAGAGGGGTTTACACGCCTGGACATAATAGCTAAGACCACCTGTTTAATGGCTATGGGCAAGTTACCACAAACCGACTTTCGGTAGGCTAATCTAGAACTACAACCACACGGGATCAACGGGGAATGAAAGAATGGGGAATGGATGTAATGTATATCGAACCGAAAGAACAGGCTAAGCTCAAGGGTTTAAACCTAATGGATTTAACGTTAGGAAGGCTATCTGGCTTAGTAGCTGAATCTAGGTGCCCCTATCATTCTAGAACTCGTGTCATCGTGTGGTCTCGAGTAGGTCTCATGCAAATTCTAACTCATTCAAGCAAACAAAAAACCACACAAAAAGAATTGAAATTGCAAGTTACGTGCAATGAATCAAAAGCTCACATTTGGTTTGCTAGTCAGATTCGGTCATTTTCATGGAATCAAGGCGACAAACTACAAGTGTGATTTTGAAAATTTGTTCTGACCAGGCAATTTAGCATCAAAGTATACACGTTGGTTCTCAGGTTCTAGGTTAAGCAGTCTAAGCATGATTATGACGACTTGAACAACAACTTAACATAAAAAATCAAGAACTGAGCAATTATAATGCTAGAGAACTGGAAAGGCACCACAGAACACACAAAAACACAATTAAGGGCAATCAAGTTCATGCAAGATTCTCTAGCATCCTACCCCACACTTAAATCATTTTGTGTCCTAACAGGACTAAAACTAGAGTTGGGAGTAAATAGAAGAACCTGGACCGAGATGACTGATGTAGAGGATGAACACGGGTCCTTGGAGCGGGGAGGGAATCTACCAAAGCCAAGGGAAGAGAAGTAAACCCCAAGCAAAGAGAATCTACCAAACTACCTGCAAAACAAAAACAAATGAAAGATAAAAAGGAAACCGGGACAAGTGTCCCGGATCCACACAGAAAAAAGTTGGATCGAAATTTGAAAAGAAGAAATAAAAAGAAGGGACAAGGAAGAGGATACAACCCGATCACTGCTGGTCAGGTGCATCGGGAGGTGGAATGTGGAGGACGTCGTTGACCTGCCGCTGCCACGCCAACTGCGCCTCGTACCTCTCATCATCGCGGCGCATGTGCTGCTGCATAATAACCCATCTGGCATCCTGGGTGGCTGTGTCTGTGACTCGCCACACCTGGAGTCGCTCGTACAGCTCTCCAAGATCAGATGGATGCGGTCGGTGCTAAGGATGAGACACCTGGAACGGATCTTGAAGGGGCGACTGTTGCTGATATGCATACCCCGCCTGCTGCTGTGGCGAGGGTATATGATCGTCAAACTCCGGCTCCGGCTGAGGAAGCTTCTCCTCAGAATCATCTTCTTCCTCCGACTCGGCCTCGTGGTAGAGTGGAGGAGCTGCCTGCACCTCTGGACCGTGGTCCAACTGGAGGTCGTACTCGACCGCTAAATCACCACCTACGGTGTGTATTATGCGACGTGGGACGTCCGGGCCATATGACTGGCTGAGACCGAGGGAGATGATGAGTCGGCCTACGAAGTTACCGCCAAGGAGTGAGCGAGGCGGCTTCGGCTTCTGGGTCTTCTAGTGGAAGAGGTGTGCAAGCACCCATCCTTGATGAAGCGGATAAGCCTCTCGGATAGCACGGAGAAGTATGAGCTCCTCTCTGCTGATGTGGTGGCGGTCCTTCTCTAGAGCAAACAACAGGGATCTACGCCAAACCATATGAATGAAACGATAGAGAGGGTGAGAGAGTGACCTGACGGAGTTATGAGCCGTGGTCTGAGCATCCGACACTCCAATGATGTGGTTCCAGAGCGCGTCATATTCCGGGCCTTTGCTCGAGTTGTTCTGCCAACCGAGGTGGTGACCCTGGTAGTGCTCCAGTGGGATGCCGAGATGAGCTGCGAACTCATCGTAAAGTCCTTGTACACCCCACTAAGATAAAAGGAGATGACCTTCTTGTGCTGCCTTCTCATGTGCTCATCCAGCTCGAAGGTGGCCCAGAATTCCTGGAGCTCGACGTCTAGGAAGCTGTCAGCTATGGTGGTCAGCTCCAGAAGTCTTGAAGGTGCCAACGAGTTGAGCACATTCTGGTGCCAGTCTTCATCGTGTGCGAGGAGGGAGTCAAGGGACAGTGGTCGCACGTCGGCTCCGGGAATGTGCTGGAGCTTCTAGTATCGCTCGAAGTAGTGCACGGGCAAGCGGGCAACAGTGGGGTGGTGCCCGACGCGGCCTGGGAATGCCGGAGGAGGGCCGTTGGTGGCGGGAGTGAATGGGGCTGGTGCCCTGGAGCTAGAGTCGGTGTCAAGTCTGGCCTTAGTCCTGCGCTCATTGGTTACATTCCTATTTCATAGCAAGAAAAGAAACCAGATTAGTCAAACTAAGAACCTACCCCACACTTAGTAGAAAAACTCAATTTCACAAAGAAATGAGGAAAACCGAGTGGGGGTAAGCAGAGCGAGTAACGGGTAATCACAATGAATCACAAAGCACGTAGAGGACTAGCCAGAATGTTAACATCACAATTAGAGTCCAGAAGTCCAACCGACATTCAAAAAGTCAACATAAGAACGCATTGAACCCTAATCATGGCAATTACTAGCACAAATCGGGGAATGACGACATAACATCAGCTCTGACAACCCACAAAGTGATATGCACGTGAATGGACAAACATGGCAGCCAAATGAGCAACATTAGTTCATGGTCAAATCGACATGTCATAAAAGTCAACGCCACAAAGAATCATTCCTTTAAGCATAGCAATTCAACATCAAATGGTATCGAATTTCAGCACAAACCTCCCTAAGCATGCTAGAACAGTCCAAAGTAACCAGTTCACCAAAATTATCACGAAACAGTTGACACGCAAATCGAGGTAGACCAAAAAAAGTCAACCCGATGAAATTCAGCATTCAACATGTCAAAAGACTCGGAATGAAAATCTCTACAACTTACCTTGAA
This sequence comes from Linum lewisii, assembly GCA_034768395.1. Classification (NCBI taxonomy): domain Eukaryota; kingdom Viridiplantae; phylum Streptophyta; class Magnoliopsida; order Malpighiales; family Linaceae; genus Linum; species Linum lewisii. Next base: position 26,272,974 of record CM068304.1, read on the forward strand.
GTCATGATGGCTGAAAACGAACGGAAGAGGAGGAATCGGTGAAAAACTCGTGAAATTAGGTTTTGGCGGAACTGAAGCTCTAGAGCTCCGATTCGGACGTTCTACGGCTTCAAATGATCAGGGGAGGATGAGGAAGGGTGCGGCGGCGGTCGGTGATGGCGGCGGCGGCAACAGTGGTGGAGTGGCGGCGATTTTGAAATAAGGGGGGGGTTTGTTTTTCGTTCAAAAATTATGAGGGGGAGAGAAAATGGACCAGAAAAAGAAAGGAAAAGGGGAGAGAGTTTTTGGAATTTTCTGAAATTTTTTGGCGAAAAGAAGTGTAATTTTTCGCCGAAAAATTTAGTTCAAAACGTCTGCCGAATTTTAAAGTAAGTTTTTGCCGAAATGAGTGCAAGTTTTCGGCGAAAACTTTGTCCTGCAATATTTCAAAACGTTTTCGCAATTCCGACAAACTTCAAAAAATCAAAACTAATTTGAAAAAAATTGGAACAACCTCAAACAACTTACGATTGAAACGATGACACACAAACTACACACGAAAAATAAAAAATTATGCAAATGACACTTTTGGCTCCCCCGAACCGACTCTAAAATACTGAGTTCGACACAAATTGAAAAACTGACTCCAGCCATGGGTTGCCTCCCACGAAGCGCTCTTGATTAACGTCCTTGAGCTGGACGATACCTGGACGGTATTAGGAGACATCCCAACTCAGGATCTCCTTAACGTTAGCGTCAGAATTCATGAAGTAGAGCTTCAGGGTACTTCCGGCGAGCATGAATTTCTTCCCGTTAGCATGAATGAGCTTAGTATGTCCATCGGGAAGGTGGTCGGTAATCTTGAACGGCCCAAACAGTTCTCTTGAGAGATCATCCTTCGCGAGTGTTACAATGGAAGGAATGAGAACAGTTTGGCTTCGTCTTCTCTTTCTTTGGCGCTTCCTTGGGAGGTGCTTTTGGCTTCTCCTTCTTCACTTGCTTCTGCGCCGGTGGCTTGACAGGAATTGGTGGTGCAAATGGCTCGGAAGAGGATGGCGGAGCAACTGGCCTCCAGAGCATTTGAGCATTCTTTTAATTCTTCCTCCGTATCCTGCCAGGTTCCTTGCTTGGCGGTGATTGAGAAGAAGAGGCTTTCAGTTCCTTATTCTTCGGCGGCTTTTGTGCCGTGGGTCCGGGCTTCTGCTTGATAATCTGTTCAACACCTGCAACAACAGTTGGTCTAGAAACACTGGAAGAGACATCAGTAACAGAGTTGACCGAGGTCAACTCCACAGTTTCAACAGCAAGACAATGAAGTTATTTTTCCTTATCAACCCTCAAGGTTAAAGAACCACTCGGAACATTGATTTACATTCTCGACATATAAGAATAGTAAAATCCTCCTCGCGAGTGTCTTTAATCACAAAATCAGCTAGGAAAGTGAAAGGACCACATTTATTAACAACATCCTTAATCTCTCCTCTAGGCGCTTTCAACGATCTATCAGCAAAGACAAGTTGCGTGCTAGTCGGCTCAAGTTCTCCTAGATTCAATTTCTCGAACAAACTCATAGGCTTGACATTGACAGACGCACCTAGATCAACCAAACTACGTTCTATCTTAATATCATTAATGACTAGAGGTAGTGTGAAAGAACCAGGATCGGAACACTTATCTGGATATGGCGAGGAAGGCTTCTTGCTATGGGTAGTAGGGTATCCTTCTTTGTTTCCCCACATGCTAGTCTTGATCCTTGCGTTGGGTAGCAATGCATTTGGGAATGGAGGCTTCTCGTAGTACGGAACAATAGGAGGATTGATGTGATTATATTAAGTGCATTTTAAGCCTTCGATTAGCCTATGAAATGCCCGTGTTTGATCCTTAAATGCCATGCTTTATATGCTTTTATTGAAGTTTTGTGCAAAGTGTCCTTTTGTTGCCCGGTTGCCACTTTGAGGCCAATTCCATGTCTATTGGAGCTGTTTTCTTTGTGTTTTCAGGTCTTGGCATTAAAGTACTGGTGACAAGGAGCACGTAGGATCAAACGGGAGGTCAATCGGAGCTAGGACGGAGGAGATACGGCCGATGCAAGATCGAAGAAAATGCACTTTCAGCTAAAGGAATTTTCGGCGAGAACCTAGAGTTCTCGGACCGAAAATTCTAAGCAGTCGGCGGACATCTGATAATTTAAGATATTTTCGGCGAAAACATTCAAAGTTTTCGTCAAAAACTTTAGAAGAAATGCCAAAGCCGCCGGTGATTTTCAAGTATATTTTCGGCGAAAACTTCACACATTTTCGCCGAAAATTCCAGTGTTGTCCGGTGCAGTATATAAAGAGGAAGGAGGCGAATTAAAAAGAGAGCTCATTAATTTTTACACATCGCCGATTTCATCCCTCTTTCCTCTCAACTTCTCCAACACTTTCTCCTCATCAACTAATCCATCATCAACCCTAGAGCAAGGTGCAAATTGGAGTAAGGAGCTTGGATTGAAGTCCACAACCTTGGGGAGAGGAGCTTGCAAGAAGAGGATTGCCATGAAGCTCTTGGTGACCATCTCTCCTTCTTTCTCTTGTGTACCCTTGGCCATGTGTGGCTGATTTCCTAGGTTTTCTTGGATTGATAGATGGTTGTGCTAGGATAGAGGTTAATTGTATAAACTTGCCATGATTGATCTTGGATTGTAAGAAGATGGTCTCTATGACTTGTTGTTAATTCCATTGATGGCTATGGCTTGATTGGTCTATTATTTGTAATGTAATGCATGAGAGTGCTTGGATTACATGGATTGTAGGTCTAGGGATTGAAGAGAGTGTGTTCTAAGAGATTAGATCATCTCAATTCAACCATAGTTGCATGATTTCTCACTTGTGCATTTTATCGAACACTTGGTGTGCATTAGGTTTTTCATTCAATTGAGTTTGAAAAGGCTTTTTGGTGAATCTCTTAGTGTTCAAAAACTTGATGCGCGAGATTTAACTCACAACAATCAAGGTCGTATTCCACGAGGGCTCTCTCAATAGCAACTACTCACACGGTTCATGGACGGTCTATTCATTTAAAATAAGTTTTGGTTTGAAATAAGAACAATTGAAAACATAAAAGAAACTAAACAAACAAGCAAATCAAAAGGGTGCAAATCAAAGGTAAAGGAGGTTAAATTGAAATTCACACGTCAAGTTTTTGGCGCCGTTGCCGGGGAACTTTCTCAATCCTTTGAAAGCATTTAGTAGTGGACCATTCTATTCACTTCCTTCCGTTTTAGTTTTGCTTCTTTGTTATTTGTTTTTGTGGTTTTGTTATCCCGCATTGTTGTACTACTTGGTTGTGTTTGTTGTGCGTGTTTGTAGGTCCCTTATCCACCTATCCTTTCTCTACCTCACTTAGTTCATGGGAGCAAGGTTGCAAGTAAGATGAACTCGTGGAATGGAGGTAATGGTTATGGTACCTATCAAGGGTGGAATCCATCTCCTAACCCATACTATGGTCATCCTACTTCATCCAACTACTACCAAGAAACTTGTAAGGGAGATAGCCAATGGTGGGGTCAAGAACAACAAGCTTCAACACCCATGTGGAATGAGCAATATCCCTATCCATCTCCACCCTACCATCAAGTCTTGCCGGAGTATTATCAAGAGGATTTCACAAGTCATGAACAACATTCTCCACCGCCTTCCATGCTAGAAGAGCTCTTTAAGATGGTTAGAGAAAGCGAGCATCCTCGAAAGGAGTTTGTAAGCTATGAGGAACCTTCTCCACCTCTTCCCACGCTTGAGGAAGCTTTGAAGATTGCGGAACACAATGCGAAACAACTCAATCGTTTAGCTCAAGGCATGACATTCATCAAGGAAGCTCTAGAGGATGAACAAAACTCTCCATCTTCCCCCACAATTGAGCAGATGTTGCAAATTGCGGAAGATAATGCGGCTCGGTTGGATCGTTTAACTCAAAGTGTGAAGCTCATCTCCGACACCTTTGAACCGGAAGTGCTAGTCATGGAAGAAGAAGAAAGTGAGTCTCCCCAAGAGGAATTCATAAGTCATGAGAAACCTCTTCCACCTCCTTTCATGCTAGAGATGTTACGAATTGCGGAGGACAATGCAAACGAGTTAACCGTTTATCCCAAAGCATAGAGCTCGTCACGAAGATTCTTGAGAATGAGCGACATCCCAATCATTTGGAGCATGTTTATGATGATGAAGACGATACTTGTGAACCGGAAGAGCTTGACACGGAAGAAGAGTTGGTAGTGGAGGAGATTGAGGAACATGTTTTTCTCGATGACACACCAAGTAACGATGATGTGAGGATAGAAGAATCAAGGAGACTTGAGGATGATGACCCTTTGGAGGAGGTGAGAGATGATTTGGAGATGCTTCAAGAAGAGGTGGCACCGAGAGTGGAGCACGAAAGTGAACAACACCACTCTATTGTGGTCCCACCAAAGATTGTTAGTGCTCTTCAATCTTCTTGCTTGATCATGAAGTATTTGTGCCAAGAACCCAAGGAGACATGCATCTCTACCCCCCCTAAGGTGATAATGGAAGAGGAGCCGCCCATGTTTGAACCGGAAGACTCCTTGAGTGGCATCACCAACATGGAGGCAACGGAGCTCGATGGCACCCCCCTTCCATACATTCTTCCTCAAACTCCTAAACTCAATGGTAGAAGGCCATGGCAAGGTAACAATTGGAACTTAAGCTTAGCTCATTGGTCATTCTACCATTTGCTTCTATTGCTATTTGGAGTTCAATCTTCATCATGGAAGAAGGTACTTGATTTGAAGGAGGTACTAAGTTGGACACCATGACATAGGTATCGTCGAGCTTAAGACGGTAACCAAGCGCTTCTTGGGAGGCACCCCATGTTATCTTTAATTTTTCGCTTTTAACTTTTGTTTGAGGTTTTTGTGTTGTTTTAGCTTTTTGAATAAGGTTTGGCAAGCAATTGGGATCACTCTTCACCAAGGATCATCATGGAACTCTTTCACCTCTATTACCTCCTATGCTCCTCTCTACCAACGCGGTTAACTTCGTTCCACCTTAACCTCTCTCTCTTGATCATTGAGGACAATGCTCATGTTAGTCGTAGGGGAGTTTGAGGTTTGGTGTGATTATTTGTGGTAGAGATTTAATGCTATGTTTTGCTTGGTTGAGTTGCATGATCTTAATTGAATGTCGATTCCCTCTACTGTAGAATCATTCGGTTCTTGACTTTTTGTGTTTAATTGACTTCAAGCTTTCACAATGACGTTTAGACTGTTCCACTTAGAACCTATAACCAGCATGTTAGCACTAATATCAAGTGAGTCTAGGCCAGAACAGAGATTTTATCACTCTTGTATGTTGGTTGATTGGTTGATACGTGTTTTTGTACCACTCGATAACACCGGTCTAAGATGATGAAGGCAATCAGAATTTCTTCCCCTCTTCCATGTTTTTCATTCTCTTTTTGATCTTTCGTGATTGTGGCTTGAGATTAGATGGAATCCAATTCGAAATCTTGTATGAAAGTTGTTAAGGGGCTAAGGATCAAGTGGCTAAAGTCAAAAGAAAAGAAAAGAAAAGCTAAAGCTAGGCAAGCTCGGCACCTAAGTGAAGTGTCGGGTTGAGCACTAGCAAAGGCAAAAGCTGTGAGCTAGGCAGGTTCAACACCTAAGTGAAGTGTTGGATCTAGCACTAGTATGCAGTAGAAAAAAAAGAGAAAAAAGAGAAAAGAGAAGAAGAGAAAAAAAAAGAAAAAAAAGAAAAAGAAAGAAAAACATTCTGAAATGTAGCCCTTGATCCTATGCCCGAGTTTGTAAAGAGCGGATCTAGAAGCGGATGAAGTCGAGTCGATAGCCACATCATAATCACTCACCACTTTCAAATTACTTTTCCCAAGTTCAAGTCCTTTTAATTAGAGTTGGTGTTGTCATGGTCGGTTTTTCTGTATCCCGGTCAACCGCTACTTGAAGTGTGCAGAAAATAGTGAGGTCTAGACTTGTTTGGTTGATGTTCTTGCATGTGTAGGTTTAGTTTGTTCGTGGAACAGTTTAAGCCGAATTGTTATTGCTTGAATCTCAATGGACCGATCTTGTCATTTGTGAACTTGGATGTTTTCTAATTCATTTGCTTGAGGACAAGCAAAGCTTAGTCGTAGGGGAATTTGATGTGATTATATTTAGTGCATTTTAAGCCTTCGATTAGCCTATGAAATGCCCGTGTTTGATCCTTAAATGCCATGCTTTATATGCTTTTATTGAAGTTTTGTGCAAAGTGTACTTTTATTGCCCGGTTGCCACTTTGAGGCCAATTCCATGTCTATTGGAGCTGTTTTCTTTGTGTTTTCAGGTCTTGGAATTAAAGTACTGGTGACAAGGAGCACGTAGGATCAAACGGGAGGTCAATCGGAGCTAGGACGGAGGAGATACGGCCGATGCAAGATCAAAGAAAAAGCACTTTCAGCTAAAGGAATTTTCGGCGAGAACCTAGAGTTCTCGGACCGAAAATTCTAAGCAGTCGGCGGACATCTGATAATTTAAGATATTTTCGGCGAAAACATTCAAAGTTTTCGCCGAAAACTTTAGAGGAAATGCCAAAGCCGCCGGTGATTTTCAAGTATATTTTCGGCGAAAACTTCACACATTTTCGCCGAAAATTCCAGTGTTGTCCGGTGCAGTATATAAAGAGGAAGGAGGCGAATTAAAAAGAGAGCTCATTAATTTTTACACATCGTTGATTTCATCCCTCTTTCCTCTCAACTTCTCCAACACTTTCTCCTCATCAACTAATCCATCATCAACCCTAGAGCAAGGTGCAAATTGGAGTAAGGAGCTTGGATTGAAGCCCACAACCTTGGTGAGAGGAGCTTGCAAGAAGAGGATTGCCATGAAGCTCTTGGTGACCATCTCTCCTTCTTTCTCTTGTGTACCCTTGGCCATGTGTGGCTGATTTCCTAGGTTTTCTTGGATTGATAGATGGTTGTGCTAGGATAGAGGTTAATTGTATAAACTTGCCATGATTGATCTTGGATTGTAAGAAGATGGTCTCTATGACTTGTTGTTAATTCCATTGATGGCTATGGCTTGATTGGTCTATTATTTGTAATGTAATGCATGAGAGTGCTTGGATTACATGGATTGTAGGTCTAGGGATTGAAGAGAGTGTGTTCTAAGAGATTAGATCATCTCAATTCAACCATAGTTGCATGATTTCTCACTTGTGCATTTTATCGAACACTTGGTGTGCATTAGGTTTTTCATTCAATTGAACTTTGATTAGTCTTTTGATGATTCTCTTAGTGTTAGGACATTGACATGAGAGTGTGGTGTCTAGCCTAGTGGTCATAGAGTCATAGGAGAGGGTTTTGTAGCTTGGCATTTCATCAAACACCTTTAATGCATCCTTAGTCACTTAGCTTGAGAGCGAGAGCCTAGGTTGAGTGGTTATAGGATATGGATTTGGTGCGACGAGAGTGCATTGAGTCTATAGAAGGGATTTGCATGGTCATTCGATTGCATCCTCGATCATGTTTGGCTTGTTTGTGCATTTACTCCTCTTGAGCATGATGAAGCTATCTTTCCAAGTTAACCTCCTTTACCTTTGATTTGCACCCTTTTGATTTGCTTGTTTGTTTATTTTCTTTTATGTTTTCAATTGTTCTTATTTCAAACCAAAACTTATTTTAAATGAGTAGACCATCCATGAACCGTGTGAGTAGTTGCTATTGAGAGAGCCCTCGTGGAATACGACCTTGATTGTTGTGAGTTAAATCTCGCGCATCAAGGATCATACTCCTGAGGCGCCTCCTTCTTTGCTTCCTTCTTCTCCAGAACTTCAATGACCCTGTATAGATTAGAAGAAGAGTTAGTAGGTGAGTTTGTTGGATTTTGAATAGATACCATCCTAGCTTGCTCCTTTCTTGGATTCGGCTCGGTTTGGCTTGGGAGCTGGCCAGACGGGCGACCAGATGCTAACATGCTAGAGATCTGGTTCACTGCATGCTCTATTCTTTGACCGGAAGCAATCTGTTCTTGGTTGAGGAGAGCTTGAGCTTTGAACTGACTGTCATGATCGTCAAGTCTGGTGATGATCTGATTGAGCTTCTTGTCCAGTTCACTAACGTTGTTGTCCTTCTGATGCTGCTGTCCTGTATAAGTATTGTTCAAATATTGATTCTGGCGATTGCCAGGAGCTGTTCCATAGTTACCCAGATTTCGGTGCGGCGGCTGGTAGATACCTCCCGTCGGATTGTTTGGCTTCTGATCCTGAGCTGAACCGGTTGGTCAGTTATTCTGATTCTGGCCTTGGTTCTGGTTGGCACCGACATTGTAGGGAGGGCGATCTTGGAAATTCCCTTGTTGTTTGTAGTTGCGATAGCCAACATAACCTTGTTGATTGTTGCTGAAGCCTTGAGAGATGAAATTGACTTCTTCAGTAGACCAGACTTCTGCTTTGCCAAAGTTCTGGCATCGGCTTTCGTTATGCGCACAAGCTCCACACCACTCACAATCAGCAACGTAAACAGAGGATGCTGGCGGCTTGATAGGTGTAGTAGACTTCTTCAAATGCTTCTCAACTTCTGCTTTGATGGTTGCTTCAAGATTGAGATTGCTTCTTGATCCTTCTGATTGTCGTTCCTAGTTCCTTGACTTGGAAGCATAGTTCGCGAAATGGAGAAGAGCAGCTTCAGGTGTGACGGTAGTGCAATCCCCTTCAGCTAGGGAATTGACCCATTTAGCAGATTCTTCACGAAGACCTTGAGCAAAGATTTCAGCTAACTGTCTCTGCTCGAAACCATGGTGAGGACAGTTGTAGAGAAGTTCTTGGAATTCATTCCAAGTGTCATATAAGCTCGCACCTTCCTTCTGGGAAAATCTGGCAATGCTATCCTTGAAGGCTGTTGTTCTGGACGAAGGGAAGTACTCTTCGACGAAGTCTTGAGCAAGAGTATCCCAATCTCTGTAGTAACCAGGTGGTTTGCCAGTGATCCACCTTTTAGCTGCGCCTTTAAGAGAGAACGGGAAAGCTCTCAAGCAAAGAGTGTTCTTGTCGAGATTCCCATTCTTGAAAGTGCCGCAGAGATCGATGAAATCCGCCAAGTGAGTGCACGGATTGTCTAGTGGTCTGCCTTCATATTGTAAATCCCTAGAGATCATGGTCAAGAAAGGAATCTTGATCTCATAGTCAGGATCTCCTTCGATGCGTGGCACGGCGATAGAAGATCGAACGCTAGTCGCGCTCGGCTTTTTATAGTCAGTAGACTCTTCGGCACGACCGGTGGTAGTGGTGGTTGACCGTCTGGTGGTGGTAACTGATCACCCATCCTAGGAGATGGAGGAGGAGAAAGTGATTCGGTGTATGAAGTGGATGAAGATGAAGATGAGGAACTCTCCTTCAGTTCCTCGATCATAATTGGAGTGAAAGATGGAGGTGGATTGGTTCTGCCTTGCTTTGGAATCTGTGGTCGCTTCGGTGGAGCAGAGCTACCCAGTTTCTCTACACTCTGAGCCCTGTCGTTCTTGGTTAAGGAGCACGTGAGAGGACGGTGCTGCATAAACGTGTAGGCAACCTACAAATAACAAAAACAAACACAACCAGTGTAAAATCAAAGTGGATGGAAAAATGAAAGGTGGAAAGTAGAAGAATAAAATGCCAGTTCTTTTTTCAAACAATTAAAAGAAGTCCCCGACAACGGCACCAATTTGATGAACGTTGTATGACAGGTTTATCAAATAACTACTAAGCTGGAAGCTAAGCAGATCGTATTCCACGGGTCTTCTAATAATCGTCTACTCAAATGTAAAGGCATATTACTCAGGTTTAACACATTGTGCGTGGTGTGAGTTCCACGACTTCTATTCTAGAAAATGCAAGCAAATTAAAAAGAACTAAATCGAAGGACAGATTTAAAGATTGGTTGACTTAACAAAGACGACAGACAAGCTTAGACTTTGAATCCCCCTTAGTTCACCAGAGCATTGGCAATCAACAGATCAGCGGATTTCAATTCTCGTTCAATCAAATCTGAGACACCACCATAACTCCTGACCCTTAGGTTTAAGACTGGCAAACGTTCGCTCTATCCGATCTAGCTACCAAGATTAATTAGCCACCCGAGTACGGTCGCTTCTTGCGGGGACTTAACTAATTGGTGGAATTACTAACGATTTATGAGTTACTCCTGCAATGGATTAACCCTAACTGGTTCCTATGAAAGGCACACTCCAATGAATAGGTTAATTGTTGATTTGGCGTTTTAAAGTGAGGCGAGCGTTCGCTTCTATCCTCAGCTTAACAAGAATCTAATCTAGGTGATCAAGCCAGACAAGAAACATAAACAACAAAGAACAAACCGAACATGAAAGAGAAACTGATTGAACTTTGAATCTAATCACCGCCGATCCGTGACCGCTTTAAAGCCCTGGGTCACTTAGGGTTCATCTAGTCTAAGCTCTACAAGTTTAGCTACTCATGTTCATAACGACAGAATCAAAGACAGAAACAAAGTTTATCATGAAAAGGAAGAACAGATAGAAACTGTAAAACCTAATTAAGAAGACTCTGGCAAAGCTTCGCTCTTCGGTAATCTTCAATTCCAGCTCCGAGTCTCCGAGGTGAAGGGATGGCGTCACGATCTCTTCCTGGCTCTTCGAACTCTCAAACTCTGATCTCTCGAACTCCTTAAGTCTAGAACTCGTGAAAGTTTTATTATGAAAAAGTGTATTTTGTTTTTAGCCGCCGATTAAGTATTTATACTTAACCTATTAGCGTCAGATTTGGCCTGGATTTTTCGGCGAAAAATCCTGTGCAAAATACTGGCTTCCATCGACTGATTCTCCTGTGAGTTTAATGTTTAGAGTTTTCGGCGAGAACTTGACTTCTCGCCAAAAACTTCTTATTGTATCGCTCTGCCGGTTTCTTCTAGAGTTTTCGGCGAAAACCTTAGGTCTTTTCGCCGAAAATTTATGTGTAAAACGGGGCAGGATTTGTGTTGACTTGATTGACTCCTTGGATCGATTCTGGTGTGATTCCTCGTGGTTCCAATGCCTTAGACACGTCCTTGGCTACTTTATTTGATGGCAAAAACATGTGCTATCATGAAAACCATCAAATAGACCTGAAACGGGCCAAAGTAACACAAATGGCACGAGATAGAGCAGTTGAGTGAATATTCGCTATTTTGCCCTAAAACCATGTCTTAAGCAAAGAAATGTCGCTTAAATGAGGCTGATAATCACGTCAAATCGAGTGTCATCAAGCTGCTAGGCCAGAACACTAGGGAGGTCAGGCCATGGAGGAATAGCTACGGGAGGCCAGGGCCGCCACTCAACAATGGAAGGCCAAGTATTCTAAGGCGAAAAAGGACAAGGACATGGACGATGAGCCGGCCCGGTTCCTGGTAACTACCTCTTATGACTTGGATTTGCTCCGCCTTGCGCACGCCAACAAAGCCACTGAACATATGTTGGACTTGCAGGCTGAGGAATAGAAATGCCATAAGGTGGAGAACGCATTGACTTAGGTAGAAGCTGACAAGAAAGCTCTGACAGAGTAGGTGTCCGCCCTGAAGGCTGCCAAGGCGGACCTGGCCAAGGACTTTGTGGACCGTACTTCCGTCCTGAAGGAAACCGAGGACACCCTCAAGACCATGAAGGCTGATATGGCCAAAGCTGTCGAGGAGGAGGGTGCCAAAAGAGCTAGGCAACCGAGTGCAGGGCACCCTTGATAATGCGCTCGTGGCTGTCCACCACGAACTCCGTCGAAGCAATGCCGACTGTGCCTGGGATCAGGAGTAGATGTTTCGCTCAGCCTCTCAATGAATGATGGCGCAGGAGTTCAAAGAAGAATCTGTCGACTCCCAGGTGATATCCTAGGCCCGGCGGAAGGAGATGCTGACCGAGGCCTTCTCTGATGTGAGCCAGCGTCACAAGGAGGTGAAGGGGAAAGCCAGGGCAGAGAAGTCTAAGGCAGATAAGGCGGGTTCTTCTAGCGGGAAGCAGTAGGGCGCTTCGCGACTCGTGCTCTTGTAATGTCCAAGTGTGATCCCCACTTGTTTGTGTTTTTTTGTAATCAAACCAATTGAGCCCTGAATGGGCATTTTGATGGCTAATTGCAATGCTTCTTCCACCTTCTTGTCCTTTCATTTTGCTGTCAAGTTGATATCCGCTCTAAGGAATTCAAACCATGGCTTCGGCCAGGCTCCGCGTTGGTGGACCCATGATTTGGGAGAGTTGGACTCCGCCTTGTGGAGTTTGATTTCTGGTAATGAGCGGTTTTCGGCTTGATGAATCCGTACTTAGGTAAGGAGTTGGATTCCACCTTTGGGAATCTGAACTCAAGGAGTTGGTTTCCACCTCGGGGAAGTCGAACTCAGGTAAGGGGCTGGATTCCTCCTCAGGGAATCCGTACTTAAGTAAGGAGTTGGTTTCCGCCCTTGGGGAATCCGAACTCAGCTAAGGGGTTGGATTCCGCCTTGGGGAATCCGAACGGTGGTAAGAGGTTGGATTCCGCCTTGGGTAATCCGAACCTTGCCAATAGTGTGGACTTCCTGGTCACTGTTACACACCGTAGTGATATATATATATATGGGTAAATATCCCTCCTATTCTTACACACGCCCTTACTAGGTCGTTTTTCAAAATAGACACAAAATAGGAACAACTGTGACTTCTATAGGCCCCTGTTCCTCCTTCAGCGTTGTATTTCCTTAGGTGCATGGCGTTCCAAGTTTTGTGTATGGGTTCGCCGGAAGGGTGCTTCAGTTTGAAGGTGCTTGGGCCAATCACCTCGCGGACCCTATATGGTCCTTCCCAATCGGCGTTTAGTTTGCCTTGCTGGGGGATTGGCCAAAAAACCTTTCGGACCACCCAGTCACCTTCCTCCAGCTGGTGAGGGCGAAGGTGCACGTTGAACCGCCTGGCCAGCTGGGCCTTCTCCGCTACTAGGCGGATAGATGCGTCCTCTCTTTGCTCTTCTATCATGTCCAAATTGTGATGCAGGGCGGAGTCATTGCCGTCTTGGTTGAAATGTTGTATCCTAAGACTTTGGAGATTTATATCCACGGGTAGCACTGCTTCAGTTCCATACACCAGCGTGTAGGGAGTTTCGTCTGTAGCTATTTTGTACGACGTCCTATGCACCCAAAGGATATTAGGCAATTCAACCACCCATCTGCCCTTTGCCGCGTCCACCTTTTTCTTCAATCCCTGTAGGATAAGGTTGTTGATGTCCTCCGCTTGTCCGTTTGTTTAGGGATATGCTACAGACGCTAAGCGAACAACTATTTTGAAGGTTTCACAAAAGTCAAGAAATGCCGTGCAATCAAATTGTGTGCCGCGATCGCAAACGAATCCCAGGGGGAGGCTGAAGCGGGTGATGATGTTTTTCAGCACAAACTTCTGCACCTGGTACGATGTGATGGAGGCAAGAGCTTCTGCCTCCACCCATTTTGTGAAGTAATCGACTACCACAATTATATACTTCCTTTTTCCAACTGTCTCTAGGAATGGCCCTAACAGGTCCATCCCCCAGAAAGCGAACGGACAAGGTGATATTATAGGCTGGAGAGCGGTGGACGGCAGGTGATGCGCATTGGCAAACAGCTGACACTTGTGATAGCGTTTGACCAATTCTTCAGAGTCACGACGGATCATGGGCCAGTAGTACCCTTGTAGTAACACATTCTTCTCAAAACTCTTAACACCTACGTGCAGTCCGCATACACCTTGGAGGATTTCTCACAGGGCGAAAGCCGCTTCTTCGTCACTTAGGCACCGTAAGTCGGGACCCGCGAATGACTTGCGATACATTTCTCCTTCCAGCAGGATGCACCTTGCCGCGTGCCTGTGAATCTTGGTGGCCAAGGTACGATCCACCGGGAGGATGTCTGTTTCAATGAAAGCTCGGACGAGCGTGCGCCATTCGGTGGGTGGCCCGGTTGGTAAGGTTGTCTCCGCCTGGCAGTTGATGGCCAAACATTCTTTCTCTTCTTCTTTTTCCTTTTCCACAGTGATCATTCTGTCATCTTCAAAACTGAGAGCGGTTGTGAGTTTGGACAAGGCGTCGGCGTGCGCATTGTCCTTTCTTGCCACTTGATGGATATCCGTCATTTCAAAATTCTTGAGGGCGTTCTTGGCTTCGTCATTGTATGGCACCAGGGTCTCCTCCCGGACTTCATACACTCTGCTGAGCTGATTAACCACGATGGCGGAATCTGAGAATATTTTGTGGTGTGATACTCCCATGGCATTGGCCATCCGGAGGCCTGCGATGAGCGCTCCGTATTCTGCCGCGTTGTTGGTCTGTGACTTACTGAAACGGAGGGCGGTTTTATGTAAAACGTCTTGCGAGGTTTTCAACACTATCCCTGCTCCTGCACCATTTTTGCTCAAGGCCCCATCTACGTAGAGCTCCCAGTAGTCGTCTGGGCGTCCTTCCGCTCGGACACATCCTTCAACCATGAACTCTGCCAGAGCCTGTGCTTTGATGGCTATCCGTGGTTGTAAGTGTATGTCGTATTTGCTGAGCTCCACCGCCCACTTGTACATTCGCCCTGCTACCCCCATGGACTTGAGGGCAACTTTGAGCGGTAAGTTGGTCACGACGTGAATCGTGTGAGCGTGAAAGTACGGGCGCAACTTTCGGGAAGCTATGATAACGACGTAGGCTGACTTCTCCAATGGGGAGTACCTGGTTTCCGCATCCACCAATGATTTGCTTGTATAGAAGACATGCCATTCTTCTTTGTCTGCTCTCTTCACGAGGACCGAGTGAATGGCTGTAACCGTGATGGCGACATACAGTTATAGCTCATCTCCTGAGAGCGGAGCTGCTAGTACTGACGAGGTAGTGAGAAATGACTTTAGTTCCTCGAAGGCCCTAGAGCACTCCTCCATCCATGAGAACTTGGTTGCCGCATTCAGAGTGGTGAAAAAGGGCGCCTGTGTCTCGACGGACTTTGGGATGAATCGGTTCATTGCCACTAGCCGCCCTGTCAGTGTCTTGACATCTATGACGGTTTTGGGAGGTGGTGTCTTTATGATAACTTCTATCTTTTTGGGGTTTGCCTCAATCCCCCACCGGGTGATTATGAATCCTAGGAACTTTCCCGAAGAGGCACCAAAGACGCACTTCTTTGGGTTTAGGCAAATCTGAAACGCCTTTAAGGTGTCAAAGGTTTTCCGGAGATCCCCCAGGTGGTCACCACCGGTCTTAGTTATTACTAGTAGATCATCCACATACGCCTCCATGTGATGACCCAGTTGATCCTGAAAAACTCGATCAATCATTCTTTGGTATGTCGCTCTGGCATTCTTCAGACCAAATGACATTACATTGTAGCAGTAATTGCCGAAGGGAGTAGAGAATGACGTTTTTTCTTGATCCTCCTTTGCCAAGGGAATCAGATGATACCTAGAGAATATGTCTAGAAAGGACAACGTCTCGTGATTCACCATAGCGTCCACTAGCTGGTCGATGTTGGGTAGGGGGTATGGGTCTTTGGGGCAGGCGTCATTAAGGTTGGTGAAGTCTATGCACATCCGCCAGCTACCATCCGCCTTCCCCTCCATCACCACGTTGGACTGCCACACATGGTATTGTACCTCCCTTATAAACCCTGCCTCCAGCAGCTTGGTGATCTCCTCCTGGACTGCTTGCTTCCTTGTCCAATTTACCGTCCATTTTTCTGTGATACGGGACGGGCATCTGCCCTGACAGCTGACTAGTGTTGCATGATCGCGGTGTCCAGCCTAGACATATCCTGGCGTTTCCACACGAACAAATCAGCATACTCCCTCAGGAGAGTCATCGTGCGTTCTCTGTCCGGGATTGGCATGTGAGCGGACAGACACACAACCATCTCAGGGTCACTGGGGTGTAGGGGAACTTCCAAGTCTGCCTCCGCCAGTTCAGGGCGGACAAATGCGTCTTCTCTAGTGTCAAGTGAGAAGCACACCTTCTCTTTCTTGAGAATGATTTTGTAGCACTTTCGTGCTCAAGAAGTGTCCCCCCAAGCCACCCGCGTTCCTCTTGCCGTAGGAAATTTCATTACTTGATGGACCGTGGAGGAGACCGCTTCGAACGTGGCTAAACTAGGCCGTCCCATTATCATATTATACGCCGTATTGCAATTGGTGACGTAGAATTTGATGTGCTTGGTCTCCTGGTGGTCATCGTCCCCCAGTGTGATAGGTAGGGTGATCATGCCCAGCACAGGCATGTCATTTCCGGCGAAGCCGGTCAACATGATCTTGGAGCGCTTGAGTTGAGCGGGGTCTAGCCCCATTCTACTGAAAGCATCGACTGAGAGTATATCCGCCGAACTGCCTTCATCCACTACAAGAAAACAGCTTATTAGTCACGGTTTTTTGCTATATTAGTCACGGTTTTAACCGTGACTAAAAAAATTAGTCACGGTTTGACAAACCGTGACTATATTGAGCAAAATTCGTCACGGTTTTTCATGAAACCGTGACAAAGGACTAGTCACGGTTCTTGAATGAACCGTGACTAACCTTTGTCACGGTTTTCCTTGAAATCGTGACAAAGGATTAGTCACGGTTCTTGAATGAACCGTGACTAATCCTTTGTCACGGTTTCAAGGAAAACCGTGACAAAGAGTAGTGACCAAATCGTAAACTCAAACTTCTCAGTGACTGAATTCATTATTTTCTTGAATTATAGTATCAACCACCAACTTCTTCCGTTACGCAATTTAATCCATAAACTTATAAGGTTAACAAAAATTCTCAATTTTATTCCTTCCGTTATACAAATCAGTCACTACAATTTTCTAATTATGCATCTTGGTCCATAAATTTTAATGAGTTAACAAATCAATCCCATGTCTTCTCCGGTGACTCTCCCGTTGCCGGTGAGTCTCGACTTCCACCGGAGCTAAGCTCCCTCAATCTGGTGAACGGTTTGGTGGTTGCGGTGGTTTGGTGGTAGCAGCGGTTTGGTGGTAGCGGCAGCGCGGCTGGCAGAGATCGAAGCTGTAACGGCGACCGTGTTTCGAGTCGAGGAAGAAAGCTGCGACGGTGGCCGTGTTTTGAACCGAGGAATAAAGCAGCATCTCGCCTCTGCTACCTACGTCCAGCCCTTCGTCGGAATCGACTCTGTCAAAATTGACTCTGCTACCTCCGACGAAATTGATTTGTTGGATTTGTTAGATCTGGTTTTGTGGCCAGGAGCCTCCCACCTCTGCTACCTATGTTCAGCCCTTCGTTGCCGGTGAAGGAAGAACATGAAGAAGAGAAGAGGAAGAAATCATCGGGGAAGAAGAAGATGAAGTTGAAGAAAAGAAGAGGAAGAAGTCATCTGGGAAGAAAAAGATGAAGTTGAAGAAAAGAAGAGGAAGGGGATTGCCAACGTGGCTACAATTTGGATCGCCAGCGTGGTTGACCATAGAAATTTGGTCACGGGTTTTTATGGAATCGTGACTAAATTAGTCACGATTCTTAAGAAACCGTGACTAAATTACCGTGACAAATTTGTCACGGTTTTTAAAAATTGTGACTAATTAGTCACGGTTCACAAAACCGTGACTAGAAAACCGTGACAAATAAGGATTTTTCTTGTAGTGATACACTAGTACCCTTTCAACCAAAGACGATGACTCGAATTACCATGGCTTGGGAGGTGAGACTCCCCCCCCCCCCCGTAAGTCCGCCAAAGTGAATGTGATATGCTATTCACCATCTGACCGACTAACCATGGAACATTCACCGACAACTTTCATGTTTTTGGGCGTGTCTTCATCCCCACCCAAGATCATGCTGCACGTTTTCTTGTACCGTTGCCTCCTATCCTCTTCTTGTACTTCCGTGCCTTCTTCCTCCTCTTTCTTGTCAGTGATCCTTTCAAAGACGCTCGCCTTCTTGGGGGGCGAGTGTCTATCCGCCTTGGGTCGGGGTGATTCCGACCTTTCCCTCTCCTTCTCTCTTCGCCTAGGTGATTCCGAGCGCTCCCGCTCTTTCCTCCTTCGGCTACTCAGAATGAATTCTCTAAGGTCTCCGTTCCCGAGGGCCCGCTCGATCTCATTGCGAAGCTCACGACAATCCTCTGTGTCATGTCCTCTTTGGCCGTGAAATTCACAATATTCATAGGGGTTCCCTCTTTTTACTGCCACCTTGGGTAGGTGGGCCGGCCAATGCAGTCCTCCCTTCTTTTCCTGGAGAACATACATGAGCCTCCGCCTAGACTTCGACAACGGCGTAAATCTTTCCTCCGACCTTCCTTCACCATGAGGGCGGTTTTCTCTTCTATCGTCGGGGCGCTTCTCTCTTCGGCCTTGATACCCTCTGTCTCGGTTTTGATCACTTGTACGCCCCTGCCCTCCTTGTATCACGGCGACATTCTCCTCCACCTTAGCGCATTGGAGGATGCATGATTCCAATTTAGTATGGGTTTTTGGTTTCTTTCGAACCAACTCCTTGATTAGCTCAGTATTGAGCGTGGTGGTTTGAATGTGATGAAGTACGATGTCCAGCGCGAGGTTGGGCACTACCGCGACCGCCTTGGCCCACTTGTCATAGTACTATCTGAGGGTCTCCGATCGGTTCTGCTTTAGACTACAGAAGGCGAACAAGTTGCGCCCTACCTCCTTTTGGTTTGAGAATTTGTGGAGAAAGAGCTGGCAAAAGTCTTCCCAACTTTTGATGATTCCTTTCGCCAACCCCCATACCAGGTTAACGCGGCCCCGGTCAAGGTACCCGGGAATGTGCGGTAGTAGGTGGCATCTGTGGCTGTGAACATTTGCATGGTGATGGTAAACGTCAGTAAATGTTGGTCGAGATCTCCGGTGCCATCGTAAGCTTTGATGGCTGGTGGCACAAATCCCTCTGGGGTGGTACGCTGAGGAGCGTTTTGTCGAGGGGCTACCTCATGGCGAGTTGTTTGGGGCCGGACTTGTGGCGTGGGAGGAACAGTCGGTACATTTCGTCCGAGTCCGCCATACCGGGAGCCGGTCCGCCGGACGATCCTGCTGTGTGATTTCCTGGTGCCGCTTTGGCCACCAGGAATTTCATCATTGTCGCCATTTTAGCGTTCTGCCTTTGCAGCTCAGCCACCTGCGCCGCGAGGTCTCCTGTAGTAGGGGGAATGGAAGAGCTTGGGGCCCCAGTTTCACCGATTGCGTCCCCCGTCGATGGAGGGACGTGAGGCTACTTCTCTGTCGCTCTTAACTCGAGGGGGCGGTTCATGGGACCAGTATTTGTACCCGTTCCTGAGGGTGCGGTCTCGTGAAGACGTGGGTCTCGGGGGACACCAACCGGGACGACTTGTTTGGCCGGGGTGACGGGTGTTCCTGCGGGATTACCGCTTGGGGGATTATCCTCCAGATTCTGCATGCTATTTGTCTCTTAGGTAATCAGACGTTTAGCTAACTCCCTACCTGGCGTGCCAATTGATCCGCCCAATTGGACCGGTGGATCAATACTATGGTTCTCTAGAGGTTGTGGGTAACCATTGCGTCCTTGATATGCCTTGGACCCCGGGAGGGCAGTACCTTGCAGGGCGGATATACAAGGAGGTCAGTGTATGAGAGATGTTTTGAAAGTGGTGGGTATGGAAGAGTGAGTTACAGAGAAGTACCGGGCGAAAGCCCTTTGGTGAGGGCGGAACCGATAGCCCTTAGCGTATAACGTAGTAGCTTGTAGTATCGGGTGTATGGTCCCAAGTGTGTGTTGTCCTCTTCTGAATGGGGGAGCCCTTTATTTATAGGGTCTAACAGTTGTGGCCGAGTCCACGTGTCGTGTTCCAATTGGGCGGCCACGGGTCACCATCAACAGTAGATGGCGGTGGCCGCTTTCCTGTCACGTCAGTGGGTAGGGCGGTCCTCGTCGTAAGAGAGGGCGGTCCAATGTCCGATCATAGAGGGCGGACCGCTTGTGCGAGTACCTAGGGCGAATCTAATTCTAGGGCCCATCAAGATCAAAGTATTATAGATTACGAATATGTCAGACATTTTTCCTAACAAGAATATAATTTTCATCTTTCAAATCTCTTATTCCTCCCTTAAAATGGAGTTCAAAATAATTTTATTGACTGGGTTATAAGGGTACATGATATATCATACAATTTTTAAGGAGAACGTGTTGGGAATTGATTTAGATGCATTCGCCTATGCACATACTTGCCCCCTTATATAGGAGAATTTAAAGATCAACTTTTATTCAAACCCAGTCAGTTGCTATCCTAAAAAAATTATGAATATTTTGTACTATATTCACATAGGTGTCAATATTTCCTCTTTTTAAAAATAAAGATTAAATGCGTTTTAAAAATGTATATGAGCACTACAAGAAAAAGGAGGTTTAACAGCAGATTTTTATTTAGTCTAACAGCGGATAGGCCGCTGTTAGCTATCCTAACGGCAGATGCGCGTTCGCTGTTAGGTTGACTAACGTAAGCTTCTCCTTCTTCTTCCTTCTCCCTTCTCCCTTCTCCTCATTCTCCTCCTTCCTTTTTCTTATTCTTCTTCTCCTCCCTCCAATTCCGCAGATAATCGAATTAAGGAAAGAAAAAAATAAAATACACGGATTGGCTGGGGGTGGGCACACGAATTACCACATCAACAATCTGTAACGGCGGATACCCTAACAACAAATATTATCCGCTGTTAGGTTCCCACCCAAAATTTTGAATTCCCGCAGAGGCGGGATATTTTGGCGCCTGCTGAATTTTCATTCTAACAGCTGATAATATCCGTTATTAGCTTTCCCCCAAAATTTCACATTCCCGTGGTGGCGGAACTTTTTGGCGCCTGCTGAATTTTCATTTTTATGACCACTGTTAGCGAGTATTATCTAACAGCGAATTCGTGACCGCCATTAGAATTTTGATGTTAGGAGGTAAATTTCTTTTAGTGGAGCACAACAATAAACAACCTCATCGCTATCCCTGAATAGATAAAGTGAACAAGAATTTATCAGAAAACTTTTGGGTTGACGTGACACCCTGCTACACAGTACTAAGTAATAACCTACTAAAGCAATATAAAAGTAAGTGAGTAATAATCCTTTTATTCTTATGATATAGTGTATGGTTGGTGTTGAAGTAGCTAATTTAACCAGTTGGGATTTTATTGTTGTTGCCTGCATGCATGCATCATACTAGAGGAAGGATTTATGTTCATCGGTCCAAATCTGCATATGAACTAGTTAAGTGTTGGACCTGATTAATAGAATTAATTCGGGACTATTAGGGATTAATATGTCTTGCTAGAGACCAATATTAATTAGTGGTTTGGGCCACCGTTAATCGGACCGAGTCCTACAACATCACACACATATAGTATGGACCAGATCATTTAATATGCCCAATCCATGGTGGATTGGGACTACTAGGCTAGCGGCCCATTAGGGTTACGAAGGGATTAAGGTTTCTACCCTAATCCTATAAATAAGACTGTTAGGGTAATAGATAATTCTAAGCCACCAAAATTTCTCTCAGAGAAAACCATATCTGCCATAACCCTAAAAGTCGTTCTTCGACAAAGAGTTCTAGCAAGCTTTGACGAGGAAGATCTGGAAACCAGCTAGCATGGACTAAGTAAAGGAGCTACACTTGGAGCTCTCTGAATCGATTTAAAGGCCACAGGAGGTATTAGTCATTGACCTAATATCACGCTTCAAAAGGTAAATCACTGATAACCCTTGTTGTTGATAATAATAAAAAATAAAGTAGAGTTTAAGGATGGAATGAAGAGTGAG
Source organism: Linum lewisii (assembly GCA_034768395.1). Lineage (NCBI taxonomy): Eukaryota > Viridiplantae > Streptophyta > Magnoliopsida > Malpighiales > Linaceae > Linum > Linum lewisii. The sequence goes on from CM068304.1 coordinate 26,294,653, forward strand.
GAATGATGCCCCTTTCAGGTTTCTTCATACGCGGGGTTGGATTATTGTAATTATAATAATCTCCATAGTCATCTTCTTCTTCCTCTCTATTTGCTCTTCTCACAACCATTAATGATATTCCAATAGTACGACTACTCTTCCCTTTGCTTGGACTCATATCCTTCATTCCCTGTAATTTGTTACTTACAATAAGTCATTCAAATTTAAACAATTCAACTTTGAAATAATAATATTGTTGTTGGTGGGTTTAGTCAGTGTAACACTTGGAAGATAATTACTTGAAATAAAGTCTCATCATTCATATTATGTTTCCATATGGGTCCTCCTCTCCCACCTGCATTAAATTGAAAACCCACATTTACATTTACACTTACACCTACCCCTACCAATTCTTATTTAATTTGCATTCATTCATTAATATGATTGATCAATTACTAACGACAAAAATTTCTTTAATATGCGATTTTATTTTATTTCTGTTTCAATATTCCCAATTGTGTTTACCCTATTATTCAGGTTATCTAACTTAATTATATTGGAAAAAGTGATGAAACATTAAAAAAAAAAAACTTACTTATCAAATAGTCTAATGTTTTTTTTTTTATGAACATATATTTGCATTTCATCAATATCTATAGTCCAACAAGATATATAGTTCATCATACAATCTCACAACTCAATTAACTTGTAAACTATAACATTATTAATTTCACGCATAACCTATCCAGTTCGTCCATTATCCATCTCTAACATTTTCAATTATGCATTGAATTGAAAAATTTTCTCCTTAAGAATTGGTAGTTTGCATGCATTTAATTTCTCCTTAAGAAATGGTAGTTGCTTTTTATTTTCGTATAACTAATAAATAATGATGAGCATATATACCTGCAAGGGAGAAGGAGATGTAGGACGCTGAAAAGAAGAGAGAAATAAACCACCAAACCACAAACTTGTTCATAGCAACAACAAGAAGAAGAAGATTAAGCCTACGTCCAAACTACAGTTTCCTTGTTGTTTAAGCTGACATTTATATAGATCATCGCTCCTCTATCTATTTGATGGCCGATTAATTAAAAACTCCTTTATCAATTTCACTATTAATGCAAACGTTTCTCCTTCTTAACAATTCAATTAATCGAAATAACCGAGAGCTACTTCTTTCACCATTATTATGATAAGATATTTAACTGATTTCACCAAAGTAAACGATTCATTTCCTGCAAGGAATTAAATAGATGGGGAATTAACATTAAATTGTTGGGATAGTTGGCAATTCCTCGTTTTCTCGTCCAAATGATATTTATGGAATTGAAAACAATCACCTAATAAAATATCTAAAATACCCTTCATTTAAACCCAAAACCCCACATGTCCCTAATCTGATTTAAGATTTAAAGAACTCACCTCTCATATCTAATCGGGATCCTAGGACTTCAACACCTCAATTGACACTAGACTAACACACCCAAATTAATGACTCAACGAACTCAAACTAACTTGAAAACAAGGTACAACTGACTTTAAGCTTAGGTTCCCTCTCAAAAAGAGGTATTTGTTTAACGTCTTTGAGCTAGACAATACATGGGAGTTAATGCGTGTATGTGAGGTAATGCACCTCAAACTTTAATATGGTATCCTTCAGAACATACCACTTGAAATAGTGATCGTTTACCTTGTACATCCCATGATCTGGATGTGAAATATCGACTGACCCATATGGAAAGACGGTCATCACCTTGTATGGAGCAACCCAGCGAGATTGAAGCTTCCCAAGAAACAACCAGGGACGAGATTTGTAAAAAACCACATGTTTCAACGACTTGCAAATCCTTGTCGCCTCAAAGTTTAGCATAACGAAGACATTTGGTTTGTTCCTAGTAAATTAGGCTGCTCTCATAAGAAGAATCCCCGTATTCATGAGAGCCCACCAAACCTTGTGCTCAAGCTCGACCGGTAAGTGACAAGCCTTTGCATACCTAATTGATATAGCGAAGTGCCAATGTGAGTCTTGGAGGTAGTTTTATAGGCCCAAAGAGCCTCATTAAGCTTAATCAACTAATCCTTGTGAGACCATTTCGACCATCTTCTTAAGAATCCACTTGAGTTCATGATACATCACTTCAACTTGACCGCTTTCCTGGAGGTGGTAAGCAGTGGTCAATGTAAAGGGTATATCGTGATGCTAGAAAACCTAGTCGAACTGACCCTGAAAGTGAATACCCTATTCTGTAATGGTAGTGCGTGGAGTGTCAAAACATGTAGAAAGGCGTTGGAGAAACTTCCCTACTTTTCAAGCATCATCAGTGGGAAGCATTTGCATCTCCGCCCACTTGGATACATTATAAACGACAACCAAGATGTACTCATTTTCATGCAGTTCCAGGAAGGGGCCCATGAAATTAATACCGCACACATCAAATACTTTCGCGTAAAGAGAGATGGTTTGATGCAACTCGTTACAGTAAGAGAAGTTACATGTTCCCTGGCATGCATCACATTGCTTGGAAAAAGTGCCACTATCATGGAATATGGAGGACCAAAATAAACCAAATCAAGTACCTTGCACACCATTTGATTATCGCTATGATGACCACCGACAGGTTTAACGTGGCAGTGATGCATAATATCAATGGCCTCAACATGGGAGACGCAACAATGAATGAGACAATCAAATCCAATGTGATATAGGTAGGGATCAACCCAAAAGTATCGCTTCACGTTCAACATGAATTTCCTAACGCTCCTTCATGTGACTATATTTGGTGCATTTTAAGCCTTCGATTAGCCTATGAAATGCCCGTGTTTGATCCTTAAATGCCATGCTTAATATGCTTTTATTGAAGTTTTGTGCAAAGTGTCCTTTTGTTGCCCGGTTGCCACTTTGAGGCCAATTCCATGTCTATTGGAGCTGTTTTCTGTGTATTTTCAGGTCTTGGCATTGTAGTACTGGTGACAAGGAGCACGTAGGATCAAACGGGAGGTCAATCGGAGCTAGGACGGAGGAGATACGGCCGATGCAAGATTGGAGAAAATGCACATTCAGCTGAAGGAATTTTCGGCGAGAACCTAGAGTTCTCGGACCGAAAATTCTAAGCAGTCGGCGGACATCTGATCAATGAAGTCATTTTTGGCGAAAACTTCCCAATGTTTTCGCCGAAAATCTATGAAGGAATGCATCAGCCGGTCGGGTTTACAAAGGCATTTTCGGCGAAAATGTTACACAGTTTTCGCCGAAAATGTAAGGGTTTTCCGGTGCAGTATATAAGGAGGAAGAGGGCGAAAATTAAGACAACAATTCATAATTTTTCAGAATACACCCTTCGACAAAACCCTTCCTCTCACTCCTCCAACACTTTCTCCTCATCAACAATCCTTCACAACCCTAGAGCAAGGTGCAAATCAAAGTAGAGGAGCTTGGATTGAAGTCCACAACCTTGGAAGAGGAGCTTGCAAGAGGAGGATTGCCATGGTGTTCTTGGTGATCATATTTCTTTCTCTTTCCTTCATTTCCTTGGCCATGTGTGGCTGATTTCTTAGGTTTTCTTGGATTGATAGATGGTTGTGCTAGGATAGAGGTGAATTGTACAAACATGCTATGATTGTTCTTGGATTGTATGAGGATGGTCTCTATGACTTGTTGTTAATTCCATTGATGGCTATGGCTTGATTGGTCTATCTTTTGTAATGTAATGCATGAGAGTGCTTGGATTACATGGATTGTAGGTCTAGGGATTGAAGGGAGTGTGTTCTAAGAGATTAGATCATCTCAATTCAACCATAGTTGCATGATTTCTCACTTGTGCATTTTATCGAACACTTGGTGTGCATTAGGATTTTCACTCAATTGAACATTGATTAGTCTTTGGATGATTCTCTTAGTGTTAGGACATTGACATGAGAGTGTGGTGTCTAGCCTAGTGGTCATAGAGTCATAGGAGACGGTTTTGTAGCTTGGCATTTCATCAAACACCTTTAATGCATCCTTAGTCACTTAGCTTGAGAGCGAGAGCCTAGGTTCAGTGGTTCTAGGATAGGGATTTAGTGCGACGAGAGTGCATTGAGTCTATAGAAGGGATTTGCATGGTCATTCGATTGCATCCTCGATCATGTTTAACTTGTTTGTGCATTTTTACCTCTTGAGCATGATGCAGCTATCTTTCCAAGTTAACCTCCTTTACCTTTGTTTTGCACCCTTTTGATTTGCTTTCTTGTTTAATTTCCTTTATGTTTTTATTTCTTTTCCAAACTAAAACCAATTTTAATTGAATAGACCGTCCATGAACCGTGTGAGTATTAGCTTTTGAGAGAGCCCTCGTGGAATACGACCTTGATAGTTTGCGAGTTAAATCTCGCGCATCAAGTTTTTGGCGCCGTCGCCGGGGAACTTTCTCAATCCTTTGAAAGCATTTAGTAGTGGACCGTTCTATTCACTTCCTTCCGTTTTAGTTTTGCTTCTTTGTTATTTCTTTTTGTGGTATTGTTATCCCGCATTGTTGTACTACTTGGTTGTGTTTGTTGTGCGTGTTTGTAGGCCCCTTATCCACTTATCTAGTTCATGGGAGCAAGGTTGCAAGTAAGATGAACTCGTGGAATGGAGGTAATGGTTATGGTACCTATCAAGGGTGGAATCCATCTCCTAACTCATACTATGGTCATCCTACTTCATCAAACTACTACCAAGAAACTTGTGAGGGAGATAACCAATGGTGGGGTCAAGAACAACAAGCTTCAACACCCATGTGGAATGAGCAATGTCCCTATCCATCTTCACCCTACCATCAAGTCTTGCCGGAGTATTATCAAGAAGATTTCACAAGTCATGAACAACATTCTCCACCGCCTTCCATGCTAGAGGAGCTCTTTAAGATGGTGAAGGAAAGTGAGCGTCCTTGGGAGGAGTTCGTAAGCTATGAGGAACCTTCTCCACCTCTTCCCACACTTGAGGAAGCTTTGAAGATTGCGGAAGATAATGCGAACCAACTTAATCGCTTAGCTCAAGGCGTGACACTCATCAAGGAAGCTCTAGAGGATGAACAACATTCTCCACCCCCCACAATTGAGGAGATGTTGCAAATGGCGGAAGATAATGCGGCTCGGTTGGATCGTTTAACTCAAAGTGTGAAGCTCATCTCCGACATTCTTGAACTGGAAGTGCTAGTCATGGAAGAAGAAGAAAGTGAGTCTCCTCAAGAGGAATTCGTGAGTCATGAGAAACCTCTTCCATCTCCTTTCATGCTAGAGATCTTGCAAATTGTGGAGGATAATGCAAACCGAGTTAATCGCTTATCCCAAAGCATAAAGCTCGTCACGAAGATTCTTGAGAATGAGCGACATCCCAATCATTTGAAGCATGTTTATGATGATGAAGATGACACTTGTGAATCCGAAGAGCTTGATACGGAGGAAGATTTGGTAGTGGAGGAGATTGAAGTGCATGTTTTTCCCATGGAAACACCATGTGACAATGATGTGAGGATAGAAGAATCGAGGAGATTTGAGGATGATTACCCTTTAGAGGAGGTGAGAGATGACTTGGAGACGCTTCAAGAAGAGGTGGCACCGAGAGTGGAGCACAAAAGTGAACAACACCACCCTATTGTGGCCCCACCAAAGATTGTGAGTACTCTTTAATCTTCTTGCTTGATCATGAAGTACTTGTGTCAAGAGACGGACACAAGCTTCATAACCTCTCCTAAGGTAACCATGGAAGTGGAGCCACCTCTACTTGAACCGGAAGACTCCTTGAGTGGTATCACCAACATGGAGACGATGGAACTCGATGGCACCCCCCTTCCATACATTCTTCCTCAAACTCCTACACTCAATGGTAGAAGGCCATGTCAAGGTAACAATTGGAACTCAAGCTTAGCTTATTGGTCATTCTACCATTTGCTTCTATCGCTACTTGGAGCTCAACTCTCATCATGGAAGAAGCTACTTGACTTGAAGGAGGTACTAAGTTGGACACCATAACACAGGTATCATCGAGCTTAAGACGGTAACCAAGCGCTTCTTGGGAGGCACCCCAGGTTATCTTTAATTTTTTGCTTTTAACTTTTGTTTGAGGTTTTTGTGTTGTTTTAGCTTTTTGAATAAGGTTTGACAAGCAATTGGGATCACTCTTCACCAAGGATCATCATGGAACCCTTACACCTCTATTACGTCTTATGCTCCACTCTACCACCGCGGTAACTTCGTTCCACCTTACCCTCTCTCTCTTGATCATTGAGGACAATGCTCATGTTAGTCGTAGGGGAGTTTAAGGTTTGGTGTGATTATTTGTGGTAGAGATATAATGCTATGCTTTGCTTGGTTTATTTGCATGATCTTAATTGAATGTCGAATTCCTCTATCTTAGAATCATTCGGTTCTTGACTTTTGGTGTTTAGTTGACTTCAAGCTTTCACAATGATGTTTAGACTGTTCCACTTAGAACCTATAACCAGCATGTTAGCGCTAATATCAAATGAGTCTAGGCAAGAACAGAGATTTTATCACTCTTGTATGTTGGTTGATTGGTTGATACGTGTTTTTAGACCACTCGATAACACCGGTCTAGGATGATGAAGGCAATCAAAATTTCTTCCCCTCTTCCATGTTTTTCATTCTCTTTTTTATCTTTCGTGATTGTGGCTTGAGATTAGACGGAATCCAATTCGAAATCTTGTATGGAAGTTGTTAAGGGGCTAAGGATCAAGTGGCTAAGGATCAAGTGGCTAAAGTCAAAAGAAAAGAAAAGAAAAGCTAAAGCTAGGCAAGCTCGGCACCTAAGTGAAGTGTCGGGTTGAGCACTAGCAAAGGCAAAAGCTGTGAGCTAGGCAGGTTCAACACCTAAGTGAAGTGTTGGATCGAGCACTAGTATGCAGTAGAAAAAAAGAGAAAAAAGAGAAAAGAGAAAAAGAGAAGAAAAAGAAAAAAAAAGAAAAAAAAAGAAAAAAAAGAAAAATATTCTCAATTGTAGCCCTTGATCCTATGCCCGAATTTGTAAAGAGCGGATCTAGAAGTGGATGAAGTCGAGTCGATAGCCACATCATAATCACTCACCACTTTCAAATTCCTTTTTCCAAGTTCAAGTCCTTTTAATTAGAGTTGGTGTTGTCGTGGTCGGTTTTTCTGTATCCCGGTCAACCGCTACTTGAAGTGTGCAGAAAATAGTGAGGTCTAGACTTGTTTGGTTGACGTTCTTGCATGTGTAGGTTTAGTTTGTTCGTGGAATAGTTTAAGCCGAATTGTTATTGCTTGAATCTCAATGGACCGATCTTGTCATTTGTGAACTTGAATGTTTTCTAATTCATTTGCTTGAGGACAAGCAAAGCTTAGTCGTAGGGGAATTTGATGTGACTATATTTGGTGCATTTTAAGCCTTCGATTAGCCTATGAAATGCCCGTGTTTGATCCTTAAATGCCATGCTTAATACGCTTTTATTGAAGTTTTGTGCAAAGTGTCCTTTTGTTGCCCGGTTGCCACTTTGAGGCCAATTCCATGCCTATTGGAGCTGTTTTCTGTGTATTTTCAGGTCTTGGCATTGTACTACTGGTGACAAGGAGCACGTAGGATCAAATGGGAGGTCAATCGGAGCTAGGACGGAGGAGATACGGCCGATGCAAGATTGGAGAAAATGCACTTTCAGCTGAAGGAATTTTCGGCGAGAACCTAGAGTTCTCGGACCGAAAATTCTAAGCAGTCGGCGGACATCTGATCAATGAAGTCATTTTCGGCGAAAACTTCCCAATGTTTTCGCCAAAAATCTATGAAGGAATGCATCAGCCGGTCGGGTTTACAAAGGCATTTTCAGCGAAAATGTTACACAGTTTTCGCCGAAGATGTAAGGGTTTTCCGGTGCAGTATATAAGGAGGAAGAGGGCGAAAATTAAGACAACAATTCATTATTTTTCAGAATACACCCTTCGACAAAACCCTTCCTCTCACTCCTCCAACACTTTCTCCTCATCAACCAATCCTTCACAACCCTAGAGCAAGGTGCAAATCAAAGTAGAGGAGCTTGGATTGAAGTCCACATCCTTGGAAGAGGAGCTTGCAAGAGGAGGATTGCCATGGTGTTCTTGGTGATCATCTTTCTTTCTCTTTCCTTCATTTCCTTGGCCATGTGTGGCTGATTTCTTAGGTTTTCTTGGATTGATAGATGGTTGTGCTAGGATAGAGGTGAATTGTACAAACATGCTATGATTGTTCTTGGATTGTATGAGGATGGTCTCTATGACTTGTTGTTAATTCCATTGATGGCTATGGCTTGATTGGTCTATCTTTTGTAATGTAATGCATGAGAGTGCTTGGATTACATGGATTGTAGGTCTAGGGATTGAAGGGAGTGTGTTCTAAGAGATTAGATCATCTCAATTCAACCATAGTTGCATGATTTCTCACTTGTGCATTTTATCGAACACTTGGTGTGCATTAGGATTTTCACTCAATTGAACTTTGATTAGTCTTTGGATGATTCTCTTAGTGTTAGGACATTGACATGAGAGTGTGGTGTCTAGCCTAGTGGTCATAGAGTCATAGGAGAGGGTTTTGTAGCTTGGCATTTCATCAAACACCTTTAATGCATCCTTAGTCACTTAGCTTGAGAGCGAGAGCCTAGGTTCAGTGGTTCTAGGATAGGGATTTAGTGCTACGAGAGTGCATTGAGTCTATAGAAGGGATTTGCATGGTCATTCGATTGCATCCTCGATCATGTTTAACTTGTTTGTGCATTTTTACCTCTTGAGCATGATGCAGCTATCTTTCCAAGTTAACCTCCTTTACCTTTGTTTTGCACCCTTTTGATTTGTTTTCTTGTTTAATTTCCTTTATGTTTTTATTTCTTTTCCAAACTAAAACCAATTTTAATTGAATAGACCGTCCATGAACCGTGTGAGTATTAGCTTTTGAGAGAGCTCTCGTGGAAGACGACCTTGATAGTTTGCGAGTTAAATCTCGCGCATCACTCCTGCTTAGTGAACTTTTTAGTAGTGAGTTGGTTGTAAGATAGTTGCATTATTTTCAAACCATGAAACTTCCACCTCTTCTACAAATGATGGAACTTCCACCTCTTCTATAAACCTTGGAACTTCAACCTCTTCAGAGACAAGGATATATTTTCATTTCACCAATAGAATTTGCTTATTAGGGAAAGAATCATTAATTTGAGCGTTAGGAGACTTACTTGATAGGGGTTCTTTTAAATGAGATAGATGACCTGTCGCGATGTTTTCAGGTCCCTTCTTATCATGGATCTTGATTCCAAACTCTTGGAGTAGTAGTACTCGAATAATTATTCATGTTCTGGCATTGGTCTTGGATAACAAATAATTCTGGGTATAGTGATCTGTGAGTAGCGCAGTTTGTGACAAAACTAGATAGGAGCAGAACTTGTCAAATGCAAATACAATAGCGAGTAGTTCCTTCTCCATGGTTATCTTCATTGAGGGTTTTTCTATAAAAGTAGATTGGATATAACCACTTCTCCTTTCTCTTCCCAAACACAGGTCCCACAATAAATTCATTAGAGTCTCACATAAGCTCAAAGGGGAGCTTCCAATCTGGCACTACAAAATATATTTAGTAGTCAAATGAGCCTTCAAGAATTTGAATGCCTTAAGGCATTCTTCATCGAACACAAATGGTGTATCATTATCTAACAACTTAGTTATAGGAGGAGCGATCTTCAAGAATTCCTTGATGAAATGCCAATAAAAATCAGCATGCCCAAGGAAGCTACGTACCATCTTAACCGAAGCGGGAGGAGGAAGGTGAGATATTGTCTCTAGGTTTGCCGTATCAACTACGATAACTTGTGTCCTACAACAATCCCTTGTTCAACATGTAATGGCACTTCTCGCAACTTCACGCCAGATGCGTTTCTTCACACCATTGCAGTACTTTCTCAAGATTAGCAAGACATCTAGAAAATGTGCTTCGACATCATCCTCCACCAAATTACCAAATATAAACACCATACACCTTTGAAAAGTATTTGATCATTGCAAAGACCAACGGTACACACTTATAAGAAAATGTGCCAAACGAACAAATAAAGGTGGTTTTTCTTTATCAGTCGGGTCGATAAGGATCTAGAGTAACCAAACATCCCATCTAAGAAGCAATATTCATCACGACCAGCTAGCTTCTCAAGAATTTGGTTGATGAATGGAACGGGAAAGTGATCCTTCTTGGTTGGATCATTGAGTTGCCTGTAGCCAATGTAAATGTAACATCACTTTCTGACTGTATCAAAAGTTTTGATCGATTCAATTTACTACTGATCATTTTAGATATTAATAATAATATCACATATTAAGCTTATTATATATTTTTTTATATAAGACAAATAATAAAATGGATTACAAAAGAGAGTTCACGTGTGTGGGTTGAAATAGTGGATTAGTGAATCATTAAAAGATTTTAGCAAGAGAAGGGATTGAACAAGAGAAATAAGTGAGATAGGAAATGAGCAATCGTTTCCGAGGAAAGGATGATGATTGATGACACTTGATTTGACGTGATTATCAGCCTCATTTAAGCGACATTTCCATGCTTACGACATGGTTTTTAGGGTAGAATAGCGAATATTCACTCAACTGCTCTATCTCGTGCCATTTGTGTTACTTTGGCCCGTTTCGGGTCTATTTGATGGTTTTCTAGTGTTTTCATGGTAGCACAGGTTTTTGCCGTCAAATAAAGTAGCCAAGGACGTGTCTAAGACGTTGGAACCAAGAGGAATCGCACCAGAATCGATCCGAGAAGTCAGTCAAGTCTAATCAAATCCTGCCCGATTTACACTGCAGTTTTCGGCGAAAAATCCTTCAGGTTTTTGGCGAAAACTCGAGAAGAAATCGGCTGAGCTCAACAAAGAGAAGTTTTCGGCGAAAACTCCAAGTTTTCGCCGAGAACCCTAAGGTCCAAAAATCACAGGAGAAACAGCCGAGCATTCAAGTCATTTACAAAGGAATTTTCGGCGAAAACTTCATAGGTTTTCGGCGAAAATCCCAGGCAAAATCCGACGGTATTAGGGTTAAGTATAAATACTTAACCGGCGGCCCAATAACAAATATACCTCATAATACAACATAATTTCAGAATTCTCATGAGTTCTGGAGCAGAGTTTAGAGTTCGAAGAGCCAGGAAGAGATCGTGACGCCATCCCTTCACCTCGGAGACTCGAAGCTTTGACGGAGTCGTCTTAATTAGGTTTTTCAGTTCCTTTTCTGTTCTTCCTCTGTTCAAGATGAACTCTGTCTTTGCCTTTGATTCTTTTATTAAGAACATGAGTAGCTAAACTCGTAGAGCTTAGACTAGATGAACCCTAAGTGACCCAGGGCTTTAAAGCGGTCACGGATCGGCGGTGATTAGATTCAAAGTTCAATCAGTTTCTCTTTCATGTTTGATTTGTTCTTCGTTGTTTATGTTTCTTGTCTGGATTGATCACCTAGATTAGATTCTTGTTAAGCTAAGGATAGAAGTGAACACTCGCCTTACTTTAATACATCAAATCGATCAATTAACCTATTCACTGGAGTGTGCCTTTCGTAGGAACCAGTTAGGGTTAATCCACTACAAGAGTAACTCATAAATCGTTAGTAATTCCACCAGTTAGTTAAGTCGTTGCGAGAGGCGACCATACCCTGGTGACTAATTAATCTTGGTAGCTAGATCGGATAGAGCGAACGTTCGCCAGTCTTAAACCTAAGGGTCAGGAGTTATGGTGGTGTCTTAGAATTGATTGAACGAGAATTGAAATCCGCTGATATGTTGATTGCCAATGCTCTGGTGAACGAAGGGGGATTCGAAGTCTAAGCTTGTCTGTCATCTTTGTTAAGTCAACCAATCTTTCGATCTGTCTTTCAGTTTTAGTTTTAATTTCCGTGCATTTTCTAGAATTAGAAGCCGTGGAACTCACACCACGCACAAAGTGTTAAACCTGAGTAATCTGCCTTTATATTTGAGTAGACGATTATTAGAAGACCCGTGGAATACAATCTACCCTAGCTTCCAGCTTGGTAGTTATTTGACAAACCTGTTCTGCATTCGTTCATCAAATTGGCGCCGTTGCCGGAGACTTCTTTTAATTGTTTGAAAGAAGAACTGGCATTTTATTCTTCTACTTTCCATCTTTCACCTTTCCATGCACTTCGATTTTACACTGGTTTTGTTTGTTTTTGTCATCTGTAGGTTGTTCACAGGTTTATGCACCACCGCCCTCTCACGCGTCTCCAAAGCACCAAGAATGACAAGGCTAAGAGTATAGAGAGACCAGACAGTTCTGCTCCACCAAGACAATCACAGATTCCAAAGAGAGGCAGAACCAATCCACCTCCATCCGTCACTCCGATCAAGATCGAGGAACTGAAGGAGAGTTCTTCATCTCCATCTTCACCGTCATCTTCATCCGCTTCATACACTGAATCACTTTCATCTCCTCCATCTCTCAGGATGACTGATCAGTTACCACCATGATGTGAACCGCTGCAACCGTGGGCAGACAACCCTTGAACACCGCAAGTTGAGATCGTGCAACGAGGTAGAACCGTCGGGAACCGGGGGCGGATGAGGACTTTGAGCCGTTAGCTATATAACAGCTAGGAACCAGAAGTATCAAGTCGTAGACGCCACACCAAAAGATGGATGCTCTTGATGATAAGTCGAGCCTTCAGTATCGCAACATGCAGATACAATAAGGGTTTCAAGAACAAAGTTCTATCAAAGGGGGTTGTTTATTTCATAAAAGTCTGACTACAATGGGTGGCCAGCAGCCTCTATATATAGGTGAGGGAACAAGCTCTCCTCCCTAAAGTCTAATTCTTAAATAAGAATAGAATAATGAGTCCTATTCCTAAATAGAATCCTAAAACCCCTAAATAATCCTACTAAAAAGGAATGAAACATAAAATAATAGTTGTAGTCTTTAAAGCAGAGCAAAAGACCTAAATTTGGTCAAAAACCCTAATCTGGCCGCGTACGGCTGCTCGGGCCGGTTGGGTGCGTGTGGCGGCCCGGTGGGCTTGACCGGTCGGGCGTCGGGATTGATTCGGGTGGCGGTCGCGGGCCTAGTGCTCCGGGCTGGTTTAGTGGCAAGGGCCTTGTCCAAAAGACCCGTTCTTCGTGGCCAGCTCCATAGAATTCCTCTGATCGGTCCGGCTGCCGGTTTAGGGCTCGGGGCTGTTCTCTCCTTGGGCCTTCTCCATTTCCGCTCGGGCCTTCTTCTTTAAGCTTCAGGTAGGCCTCCAAGTAGCTCCTGATGTAGCTCTCCGGGGGTTGGGTCGGTCTAAGTGTCACGTCTCGGGGCCAAGGATTCCAATTCTTCTCATGGTTCGGCTCAGGGTCATTCCTTGTAAGCTCTCCTCTCCAGGCCAAGTATTCTCGGGCTCTTTTACTCCTATACTCCAGAAATGCTTCCAGAGGGTCACTCACGGGGCTGACTTCTTCTTCAGGGCTTCTGGAGGTCAGGCTAGGAGCAGGTTGAGGTTGTTTGCTAGGGCTTATATCCTTGGCCAACAGCATGGCCTAGAATAGCATTCCATCTCGTGGAGCCTTTCCACCTGCAAGGGAAGGACTTAGTAGATATTTCAGAGCGTACCTTGGCTTTAGGGCTTGAAGATGGCCTGCCCTAGGTTCTATATGCCTCTTGTGAGGTCCTAGGGTCTTATCTCAGCCAGGTGACCCTGGTGGGGTGTAGGAGTACCGATTGGCATCAGGGCAGCATTGTTGGATCATATCACACCACCAGGTGGTCATCAACCACCACCACTAGGCGGTGCACCGAAGAGTCTAGCTGTCTACAACAAGCCGAGCGCGACTAGCGTTCGATCTTCTATCGCCATGCCGTGCATTGAAGGAGATCTTGTCTATGAGATCAAGATTCCATTCTTGACTATGATCTCTAGGGATCTACAATTTAAAGGCAGGCCATTAGACAATCCGTGCACGCATCTGGCGGATTTCCTTGATCTCTGCAGCACTTTCAAGAGTGGGAATCTCGACAAGAACACTATTTGCTTGAGAGCTTTCCTGTTCTCTTTGAAAGGCGCACTAAGAGGTGGCTCACTGGCAAACCACCTGGCTACTACACCAACTGGGAGACTCTTGCTCAGGACTTCGCCGAAGAGTACTTCCCTCCTTCCAGAACAACAGCCTTTAAGGACAGCTTCGCCAGATTCTCTCAGAAGGAAGGAGCGAGCTTATATGACACTTGGAATGAATTCCAAGAACTTCTCTACAACTGTCCTCACCACGGTTTTGAGCAGAGGCAGTTAGCTGAAATTTTTGCTCGAGGTCTTCGTGAAGAATCTGCCAAATGGGTCAATTCCCTAGCTGAAGGGAATTGCACTACACTTACACTTGAAGTTGCTCTTCTTCATTTCGTGAACTGTGCTTCCAAGTCAAGAAACTGGGAACGACAATCTGTAGGATCAAGGAGCAAGCTCGATCTTGAAGCAACCATTAAGGCAGAAGTAGAGAAGCATCTTAAGAGGTCTTCTACACCCATCAAGCCGCCGGCAGCTGCTGTCTACATTGCCGATTGCGAGTGGTGTGGAGCTTGTGCGCATAATGGAGGCCGATGCTAGAATTTTGGTAAAACATAAGTCTGGTCTGCCGAAGAAGTCAATTTCGTTCAACAAGGCTTCAACAACAATCAGAACGGTTATGTTGGCTACCGCAACTACATACAGCAGGGGAATTATCAAGATAGACCTCCCTACAATGCCGGTGCCAACCAGAACCAAGGCTAGAACCAGAACAGCCGACCAACTAGTCCAGCTCAGGATCAGAAGCTGCATCATCCGCCGGCAGGTGTCTACCAGCCGCCGCACCGAAATCCGGGTAACTATGGAACTGCTCCTGGCAATCGCCAGAATCAATATCTGAAAATACCTATACAGGGCAGCAACATCAGAGGGAGAACAACGTCAGTGAACTCAACAAGAAGCTCAGTCAGATCATCACTAGACTTGACGATCATGACAGTCAGTACAAAGCCCAAGCTCTTCTCAACCAAGAACAGATTGCATCCGGTCAAAGAATTGAGCTGGCTGTGAACCAGATCTCTAGCATGCTAACATCTGGTCGACCATTTGGCCAACTTCCAAGCCAAACTAAGCCAAATCTGAGAAAGGAGCAAGCTAAGATGGTATCCATTCAAGAACCGACAAACCCGTCTACTAATGCTTCTTCTAATTTATGCAGGACCGATGAAACTCCGGAGAAGAAGGAAGCACAGAAAGAGGTGCCTAAGGAGTATGATCCTCCTCTTGCTCCGTACTACGTGAAGCCTCCTTTTCCAAGAGCAATGCTACCGAACGCGAGGATCGAGACTGGCATGTGGGGAAGTAAAGAAGGATATCTTGCCGCTCGTAGCAAGATACCTTCATCGCCATATCCAGCTAAGTGTTCCGATCCTGGTTCTTTCATTCTTCCTCTAGTTATTAATGATATTGAGATAAAATGTAGTTTGGTTGATCTAGGCGCATCTGTCAATGTTATGCCTATGAGTTTATTTGAAAAATTAAATCTAGGAAAACTTGAACCAACTAGCATACAACTTGTCTTTGCTGATAGATCATTAAAAACCCCTAGAGGAGATATCAAAGACGTTGGTACTAAATGTGGTCCTTTCACGTTCTTAGTTGACTATGTGATAATAGATACTAGTGAGGAGGATTCTACCATTCTCATAGGTCGACCCTTCATGGCAACAACTGGAATGAAAATTAACGTTCCAAATGGTTCCTTGACCTTGAGGGTTGGTAAGGAAACGATAACATTTCGCCTTAGGGACGGAATGAAATATACTCCTTTGAATGAAGAATCTCATTGTCTAGCTGTTGAAACTGTGGAGTTGACTCTAGTCAACTCCGTTACTGATGTCTCTTCTAGTGTTCCTAGATCAATTGTTGTTGCAGATGATGAACAGATTACCAAGCAGAAACCAAGATCTTCTGCTCAAAAGCCGCCAAAGAAGAGGAACTGAAAGCCTCTTCTTCACCGCCAAGCAAGGAACCTGGCAGGTCGCGGAGGAGGAACCAGAAGAAGAAGACTCACATGGTCTGGAGACCAGTTGTTCCGCCACCTCCTTCCGAGCTAGCTTCACCACCAATTCTTTCCGAGCTACCGGTGACGGAGCAAGTAAAGAAGGAGAAGTCAAAAGCATCTCCTAAGGAAACACCGACGATCACCGATCCTGGTGATATGAAGCCGGAAGTTAAAGAGAAGACAAAGTCGATCGTTCTCATTCCTTCCATCATAACACTCATGAAGGATGGAATCTCAAGAGAACTGTTCGGACCGTTCAAGATCATTGATCGTCTTCCCAATGGACGTAGCAAGCTCATACACGCTAATGGGAAGAAATTTATGCTCGACAGAGATGCCCCGAAGCTATATTTCATGAACTCCGATGCTAGCGTTAAGGAGATCCTTAGTTGGGATGTCTCCTAATACTGTCCAGGTATCGTCCAGCTCGAGGACGTTAATCAAGAGCGCTTCGTGGGAGGCAACCCACAGCTGGAGTCAGTTTTAAATTTGTGTCAAATTCCTTGTTTTAGAATCTGTTCTGGGGAGCCAAAAGTGTCAGTTTTCATGATTTCTTATTTTCCGTGTGTAATCTGTGTGTCATCGTTGCAATCGCAAGTCGTTTGAGGTTGTTCCGATTTTTGTCGATTTAATTGTGATTTTCTGAAGTTTGCCGGGATTGCGAAAATATTTTCAATCATGCAGGTCAAATTTTTCGGCGAAAAGTGTCCCATTTTTCGGCGAAAACTGCCCATTAAAGCCCACTGTGTTTTCTGATCAATTTTAGTTAAACTTTTCGGCGAAAACTCTATGAGTTTTCGACGAAAACTCATTTGAAAACTGGCAGACAGTTTTAACTTGAGTTTTTGACGAAAAATTGCACATATTTTCGCCGAAAACCGGAGACAAAATCCAAAAATTTCCCCTTTCCTTTTCTATTTTTTCCCGGTCACTCTCTCTCTCCCCCTCACTTTACATTTTTGAAAAAAAACCCCTATTTTTCGAAGCCGTCGCCGCCATACTTTCACCACCACCGCACCTCTCCCCTCCCTTTTCCGATCGTTTCGAGCCGTAGATCATTCGAATCGGAGCTCTAGAGCTCTCGTTCTGCCAAACCCTAGTTTTCCCGATTTTTCACCAATTTCTCTCTCTTCGTTCGTTTTCAGCACTCATGGCTTCAAGGTAAGTTGTAGAACTTTTCATTCCAAATCTTTTTACATGCTGAATGCTGAATTTCGTCGGGGTTGACTTCGGTTGACTTTTTGGTCTACCTCGATTTGCGTGCCGACTGTTTCGTGTGAACTAGGTTAGCTGATTGCTTTGGACTGATCTAGCATGCTTTGGGAGAATTGTGCTGATTTTTAATACCATTTGATCGTGAGTTGCTATGCTTAAAGATTGATTCTTTGCGGTGTTGACTTTTGCGAAATATCGGTTTGACCATGAACTGTTTATGCTCGTTTGGCTGCCATGTGTGTTCATTCACGTTCGTATTACTGTGTTTGCCATCTGAGTTTATAATTATGCTGTCATTTCCCGCTTTGAGCTAGTAATTGCCATGATTAGGGTTCAATGTGCTATGATGTTGACTTTTTAAATGTCGGTTTGACTTATGATCTCTAATTATGATATGAACATTCCTTCTAGACATATGCATGCTTTGTCATTTATTGTGATTACCGGTTACTTACTTTGCTTACCCCCACTCGGTTTTCCTCATTTCTTTGTGAAATTGAGTTTTTTCTACTAAGTGTGGGGTGGGTTATTAGTTAACTAATCTGGTTTCGTTTCTGGCTATAGGAATGTCACTCATGAGCGCAAGACTAAGGCGAGACTTGACACCGCCTCCAGCTCTTGAGTTCCAGCTCTCATCACACCGGCTATCCACGGTCCTCCACCAGCTTTCCCTGGTCGCGCCAAATGCCACTCCACTGTCGCCCGCCTACCTGTGCACTACTTCGAGCGCTACCAGAGGCTCGAACATGTTCCTAGAGCCGACGTGCGCCCACTCGCCTTGGATTTCCTCCTCGAGCACAACGAGGACTGGTACCGAAATGTGCTCGACTCATTGGTACCTTTCGGACTTCTGGAGCTGACCACCCTAGCTGCTGACTTTCCTGACGTTGCTCTCCAGGAGTTTTAGGCCACGTTCGAGCTGGATGAGCATAAGAGGAGGCAGCAGAAGAAGGTCATCTCCTTCTACCTTGGCGGGGTGTACAAGGCGTTCACCTATGATGAGTTTGCAGCTCATCTCGTCATCCCCCAGGAGCATTACGAGGGTCATCACCTCGGCTGGGAGAACAACACCGGCAACGGAGAGGAGTATGACGCACTCTGGAGCCACATGACTGGAGTGCCAAACGATCATACCACGACACATAACTCAGTTAAGTCACTCTCTCACCCTCTCTATCGTTTTGTCCATATGGTTTGGCGTCGATCTCTTTTGTTTGCTCCAGAGAAGAGCCGCCACCACATCAGCAGATAGGAGCTCCTTCTTCACCGTGCCATCTAGGAGGGTTATCCTCTTCATCCCGGATGGGTGCTTGCACGCATATTCCGCCAGAAGAGTCCAAAGCCGAGGCCGCCTAGCTCAATCTTGGGAGGCAACTTTGTCGGCCGACTCATCATCTCACTCGGTCTCAGCCAAGAATATGGCCCGGACGTCCCACGACACAGAGTATACACCGTAGGTGGTGATTTAGCGGTCGAGTACGCCCTCGAGTTGGACCTTGGTCCGCAGGTAGCGGCAGATCCTCCCCTCCAGCACGAGGAAGAATCGGAGGAAGAAGATGATTTTGAGGAGCAGCAGCCTCAACCGGAGTCAGAGTTTGATGATCATATACCCTCGCCACATCATCAGGCAGGGTATGCATACCAGCACCAGGTGCCCATTCCAGATCCATACCAGGTGCCTCATCCTCAGCACCGACCGCATCCCGCGGACATTGGAGAGCTGTACGAGCGACTCCAGGAGTGGCGGATCACAGACACCGCCACTCAGGATGCCAGATGGATTATTATGCAGCAGCACATGCTCGGCACTGATGAGAGGTATGAGGCGCAGCTGGCGTGGCAGCGGCAGGTTGGCGACGCCCTCCACATTTCCCCTCCCGATGCACCTGACCAGCAGTGATTAGGTTGTATTCCTTTTCTAGTCCTTTCTTTTTATTTCTTCTTTTCGGATTTCGATCCAAATTTTTTCTGTGTGGATCCGGGACACTTGTCCTGGTTTCCTTTTTATCTTTCATTTGTTTTTTTTTTGCAGGCAGTTGGGAGATTCCCTTTGCTTCGTTTCGGTAGATTCCCTCTGCTCCGAGGATCCGTGTTCATCCCCTACACCAACTATCTCGGTCCAGGTTCTTCTACTTCACTCTCAACTCTAGTTTTAGTCCTGTGAGGACACATAACGATTTAAGTGTCGGGTAGGATGCTAGAGAACCTTGCATGAACGTGATGGCCCTTGATTGTGTTTTTGTGTGCCTCGTGGTCCCTTTCCAGTCTCTCTAGCATTAGAATGGCTCAGTTTTTGATTTTTTATGTTAAGTTGTGTTCAATCTGTCATAATGATGCTTAGACTGCTTAACCTAGAACTTGAGAACCAACGTGTATACTCTGATGCTAAATTGCCTGGTCAGAACAGATTTTTAAAATCACACTTGTAGTTTGTAGCCTTGATTGCATGAAAATGACCGAATCCAACTAGCAAACCAAATGTGAGCTTTTGATCCATTGCATGTAACTTGCAATTTCAATTCTTTTTGAGTGGTTTTCTATTTGCTTGAATGAGTTAGAATTTGCATGAGACCTACTCGAGACCACACGATGACACGAGTTATAGAATGATAGGGGCACCTAGATTCAGCTACTAAGCCAGATAGCCTACCTAACCATAAATCCATTAGGTGTAAACCCTTGAGCTTGGCCTGTTCCTTTGGTTCGATATACATTACAGCCATTTCCCATTCTTTCATTCCCCATTGATCCCCTGTGGTTGTAGTTCTAGATTGACCTACCGGAATTCGATTTGTGGTAACCTGCCTATAGCCATTAAACAGGTGGTCTTAGCTATTATGTCCAAACGTGTAAACCCCTCTAGCAACTAAAAGAAAGAATCGGCACAAAGAAAAAAAAAGAGAAGAAGAAAAACAAAAGAAATTTCGAAAAGAAAAAGTAAGAAAAGTTCAAAAGTTTCAAGTTTTTAGTTCAATAACGTTCTTCTCCCTACATATGGAAGAACGAATTCAAAAGAAAAGTCAAAAGAAAAAATGTGTGTAAAGAAAATAAAGTGCTAAGTTGCTTGATGGTATCATAGGACGAGCGTTCACTATTCCACCCGTGTCTGATTAGACGGTAGGAAGCCATAGGCTTGATTCGAGGGAAGTTAGTCAAAAGCTACACCGCACCAAAGCCATCATCATACATTCCCATCATCATACATTCCCATCATAACCCCTTGTAGTGTAGAATTCGTTACAGTCCTAACAGGGAAGTCCTTCTTGACTAGTTACTCGTGTTGTCACAGTGGTGGAGATGTGGTCGAATTGCAAACTTATGACAGAATTCAGTAACAAAAAATGATTGAGAGCAGAAACACGTCCTTAAACACAGAGAGTGAGAGTTTCCCGTTTACTAAATATTTCCAGTGTGAGGAGTCTGGTCGGTCAGGTCAAATTCGTGCATAATTGGTTGCTATTACTTGTCGTGTGCACGTTTAGTGAGATCAGGTTGTTTGGCTGATCAGTATGCATGTTAGGTTTCTTGTTCTAGGAATTATCTGTCTAATAATTCATTGTGTATGATTGAACTTCGATTTAATAGATCTTGTCATTTGTGAACGTGTGCGTTTCTATTTAGTTTGCTTGAGGACAAGCAAAAGCTTAAGTGTGGGGTATTTTGATGACACTCGATTTGACGTGATTATCAGCCTCATTTAAGCGACATTTCCTTGCTTATTACATGGTTTTTAGGGTAGAATAGCGAATATTCACTCAACTGCTCTATCTCGTACCATTTGTGTTACTTTGGCCCGTTTCGGGTCTATTTGATGGTTTTCTAGTGTTTTCATGATAGCACAGGTTTTTGCCATCAAATAAAGTAGCCAAGGACGTGTCTAAGACTTTGGAACCTCGAGGAATCGCACCAGAATCGAACTGAGAAGTCAATCAAGTCGAATCAAATCCTGCCCCGATTTACACTGTAGTTTTCGGCGAAAAATCCTTCAGGTTTTCGGCGAAAACTCAAGAAGAAAGCGGCTGAGTTCAACAAAGAGAAGTTTTCGATGAAAACTCCAAGTTTTTGCCGAGAACCCTAAGGTCCAAAAATCACAGGAGAAACAGCCGAGCATTCAAGTCATTTACAAAGGAATTTTCGGTGAAAACTTCATAGGTTTTCGGCGAAAATCCCAGGCAAAATTCGGCAGTATTAGGGTTAAGTATAAATACTTAACCAGTGGCCCAATAATGAATATACCTCATAATACAACATAATTTTAGAATTCTCACGAGTTCTGGATCATAGTTTAGAGTACGAAGAGCCAGGAAGAGATCGTGACGCCATCCCTTCACCTCGAAGACTCGAAGCTTCGACGGAGTCGTCTTAATTAGGTTTTTCAGTTCCTTTTCTGTTCTTCCTCTGTTCAAGATGAACTCTGTCTTTGCCTTTGATTCTTTTGTTATGAAGATGAGTAGCTAAACTCATAGAGCATAGACTAGATGAACCCTAAGTGACCCATGGCTTTAAAGCGGTCACGGATCGGCGGTGATTAGATTCAAAGTTCAATCAGTTTCTCTTTCATGTTTGATTTGTTCTTCGTTGTTTATGTTTCTTATCTGGATTGATCATCTAGATTAGATTCTTGTTAAGCTAAGGATAGAAGGGAACGCTCGCCTTACTTTAAAACATCAAATCGAACAATTAACCTATTCATTAGAGTGTGCCTTTCGTAGGAACCAGTTAGGGTTAATCCACTGCAAGAGTAACTCATAAATCGTTAGTAATTCCACCAGTTAGTTAAGTCATTGCGAGAGGCGACGTACCCGGGTGACTAATTAATCTTGGTAGCTAGATCGGATAGAGCGAACGTTCGCCAATCTTAAACCTAAGGGCCAGGAGTTATGGTGGTGTCTTAGAATTGATTGAATGAGAATTGAAATCCGTTGATCTATTGATTGCCAATGCTCTGGTGAACGAAGGGGGATTCGAAGTCTAAGCTTGTCTATCATATTTGTTAAGTCAACCAATCTTTCGATCTGTCTTTCAGTTTTAGTTTTAATTTCCGTACATTTTCTAGAATTAGAAGCCGTGGAACTCACACCACGCACAAAGTGTTAAACCTGAGTAATCTGCATTTATATTTGAGTAGACGATTATTAGAAGACCCGTGGAATACAATCTACCCTAGCTTCCAGCTTGGTAGTTATTTGATAAACCTGTTCTGCATTCGTTCATCAATGATCTCTTTGTAGAACACGCAATCAAATGGGCCTTGCTGAGTGGGCTTAGTTAGTTAGATAACTTAATCATGTTGGAAATGATGAAAATGATCTGACCTGTGGCCTTCAGTTTGAATGAACAAAAGTAGCAACGATGATGATTGGACGATGGCGACACCTCTGAGTCGATAATGAGATGATGCGAATAAGCATGAGAGGGAGAGGAAGAGAGAGAGAGAGACACATGATTTTAACGTGGTTTGGGATTAACCCTACTCCACGCCCAAGCAAGCTTGGGAGATGATGTGAATCGCCGCAACCGTGGGTAGACGACCCTAACCACCGCTAGTTGATGCTCCTAGCAACGAGATGAGCCTTCAGAACCGGGATGGAAATAAGACTTTGACCCACTAGCTATAAGGGAGCTAGGAACTAGAATTATCAAGTCGAAGGCGCCACTTCAAGGGGTGAATACCCTAGACGATAAGCCAATCTAGACGACAGTCAATTCCACGAAATTAGAAAAGAGAATTGCATATAATGCAAGAAGAAAATCAAAGTTTTAAGTAGTTTATTAATCAAATGTGTGTCTTTACAAGAGAGGCGAAGGCCTCTATTTACAAGGAGGAGTTAGGGAACAAGCTCTCATAATCCTCCTAAATAGCTACTTCCTATTCTAATAAAGAAATAATAAAAAGAGTCCTATTTAGAATACTAAAGAGGAACTAAACTAATCTTAATCTACCCTAAAAAGGAAGTAAAATTCGTACAAGGGAAAGTCTCCTTCCTATACAAGAAAACTAAAAAGGAGGCTAGAAATTTCCTTAAAAAAAAGCTAAATGGGTTATGGAAAAATTAGCCAATAAATACCAAAAAAATTAGTAAAATTAAGCCCTTTTCAGATCACTAGTAGACTCCATGAGATACAACTTTCATGTTAGACATCAGCCCAAATTCTGTCTCCAGGTAGCCCATATTCTTCAATCTTTGCCGAGCTACGAATCTGTCCAGAATTACAGTTTGGCCTTTTATTACTTTAGTTTTGGCCCGTAGCTGCTTGGCCATGGGCTGGCCTCTTAGCCCTTCTCCTTGGCTGGGTTCTCCTCCTTTCTCTCCTCTTGGATCAGGCTCAGGTGGTGGCCTGATCTTGGCTCCGATCCTTGGCTTCCTCGGATCAGCATCCGAGCTCTACTCCTTGATGTTTAGGCCATACATCACTAGGAATCGATCTAGCTCTATCTCCTTCAATTCTCCTCCTATTGCTGGGCCATTTGTTGGAGCTGATTCATGGGCCTTTAAAGTAGCCAAGGCCTTTGAAAAATCCCAAAAGGCCTGGTCCATTCTCTTTCTCCGCTCAGCTCGATTGGCTGTAGGGCCTAGTGTCTGGCCCGGCGCTTGGGGCTGCATCAAGGCTTGGCCCTCTTCGTTCCTGGCCAAGTCTTTGGACTTCTACTCCTGCCAGGTCTTCAATAAGGCTCTCAGAGGATCTCCTATGGCTGGCTCGGGTCAGGGGCTCACGGTACTTGGCTTGGGGCCTAGTTCTGAGACTAGGCCTACGTCTCGATCGGCTCCGGGGCCTGTCTTCGGGCTCCAGTGATTTCCAGTCGGGCCTTTTCCTCTCTTCCTCTGCCGATGCTCTAGGAATGCTTCTGGAGGGTCCCAGGGCTCCTTTTTACCTTCAGGGCTCATGGAAATCATGTTAGGGCTTAGTGGAGGCCCTCGGCTCGGAGCTGAACTTTGCCCTAGGCTTGGCCTTGGGTCTGGACTCGGGGCTTTGGCTCTCCAAGGCTCCGGGGGTGGTGCTGGCGTAGGCCTGGGCCTGGTGTAGTCTTGGTCCGGCATCAGTGTCGGGGCCGGATCAGCATCAGCTGTGTCCAAGTAGGGCTTTGTGGCCAGGATCACATCAGGAGAGATACTTTTATTGTGATATATGATCACAACCAACTTGAGTATTACAGACAATTTTTTTTCTTCACCAACAAATAGAGAAAACCACACCACTAACTGTAAAACTCCGCAGTCACGTTAGAGCCTTGGAGAGATTTCCATTAAATAGTGTCTGGAACTAGCCGTTGGGCCAAATCATGTGGTGAATGCTTGATTGATTTTCCTCCAAGATTTTCATCTTTCTCTTTTTATACTACAAAGAATTTGAACACACAAGCACACAAAAGGAAAGAGGAACATTGCATAAAATCAATCAAGGATCATTATCTAGAAGAGAGATCCTTTGAAGGGCTTTAGCCTTCCTCTTTCCAACAATCTCTCTCTAAGTTCAAGCATTGCAACCACAAATTCTTTAGATGGAAAG
This sequence comes from Linum lewisii, assembly GCA_034768395.1. Taxonomy (NCBI): domain Eukaryota; kingdom Viridiplantae; phylum Streptophyta; class Magnoliopsida; order Malpighiales; family Linaceae; genus Linum; species Linum lewisii. Next base: position 26,319,407 of record CM068304.1, read on the forward strand.
ACATGGTCTCCCCCTTAGATCAGGAGCATAAACTTTAGAGAGAAAAGAAATTGAAATAAGAAGTACCATCCACAACATGAAGAAAGTCAATGCAGATGCAGAGTTTTAAAGAGAGAGAGTAGAAGAGCAGTTCAAAAAGGAAGACAACAACAACAAAAAATCAGAGAACAGAAATTATCCAAAGACATCAGGGATTGGAACAAGGGAGGTTTAGTAGTCAAAAGAGGGATCATCCGCAAAATCAGACATGTCGCTCAGGTTGGCGGTTTATCTAGTTTAGCAACCAGGTTGTTCTTGACTTCCTTTGCAAGAGGAGAATCTCCAAAGTCCACCTTTTCCAAGTCAGGCATGTACCAGTCCATCCTTGCTTGTAGCATCTCAACTAGCTCTTCAACTTGCTTGTTCAGCTTCTAGATCATTTTATCTTTAGCGAGTACACAAAACTCAGCTGCATTCAAGTTGGCCAGATCTGCAAGCTGATCATTTCATCATTTCTGCTTGATGAGTGCTTTGAAAATTTTCATCTTGTTTGTAACTGCATGAGCTTCACAACAATACTCATTTAGCCGAAAGGAGGCAAGAGCAATTTGGTTGGAGATACTTGTCTTCTAGTTTGCAGGCTGAATAGGGGCAGGGAAGGAGCCGATTCGGTGAAGGGCATGTTGAGGATGAAGAACGTGACAATTGAACTGAAGGACATGACCAGATAGATCAACACCAGTTGTGTTGAGCAGAGAGGTGATGACGGAGGGAAAATGATTTTTTCCTTGGAACTGAGGTGATGCCGCATGAATGATGTTGGAAAGAACCAGATGTGGTAGTCTAAGACAATTTGAGAGAAGACTCCGAATAGAATCCATCCATCGATGGGAGTGATGAGATCGACCAAGGCAGGAAGATCCTAGTGACATACCACTGGAGAACACGAAGAGTTTCAGGAAGCTAAAACACTTCAATGCGATGAGTGTTGTCTAGTGGAACCTGACATAGGAGTTGGTTTGGCAAGCCAATATTCCAACCAACGCGACGCAGACTAGCAACATTGTGCACATTCGATCCTTACGCTGGAACGCCAAGAACAGAAGAGAGCACAGATGCAGTGATTGGGATGCTCTTCCCAAACACCACTGAAGTCGCCATGATAGGATCATACGTGTGAACCCGAAGATTACAGTAAAAGTGTTTGATGACCTCCTCACAAAATGTTCCCAGATCCTGAAATTTTAGAGTGTGCCAGCCAAGATTGAAGATGAGAGGGGCTAGACTCACACCGTATTTCAGAAAGTCGTTGGTATCGACTTGGAAAAAATCCAGAATTTCCTTTGTTCAGAATGAATGGTCATAGGAATAGGAGATGGAAGGCATGGGTTGAATGTTGACATAGCGGGCTTGTGGGATTTTGGATGCCATGATGACAAGGAAGAAGAAGCTTTGGGTGAGAAGGAATGAAGGATGAAGTGAAGAAACCCTAGGGTAGAGAGAGCAATTTAAAAAGAATATGGGATAAGTAAGAAAAGGAAGTTGGAACGTTAGAGGGAAAGAAAGAGGAGTAATTACCCAAAATTGAAAAGACATGAATGTGGGGAGGGTTTTTCGCAGAAATTAACTACGTGAGTGGCTGTAATGGGCGATAATTTGTTCGAATTTCACAAAAAATTTCTTCCTTTAGAGCTTTTGTGAAAAGATCAGCCAATATCTGGAATGTTTTGTTGCAGGAAGGCTCCTTGTGGGTGGCCTGGATTATGAAATACAGACTTAAGGGGATGTGCTTCTCGCAAGTAAAGGCTACCTCTGGATCTTGGCACAGGAGTAAGTTACAAAAATTGAGAAGTTTAGTGGAGCAGTATATTACAAAGGATGATGAAGGAGATTTGCTCTGGAATGGAAAGTATATGCAGAAGTATAAGGTGAGCTTGGTTTGGAACGATCTAAGGCCTATTGGACAAACTGTGTTCTGGTATGATGTTGTGTGGTCAGGGTACTGTATCCTTAGGAGAGCTGTAGTCACTTGGTTTATTGTTCTGAATAGAATCTATACAAAGGATAAAGTACATATGTGGGATGGTAATATTGATGAGAGATGTGTGTTGTGTGAGGACCAGATGGAAACTAGGGAGCACTTGTTCATTGATTGTTCTTACATTGTCCAGGTTGTTTCAGTTGTGTTGCCAGCCATTGTGAATAAGCCTTGGGATGATGTGCTAAGACTAGTCTGCAGCTGGAAGGGTTTAGGAACTGCTGGAAAGTTGAAGATGCTTCTTTAGAGAGTGTATGTTTGTCAGATTTGGATCGAAAGGTGCCGTAGATTTTTTAATCATACAAAAAAGGATGCTCATACTCTTGTTAATATGATCAAAGAGGAGGTTGAAACCTATGCCGTTGGGAAGAAGAATGAAGTAGAAATTGTTAGAGTTACTCACTAGATTTTATAGTGTTGCTAGTAGATAGACCTTTTATGTCTTGTTATTCCACTCTTTTTGATGAATAAAATCAGCTCAATTCATTAAAAAAATCATCCAATTGATCATTTGTGGAAATAAAAGAAAGGGAGACAACTTGATCCTAAACTAGTTCACAAATGAAGTGAAATCGAACTTCAATATGTTTAGTTCAAGAATGCTGAACTAGATTTTTTGAGATTGAGATAGCACTTGTGTTATCACAAAGAATAGGAATAGTGGGTAAATTAAGAAGATAGTCACTGAGTTGCGATTTGATCCAGAGAATCTGGTACAACATTGCCCTGCAGCAATGTATTCAGCCTTAGCTGTTGAAAGAGCAACAAAACTCTGTTTCTTGCTGGCCTACGAGATTAATATATCTCCTAGAAACTGACAAAAACTAGTAGTACTTTTCCGATCAACAATGAATCCTGCATAATCAGAATCACTATAGGCCAAAAGATCAAAGAAATTGTTTTTGGGAAACGATAGATTTGGACAATCAGAATGTCAGCATCAACATTCTTAAGAAAGAGTGTGGTATCGAATTTTCTCGACTGAATTTCTTTGATAGAAGAAATTCTGTGAGTCATTCATACCATGCTCTTGGAGCCTGTTTGAGTCCATACAAGGCTTTCTTTAAACGAAAGACACGACACGGATGAGAATGGCTTTCAAAACCAGGAGGTTGCTTGATGAACACTTCTTATTTAAGAAGACCACTTAGAAATGCACTCTTTACATCCATCTGATGAAAAGTGAAACCTTTAAAATAGGCAAAAGCATAGAGAATTCGAATTGCTTCAATTCGAGCAACTCGGGCAAAGGTTTCATCAAATTCAATTCCTTCTTCTTAATTATACCCTGTGCACAACCAGTCGTGCCTTATTTCTTGTGATGGTTCCATCCTCATTAGTTTTGTTACGAAAGACCAGCTTTGCTCTAATAACACTTTTGTTATGTGGAAGAGGAACAAGTCCCCAAACATCCGACCGTTCAAATTACAGAAGTTCTTCTTGCATAGCTTTAATCCAAAATTCATTCTTAAGAGCATCCTTAACATTCTTAGGTTCAACGGTTGATAAGAACGCCTGATTTATAAAATCAATATGCTTCTTAGATTTGGTGACCAATCGATCATCAGGATTTCCAATGATTTGAGTAGGCCGATGTCGTTTGATGATGTTAGGTGGGGCCTGGGCTTCATTGGAAGGTGAAATAGAGACATGATTAGGAGAAGAAGGAGGAGAGGAAGTTGAGATGTCTTCTAAAGAAAGGTTGTCAAAAGGCAAGGAAGTGAAAGGGATATGATTTTCTTCATGATCTGAAGATGACTTAGGAACAGAAGGAGTTTGTTCATCAAAGATAACATTGATGGATTCTTCAACTTTGTCAGTTTTGATTGAAAACACGAAAAGCTTTACTTTGAGTTGAGTAACCTAGAAAGGTTGCTTCAGTTGATCTTGGATCAAACTTTCCTAAAGTATCCTTGGTCTTAAGCTCGAAGCATTTGCATCCAAAAGGATGAAAGTAGGATAGTTTAGGTTTTCGAAGTCTGATAACTTCATAGGGAGTTTCAAAAATTTCCTTTCTGATCAATGTTCTATTTAGAACATAGCATGTTGTGGCAACGGCTTCAGCTGAGAACTGCTCAGGTGTATCATGATCAGCCATCATTCTCCTTGCAAGATCTAAGAGTGCATGATTTTTCCTCTCAGCAATTCAATTTTGCTGAGGAGTTATGGGAGCTGAGAATTCATGTCCAATTCCCATAAAAACACAAAATTGTTCAAATGAGCTGGACTCGAATTCTCCACGATGATCACTCTGGATAATCGTTGTCTTAAGGTCAAGCTAATTTTCTTCTTCAGAAAGAAGCTTTTGAAGAGATGGAAGAGCCTCATTTTTGTGAACAAGAAATTGAACCCAAGTGAATCTACTGAAATCATCATCAACAACAAGAGTATAGTGCTTTCCACCAATACTCATGATGTTACTTGGACCAAAGAGATCAATATGAAGAAGTTCTAAGGGACGAGAAGTTGAAGAAATTTTATTTTACTTTGAAGGAGGAACGAGTTTGTTTTCCCAAGGAACAGACGTTGACAAAAGAATTCCTTGGTTTCTTTGAGTTTTGGTAATCCTCTCAGAAGATCAATCTTAGAGAGCCTGGCAATTCTGCTAAGACTTGCATAACCAAGCCTTCTATGCCAGAGGAATTCAAGATTCTTTTCAGTTGTTGAAAAGCGTTTTTCATTAAACGTTGTAGTATTTAGAAGGTTAATTGAATAAATGTTTTCTTTTCTATTTACAACAAACATAAGTTTGTTGTTATCAGAGGCTTCAACAAAGCAAAAGTTTGATTCAAAGGGAACTCTGTTTCTAGAGTCACAGAGCTGACTAATAGACAAAAGATTGTGTTTTAGAGAGTCAATGAGTAAAACATTTGAAAAGACTGGATTTGGTTAAGTGCCAACAGAACGTTGACCAAGAATTCTTCCAAAACTATTGTCACCAAAAATAACTTTACCTCTCTTTTTCAATTGAAAGATAGCTAAAGAGTTTTGGATTTTCTGTCATGTGATGAGAGCAGGCGCTGTCCATGTGCCATTCATTGTCTTTTTGAGCTGTTTTCCTCTGATGTTCATAAGTTATCTGAAACATGAGCAGAGGTTAGAGGCTTTGGTACCCAGATTTTCTTGGGTACCTTGTAACTTTGATCAAACGATGTTTTTCTGACTTTATTTAAAGCTTGTGAAGTAAATTGTTGTATTCCACATTGCAAGCATTTGAATTCTTGAAGTCTGAGATGTAGGCCACGTTTTCCTGTTTAGTTGGTAAATTCCACCGGAAAGATGGATTCCGGGGGAATTGAATTGAAGTAGGAATCCGGCCAAAATCGAGCTCGTAATTCCTTGTTTTCCCGCAAAATTAACAACTTGGAACTGTAACTTAATTCTACTTGAAATGACTAAAATAGCTCTATCACTATCCATTTCTTTTCCCCTTCCTCTTTCTTCTTTGCTAAACCTTTCTTCTTTCCTCTGCAACACAGTTCGCTATCGTCATTCAACTGAACCTTCCCACATCCATCCACCGTCTTCATCGCTACTCCTTTCCGCCTCTAATTCAGCAGTCGTCTTTCATCGAATTAGAAGTGTCATCCTAAATGATATGACCCAGCCTGGCTGCCCTAGTACCATCCGGTACTCCTACACCCTACCAAGGTCACCTGGCCGAGGCAGGACCTTAGGACCTCCCAAAAAGCATGTAGATCCAAGGGCAAGCCATCTTCAAGCCCTAAAACCAAGGTATGACAAGAAATATCGACTAAAGCCTTCCCTTGCAGGTAGAAAGACTCCAAGAGATGGGATGCTACTCTAGGCCATGCTACTGGCCGAGGACACAAGCCCTAGCACTGAAGACGAGCCTCAGTCTGCCCCTAGCCTGACCTCCAAGAGCCCTAAAGAAGTTGGCCCCTTGGGTGACCCTTTGGAAGCATTTCTGGAGTACAGGAGGAGAAGAGCCCAAGAGTACCTAGCTGGAAAAGGAGGGCATCCAAGGACCAACTCCGAGCCAAGCCCTAAGAAGAATTGGAGCCCTTGGCTTCGAGGCATAACACCTGAGCCGACCCCAGCTCTTGAGAGCTATATCTGGAGCTACTTGAGGACCTGCCCGAAGCTTAAAGAAGAAGCCCTGGGCAGAAATGAAGAAACATTAAGGAAGGTCCAGCCCCGAGCCTTAGAGCGGGAGCCGGGCCGATCTGAGGGCTCTCACAAGGTCGGCCACCAAGAAGCCCGGCCCCTAGACCAGCCCGGAGGACCAAGCCCACGACCGCCACCACGGCCCAACTGGCCCGAGCAGCCCAACCGCGACCGAATTAGGGTTTTGACATAATTTAGGTCTTTTATTCTGCTTTAAAGACTACAACTATTATTTTATATTTTATTCCGTTTTAGTAGGATTATTTAGAGGTTTTAGGATTCTTTTTAGGAATAGGACTCTTTATTTTATTATTATTTAGGAAGTAGTGTTTTGGGAGGAGAGCTTGTTCCCTCACCTATATATAGAGGCCGCCGGCCACCCTTTGTAAAAACAACTTTTATGAAATAAATAACCCCCTTTGAAAGAACTTTGTTCTCAAACCCTTATTGTATCTGCATGTTGCGATACTGAAGGATAGACTTATCATCAAGAGCATCCATCTCTTGGCGTGGCGTCTTCGACTGGACACTTCTGGTTCCCAACTGTTATATAGCTGACGGGTCAAACTACTCACCCGCCCCGGTTCCCGACGGTTCTACCTCGTTGCACGGTGTCCAATTTGCGGTGTTCAAGGGTCTTCTGCCCACGGTTGCAGCGGTTCACATCACTAAACCATACCAAAGTAATGAATACTCGACATATAAAGTAGCATACCAACAACCTCAATAGTATAGTAATGCTGTCATATAGGAAAAAAGCACCACAATTGCATGAATGTTAAAGTTACAAGAACATGAGGCCATAGCACTAGGAACCACAGTTAATACAGAAGTTAAAAATTGGATTCTCACAAACCTATTCATAACTTCAATTAATAGATACTTGATTAACACAAAAATCACTAAAAGTAACTTACATTATTCAACAAGTGAAATCACAATGTTTCTTGAAGATGCTCTTTTGGAGATGCTAGATAGGCTTTACATGCAACTCAAAATATGAATGTGTGATGTTTATATATATTAACAAGAACAAAATGAATCCCCAAATCCACAATGAAAGCAGAATGAGGAGGAGCCCTCATTCAACTCCACATAATACAAAAGTCCACATACATCAAAATAGGAAAACCAAAATTGCAGCAGTAACCAAAATTGCAGCAGTAATGCAGTATTAGAAACTCTGCTGTCGCTGCATCAGATCCAAAACACGATCCCATAGGCTACCCCAAAATCACCACCAACTCGACACTCACCAATCCCCAAACCACACCCATAAATGCAACTCAAGGATGCCCCAGAATGCAACTCAAGATATATTGAAATTTCTATCTGACATACTCGAAGAACAAACCCTAGACTGACTATGAGAACAAGAGAAACGTTGCTAACCTTCGTCCGACGATGCCTTGACGATGAGCCGAATGAGAAGAATGGAAGATGCGCAGTCGTCGGCTACTGCGATGTGAGCGATTGGGCAGTGCTGCCTTGTCGACGAACTCAGACTTGCAGCAGGGGAGAAAAGTTTTTTGTTCGAAGAAAGAGGGAGAGAGAGAGACAGAAGAGAGGCTGGGAAAAATCGACATCTAACAATTAATTTCGTTGGAATCGTATGATTCCATTCAGTTTAGGATGGAATTACGGAATCCTATCGGGCCGAAATTAAAGCCCGTAACGGATTTAAATTTCGTTGGAATTGGGCCTCTGCGAAATGAGAGGAAAACAAGGAATTACGTGTTTCTGCCGGAATTAGCTGATTCCAGCTGCCAATTCAATGGAGGAAAACGTGGCCGTAATAAAAAATTTCAATTCGCAAGGATAGAAACTTTCCTTTTCACTTTGGAATTTTCAACCTCAAGTTCAACTTTAGACTGGTCAGGATAAAAATTTCTTGGATAAGCTCCTAGAATTGCAGATGCAAGAGAGATGGGGGAATAAAGGACGAGGAAGATTTATATTTAACAATGATAATAGGCCTAGAGGAAATGTTTTGAGATTTTTCAATTTCAACTTGTTTCTTATGAAGTAGTTGTTCTTTTTCCTGTTTTAAAACCTGATATTTTTTATTTAAACGAGAAATTATGGATTTCAAGTTTTCAACAAGGCTTTCAAGATCCAGAAAATCATTCAACAAATCAATTTTGGAAATCAATATCATCGAGTGTGCAAGTACTGACCTGACCATCATCCGATTCTTCATGATCGATTATTGCCATGTACGCCTGATTCTTTGTACTCTTGTCATCTTCACTATTAGTGTCAGAGTCACTCCATGAAGCCTCCATTGCTTTTTCTCTTGGATTTTTGCTCTCGGACATTCAGACTTGATGTGACCTGTTTTTACAGACTTATACCACATAACACTATTATCATCATCACGTTTAGACCTTGAGAACTCCTGATTGTTTTTATTGAGCTTGGATCTATCAGATAGTATTTCGGATGATCTATGTTGATTATTTTCCATTCCATTTTCTGTTTTGAACTTAATCAATCTACGAAGCCTACTACTCATTAAAGCTATTTCTTTTTCAATGTTTTCATGTTCCTCTTCTTCTCTTGAACTATCATCTTTTTTGAATTTAGACTTGAAAGCTATATTTTTCATGGCTTTATCTTTATCTTTAGTTTCAACCTTTTTATCAGTTAACTCATTTTGTCTCAAAACCAATTCATAAATTAACAAAGATCCCATGAGATCTTCAAGAGTAAGAGTATTGAGATTTTTAGCTTCTTCAGTTGCAGTTCTTTTAGCCATCCATTCTCTAGTTTGAGATCTAAGAACCTTTCTAACCAGATTAGATCTTTCAATATTTCTTCCTAAGGTTAATAATCGATTTACAATAAGATCGAATCTACCATACATTTCAGATATTTTCTCGCCAGGATTAATTTTGAATATTTTTCATGCACAAATAAGTCGATTTTTGTATCCACAACTAAGGAATTTCCCTCATGAGTTTCTTCTAAAATACTCCATATTTCGTGAGCAGTTTTACAAGCACATATCTTATTATATTCCTCTTTACATAAGCACAGTAAAACACATTCAAAGCTTTTGCATTTAACTGAACCTTAGTTTTTAACTCTTCAATTGTGTTATCAAGACTAGTTGGAGGTTCAAATTTTTTAGATTTTACCATCTGCCAGATTGCAATATCTAGACTCATGAAGAATACCTCCATCTTTCTTTTCCAAATTGATATCCAATGTCGTCAAAACATGGTGGTCTTGTGCTTGAATGCCCTTCCACGCTTGGTGGTTTGCTGCTTCCATCTCTTGTGTTCATCATTTTAGTTGGATGGATCTGTGGCAGACGATTAGTCTCGTTCTTTGATCACAGACCTGCTCTTATACCAAATGAAACAGTGGATTAGTGAATAGTTAAAAGATTTTAGCGAGAGAAGGGATTGAACAACATAAAATAAGTGAGAGATGAAAGGAGGAATCGTTTCTGATTTGAGATCAATGATGATCTCTTTGTAGAACACTTGGTGTGCAATCAAATGGGCCTTGCTGAGTGGGCTTAGTTAGTTAGATAACTTAACCTGTTGGAAATGATAAATGATTTGGCATGTGGACTTCAATTTGAATGAACATAAGGTGGCAACAATGATGAGTGGACGACACCGACACCTCTGAGTCGACGATGAGATGATGCGAATAAGAATGAGAGGGAGAGGAAAAGACAGAGAGACACGGGATTTTAACGTGGTTTGGGGTTAACCCTACTCCACGTCCAAGCAAGCTTGGGAGAGACACTTTTATTATGATATACGATCACAACCCTCAAGTTAACACAACTTGAGTATTACAGACTGTGTTTTTCACTTCACCAACAAACAGATAAAACCACACCACTAACTGTAAAACTACACAGTCGCGCCAAAGCCTTGGAGAGATTTCCATTAAATAGTATCTGGAACTAGCCGTTGGGCCAAATCATGTGTTGTATGCTTGATTGATTTTCCTCCAAGATTTTCGTCTTTCTCTTTTTATCCTACAAAGAATTTGAACACACAAGCACACAAAATGAAAGAGGAATATTGCATAAAATCAATTAAGGATCATTCTCTAGAAGAGAGATCCTTTGAAGGGATTTGGACTTCTTCTTCCTACATGTGTTTTCCCCAATCCTCCATGTAGAAACTAAGTAAGCAAATTTCTTTATGCTAACTAGTTTTTTTGTCGGCCTCTTGGCCGAGTTTTTTTAGATAAAAAAGAGTGGGTGCGGTTGAACCCGTTGGCCGTGTTCAATTAGTTATTTTATGTTCTTAAAATAACCAAACATACAGGGAGAACTGAGTAAGAATAAAAGAGGAGTTGTAGTTCTTATATATTATAGTTGAGTATATATATGGTGAATTCTTTAGTACCTCCCGTAAAACTGGCGGTACTTAGTGCCTCTAGTTTCCGGATATATATATATATATATTAGTTAATTTCTTGTCTATTGATTTGGTTGGGTTCAACTACTCATACACATGTCTTTTTAATGTAATTCAAGTATAATTATTTACATATAGACACACATACATGTGTGTATTTAGATGATAATTGAAAGAAAACTATATAGACTTAATAATTTTAATAAAAAGAACATGATTGAATAACTTTCGTCGACGGAGTAAATAATGTAAACTTGGTAAAATTTAATTTCTAATTATAGGTAAAACTTTTCAATTTTTTTATAAAAGTTACATTTTTTTATAAAATACGAACAATTGAAACTTCTTCAAATTGTTTTATTCAACCCGGTTCATCACTATAATGTTTTATCTATTATTAATTTTTTTAATATAAAATTTTCTTGGTAAAATTTATAATTAATATGAACAATACATATTGTTATAATGACAACGAACCTCATTTCTTTTTAAATAACGATAAAAAGGTGTTAAACTTATATCATCACACAATTAATATGCAAAACTTGCTATAAATTTCGTGAAAATATCAAATCTAAACACTATTATTTTAAATATCCAAATTAATGGTCAGTTCCATTAATGTTTTATAAAAATTAAGGAAAATTCCAACTTCAATTATTGCATGTCAGCTTACATTGCAAGTGGCAAGTATTTTCGACGTTAATATTTATTTTATTTAAAAAATATAGCTATTAATTTTTTTATAAATCCTTTCTATTTAGTACAGATAAGTTAGTTGTCTGCTCGTTATCCAACTATAAACCATTACACATCTTCGAAAAAGTATATTACATATTCATTACATAAAAACTCAAGATTATACCTTATTCACCCACCATGTTGGTATAACGATTCGAAAACAATGAAAGGATGGACTTCAAATTGTTATCAATGTCACTGACGATGTAAAAAATCTGATGATCATTGGCTAATTATGTGGTCAATATTAAAGGATTGATAAAAAAAGTGTCATTGAAATAGTGTGACTAAAATTTTCCAATAGTTAGGTTACGAAGAAGCATTAGTCCTTCCGTTATTAAAATGTTAAAAAGAACGTGAAATTTGTTTATAGTAACGACTAACAAATAGATATGCACATTTTAAACAAAAAAAATTCGAGTAAATCAATAAGGTGTACGATCGGATGAGATGAGATTAAATTCAAGATTATGATTGTACTACTTGATCTAAGGTAGACAAACTTAATGTAACCATATCTTAAAATTAATTTTTCTTGAATGCCAACATGATCACTACTATCAATGTAATATTGCAATGAAAAAATAATAATTTGAGTATTAATATTAGAAAATAGATATAACACTATACTTTATTCAATTAACATTTCCATGTCTAAAAGAAATTGAGAATTATCGAGACCCCTATAAATTACTTATTTTTATCCGCTTTATCACTAAGTATGCCAATTAATTATTTAATTAATTAGTTTAAAATGTTAATGTAACTCTCTATTTTAAGTAAAAATGTCAATCTAACTCTTATTAATAAAAAAGGTGATGAGAAATCAATGTTAAGAAAAAATTTAAAAATTTAAATTTAAATTTTTAAGTGGGAGGTTTGTTTAAAGGAAATGAAAAGAAACTAATCATATAAATTGTTTGCAGGTAGGAAAAGTTGGTGGAGGAGGAAAGCAGTTATCTTTGAAAATTTAAATAAATGAAAATTTTTGATTGGACGAGTAGCTATAATTAAGGGGAGGTAAAATCTTTAGTATACAGTGTACAAGTAATCTTGTAACCACCAATTATGAAAATTAGACAGAGATTTATTTTCTCTTAAGCACGGTGAAATAAGTGTTCATGTAGGAACAAATAAAAGAGAACGCTGAACAAGCAGAAGAGTTGGGAGAAAATAATAACGTGTATCATATACAGTTTGTGATACGAAGGTTATTTTGGATTTATGTTTCAATAAGGGAGTGATACCGAGGTTTCACCAATCAAAACTGACACTAGCTTTGTTGTATTATTTTAATTATGTTTAGTTTCAATATGAACGTAGACGAGCTAGACTGACTACTTAGGAGTGCATGAATTTACGTGTTATATGTAAAATCATGATTGATACATATTTCATGCACTACAACAAAGCTGGTGTTTACTAGCAATTTTTTAACATGGGTTTAGTAAACTACTGTTAAACAAGTCCCTTTTAACAACGGTTATTCGAATCCTGGTTAAATTGTAAACATTTAACAAGGGTTATTAAACCCCTACGAAATGATGGAGAGAAAATAATACGAGTAGAAACCAACAAAATTTATCATAGTATTGCTGCCTGTCAACGTTGATTCAGCGATCGGAGAGAGAGAGAGCAAGTCTCGGTTCTTGTTTTAGTGATTAGAGATGATGGGAACGAAAGGAGGAGGAAGATGAGAGAAGTGGCGGTAGATGGACAATCGAGGCAGAGCACGATGATTGGCTGAAGCAGGAGAGGATCAACCAGAGAGAGAAGAATTGCTGCCTCTAAACATCGATTCTCAAAGGCACTGTACACCACCAATCCAACTCTTCTCCTCCACCTCATCGTCCGATCACCGTCGTTGGAGGTCTCCTTCCCCTTCCTGCATCGTTGTTAGTAGCTATTGGGTAGAATATTCCCAAGTATGAATCTTCATGAACCCTAATTTCGCTAATCAGGAAAATATCAAGGTTGGATTGACTTTGTTTATCTTTAGTCTGTCCAAGCATAGTTTTTGTTGATTTCTCTCGTCTTGCTGATCACCTGCATCTTCCACCGACTGCTGTTGTAAGAAGTTTCACCATCGTCTTCTTCCTCCTCCAATTCATAATTAACATTGCCCAAATCTTTTTGGTAATTTCATCATCACTTGCATCTTCCACGATGAATGTGTTAACGTTTATGAATCAATCATGTATTACAGGCTAGAACTCTTCTCTTGGCCTGGTTTCAACTCTATGTGCTACCCCATGACTAGTTTTAGCTCTATGAGGTTGCCGTTGAACTCTTCTTTAGGAAGTTTCGTGCAAAGTGCGTGTTTATTGCCCTTGACCCTCTTTAGGATCGTTTGATGTTGTTTCAAGTTTCTTTTGATGAGATTTTAGGTTACCATGTTGTGGAGGACCTTATTACAAACTCGGCGCTTCAAACATGGACTAATTCGGAGCTAAAAAGGAGCGAAAATCATCGAAAGAAGCACGAAGCATCAAAAGTGTTTGTTTTGGGAATAAAAGTGCTCTGGCACATTTTCTGAACTGTCCGAACACACTCTTATTTAAAGGTTCCAAAATTTGCTGAAGGTACACAAAAGTACGCATGAGAAATTTTTGGCCAAATTCAGATTTTTGCCATTTTAATGGGTTTTCCTTCCCCAACTTGGGGAGATACTCCCATAACTCAATTTTGACGGGATTAGACTTTCTTGAGAGGATTTTTAGAGGTTCTTCGAGGCGTTGAGCATGGATAGAAGGTGAGTATTTCTCCCAGTTGATCAATGGTCACTTATTAATCGAGAAGATTGAATCAAATCGGTGGAAGATGAGTTATCCATCAATTTCTGCCATTTCTCTACCTCGACTATGAGTAGCTAAGTTTTCTAGTTTTTTCAGATTAGATGAAACTCTAGGGAAGTTTTGCATGGATGATGTTGTTTTTCTAACCCGTTGATTATTATTCAATTCTTTGATGCGATTTGCCTAAACCCTAATTTGATCTTTGAATCTGATTGATTGACCGATTGTTAGGTTCTTTGCTCATATTTGATTTCGCAAGTCTAACCTAGAACGCGAGTCACTCTAGAGTTTAGGAAATTATTATGTTGTACTGGTAGCTTGATCCAAGGATTAATATACTTAATCTCTTTGCATTATCTTTCTAGCATTTATCGAACACCCTACATGCGTTATTGATAATTCACATGTTAGCTTGATGATAGGAACTTGTGGATTGGATATGATAGTATCTCTATGTGCTAACCTAGGAGCAGAGATTACCTTAGAAAGTGTCGAGTCATGAAGTATGTTAATCTGATATTTCATTCCATCTATCCATCTTAACAGAACTAGAGTAGATTCGAGTATGAACAACTGCCTTAATCAATCTTGAATTCCCAAAGTTGTTTACTTGCTTTATTAGTATTCTTAGTTCACAAACAACCTTCTACACCAAACAATAAAACCCCCAAATAGCTTAATTCACTTGTTGAGTAATAAAACCGGAAAGACCATAGAGAAGAACGATCTCGTTAGAGCATTCTAGCAAGATAAAATTAGGTGTACATTAATTTGTGCATCAAGTTTTTGATGTCGTTGTCGGGGACCTTTTCTAGTTCCAGGAAAGACATTGTGTGCTTAAGTTGTTCATTCACTTTCTTTTCATCGCTTTTACATGATCTACCTGGGTAGTGCTTTTGAGTTTTGAGATGTAGGATAACATTTTGGATGGGTAATACCAAGGGTGGTGCATCAATGGAATACCAATTGATGATGTCGGCCAAGGGTGAACTATATCGGAGCAACCACCTATGCGAAACTAGAATGATGATGTCTTTTCTTGGAAAAATTCATAGCAAAAGCCGAGCTTGAGATATTATGGATGCTAAGATTGACAAAATTGAATCATCTAATAGGGGAAGTTGCGTGGGAGTTGCCTAATGAAGGACATGATAATCTAGCCGATGTGTATTGTGAGCTAGGGGTATCTAATAAAGAATCACTAACAGTGGTGGTAGATGAAGATGTGGAGCCTATCCATCTTGCAATTGAAGCTGAAGATGAGCACGTGGAAATTGAGGAGTTATCCTCATTTATGCTTCTGTCGAGCCAGATCGAGACACTTTAAACTGGGTGCTTAACACTGAAGTATTTGTGGTAGGAAACTGACAATGAGTACCATACAAACAAACATGGAGAGTTCATTGATGTGGAGGCATATATGCTCAATGCCGAGAACATCTTTGCTTGCACTAGTGTGAAGAGGACTGGGTTCAATGATTTCGACACACCATTCTTACTCATCTCTCCTCTAGTAGGAAAATGTGAGAAGAAAAGGTCATTCAAGCAGAACAAGGATTTACTTAAGCATCACGAGCTACACTTTAATCCTTCTAAGGTACGATTTGGCATTCAACCGCTAACCTTGAAGAAGCTGATTGAATTCAAGGAACTCTTTGAGTAAGGGTCCATAACCAGTTATCGTATAGCTCAAAGACGTTAAAGAAATATCTCTTCATGGAAAACTTGGCAAAACAATCATGCACGCCACGTGTTCGACGAAATGCCTAAGTGATAAAATCAGAAAGGGAGGACCAGTGAACAAGATACTACTCTCACTTAGCACAAAAAGATTAGTACACAAGCCTCTATCACGGGTCCTAATAAGAATCTAGCGAATTAGAGACCAATCAATCATCAAGAGCCAAACAAGTGCCTATCTCACCTATCAACACTCTAAGCACAAAAAGAGATTGAAATTGGAACCAAGACTTGCATAAACATAGAGGAGTGTTAGTCTTGCATACACAACCCCATCCACTTCAATTACACCCCATAGTTACCCTTACACCAATGAAATAACCCCCTACCCGAACCCTAGGTCTAGTATGCCATGGAAGAGAGAAGAAGAAAATTACTCCTTAACATGAAACTAGAAGAAGACATTCTTAACTCTTGAATTGTCTTGGGATGGATGGATGATGGATGGAAACCTTGGGGAATAGTCTTAGGGAGGGTGGAGACCTTCTTCCTTCGTCAAGAAGCCTTCAATACACCAAAAGACGAACTCCCTTTGAAAAGAGCAGAAAATGCACTTATATAGTGTTTTCATCCAGGGGGCGCGGCCGCGGGGTTTGGATGGCCACGGGCGCAGAGGTCAAGACCGCGGGTGAAAAAGCCTCTAGCATCAGTTTTTCCCAAAAATATCTAATAAGCTGTAAAACAGCGATCAAATAACTAACTTACAAAAGTAGGATAGATCGTATTCCACTTGTTTTCTTCTTCACGTTTACTCAAAGTAATTAGCAACTTATTCGGGTTTATCAAGTTGTGTGATGTGAGTTCCACGAATTTCTACTACTTAACATGCACAGAAAGAAATAACTAAATTTTTTTTTGTTAAAAGAAGTAACTAACTAAACCTAACAAATTGTTTGATTGATTTGGGTTGAATTTAATTAATGACAAGAGCTTAGACTCGAATCCCCCTAAGATCACCAACGCATTGACAATCACAAGACCGGCAGGTTTCAGACCTAATTCATTTAGTTCTTAATCCCAGTCGTTGATCCTTACCCTTACGTCTAAGTCCACGAACATTATTATTGAACTAGCTACCAAGATCAATTATCCGTTCGTGCATTTGCTTCTACAACGAATAAATGATTGGTGCACCTGAATTGATTCTATGAGTTACTTTTTAAAAGATTAACCCTAAATGGCCCCTATTGGTCAGGTGAATCCGTTGAAAATGTTAACTGTTCAATTCGATGATCTAGAACAAGGCGAACGTTTGCCACTATCCTTTATCTTAAAAAGAGTCTAATATAGGTGATCAGGCCATAGAAGAAACAAATTTTAAGAGCGAATTAAACATGAATAAGAAAATTCTGAATTAAAATCTTACTTCCAGCCGATCCGTGACCACTTTAAAGCCCCATGTCACTTAGGGTTCATCTAATCTAAGCTAGAAGACTTTAGCTACTCATATCTGACAGACAAGATTCAAAGACTACAAAAGAATTCATCAAACAAAGGAGGAATAGAGGAAATATGAAAAACCTAATTCTGACAATTCCGCGCAGCTTCGATCGTGAAATCTTCAACTCCTAGGCTTTGAGCGTCTTCTGGGACTCTGAAATATGCTCCAAAATCTCTCGAGGACATGGCTTGGTCAGGAAAAATGAATGTGATGTGAAAATGGGCCGAAGGGGTGCTTAAATAGTGCTAAAATCCGTCCGTTTAAGCTTTTGATCTGGAAAACTCAAGGTTTTCGCAGATAAATTCTTCACAAACTGTCTGAAATTGTGGTCGAGCTGAATTTGGCTTAAGTTTTCACCGAGAACTTGAAGTTCGCGCTGAGAACCTCTTCACTGAGAAGAATTCCGTCTCCTTGTTGTTTTGATGATTCCCGCTCCGTTTGAACTCTGATTTGGTCCTAGTTCGAAGCACTAGACTCGTGAGAGAGTCCTCTATAATGTGGTAACCTAGAGGCTCAACAAAAAAACTCACAACCAAGGTAAAAATAGCAAAAATATGGACAATGTACCAACTTGGAGCCAAGAATCGCATAGTTAACACATTTAGACCAAATACTCATCAGAATTCATCAACGGGTGTGAAATGTAGTTTCATATGGGAATATAGTGTTATCAAATCACCCCACACTTAAAACTATTTTCTTGTCCTCACGCAAACTAAATTTAGAAACACACTCAAATTCATATATGACGAGACTAGCTAAATTGAAGTTAAATTTCTAACAATTCAGCTTACACGTTTCACTTAGAAAATGAAACCTACACATGCAAGAACATCAACCAAACAAATCCGGATCTTACTGCTTTCTGCACATGCCAAATGGCAATCACCCGTCATGCACAATGCCAACCGAGTTGACTAGACTTCCTCACACATAAATATTTAGTATACGGAGGAACTCTCACTCTCTGTGTTTAGGGACGTGTTTAGGCTCTCATTCACTTTCTCCAACTGAATTTCGTTATAGGTTTGCAATTCGACCGCAATATCCACCACAATATACACTATGAGTGATAACACCACACTAAAAGAACAATAGAGAAATATCACTATTTTTTGTCACGGTTCAGCACTAACCGTGACTATCTTGTCACGGTTTTGGTTGTACCGTGACTGATTTTTCATGGTTTTGGTTGAACTATGATTGATTTGTCACGGTTCAAGTAAAGCCGTGACAAACCAGTCACAGTTCAACCAAAACTGTTACAAGGCAGTCACGATTTCATATGTAAATCGTGACTGGCTTGTCACGGTTATTGTTGAACCATGACAGTCAGTCATGATTGAACCGTCACGGTTCAACAATAACCGTGATTGGCTTGTCACAGTTATTGTTGAATTGTGACTGGCTTGTCAAAGTTATTGTTGAATTATGCTGTTGGGGTTATCTGTATTTACAATAGCCAGATTATCCTTGTTGATTATTGGTGAAGCCTTGGCCAATAAAGTCCACTTCTTCTATAGACCAGACACCTGGTTTGCCAAAATTCAAGCAGTTTCCTCTGTTGTGTGCGCATGCGCCACACCATTCATAGTCGGTGATGAAGAAAGAAACTGATGGTGGATTGATTGGCGCTTTGGCTTTCTTAACATACTTATGAACTTCAGCCTTGATCTGCTCTTCAAGGCCCAGTTGAGTCTGTGTTACTTCATATTTCCTCTCCTTGTTTCTTGATTTGGAGGCACATCTTGCAAAATGAAGGAGAGCAGCTTCTTGAGTGAGGGCGGTGCAATCACCTTCAGTTTAGGAGTTCACCCACTTGGCGAACTCAGCATTCATCCCTCTAGCAATGATCTCGACCAACTGTCTCTGCTCAAAGCCATGGTGACGACAGTTTTAGAGGAGCTCTTGGAATCCAAGCATCATAAAGACAGACTCCATCCTTTTGTTGGTAACGGGCAATGTACTCCTTGTAAGTTGTAGTCCTGGATGGAGGGAAGTATTCCTCCACAAAATCTTGAGGGAGAGCATCCCACTGTGTGTACACTACAAGAAAAAGATGGATTTGTGGCAGGCGACAGGGCCGTCTGTGAGTAAATTAATCGCAGACGTCTGAGCTTACTCGCAGACGCCATCTGTCTGCCACTAGCTTGTGGCAGGCGGCCTGCCACTAAGCACGGCCTGCCACTAGCTAGTGGCAGGCCTGTCTGCCACTAAGCACGGCCTGCCACTAGCTAGTGGCTGGCCTGTCTGCCACTAAGCACGGCCTGCCACTAGCTAGTGGTAGGCCTGTCTGCGAGGAAGCCCCGCCTGCCACAAGCTAGTGGCAGGCTGCCTGCCACTAACGACATAGACTGCCACAAAATTGGGAGATGACTACCTCAAATCCGTGGCTGAGGGCTCGCTCATTATGTTCTCTCCTCTCTCTCTCTCTCGAAAGCCATTTTGTCATCGTCTTCTTCCCCAAACCCCTAAAACAAAAAACCCACCACCCACTAAAGCTTTTCGCCGAAACTTGTTCATCTCTTCAGTCACTCTCTTCATCTGTCAATACTCTTCTCTTCTGTTTTAGGGTTTTTTGGAAATTTGAATCAAATGTATTGTTTGTTTTACAAACAATTTTGTTAGGATTGGGAAAGAATTACTAATTATAGCATAAGTATTGAGCTTGGATGCAAATTCAGATGGAATTAGCAATTCCGAACAAATTGGATCTTAAGAAGTAGAAAATATTGCCTTCTAGCAGGAATTAGAGCTACAATAAGAGTGAAACTAAACGCAAGTTCGAACTCACATTTAATTCCACCAGATAAATTTTTATCACTTAATTCCCTTTTGACTCAGACGAAATCACCCATTCCAGTAGAATTAACTTTGAATGCATATTTCGACAAAAATTGGTAATTCCGACCGGAATTGGACTGGCAGAATAGAGAACGTGGATTTAGTGCTTAGTGGCAGACTGTGCTTAGTGGCAGGCCCTACCACTGAGCTTTGTGGCAGGCAGCCTGCCACTAAGTACAACCTGCCACTGTGCACAGTGGCAGGCGCCTGCCACTAACCTCCGCCTGCGAGTAGCTTAGTGGCAAGCAGCGCCTGCCACGTGTTGTGCTTCCTCGTGGGTGCTTTACTCGCAGACCCACCCGTGCTTAGTGGCAGGCCCCGCCTGCGAGTAAGCTCTGTCGTTAGTGGTAGGCTGCCTGCCACAAAGCACGTCGAGGCCTGCCACCAAATCGCCTGTCTGTTGTAGTGGTAGTGGTCTCGTGGCTTGTTTTTGAGCCATCTCTTGGCGGCATCCCTTAATGAGAATGCGAATGCGCACAAGTAGAGAGTATTCTTATCTAAACTCCCACTTTTGAAAGTGGCATACATAGTGAGGAAGTTTTCAAGATGAGTGCAAGGATTGTTTCTAACTGGATGTCCCTGGAAAACATGCCCAGGAACGGGATCTTGATCTCATAATCTGGATTTTCTTTAGTTTGTGGGACGGAGATGCTTGATCGGACGCTAGCTGCACTCGGTTTATTATAATCCGCCATGGTGCCTGGAGCTTCCATTGCAGAGGTGGTGGGGTTGGTGGAACGGTGTGAGAAGTGGTTGGTGGTGAGCCGGAAGATGTGGATGATGAGGAAGGCTTAGGAGATGAGGGTGATTCTTCCTTAGTCTCCTCAATTTTGATGGGGGGAAATGGATCGGTTGGCACTTGCTTCTTTCTTTGTTGTTGCTTTGCAAGTAGGGAACTGCTAGGAACGTTTATGCTCTTAGTCATGATTGGCTTGAGCTGAGAACGAGTGTCTGGAAGGTTCATATAACTGCATACAACCTGCAATTCAACAAAAACAACAACAACTATTGTAGAGTCAAAGTGTAATGGAAAATGAAAATATGGAAGGTAGAAGAATAGTTGCCAACTCTTGTTTCAAGCGTGTAAGAAGATTCCCCGACAACGGCGCCAATTTGATAAGCTGTAAAACAGCAGTCAAATAACTAACCTACAAAAATAGGCTAGATCGTGTAACACCCATCCCGAATAAACCCGGTGAAACATGTGGTTGAACTAGTTAAGAGTTTTACTAGAGCAAACAACACATAAATTAACATAAAAATTCCAAAGGGAATCTACCAACTGCCTGCAAAAAAAAAAAACAAATGAAAGATAAAAAGAAAACCGGGACAAGTGTCCCGGATCCACACAGAAAAAAGTTGGATCGAAATCTGAAAAGAAGAAATAGAAAGAAAGGACAAGAAAAGGGATACAACCCGATCACTGTTGGTCAGGTGCATCGGGAGGGGGAATGCGGAGGGCGTTGCCGACCTGCCGCTGCCACGTCAGCTGCGCCTCATATCTCTCGTCAGTGCGGCACATGTGCTACTGCATAATAAACCATCTGGCATCTTGAGTGGCGGTGTATGTGACTCGCCACTCCTGGAGTCGCTTGTACAGCTCTCCAATATTAGTTGGATGCGGCCGGTGCTGAGGATGAGCCGCCTGGAACGGATCTGGAACGGGCGGCTGGTAGTGGTATGCGTACCATGCCTGCTGCTGTGGCGAGGGTATATGATCATCAAACTCCGGCTCCAGCTGAGGAAGCTGCTCCTCAAAATAATCTTCTTCCTCCGATTCTTCCTCGTGTTGGAGAGGAGGAGCTGCCGCCATCTGTGGACCAAGGTCCAACTGGATGGCGTACTCGATCGCTAAATCACCACCTATGGTGTATACTCTGCGTCGTGGGACGTCCGGGCCATATGACTGGCTGAGACCGAGGGAGATGATGAGTCAGCCTACAAAGTTGCCACCAAGGAGTGAGCTAGGCGGCCCTGGCTTCTGAGTCTTCTGGCGGAATAGGCGTGCAAGCACCCATCCGGGATGAAGAGGATAACCCTCTCAGATGGCGCGTAAAAGGAGGAGCTCCTCTCTGCTGATGTGGTGGCGGCTCTTCTCTGGAGCAAACAATAGAGATCTACGCCAAACCATATGGATAAAACGATAGAGAGGGTGAGAGAGTGGCTTAGACTCCTTGTACACCCCGTCAAGATAGAAGGAGACGACCTTCTTGTGCTGCCTCCGCTTGTGCTCATCCAGCTCGAATGTAGCCCAGAACTCCTGGAGCGCAACGTCTGGAAATTCAATTGCAAGGGTGGTCAGTTCCAGAAGCCCCGCCGGTGCCAATGAAGCGAGCACATTCTGGTGCCAATCCTCATCGTGCTCGAGGAGGGAGTCCATGGATAATGGATGAACGTCAGCTCTGGGAACATGTTCGAAGTAATGCACGGGTAGGCAGGCAACTGTGGGGTGGTACCCGACACGTCCTGAAAATGCTGGTGGAGGACCGGAGATGGCAGGTGTGACGGGGGCCGGAGCTCGGGAGCTAGAGGCGGTGTCAAGTCTCGCCTTAGTCCTGCGCTCATGAGTGACATTCCTATAGCAAGAACGAAACCAGGTTAGTTAACTAATAACCCACCCCACACTTAGTAGAAAAACTCAATTTCACAAAAAAATGAGGAAAACCGTGTGGGGGTAAGCAAAGTAAGTAATCGGTAATCACAATGAAATAAAAAGCATGCATATGTCTAGCCGGAATGTTCACATCACAATTAGAGTTTAGAAGTCAAAACCACATTCAAAAGGTCAAGATTGGAACACATTGAACCCTAATCATGGCAATTATTAGCTCAAAGCGGGAAATGATGGCATAATTATAAACTCAGATGGCAAACACAGTAATACGAACGTGAATGAACACACATGGCAGCCAAATGAGCAAAAACAGTTCATGGTCAAACCGACATTTCTCAAAAGTCAACGCAACAAAGAATCAATCTTTAAGCATAGCAACATATGATCAAATGGTATTAAAATTCAGCACAATTCTCCCTAAGCATGCTAGATCAGTCCAAAGCAATCAGCTAACTTAAGTTCACACGAAACAGTCGGCACGCAAATCGAGGTAGACCGAAAAAAGGGTCAACCAAAGTTAACCCTGACGAAATTCAGCATTCAACATGTCAAAAGACTCGAAATGAAAAGCCCTACAACTTACCTTGAAGCCATAGCTGCTGAAAACGAACGGAATGAGAGAAATCGGTGAAAAACTCAAAAAACTAGGGTTCGATGGAACGGGAGCTCTAGAGCTCCGATTCCGACGATCTACTACTTGAAAAGATCAGAAGAGAGAGAGGAATAGTGCGGCGGCGGTCGGTGATGGCGGCAGTGAAGGAATCAGGCGGCGGTGATGAAAGTAGGTCGGCGGCGACGGTTTTCAAAAAACAGGGGGCAATTTTTCGTTTGTTCGAAAAAAGAATGAGAAGTGAGCGGAGAGAGAGAAAAGGGACCGGGAAGTAGGGGATAAAATTTAGGATTTTTCTCGCCGGTTTTCAAAGTCAATTTCCGCCGAAAAGTAGGGTACTTTTTCACCGAAAAGTTTAACAAAAAATGATCCGAAAACACAGTGGGATTTAAAGGGCAGTTTTCACCAAAAAGTAAGGTACTTTTTGCCGAAAATTTTGACTTGCACGATTGAAAATATTTTAGCAATCCTGGCAAACTTCAGAAAATCAGAATTAAATCGAAAAAATCGGAACAACCTCAAACAACTTTATAAACAACGAAGAACAAATCATATATGAAAGAGAAACTGATTGAACTTTGAATCTAATCACCCCCGATCCGTGACCGCTTTAAAGCCCTGGGTCACTTAGGGTTCATCTAGTCTAGGCTCTACGAGTTTAGCTACTCATGTTCATAACAACAGAATCAAAGACAGAAACAGAGTTCATCATGAAAAGGAAGAACAGATAGAAACTGCAAAACCTAATTAAGACGACTCTGGCAAAGCTTCGCTCTCCGGTAATCTTCAATCCTAGCTCTGAGTCTCCGAGGTGAAGGGATGGCGTCACGATCTCTTCCTTGCTCTTCGATCTCTAAAACTATGCTCTCTCGAACTCCTTAGGTCTAGAACTCATCAGAATTCTATTGTGTATTATGAGGTATATGTTTTGGGACGCCGGTTTAAGTATTTATACTTAACCCTAAATCACCGGATTTGTGAAGGATTTTTTGGCGAAAACTTGCTGAGTTTTCGCCGAAAATTCAGTGTAAAATGGCTGATTTTCCGACTGCTTCTCCTGTGATTTTTGGACTTAGAGTTTTCGGCGAGAACTTTGACTTCTCGCCAAAAACTTCTCTTTGTAAGCTCTGCCAATTTCTACTTGAGTTTTCGCCGAAAACCTGAGGAGTTTTCGCCAAAAACTATAGTGTAAATCGGGGCCGGATTCTGTTGACTTCATTGACTCCTTGGATTGGTTCCGGTGCGGTTCCTCGAGGTTCCTATGCCTTAGACACGTCCTTGGCTACTATATTTGATGGCAAAAACCTGTGCTAACATGAAAACACTAGAAAACCATCAAATAGACCCGAAACGGGCCAAAGTAACACAAATGGCACGAGATAGAGCAGTTGAGTGAATATTCGCTATTCTACCCTAAAAACCATGTCTTAAGCAAGAAAATGTCACTTAAATGAGGCTGATAATCACGTCAAATCGAGTGTCATCAATCACCATCCAGTTATCGTCCGGCTCAAGGACGCTAAACGAGAGCACTTCGTGGGAAGCAACCCACGGCTGGAGTCCGTTTTAAAATACTGAGTCAGTTTTTCGTTGTTCGACTTTGTTTTGTGTGGATCCGGGACACTTATCCCGGTTTCCTTTTTATCTTTTGTTGTTTTTGTTTTTGTAGGAACTTTGTTAGCTACTCCGCTCTACTCCGGGCTCTCCATGTTCATCTCCTACATCGAACATCTCGTTCCAGGTTCCCCGATAATCTCTACTCTTATTTTTAGTCCTGTGAGGACACATAACCGTTTAAGTGTGGGGTAGGATGCTAGTTTTCTGTGATTTCGTGGTGCATTCCAGTTCCTCTAGCATAAAATTGCTCGGTTCTTGACTTTTGATGTTAAGTTGTTCTTCAATCATTCATAATGATGCTTAGACTACTTAACCTAGAACCTGTAACCAACTTGCTTGCATTGATGCTAAATAACTTGGTCAGAATAGAAATTAATATCACGCTTGTAGTTTTTCACCTTGATTGCATGAAAATGATCGAATCCGACTAGCAAACCAATTGTGAGCTTTTGATCCATTGCACATAACTTGCAATTTCAATTCCTTTTGAGTGGCTTTCTTGTATCTTCAATGAGTTAGAATTTGAATGAGACATATTCGAGATCACACGATGACACGAGTACTAGGATGATAGAGGCACCTAGAATATGCTACTAAACCAGAAGCCAACCCAACGATAAATCCTCTAGGTGTAAACCCTTGTGCTTGGCCCTTTCTTTTAGATTGTTTATACATTACAACCATTTCCCATGTTTTTCTTTCCCCCGTTCATCCCCTGTGGTAGTAGTTTGAGATTAGCCTATTGAAAGTCGGTATGTGGTAACTTGCCTATAGCCATTAAACAGGTGGTCTTAGCTATTATGTCCGGACGTGTAAACCCCTCTAGCAACTTAAAAAAATCAGCACTAGAAGAAAAAAATAGAAAAAGACAAAGAAAAAGTCCGAATAAGTTCAAAGTCAAGTTGTAGTTCAGTTAGTGAAAACGTTCTTCTCCCTACATATGGAAGAACGAAAGTTTCAAGTAAATGCAAAGAAAAGTTAGAAAAAATCAGAAAATCGAAAAAAATAGAATAAAGTGCTAGGTTGCTTGAGGGTATCATAGGACGAGCGTACACTATTCCACCGGTGTTTGGTTAGACGGTAGGAAGCCATAGACTTGATTCGAGGGAAGTTGGTCGATTGCAACGCCGCACCAAAGCCATTATCATCATTCATCCCTTCATCCATTTATTATAAACCCTTGTAGTGTAGGATCGTTACAGTCTCGTGCAAGTCGACTAAACTAGTTTCTCGTGTTGTCACAGTGGTGTAGATGTGGTCGAATTGCAAAACATATGACATACTTAGGTCGAGAAAGTGATGGAGAGCATATACACGTACCTAAACAAAGAGTACGAGAGTCCCCCATGTACTAAATTTTATCTGCGTGAGGAGTCTAGTCGGTTAGGTCGGATTTGTGCATGATTGGTGATTGCTCCTTGTTTGTGTACAGATAATTAGTGAGACCAGGTTGTTTGGTTGACGTGCATGCATGTTGGGTTACTTGTTCTAGGTATAGCTATTTAATAATTCATTGTGGAGGCCTGAACCTCAACTTGATCGATCTTGTCATTTGTGAATCTGAGTGCGTTCTAGTTCAGTTTGCTTGAGGACAAGCAAAAGCTTAAGTGTGGGGTTTTTGATGACACTAGACTTGACGTGATTATCAACCTCATTTAAGCAACATTTCCTTGCTTGAGACACGACTTTTGGGGTAGTTTAAGGTGTTTTCACTCAATTGCTCTTTTTCTCACCATTTTGGTTACTTTGGCCCGTTATGGGTCTATTTGATGTGTTTTCTAGTGCTTTTGTGAATGCACAAGTTTTTGCCATCAATTACGTAGCCACGATCTTGTCGGGAAGCAATAGAGCCTCGAGGAATGCCTAGAAACTGATCCAGAAATTAAACAAGTCAAAGCCAGAATATTCCCCTGCCAACACTTACATATTCGACAAGAAGATCAAAGTTCTCGTCGAATACATGCTGAAGAAATCAAAGGCGAATCCCATCAAAGATCCAGTAGAGCATCATGAATGATGTGAACCGCTGCAACCGTGGGCAAGTGACCCTTGAACACCACACGCTGATGATCCTAGGATTGTGAAGAACCTATGGAACCGGGGCGGATTAAGACTTTGACCCGCTAGCTATAAAGAGCTAGGAACCAGAAGTATCAAGTTGAGGGCGCCATGCCAAGAGATGGATGCTCTTGATGATAAGCCAAACCATAAGTCGTGCTCTTGCACATACTCGAAGGGGTTTAGAACAATGTTCTGAAAAGGGGTTTATTGATTGATAAAAGTCTGAATAATAAAGGGTGGCCAAAGGCCTCTATTTATAGGGAGGAAACAAGCTCTCCTCACCTACATAGCTACTTCCTAACTAGGAAAGATTAAAATCGACATAAAACCCTAAATCCGGGCAGCTTAATGGGTGGTCGGGCAGTTCTAGGCCGGCGGGCAGGGCTCCTCACGCGGCTTTGGCCTTTTGATGGTGTCCTAGTCCTAGAAGGACTTAGGTCCGGGGTCTTCTGGTCGTGGCAACCTGTTCTCCTAGCCCGGGTGGGAATCCTTGTCTCGGTGGGATTGCATGCATGGACCCAGATCGTGTATGAGTACTTCCCTACGTGGCTCCTCCTTCATTCCTCCTCCGATTTCAATGCCGTTTGTTGGGCCGTGTTCCTGAGGTCTCCAGCTATCCAGATCAACTAGAATCTCCCGAAAGGCCCGAGCCATTTGGCGGCTCGGCCCTAAGTGCTCCTTCGTAGCTCCGGGCGCCGTGCCTGGTGCCCGGGGCTGGCTCATGTCTCGACCATCTACATTTTTGGCCAGGCCTTTGGCATTCTGCTTTGGCCTAGTCTTAAGAAGGTCTAGAGAAAGATCTCAGTGGCTGGTGCCGATCCAGGGCTCCATTTCTTCACTTGGCTTGATCCGGGGCTTGGTCCGGTGCTTGGTCCAGTGCTCGCTCTGGGGCCTGTCTTTGGGAGCCATCCCTTGCTGGCCAGATATTCTTCCCTCCTCCGCTTCCTGTACTCCAGGAATGCTTCCAAAGGATCCCAGGAGTGGTCAGCTCCTCCAAGGCTCGTGGGGATTAGTCCAGGGCCTTTTAGGGCCCTTAGGCTCGGCCCTCGGTCCGGCTCGGGGCTCGGATCGGGTGCCTTGGCCAGCAACATTGCATGGAGTGACAGCTCCTTCAGTTTATCTCTCCTACCTGCTGGTGGTGGCCTGAGCCTATATTTAGTTACATACCTTGGCCTCATGATGTGTTGGAGAGCTTTCCTTGGCCCTACACGCTTCTTGTAGGGCCCTAGGGTTCTGCCTTTGATCGGGGACCCTGGTGGGGTGTAGGAATAGTTATAGGCCTTTGGGCAGCCTTGGAGGATCACATCTATGAAGAAGTTCTTGGCGAGAATATTCAAAGTTCTCGTAGAGAACTATAGAAGGAATGAAGCATGGAGTTCTCGGCGAGAACTCCCAAAGTTCTCGTCAAAACATATTAAAGATTTACACTTGAAACTTTTGTTGAAGAGGCAGAGCGCATTTAAACTGAAGTTCTCAGCGAGAACTTTCAATGTTCTCGCCGAGAAGTCCTTCCTTTTCCGGCGCAACTACGGACAAACCCTATTTAAGCAAACCGACAGTGATTCATTCAAACATTTTATTCCAGGATTAATTTCTAGACTTGAGAGCTTGAGAGAGAGTTCAGAGTTTCCCAGAGAGATCTTCACACCATCTTCCCCATCAGAGTACTCGGAGCTAGGAGTCAAGATTGCCAGAGATCAGAACTTCGCAGGAGTCGTCAGAATTAGGTTTTTCAGTTCTTATATGTTCTTCCTCTGTATGATGAACTCCTTTGTTGTTTTTGATTCTTTTGTTATCAACATGAGTAACTAAACTCATACACAGATAAAACCTAAGTGACCCGGGGCTTTAAAGCGGTCACTGATTGGCGGTAATTAGATTCAGATTTAGACTATTTCTTGATGTCTAAGTAATGAACTCACAACTATCAAGGTCGTATTTCTACGGGGTTCTCTCAATTGCCACTACTCACACTATTCATGGATGGTCTAAACATTTGAATTAAGTTTGGTTTGAAAGACGATTTGAATATATAAACTAAGCAAGCTAGAAAAGCAATAAGTAACAAGGGAAGTTGAGGGTCAAACAAGAGAGAGGAAGGTCAACTTAGCAAGGAAATTTCTCAAGCTCAAGAGTAATGAAAGATAGAATGAGTCATAAGCATCAATATGTAATTCCTTGGCCACACAAAACACCAAAATAGAATCAACGAGCTCTCGCTCTATCGACTCACTACTCCTAGACCACATAAACTATGCTTTCGCTATATCAACAAAGGAATGGAGTGCTTTAATCTAGCTCAATGTAATGCTCATTCACCTAAAATTCTAATTAACAACTTCTAACACATGACAATGATGCAAGACACTCTCATGTAAATCATAGAACATAAGGTTAACAATCAATAGGTCTTTCAATTTCTAAATGAATCTAAAACCAAATGCATGCTAAGTGTTTAAAGAAATGCCAATAAGGAAATCAAGTGAAACATGGTTGTAATTGAGCAATCAATCTCTCAAATCAATCAATTACAATCCCTACACTTTAGATAAACATCATTCAAAAACTCTCATACATCAAATGACATTAAAATTGAACCATAGACACAATCAAGCTCACATGGCAATTAGGCACAAGGTGGGGAACCAATTCATTACACATAGACTATGGAGACTCAATTCAATCAATCATCTCTCTATCCTAGCTTGATCATCCCTCACTAAGCTAAACCCTAAGTCTAGCCTAGCCTACCATGGAGGAAACCTCAATTGAAGAGGAGAGAAACACCCTAGCTTCCATGGATGATCTTCTAGCCTTGCACTTCAAGTCGCTCCAAGGAGAGAGGACTTCACTTAATTAACTTTCTCCAGTTGATCTTCAGTTTGCTTAGGTGAGGGGCGGCGGACGGGTGTATGGTGAGAGAAGGAATGGCGATCGGTTGAGAGGTGTGTGTGCTGATTGCTGAACGAGTGTGTCGAATGAATCGAATCCCCTCACAAAACCCCGTCCAGCAGCTTATATACGTACACCAGCAAATTCATAAGTTCTCGGCGAGAACTTTGAGAGTTCTCGCCGAGAACTTCAGTAGAATTGGGTGCAGAAATTCCAAAATTGCAACGGCCTTAACTCCTCCGTCTTAGCTCCGATTGACATCCTATTTGCTCCTATGTGCTCCTTGCGATCCGTACTTCAGTGTCAAAGCCTGAAAGTTCACAAATATACATCTAATAGACCACGAATTTGCCCCCAAAGTGGCTTCCAGACAACAAAAGTGCACTTTGCACAAAATATCTTTAAAAGCATATAAGTCATGGCATTTCGAGATCAAACACAGGATATTCTTAGGTTAATTGTAGGCTCAAAACATGAGTAATAACATCACATCAAACTCCCCTACAACTAACCTGAAGCTTGACCTCAAGCGAGCAAACACTTACACTAACGCACTAACCATTTTAACAAGCCAAAAGATCTCTAAGTTCGTTGAACCACGTTTTGATAGCCCGAGTTTAAACAAGGTAAATGATCCCAAAATCTCACCAAACAATCCTTAAAACATTTTCACAACAAAAACCAAACTAGTTCTTACTAAACATAAGGTCGAACAACTTGACAAAAGCATCGGTTACGGGACAGTTCACTTATTCCTGGAGCCTACACATGAACGGAGGGAAAGTAAGGGGACCGGTCGACATTGGTCAACATGTGTCGAGGGGGTAGTACACTCATCCTCACATTTTTTGATTTTGCGGCTTTTGCGAAAGGACTCTAGGCTATTAAAAATTTCTACCCCCCCTCTTTTTCTTCTCACAACTCACTTTTTATTCGCTTTTGGTCTTTCTATTGGTAGCGACTTCAGAGAGCAAGTTTTTTACTAGACTCTTTTGTCTTACCAGTAGGAGCACTGGGAGACCCGTGCAGGTATGGAGCAGCCATCCCCATTGGGGACCGCGTTATCCTAAACCCTGCCCACGCCGGCACTACAACAAAAACCATCAATAGTCGGGGGCCAAATGCCCCCGACAATTATAGTCGGTAGCTGGCCAACAATGGTCGGGGGCATATAGCCCCCGAAAAATATAGTCGGGGGCAATTTTGTCGGGGGCCTGGCCCCTGACTAATTGAGTGGTTTAGTCGGGGGCACGACCCCCGACAATAAAGCCCCCGACTAAAATAGTCAGGGGGATTATTGTCGGGGGCCGCGCCCCCGACTAAATTAATTATTATATTTATAATTAATTTAGTCGGGGGCGTGGCCCCATACAATAAAGCCCCTGACTAAAATAGTCAGGGGCATTATTGTCGGGGGTCGTGCCCCCCACTAAACACTCATTTAGTGGGAGGCACGACCCCCGACAATAATGCCCCTGACTATTTTAGTCGGCTCCCCCGACTAATCCACTCATTTAGTCAGGGGTGTGGCCCCCGACAATTAAACCCTCGACAAAAATAGTATTTCCCTCC
Source organism: Linum lewisii (assembly GCA_034768395.1). NCBI lineage: Eukaryota > Viridiplantae > Streptophyta > Magnoliopsida > Malpighiales > Linaceae > Linum > Linum lewisii. The sequence continues at coordinate 26,350,867 of CM068304.1, forward strand.
TTAAAATTTCCCTATTCTCCCCACTCTCTTCATTCCTCCTCTCCCTCAACTCTCTCAATTTCTCAACTACACAAATCCACCGCCGTCGTCCACCATCCACCGCCATCGTCGCCGTCCACCATCCACCGCCGCCATTGCCGCCGTCCACCATCCACCATCCACCGCCGTCCGATGTCCGCTGCCGTCCGCCGCCGCCACCACCACAATCACCACTACCGCTGCCGCCACCACCACTACCACCACCATCGTCATCGCCATCAACCACCACCATCCACCACCGCTGCCACTACCACTACAACCATCGTCGCCATCGCCGTCCACCACCACCGTCGTTGTTGCCGTCCGCCGTCCACTACCACCGTCGCCGTCGCCATCTAACGACATTTAGATAACAAATTAATTTTTATATATTATTTTATTAATATATTATGTAATAGTTATTATTATTATTATATATATATATATATATATATTATTATTTATAAATGTATATATTTATATTATATATAAATAAAATAATTTAAAATATTTATTATTCATTTATTATTCCATATTTCATAATTATTAAATATACTAAAATAATTTAAATATATATATAAATATATAAATATATAATATATAAATATTTTATATATTTTTATAGAAATATTTATATATATAAATATATATTTAATTTTGTCAGGGGCGTGGTCCCCGACTAAATGCCCCCGACAAAATTAGTCGGGGGCGTGGCCCCCGACTAAATGGCCACCCCTATTTTTGTCGGGGCCATTTAGTCGGGGGCCACGCCCCCAACAAAATTAGTCAAGGGTGTGGCCCCCGACTAAATGGCCCCCCTATTTTTTGTCAGGGGCGATTTAGTCAGGGGCCACGACCCGACTATTTTTGTCGGATTCCTTCGCCCCCGACCAAAATACCTCTTGTCAGGGACTGTTTAGTGGGTTGCAAGCCTTGATTTTGTGGGGGGGGGGGGGGCAGCGCCCCCGACTAAATTAATTAGGGGGGCCTTAGTCTCCTCTATTTTCAGTTTTGCCCCCCCCAAAACTATGTCTTTGTTGTAGTGCGGGAGGGGTTGAGAAGGAGAATGCCACACTGAGATTTCCCCTTTGGGGACTAAGCAATGGGTGGGCAACTTATTGCTAGCTCGTGGTGGATCTCAACCAAGCGGCTCCTACGCACGTCTATCGCTCAAGTGGACACAAAGGTCATCTTACTAACACATTGGAAACCTCACTTTCCTACCCTATGTCCCAGACTCCAGGAAAATTGGGCTAACTCTGAACACTACACAAAACTGGTACCTATCAAAGATAAGAACACTTTGTCAAGTTACTAGACCTCATATTTAACAAAAACTAGTTTTAGACTTGTTGTTATCACAAGGTCCTTTCTACACTTGGACTAATAATCAGGACCGATCACCTATTGCAAGGAAGCTAGATCGAGTTTTGGTAAATCATTGTTGGTAGGCTAAGTTCTGTAGCTCCGTGACAGTCTTCCCACAGTTGAATCAGATCATTGTGCTTTGGTTATTAACACTTATTGTAAGACAATATCTTACCCCAAACCTTTTAAGTTTTACTCTTGCTGGATGGAGCATAGCAGTTTCCAGGAGGTTCTACATTTGGCTTGAAACAGCAGAATAAGAGGATCTCCTTTCTTTGTCCTTTATGCAAAGTTGTGCAGACTGAAAATGGGTTTTAGGGACCTTAATGCAGAACACTTCTTGGATATACAGCAGCGGGTGATTGAGAAAATAAAGTAGTGGAAAGTTTGAAGAAAGAACTATTTACTAGTCCTTCTTCAGATAATGTGAAAAAAGTAAAAGAGGGAGAAGTTGAGCTAGCTAAATTGCGTACCACTAAGGAGAGCATTCTGAGATTGAAAGCTAGAGCTCTGTGGATTAAGCATGGGGATGGTAATAGCAGCTATTTTGCTAGATATGTTGCCTCAAGAAATGGGAAGAATACCATAAGGCAATTGCAAGAAGAGGATGGGACAATGGTAGATAACACAAAAACAATGGCTGATATAGCAGTTGGTTTTTATTCCAAACTCCTTGGTACATCTACACATGTTGGAGACTCTTCAATCGAGTCCCTGATTAAGGAGAAGTTAGCTGATGAGCAAGTGGATATGTTAGCTGCTGATGTTACAGTTGAAGAGATGAGGAAAGCAATGTTTGATCTAGCATCTGAAAAAGCTCCTGGGCCTGATGGGTTTTCAGCAGCTTTTTACAAAAGAATGTTGGAGAGAGGTAGGGGAGGATGTCATACAGGCAATGGGGAGCTTCTTTCACACTGCAGAACTGCATCCTTCAGTGAACTCTACCATTATTACCTTGATCCCTAATAAGGTAAATGCTACAAATATGAAGGATTACAGGCTTATCTCATGTTGTAATACAGTTTACAAAGCCATCTCAAAGGTTCTTGTAAATAGAATTTGCACAGTTCTGCCTTCCATCAATGGTTTTGCTCAATCCGCTTTCATTAGGGGAGGATGATTAGTGATAATGTGGTTCTTGCTCATGATCTGCTCTCTCAATATAGCCAGAAGGAGGTGTCCCCTAGATGTGCACTTAAGATAGACTTGATGAAGGCGTTTGACTCGGTGGAATGGTCTTTCATAGGTGATTTCTTGAATGCAATGAACTTCCCTCAAAGGTATATTAATTGGATTATGGCCTGCTTCAAATCTACAATGTTTTCAGTCAATTTAAATGGCTCTCTGTTTGGCTACTTTCCAGCAAAGAGAGGCTTAAGGCAAGGTGATCCCATGTCACCTTACCTATTTGTTATGGCCATGCAAGTGTTGGATTGTTTATTTGTTGATGATGTTTCTAGAGGTCTCTACCAGTATCATCCGCAAGCAAAAGGGATACATCTTACTCACCTTTGCTTTGCTGATGACCTTTTAGTGTTCACAAAGGCAAATGTTCAGGCAGTGATAGAAGTTAGGCAGATAATGGATAGTTTCCACAGAATCTCAGGTCTGTAATTTAACCCTGAGAAAAGTGATATGTATGTAGCAGGTGTAAGTAGAGAAGTAGTTGCACAGATGGTGTTTATGATTGGCTTTAGGGAGGGAAGTTTGCCTATGAGGTACCTGGGAATTCCCATTTTTTTTTGGGAAATTGAACAAGGGGGACCGCAGATGTTTGGTGGATAGGATAACCAATAGGGTTAAAGACTGGAAAGCTAAGCTCTTGAATTATGGAGGCCAAATGCAGCTTATAAAGTCAGTCATTCAAGGCATTTTGCAATATTCGCTCTCAATGTTTATCCTCCCTAAAGTTGTACTAAAGGAAATTGAGGATATCTGTGCACTCTTTCTTTAGGGCAAGAGAGAGGGGAGTAGAGTCAAAGTATCTTGGTACCATATGGCCTTCCCTTTTGAAAAAGGTGGGTTAGGTCTGAAGGACCTGAGTAGCTAGAATGGGGCTAATGTGATTCGTCACATATGGAACCTTATTCGGAGAGGAGGTTCTATGTGGGTGGCCTGGGTGTGGAAATATAGGATCAAACAAGGTGATTTTTGGAGCCATAAAGACAGGATCATGGCATTGGAGGCGAATTCTGAAACTGAGGGAAAAGGTTGTTGGTCACATTACAGTAGATGCAGATGGTGACATGCTTTGGGATGGAGAGTGCATGGAAAGGTACAAAGTTAGTAAAGTTTGGGAGACTATAAGGCCAAGAAGAGATAATGTTGCTTGGTCAAAATACCTATGGAGCTATTTTAGGATACCAAAGAACAGTCTACTGGTCTGGTTAATTCTCCTTGATAGGATTACCACACTGGATAAGGTAAGAAAATGGGATAGCATTATTAATGTCACTTGTGTGCTGTGTAATGCAGCTCCTGAAACCAAGGACCATCTCTTTACAGAGTGTCCTTTCTTTCAAAAGTGTTTGAGTAATTTTTTCCCAGCAGTGCAGTTTGCTACTTGGGATGCTAATCTGCAATTTGTGCTAAGTAGTTAGGAGATTGATAGCATTATGAACAAGGCAAAGCATTTATGTTGGTGCTCAATTTTCATTGAAGTATGGAGGGAGAGGTGCAGAAGAGTATTCGAGTCATGCACCAGATCAGCAGACGTGATCATTCATGGGTCAGCTCTTGAGATGAGTTTGTTCTTCTCGGGTCATAAAGAATGAGGCGATACTGAGAGGTAGTTATGTTAGTTAAAGAGTTTTTTATTCTTAGGTGGGATTGATAGGTAGTGTAGATGAGCAAGTCACCTCAAAATGTTGAGGGAGCTTGGGACTCGAACCTACCTACTTTCTCACCGAGGGGATTTAAAAGACTCTTTTTCTTTTTTGTGTGTGTGTTTTAGTTGAGGTGGGATTGTTTTTTTTTGGAGCTTCTCTCTTGTGTATGGACTTTCATGTTTTTTTAGTGATAAATAAAACCTCTAATTATTCATAAAAAATGTTTAAAAGGTAGTTGGAATAAAACCAGTTCACACTTTACATTGAAAACCCCGGCTATCATGCATTTTCTCACCATACAATCAAGTGGCTTGACAACGACTATAATTTAAGCGAGTTAAGCATTCAACATGCAAAAGAGGTGATAGCGGATCAAACAACATGAAAACTACATGTTAAGGTAGAGTAGCAAAGACACAAACAGGCATGCTACCTAGGACAAGACATCCACTATGAAGGAGCACAATTATACTTCTACCACAAACAATCATACCAAACCTCAAATTCCCCCTACGACTAGCATGAGCATTGTCCTCAATGGTCAAGAGAGAGAGAGAGAGTGTAAGGTAGAACGAGATTACCGCGTTGGTAGAGAAAGCATAGGAGGGGGAACACTTGGTCAAGCAACCTGTGGGAAAGCACGGGAGACTAAACCACAAACAAGTACTTCCATAGGGTTATAAACCACAAAAATAGAGCCAATGTGAGCAATGATTGGTCTATAGTCACGAACAGCCAAACATAAAAGTTTTCGGTGAAAACTTTAACAGATGCACGGCCGTGCACGGGTGCATGGCGTGCAGTTTTTGGCAAGAAAATTTTTAGAAACCTCCTGTACATCCTGTGCACCAACCGTGCACGGTGCACGGCACACAACATGCACGGCGTGCAGGGGTGCACGGCGTGCACCTCTGTAGCCCAAAATCAAATTTCCATACTTCAAAAATCGATCAAACCACCGACAAATCAACTGAAAACGGACCCCGAACTTCAATTTTTTAACACCTAAAGGACCACAAAGGACACCACAACAATTCAAGGACCTTGAACACCACAAAAACACATAATCATGCAACAAAAACAAGAAGAAAAGGAAAGGAAAACACACGAGTTGACTCCCGAGAAGCGCTTGGTTAATGTCTTAAGCTTGACGAGGCAAAGAGGCAAACTAAGCAAAATCATCTGAACTCATTACCCCCTTGAAATCGATCTCATTACCTTCGTGTGGCAAAAGGAACTTGAATTTGGATTTACCAACTTCAGGAGGTATGAGCTCGGATTTCCCGGATGATGAAGTGTGAGCAATAGAGAAGGGGCCAAACCACTTGGAGTGGATCCTCTCATCGGGTGCTTTCTTAGTCCTGCTCGTCTCACCAATTGGTGCGGCTTCCTTACCCTTCTCGGGTGGCTTCTTCACGCCTTTCTTCTTAGCCTTAGGTGGCGTCTTTGGGAGCGTGAAAGGTGGAGCCTCCTTTACTTCATCAGCTTTCTCCTGCACATCACTAAGTGCAAACAACTCCGCAAGACTATGACGGACAAGGTTAGTACTATTAGTAGCCGAAGTAAGCTCATGTGGATTCTTAGGATCATGGTGAATATCATATGACAATGTGAACTCCATGCCATTGGAACGGTCAAAGATCATGCATTAATTATCGACCCTAAGTGTAAGTCTACCACCATAGACATCAATTAAAGCACGAGAGGTCGCTAAGAAAGGTAGTCCTAGAATCAAAGGCACATCCGTATCACCCATAACATCTAGAATTACAAAATCCACAAGGAATTCAAAAGCACCAACCTTAACCAACACACCTTCAACAATACCACGAGGGGATGTCATGGATTTATCCGCTAATTAAACATTCATAAGGGTTGGTTCAAGTTTCCCTAGGCCTAGCTTCTTAAACATGCAATATAGCATAACATTGATACTAGCACCTAAATCGGCTAACCTCTACTTATAGCATGTTCACCAATAGTGTAAGGAATAGTAAAGCTACCTGGATCTTTAAGCTTTTCCGGTGGCCTCTTAGAGAGAATGGCGGAGCATTGTTCATTGAGCTTTGCCGAAGGCACATCCGTAAGCTTGCGTTTGTTGGTGAAGAAATCTTTCATGAACCTCACATATTGAGGCATCTTAGTGATTGCCTCCCCAAAAGGAATTGTGAATTGTATCTTTTCAAGAAGCTCAACAAACCTTTTGAAATCCTTCTCCATGGAATCCGGCTTCAAGCGAGATGGATAAGGTGGCTTAGGCTTATACGGAGACACAACCGGTGCGGGAGGAGAGACCGGAGTAGCACTCGTCGTAGCTTCTTGAGAACCAACCTTATTGGTAGTCTTAGGAACTTCATTAGCTTTGGCTCCTTTATCTAAAACTTCAATCTTATCCGTGTCATCATCGGAGTCAACATTCCACCAAAACAAAATCATCACTTGAACACTTACCACCTTAGGTGTGCCATCTTGGACTTGCTTACCACTCCTCAAAGTTACCATCAAAAGCTCCTCGGGACCCTTGGGATTGACCTCGGTGTTGGCAGGTAGACTACCTTTAGGTCTCTCCGAGAGTGCCTTGGCAACATGACCCAATTGAGTCGTTAAGTTGGAGATGGAAGCTTGTTGATTCTTGAATAGTTGAAAAATAGCTGCATTGGTGTCTTCTTGAGATGTTGAAGATCCACCTTCTTTGTTTTGAGGGGGTTTGTTCTAACCGGGTGGCCCATTACCCTTATGGTTATACATCCCCGGTGGATTAGAACCTTCCTCACCACCTTGGTTAGCTTGGTTTTGATTATTACCTTGGTTCCATTGGTTTCCTCCTTGGTTGCCTTGACTTTGATTCCCCCTTGGTTCCATTGGTTGCCTTGATTTTTGTTTCCCCCTTGAGTTCATTGGTTGCCTTGATTGTACCCTTTATAGCCTTGGAAACCACCTTGATTACATTGGCCTTGGTACCCTTAGTTAGGCTTGTTGTAACCACCTCATTGGTTCCAAGGGCGGTTGTAGTTACCCCCTTGATAATTCCCTTGAGGGTTGAAGTTTCCATAGAATCCTTGTCCTTGCACAAAGCTTATGATGTGAACCGCTACAACCGTGGGCAGACGACCCTTAAACACCACAAGCTAATGATCCTAGCAACGAGAAGAAACCGTCGGAAATGGGGATGGAAGAGGACTTTGACCCACTAGCTATAAACGAGCTAGGAACAAGAAGTATCAAGTCGAGGGCGCCACTTCAAGAGGAGGATACTCTTGATGATAAGCCGATCCTTCAGTATTGCAACATGCAAATACAATAAGGTTTCAAGAACAAAGTTATATAAAGGGGGTTGTTTATTTAAAAAGGTTCTGCTTACATAGGTGGCCGGCAGGGAACAAGCTCTCCTCCCTATTAGCTACTTCCTAAATAAGAATAAAATAAAGAGTCCTACTCCTAAATAGAATTCTAAACCCCTAAATAATCCCCATTAAAACAGGAAAAATAATAAACAAATAAAAAGAGTCCTATTTAGATGGCTCCGGATCCTAGTCCAACCAAATTAGGTTGCAATGTTCCAACCCAATTAACCGGAGGGGTAGTCTGGGTATTTAGAAAAAATAACTCTGAACCTCCTTCTCTTCCTCTTTCCTCTTCCTCTTCCTCTTTCCTCTTTCTCTCTCTATATTTTCGCCTCAGATGAAGCACTCCACTGCCGCCATCATTAAACAACCTTTAATTAGAAGAAAAATCCACCTCCCCTTGTATTTCTCAATCTCACTTCAGCTAATGCTCCGAATCAAGCACCCAAATACTTCTTGGCCTTCCACCAGTAAATCTCCGGCGACGAAAAGCACGGCGAGAGGTCGGAACCCTCGACAGCGAGACACCCGGCGACGCTGAAGTCCTTGAAGTGGGCAACGAACGGGTCGTTGCTCCAATTGGCAACGAACGAACCCTAGAGCGTCGTTTGTTACCAAAGAGGAGGGATCGGAGACGCCGGTGATTCTTAGTCCCAACACCTCCTTCACGTCAATCTCCGGCGGCCAGGGGTTCAGATCTGGAAGGAATTGATCTTCTTCTCAAGATCATCATGAGGTATAATAATTGAAAATTAACTATTGCAGATTTGTAATTATAAAAACTGATCTGCAACGTGGAGGTGTGGCACCGTGGAGGAGCGGCACCGTGGAGCAATGGTTGGAGTGTGGGGATGAAGAAGAAGGAGCAACTTGTAGTTTTAAATTATTAAGTGACTGATTTGTAATTATTAAAAGTGTTAAGATTGTTTATTAATAATTCAAAATTAGCTATTGCAAGTTTGCAGTCATGACTCATGAGACCATTTGGTATTTTGGCATTTGTAAATATTTTAATCTTTTGAAATAATTAAGAATTATATTTTGATAAATTAACTACTTAATTTTATTGAATAATTGGGATTTGATAGCTAGTTAACTCGATTGGATAACTAGTTAACTCGCTTGGTTAACTAGTTAATAACTTGATAACTAGTTAACTCGGTTGGTTAACTAGTTAACAAAAATAACTGTTATCAAGTAAAAAATTTGTTAACTAGTTAACTCGATTAGTTAACTAATTAACAACTTAATAATTGTTATCAAGTAAAAAATGTTAACTAGTTATCAGGTTTAAAAAAATGTTAACTAATTATCAGGTTAAAATCTGTTAACAAATTATCAAACAAAAAACGTTGTTGACTAATTATCAGTTAAAAACCATGTTAACTGGTTATCAGTTAAAAAACACTGTTAACTAGTTAACAGCAAAAAATGGTATTAACTAGTTAACTATTTTTTTAATAAATGTTAACTAAAAAAAACTTAGTTACAGTTTCAGTCACTCTATTTTAGTTCATTGTTGAAGACGAAGACATGGGAATTATTTAATGTATATTAATAATTATAATTTAGTCACTCTATTTTAAGCTATGATTGTTTAGTATTATAATTACAATTTCAGTCACTATTTTTATGTTGTTGACATTGTTTCAAACACTTGATTAGATAACTAGTTAACTAATTAGATAATTAGTTAACTAATTTGAAAACTAGTTAATTTGATTGGTTAACTAGTTAACTAACTTTGATAACTAGTTATCTTAGTCATGATGTTAACTAGTTAACTCAATTGGTTAACTAGTTATCATCTTAAAAAAATGTTAACTAGTTATCTTAGTCATGATGTTAACTAGTTAACTCGATTGGTTAACTAGTTATCATCTTAAAAAATGTTAACTAGTTATCATCTTAAAAAATGTTAACTAGTTATCATCTTAAAAAATGTTAACTAGTTATCATCTTAAAAAATGTTAAATAGTTATCTTAGTCATGATGTTAACTAGTTAACTCGATAAGTTATCTAGTTAACTAATTATCTTAATCTGATAACTAGTTTACCAATGTTGATAACAAGTTATCACCTAAATCTGTTAACAGATTATCAAACAAAAACCTTTGTTAACTAGTTATCAGATAAAAATCATATTAACTAGTTATTAGTTAAAAAAACACTATTAACTAGTTAACAACAAAAAAATGTGTTAACTAATTTTGATAACTAGTTGTGAACTAAACTTTTTGTTAACTAGTTATCAACTAAAAAAACGATTTTAACTAGTTATTAGTTAAAAAACATTGTTAACTAGTTAACAGAAAAAATGTGTTACCTAGCTTTTTTTTTTAGAAATTTTTTTTTTGGAAAATAAAATTTCGCCGGAGAGTCACCGGCGATCTCTTTGGAATATTAATTATTTAATTTAAATAATAATTAAATTATATGAGTAATGTCCTAAATACCCCTAACAATCTAGACCATTGGATTGGTCAAAGGGTCAAAGGATAATCTAATAGCTGAGATTGGGTTGGACCAGATTCCAACCCAAGATTTGGTTGGAGCCTGATCTGCATCCCTATTTAGATAACTAAAGAGGACTTTAACTAATCCTAATCTAGACTAAAAGAAGGTAAAATTTGGACTCCAATCCCACAAGGAATAAAAATCCTATTTAGACAAGAACTCCTAACTTGGGAGCCAAGTTTCCCCAAAAACAGCCTAAACGGGTTCTGGAATTATTGGCCGAATAAATACCAAACAAATTCCTAGTAGACTCCATGGGCTACAACTTTCATGTTGGACATCGGCCCAAATTCTGTCTCCAAGTAGCCCATATTCGTCAATCCTTGTCGGACTAGGAATCTGTCCAGAAATCAGGGTTTGGCCCTTGTTCACTTTAGTTCTGGCCCGTAGCTTCTTAGTCGTGGGCTGAACTCTTGGCTCTCCTCCAAGGTTGGATTCTCCTTGATCCTCTCCTCTTGGATCAGGCTCAGGTGGTGGCCTGATCACAGCTTCTTGCTTGGCCTTCCTCGGATTAGCATCCGGGCTCCATTTAGTGATGCTTAGGCCATGCATCATTAGGACTTGCTTTAGCCCTAACTTCTTCAATACTCCTCCGAATTGGGCTCCATTTGTTGGAGGGTGCTCCTGAGTCTTTAAGCTATACAGGGCTGCTGGAAGTTCCCAAAAGGCACGAGCCAATTGTTGGATGGGCCATAAGTTCTCGTCTGCGGCATCCTGGCCCGGGGACATATCTAGTGTCGAGTCTAGCTCTTGGCCTTCTTCAAATCTGTTCGGGCCCTTTGAGTTCTGCTTCGGCCAAGTGTTCAGGAATGCTCTCAGGAGGTCTTCAAGGGCTGGTGCTAGTCCAGGGATCGTGGCTCCGATCCTTAAGCTTAGTTCTGGTATTTGGCCCGGTCTAGGGCTCGTACCGGGGTCTATCTTCGGGTGCCAGCTTCTTCTGGCCAGGCTTTCTTCATTATGCTTCGGCCACATCTTCTGGAATGTCTCCAGAGGGTCTTCAGGGGATGTGGTCGGTCCAGGGCTCGTGGCATTTGGCCTGAGGCCTTGTTCAGGCTCTCGGCTCGGGGTTGGCCCGAGGGTGGCCTGGATCACATCAGCTTACTTCCTCAATGCTTTCACCTTGGTTAGACTCGGAAGTAGCGGAAGGGCACACATTGACATCATGGCCTTGGCCTCCACAACCCTCACAACAAAATACCGTAGCAATCGGTGGATTTCCCAAATGAGATGACTTAGACGGAGGTTTAGGCAAACTAAGATTGCTTACTTGAGAGGCCATGGCATCAATCTTGGACATGAGGAGAGCGATCATGGGATCATCTTCATCACGGTGCCCAGTAGCTTCAGTTTCTTCCCATAGCTAGATGAATCCTTTGGTGCATCAACACTTACGGCTCGAGAATCATAGTGAGTGTCGCTTCCATACTTAGATTTAGGAGGTTGTTGTCATGACCAACTCCTTGTCTTGTTGGCCATCTCCGCGAAAAGTTCTAGCGCATCTCCAGGACTGAGCATCCTTAAGTCACCTCCGGCCGCTTGATTGATCATCCTTGTATTCTCCAAATCAAGGGACCTAGCAAAGATGTCCGCCAAGGACCATTCGGCGGTGTTGTGATGAGGACATGACCGGAGAAGGGCTTGGAACCTATTCCAAGTCTCATGGAAGAGCTCTCCCTTGTGTTGTGTGAAGTGGTTGATACGGTCTCGGATTGCATCCGTCATATAAGGAGGAAAGAACTCTTCGAGGAAAGCTTCGGCTAGGCCTTCCCATGTGGTTAAAGCTCTACTCGGTTGGTTCTCCAACCATGTCTTAGCTCTACCTTTGAGTGAGAAAGGGAAGATCCGGAGTCTCACACAATCCGGGTGAACTTGGTCATTCTTCGCCGTGTCGCATATCTCCAAGAAGTCCTTGAGATGCCTAGATGGACATTCACCAGCAATGACATTGAACACCACTCCGTTTTGCACCATCTGGATCATATTAGGTTTGAGTTCAAAATTCCTTGCGTTGACATGTCTTCGAACAATACTCAAAGCTGCTCCTTTAAGTGTTGGGCGGGCTTAATCCGCCAAAGTACGTATATCACCTCTTTCCCCATGGTTATCGTCATTGGTGTGGTGGGACTGTTCCGAATGGTTGTCCTCATCTTCATGGTGAGACATGTTGTTGCGTGTGGCGCTATGGACCAAATGAGGGGGAGAGAAGCTTGGTGGCTCAACCACTTGTGTAAGACCATGAAGTCGTGCTTGAAGACGAGTGATACGCCTCATGCACTAGTACAAGATACCTACACAAAATCACAACAAACACACCCAATTAATACGACAATGTGGGATAACAAAATTGAACAACAAACAACAAGAAAGCAAAACTAAATTGGAAGGAAGTGAATAGATCGGTCCGCTACTAAATGCTTTCTTAGGATTGAGAAAGGTCCCAGGCAATGGTGCCAAAATTTTTTTTTTTTATGAATAATATATTTTTATTCATCAATGAGCAAGGAACAAGGGAATGCCCCTCATTCTATGACCAAGAAACTGGTTTTACACAATTGACAAGTAAACCCGGTAAGATTTGGTGAGACTTTCTTGCTTCTAAGAAGCTTAGGTCACATTGCCAAACCTATCCTAGGTCAAGTATACTTTCGATTCCATTTCTCCCTTCTCAAGCGAAGGTGTCCACTTCCTCTACGATATACAAGCCTAGGTACAACGAGAAGAGGCGGTAAAAAACACTCTAAAACTATATTACTGTATACAATCACATTCAAATTTAATAATGGAGGAAATATCTTCTGGTGAACGAGGCATCTCTCCGGCATTTCTACGACATCTCTCGTACCACATCAAGCTAATCCAAGCACGCCAAAGCAGCCGATTCTTTTTTGCCACAGAGGAAGGGCCAGCGAACACTCCTGCTGAAGAACATACTACCTGCTCCCAAGTACTAGCAACTGTTACTCTCCCAAAAATAAGATGTTGCACAGCACGAGAAAATGGACAACTCACCATTATATGTTGGATATCCTCAATACCATCTTCACAAAGCAAACAAGAGATATCCACTGTGACCCCTCAATGAGACATAACTTTACGAGTAACCAGTCTCTTATTGACTGCCAACCATCCCATGAAGCAGTGTACTGGTATCTGAGGCTGTGCCCATATCAACTCTCCCCAAATCACACTCAGCTGCTTAACACAGAGGGTTTCATACACAGCTGCAACAGAATACTTGGCCATAATTCCACCACGCCAAGTGACATCTCCATCCTCATCAATTGATAAAAGATTAATTGTGAAGTGTCTTACCTTCAGAATTCGCCGCCAAAACCAGGAGTGATAAGGCCTTCCTTCACAGCTCCAGATAGTTTTATTTTACAGCCTATAAGCTTTAATCCAAGCTACCCACATAGATCCTGCTGAGGCTAGGATACTCCAGATGTGACGAATCACACAGCTAGCATTCCAAATCGACATGTCCCTAATGCGAAGCCCACCTTCTCCAAAGGGAAAAGTGATATACTTCCATGCTACCTTAGCCTTCTTATGATTTCCCTCACTCACTTTCCAAAGAAAATCACTGCACAATTTCTCCACATCTCTAATAATAGATTTAGGCAGGAGAAAAATAGACATTCAGCATTGACTCATTGTTGCCAAAACAGATTTGACAAGCTGCAGCCTGCCAGCATAAGACAAAGTCTGAACCCTCCAGCCTCTTATTTTCTCAGTGATCTTTGCTAGCAAGACCTCACAATCCTTTGCCCTTATCTTACCAGGTACCAACAGGACCCCTAAGTATCTGACTGGCAAGGATCCCTCCACAAACCCTGTTTGATTAACAATCCTCTCTCTTGATTGCTGAGGCACAGATCGACTGAAAAAAACTTCAGTTTTTTCCGGATTCAGCTGCAATCCTGAAATAGAGTAGAAATCTTGCAACACCTTTAATATACTCAACACTCCGTCCAATGTCCCATTAGTAAAAACCATTAAATCATCCGCGAAACACAGATCTATAATACCAAGCTTCTTACATTTTGGATGGAAGGGAATCAACTTTTCAATGGAAGCTTTGTGAAAAAGACAATGCAACATTTCCATCGATATAACGAAGAGGGCTGGGGAAAGGGGGTCCCCCTGTCTAACCCCCTTAACTCCCTTGAAAAAGCCTATCAAACCTCCATTAACACCAACAATAATCATAACACTAGAGAGGCATCCATTTATCCACTTAACAAATTGCTCGGGAAAGCCCATTGCCTTCATGACCAGTAACACATAAGATAGATCAACAGAATCAAAAGCCTTTTCCAAATCTATCTTAATGGCGCACCTGGGAGAAATATGCTTGAGATGGTAGCCATTCACCAACTCATAGGCCATCAATATATTGTCCCCAATACTTCGGCCTTTTACAAAGGCAGATTGTGAGCCACCAATCACTTCAGGAAGGCAGGATGCAATTCTCACTGACAGGATTTTAGCAATGCATTTGTAGAGTATGTTACAACATGCTATAGGACGGTAATCCTTAATATTAACAGCATTAATCTTCTTATGAATAAGAGAGAGGATAGTCGAATTGACAGACTTGTGAAGTGTCCCTGTTGAAAGAATTGAGAAACCGCCTGACAAATATCTCCTCCTACAACATCCCACGAGTGCTTAAAGAAGCTTGATCCAAAACCATCAGGTCCAGGACTCTTGTTACTAGAGATGCTAAACATAGCATCCTTAATCTCAAGAGCTTTAACATCACAGCACAGCTTCTCAGCATTTTCAGAACTGAGTTTATGCATAATGAGCTGACCTAATTCAACATCTGAAATCCTTCTTACTTGAGGATCGCGCTTACCAAGTAGGTTCATATAATAGGACACTATTTCTTGAGTGATTTCTCCCATATTGGAAGAGATTTCACCATTAGATAGCTCCAAGTATCCAATCTGCTTCTTAACTTGCTTGATTTTAACTGCTCTGTGAAAGTAAGCAGTATTGGAGTCCCCCAACTTCAACCAGTTCTCTCTCGATTTTTGTCTATAGATTGATTCCTCAGCATTTCGGAGATCCATCCATTTTACCTGACGTTCTTTTATTTCCTCAACACTAACCAAACCAGGAGAAGTTAGTAGTGCCATTTGAGCTACTTTTAAGTCCTCCTCTGCCTCCTTTACTCGCATGCTAACATCAGAAAATTGCTCTTTATTAAATTTTTTAAGAGAATATTTAACATCCTTCAACTTAGCATAGACATGTAAGTAATTAACTCACAACTATCAAGGTCGTATTTCCACGGGGTTCTCTCAATTGTCACTACTCACACTATTCATGGACGGTCTAAACATTTGAACTAAGTTTGATTTGAAAGATGATTTGAAAACATAAATTAAGTAAGCTAGAAAAGCCATAACTAACAAGGGAAGTTGAGGGTCAAACAAGAGAGAGGAAGGTCAACTTAGCAAGGGAATTTCTCAAGCTCAAGAGGAATGAAAGATAGAATGAGTCACAAACATCAATATGTAATTCATTGGCCACGCAAAACACCAAAATAGAATCAATGAGCTCTCACTCTATCGACTCACTACTCCTAGACCACATGAACTATGTTTTCGCTATACGAACAAAGGAATGGAGTGCTTTATTCTAACTCAATGTAATGCTCATTCACCTAAAATCCTAATCAACAACTTCTAACACATGACAATGATGCAAGACACTCTCATGTCAATGATAGAAAATAAGGTTAACAATCAATAGGTCTTTCAACTACTAAATGAATGTAAAACCAAATGCATGCTAAGTGTTTGAAGAAATGCTAATAAGGAAATCAAGTGAAACATGGTTGTAATTGACCAATCAATCTCTCAAATAAATCAATTATAATCCCTACACTTTAGATAAACATCATTCAAAAACTCTCATACATCAAATGACATTAAAATTGAACCATAGACACAATCAAGCTCACATGGCAATTAGGCACAAGGTGGGGAACCAATTCATTACACATAGACTATGGAGACTCAATTCAATCAATCATCTCTCTATCCTAGCTTGATCATCCCTCACTAAGCTAAACCCTAAGTCTAGCCTAGCCTAGCCATGGAGGAAGCCTGAATTGAAGAGGAGAGAAACACCCTAGCTTCCATTGATGATCTTCTAGCCTTGCACTTCAAGTTGCTCCAAGGAGAGAGGACTTCACTTAGCTTTCTCAAGTTGATCTTCAGTTGCTTAGGTGAGGGGCGGCGGATGGTTGTATGGTGAGAGAAGGAGTGGCGATCGGTTGAGAGGTGTGTGTGCTGATCGCCAACGAGTGTGTCGAATGAATCAAATCCCCTCCCAAAACTGCGTCTAGCAGCTTACATACGTACGCCAGCAAAGACATAAGTTCTTGGCAAGAACTTTGAGAGTTCTAGCCTAGAATTCCCTTGATAATCCTCCCTTGATTCCTCAAATATTCTTGGCGAGAACTTTGAGAGTTCTCGCCGAGAACTTCAGTAGAATTGAGTGCAGAAATTCCAAAATTGCAACAACCTTAACTCCTTCGTGTTAGCTCTGATTGACCTCCCGTTTGCTCCTATGCGCTCCTTGCCATCCGTACTTCATCATCAAAGCCTGAAATGCACAAAGATACATCCAATAGACCAATAATTTGGCCCCAAAGTGGCTTCTAGACTAAAAAAAGTGCACCTTGCACAAAGTATCTTTAAAAGCCTATAAGTCATGGCATTTCGAGATCAAACACGGGAGATTCTTAGGTTAATTGTAGGCACAAAACATGAGTAATAACATCACATCATTTCTCTTGCGTGATTGTTTTGTTCTTCGTTTCTCGCGTTTCTTGTCTATTTGACGCCTAGATTAGATTCTTGTTAAGCTAAGGTTAGTCGCTAGAAGTTAGTCGCCAGACGTTCGCCTTACTTTGGAACTTCAAATCAATCAATTAACCTATTCAATGGAGTGTTCCTTTCATAGGAACCATTTACGGTTGATCCGCTGCTAGAGTAACTCATTGTTCTTAAATAATACACTAGTTAGTTTTCCGTTGCAGAAGTGAACGCACGGACGATTAATTAATCGTGGTAGTTAGATCCGATAGAGCGAACATTCGCGGAACTTAGACCTAAGGGTAAGGAGTTATGGTGGAGTCTGAGAATTGAATGACTTATGATTGAAAACCTCTGGTCTTGTGATCGCCAATGTTTTAGTGATCTTAGGGGGATTCGAAATCTAAGCTTGTATGTCATCTCGTTAAGTCAAATTAATCAATCAATCTGACTTTATTCTCATTTCAATTTCCTTGCATTATAGTTTAGAAGTCGTGGAACTCACACCACGCACAACTTGTTTAAACCTGAGTAAATTACCAGCTTCTTTGAGTAGTCGATTTGAAGAAACCTCGAGAGATTCAATCTAGTCTACTTCTGTAGATTAGTTATTTGATAAACCTGTTTAAAAATGTGTTCATCAACGAACCTCCACAAACCACCACCCATGCAAGTTTAAAATTTTATTTTTGAACATTTACCGACCAATCTTTGAGAACCTCATATCACAACTTCATGTTTGCACAAGTTTAGAGATATCAGAAAAGGAAAGATAGACCACATTCTCTCAACTTTAGGTGAACAAAGATACCCCAAACAAAACGAGTTATCTATCCTCAAATCTCTTATAAACTAGTTTCTGAAGTACCTGCAACTTAAACTTAGCAATTCAAAAATCCTATTTCATACTTGATCACCACACCAAACCCTCCAAGAATTCATGAACTCGGAATTGATTAAGTAGAGTTTAAAGCGGCAAGATGAGTTAAAAGCTTTCAGAAGCAAGCACCAATCAGCTAAAAAATGAGAAAAAATTCAAAATTTTCAAAGTTTGCTGAACAATTGGGAAGCACTGAAAGAACAACAAAACAAAACACAATCACCGTTCGAATCTAAGAAAAAAAAGTAGAGAAAAGAAAGTAGAAACAAAGGTAGAACCGGGAAAACCCCCAAACTAAATCGCCAATCCCCACCCCACACTTAGATATTGCAATGTCCTCATTGCGAGGCAAGGATTCAGATAAAGAAAGGAAAGAAGTTACTACGAGTAAAAAAAATTGGAGATGAGAACTCCAGTCAAGTTTACTGCTCAGGACGCGGACCTGAATCAGGGGTACCTGCCGAAACACGAAAAGAAAAAAAAACAAAACCACAAAAGAAGGCACACCACACAATACATATTTACAGAGAAGTAGACATAAACTGAAAAGTCATAAGCTACATCCTAATATCCGATAGAGAGTGCCATGTAGAGAAAAATTTTAGCAACCTAACAAGCTAGGAAGCTAAAGCATGGACTCGTAAAGTTTAAAGTGAACAAAATTTAAAAGATATGATCGGGGTGCCTCCTGAGAGAGATCTTCCGTTTACGTCTTTTTAGCTAGACGACACATGGGTTATGCAATCCAACTTAGAGCTTCTTTGATTCCCATCAGTTTCTTCAATGTTGGCATTTTACTGTCATATAGCAGGATGAGGGAACAGTGGTAACCCTTTCGGCGAATGGTAGGGTTCCTTCTTCTTTCCTTGATCAATCTTTCAACTTCACTCATGGGAGGTCGAAAGGGGAATAGCAAAAATGGAGCACCATCTCCAACGTACCCCATCATCTCTAAACCTCTGAAGGGGCTTAGGATGGCTTCCGTCTCAAGACGTGGAGGCTCCTCAATATTTACTTCCTCGCTTTTAATTTTGGAGTTTTGGTGATAAATTTCTTGACATAGGAACTTCATCACAAGACACGAGATTTTGAGGGTCTCAATTTTCTTAGGGAGAACCACCAAAGATAATCTCATGCGAAGGGTGGAGTGCTCCGGAGTTTCTACCACCTTAGTTGATTGATTAGTCTCTTCCATAGGACACTTCCTCATAAAGTCTGGTGCCTCCCATTTTATCACCATTCCTTGCTTAGCCTTAAGAGCTCAGAGAGCCTCTTCTTATTTAAACCATGTCATAAACTCGATGTCTTCGGGAGTAAGCTCTTCCCAATCTTGAGGAGTCCGTACAGTTGGGTGGTGCAGAGGTGTTGGCTCAACTATAACTTCTTGATCTGCCTTTTGAGTTAGGAGAGCCTCCAATTCATTTACTGATGTCATGAATTCAATTTCTTCGGGGGTGAGCTCTTCCAACTCTTGATGAGTCCAATTAGCCGGTTGATAGGACGATGTCGAATGGGACTTCTCATTCCAGTATGGTGGTGACTTATATTCATCACGGCTCCACTGAAAAATGCCGCTCCTATAGTCTTGCATGGTGAGAGCAAGTCGGAATTATCAAAGTAGGCTCCGGTCAAAGAGAACAACAAAGAAAGGAATAGAAAGAATATAGAAAAAGAAACATTCACAAAATAAAGAAATTAAAAAACAAACACACAAGCATGGGGAGCAAAAACTTAAAATGAGGTGGAAGGTAGTAATGCTTCCTTTCCTTTCACACTTCAAAGAAGGGTCCCGGCAACGAAACCAAAATTTGATCGGACGGAAGGGTGAGGGTCCCTTCAATTAAGCTTACTCAGAATGGAAGGGGTGCTATCAATGGGATGCAACAAAAATAAGTGACAACGGATCAACAAAACACAAAATCAATATCAAGGGACAAGTTGACAACGGTTGAAAGAGCATATAAAATAATAGAACGAATCAAAATGCAACACTCAAAGAAATCAACAAAGGATGATTCATAGGAAAAGAATGGGTGGGGCATTAGGGGTTCATCACTAAGCTTGAGGGCGACTTGAATGGGGGAAACTAGGTTATTGGGGGAGTTTTTGCAAGACTTACACAACTCTAATCTCTCTATCACTTAAACAAATGTTAATCCTAGACTCTTTAAAGAGCTCCTAACCTCATGCACAAATCCAAGACAAGCTAACCACTCTCACTTGGGAAACTTGGAAAAACAATCATGCACGCCACGTGTTCGGCGAAATGCCTAAGTGAGAAAATCACAAAGGGAGGACCAAACAACAAGATACTACTCTCACTTAGTACAAATACATTAGTACAAAAGCCTCTATCTCGGGCCCTAACAAGCATCTAGCGAATTATGGACCAATCAATCAATCCTCAACAGCCAAACAAGTGCCTATCTCACCTATCAACACTCTAAGCACAATAAGAGTTTGAAATTAGAACCAAGACTTGTATAAACATAAGGGATTTTTGGTCTTTCATACACAAACCCATCACTTCAATTACACGCCATAGTTACCCTTACACCCAAGCCCTAGGTCTAGTGTGCCACAGAAGAAATAAGAAGAAAAATACTCCTAAACATGAAACTAGGAGAAGAAAACATTCTTAACTCCTAAATGGTCTTGAGATGGATGGAGACCTTGGGGAATGGTTTTTTGGGAGGGTGGAGACCTTCTTCCTTCGTCAAGAAGCCTTGGATACACCAAAAATACGAACTCCCTTTGAAATGAGCTGAAAACGCACTTATATGTGTTGTTAGCAAGGGGACGCGATCATGAGTTTTGGCAGGCCGCGGGCGCAGACGTCGGGATTGTGGATGAAAGGGCCTCTAGCATCAGTTTTTCCCAAAACTATCGGTGATGATCGCGCATAATTTATGCACGACCATGGTGCGTATTGGAGCACGCCCTGAAACTCTTCCCGGGTGCCAACTTCACGTGATCACTCCAAGAGCTACCGATCTGTAAATGTGGTACCGTTTAAACCGGGTGAAACCTCTCACAGAACTCTCTAACTACATGACCTTAAACAACATAAAAACACTTGAAACCAAGTGAAAATGGACCATGAAAATCCCTAGTCACCATAATCGGGGAAAATGTTGAAACAAAGTAAAACCGTGATAAAATCATGAAAAAGGGTTGTTAGACTCCTAAAAAATGTGGTTAAGTGCGAGGAAAAGTGATATAACTTCCGTGCATCAACTTGGTCTAATATTTTACCTGAATTCTCTAGTTTTGATGTCATGATCGAGTGTGGATAAGGGATTTCCAAATGTGTGCTTTAAATTTGGGCCATTGTGACCACCTTGACATAGAACTATTCATGGAAAATGTTGGTTGTGGATCACCACGAGTGGAAATATGTTTTCCTCCCATTGCTTAGTCTCAAAGGGAAGTCTTAGTGTGGCATTATTCTTCTCGACGTGGGTCGGGGTCTAGGACAACACGAAATTCAAAAGGTTTTCGTCAGCTCTATACATGATCGGATTCACAACCGTACCGACCATTCGAAAAGACAAAATGTTTTTAATTAAATTTTCAAATTTATAAGTTTCTTTTTAAATGTGAGCTGAGGGAAAAATAAGTGTGGGGGGGGGGGGCTTGGAAAATGCTTAAAATCAGAGGTAAAATGTGAGTTGTGAAGATCATCTCCTCCACATAGGACACAAAAACTGGTCAGGTTCTCCCTTATCTAGCAAGCGTCGGGTTGCGTACTAGAGTAAGTGTAGTAGAAGTAAGTATTGTCTTGCTATCACCAAGCGAGGTTGTTTACTAGCTTAATAAAGTCGAGTTCATCTTCTACTCTTCGAAGAGGTTTGGTTTTTAACAGTGTGGTCAGTCAGGTAATCCTGTTGTTTTAATTCAGAAGCACTACATACATCGTTCTAGGAACCAAAAGGTTTTCGGTTTTCTCATTCAGGTTGGTGCATTGTTGCGTGAGAGTTCTTGCTTGGGGACAAGAAAAAGCTTAAGTGTGGGGGTGATTTGATGATGCTAGATTTACCGCGTTTGTCTATTCACATTTGAAAGACATTTCCACTCGATTTACATCTCTTTATGATAGTTTTCTGGAACTTTCGAGCAAATTGCGTGTTTATTGTCCTTGACCCTCTTTAAGGTCGTTTTATGTTCTTTAGAGTTTCTTATGATGATATTTTAGGTTACCATGTTGTGGAGGACCTTATTACAAATTCGACGCTTCAAACGAGGACTAATTTGGAGCTAAAATGGAGCGAGAATCATCAAAAGAAGCACGAAGCATCAAAAGTGCTTATTTTGGGAGTAAAAGTGCTACATCGCACTTATATTTCAAGGTTCGGAAATTTTCTGAAGGTACCAAAAAAGTGCGCCGGAGCACTTTTTGGGCGCCGGAGCACTTTTTGGGCGCCGGAGCACTTTTGGTTCTTTCAAGATTACTTTTTGGCCAAATCCGGATTGTTGCCTTTTTAGTGGATTTTCCTTCCCCAACTCAGGGAGATACTCCCATAACTCAATTTTGACAGGATTAGACTTTATTGAGAGTATTTTCAGA
Organism: Linum lewisii; assembly: GCA_034768395.1. Taxonomy (NCBI): domain Eukaryota; kingdom Viridiplantae; phylum Streptophyta; class Magnoliopsida; order Malpighiales; family Linaceae; genus Linum; species Linum lewisii. The sequence goes on from CM068304.1 coordinate 26,373,223, forward strand.
GGTTCTTCGAGGCATTGAACTGGGAGAGAAGGTGAGGATTGATCAAGGGTAAGTAATGGAACAAGAAGATTGAATCAAATCAGCGGAAGGCAGTTTTGTCTAGTCTTTTGATACCAAGGAGATCCTATACAACCTGGGTGATTCTTATTGATAGAATCTATACTAAAGATAAAGTGGTGAAGTAGGATAATACTGTAGACAACACATATGTGCTATGTTGTGATGCTGATGAAACTAGTAAGCGCCTCTTTACTGAATTCTTGTTTACCAAGACTGTTTATGCTGCATTGTTAGCCTAGGTTAAAGACATGTACTGGAATGATATGTTGGGAGCAGTTTGTGCTTGGCTGAAAGATGGCAAAACTAGTTGTGCAAGGATATTGCTTTGGCATGTTTTGGTTAGCAAAATTTGGAAAGAAGTATGCAACAGAGTCTATGAGAAGCCACACATTGATACTAGAAAGCTTATAGATAGAATTAAAGATGAGCTCTGACAATTTGGAATAGGAAGGAAGTATAGGTTGATTATAGAAAGTATTTTGTAGTGAGATTTTATATCTCTCTATTGTAAGAACACTCTTTGTACAACTATTATTTGCTATTTGATGAATACAACAAGATGAATTCATTAATTTTTTTTTGACAAACTATGAGTTCTCCATCAGTTTCATTCATCTTTTTCTGTGATTTCGTTACCTCGACTATGAGCAGCTAAGTTTTCTAGTATGTTCAGATTAGGTGAAACTCTAGAGAAGTTTTGTATGGCTGATATTGGCTTTCTAACCCGTTGATTGTGACTAAGGATTATTTAGTTATTTGATGTGATTTTCCTACACCTTAATTTGATCTTTGAATCTGATTGATTGAATGATTGTTAGGTTCTTTGCTAATATTTGATTTCGCGAGTCTAACCTAGAACGTGAGTCATTATAGAGTTTAGGAAGTCAATAGGTTATACTGATAGCTTGATCCAAGGATCAGTAGACCAGATCTATTTGCATTATCGGTGTGGCATTTTATCGAACACCTTGTATGCGTTCTTGATAATTCACAAGTTTGCTTGATCATAACTTGTGGACTAGAAAGAATAATATCTCTACGGACTAAACTAGGAGCAGAGATTACCGTAGAAAGTGTCGAGTCATCAAGTCTGTTAATCCGATATTTGATTCCATCTTTCCATCTTAACCAAACTAGAGCAGATTCGAGTCTGGACAATCGCCTTAATCAATCTTGAAACCCTAAATTTGTTTACTTGCTTTATTAGTATTCTTTGTTCACAAACAACCTTTTAAACAAAACAACAAAACTCCCATATAGCTTAATTAACTTGTTGAGTAATAGAACCAGAAAGACCCTAGGGAAGAACGATCTCGTTAGAGCATTCTAGCGAGTTAAAACGAGGTGTACATTAATTTGAGCATCAGTGAACATTAAAAGTGTTGGAGCCTATAATGAGGTTTCGTCAAGCTCTTTCATCGAATTTAAGATAAGCTTAACTTTGAACAAGTTGTCTCATATATCTGTATATTTAATATTTTACAACATATTGCAGATAGAGAGAAATTTCCTTTGGCAGTAAAAGAGTTAGGAGGATGTGAAATATATCCTCAGGTACAATTATATTTCTTTGGAGGCATATACTGAAATTTGTTGCATTCTGTCATTTACTTGATGAATTATTTATCTCCCTCACTGTTAAGCATATCCAGATATGTTAATGTTCCTTTCGTTTTTACCCCATGACTAGAAATTTAAATATTCTCTTACTAAGCTCAATATATATTAGTTGAGATTGGATCTTGAAGCAGTGAAATGTATTAGCTTGCCATTTCATTTTTTGCTGAACTTGTGTAAGGATTTAAGTTGGGCGTGGAAAAATGATTTAAGTTGTGATATGTACTTCATACGACACTGGTTCAAGTTGTTAACAAGGCGCCATGAACGCAAGTCATTTACTTCATAACTTCTAGTATCAATCTCTTCCTTATGGTAACAAGTAATCCCGTTCTTGCTTTTGGGAGCTAAGTATGGCTACTTTATAATCCAGCAAAGGTTACTTGCATTAGGTATATGATCACAAGTTCCTAATCCAAAATTACTTAATTCCACTTCAGTTGAATCGGATGTTAAATGTGATACATTGGTTGGTTATTTCAGGACAGGTTTTTTTGTCAACTTCACAATCCCAAAGTTGTATTCATGCTACTCCAATTGGATAACCCATAATTCCATACCCCCTCATTCAGATGTATATAAGCAGCCCAGAGCAGATAAAGTATTAATTATATATTGATGCGGCCCCAAAGGGTGCCTATCAAAGATAAATCCTAGCAAGCTAGAGTCGTATATCTCAGGCTCCTTGACCAAAGGTTACTCAACTAGGTGGTAGAGCTAACAAAAAGTTTGTGTGGTGTAGGTGCCATAGTAGATCAAGGGTAGGACAATCTCAAAAATTATAAATCAAAAAGTCAATAAATGGAAAGTCATCTCGGGATCAATGATTATGGAAAGTAAGAATTTTAGCTAAGGTAAGCAAACAAGGGCTAAGGAAACGAAGAGGGAAGTCTACGAGAGGTAAGGATGGGTTGAGATTCACCTAAGGGTCTAAAGTCATCCGAACATGAATATCGGGTAGTAAAACGATAGAAACAAGCCAAACCACTCTCAGTAAACCTTAGGCAAGTCAATAACTCACGAGCTAGGGTCCTTAACAGGCTCTTAGAACCATGTGGGGGGGGGGGGTAAGGCGATCGATCTTTTGACCTAATCAAGTCAAACCACTCACGCACACAACATGTTCGAAAAAATGCCAAAGTGAAAATTCACTCACCGCGGACCCAAAACGTGCCCCTCTCTTAAGTGTCACGCGTAATTAAGCTTTCAAACACTCAAACCCTGAATCCTAACGAGCATATAAGCATTCAAGCATCAAATCCACCAAAAGCAAGGGTAAGATTTATGTCTAATCTCACATTCAACACCATTCACAACAAGCCTGGGTCAATCTTGGGTTATAGTACATGCAAATCAAGAGAAAGTCAGAAGACAATCATCTAATCATCAATTAAACCATGGAATTTGATAGAAATCGACAAGCAATAAACAGGAATAGAAATAAGATCGAGGAAATGATTTAATGTGGAAAACCCTTGCGGGGAAAAAACCATGGACGCACGGCGGCGACGAAACCTCCACTAAGATGAGAGAATACAAGATGTAGGTATTTTACAAAGTTCGGCTTGAGTTTCCCTATAGCTAACAAGGGGTATAAATAGGATGGAGATACAAAATCCTAATAGGGTTAATAACTTAATGGGCCTAAAAAATACTAGGCCCATAAGTTAGGCAATTTTGATTACCTAACTTCAACACTCCACCTTGAGATGAATTCCCTCTTATAGCAAACTTCAATCCTCTTCCAAAAATGAGAAATCACCATCGTGCACCAAAGTCCCTCCTAGACTAGAGAGTGATCCTACTAAGCTCGAGCATAGCTCAAACTTAGCAGTAGGAACTGCCTTCGTCATCATATCAGCTGGATTGTTGTGAGTACTGATCTTGGTCACTTTAACCTTTCCTTCAGCAATGACATATCGAATGTAATGATACCTGACATCAATATTCTTCGATAATCATACATAGTGATGCACGAACTATCTCAAAGAAACACAACATACAATCCCTTCAACCAAATAGCTTCCTTGCACGCTTCAGAAACAGCCATGTAATCTGCTTCTGCAGTAGACAAGGCAGAAGAACTCTTCAAACTAGCTTTCCAACTCATAGCACAACCACCAATGGTGAATAAAAAACATGTGAGTGATCTTCTACTATCCAAGTCTCCACCATAATCTGCATCAACATAGCCAACAAGTCCACTTCTGGACTTCCCAAACTACAAGCATTAGAAGTACCACACAAATATTTGAAAATCCACTGCACAGCTTGCCATTGCTCTCTACCAGGATTAGCCATATATCTACTAACCACACTCAAAGCATGTGATAAATCAGGATGAGAGCAAACCTTAACATACACAAGGGAACCAACAACACTAGACTATGGAACTCTAGACATGTATGCAATATCATCATCACAGTGCGGACAACCAAGTGATGATAATCTGAAATGTGCAGTTAAAGGAGTACTCACTGGTTTTCCTTCATGCATGTTGAAGAAATTTCTCAATATACCTTTTTTTACTAATGTATAAATAACCAGCTTTCCTGTCTCTAATGATCTCAACTCTAACAATCTTCTTTGCTGCACCCAAATCCTTCATTTAAATTCGCTGCTCAACTGCTTCTTCAGCTTAGAAATTTCTGCTTTGTCTTTTGCAGCAATCAACATATCATCAACATAAAGAAGCAAATATATGGGTGAACCATTAACAAACTTCAAGTTACACAACTATCATAGTCAAATCTTTTGAAGTTTTGGGAGATCATAAGGAATCAAACCTTTTTGTACCAATGCCTAGGAGATTGCTTCAAACCATAAAGAGACTTCTTCAATCTAGAAACAAGGTTTTCTTTTCCAGTAGCAATGAACCCTTCAAGTTGGTCCATATAAATATCTTCTTCCAAGTCACCATGTAAAAATGTAGTTTTCACATCTAACTGCTCAAGCTCATAATCATGCATTGCCACAATGCTAAGAAGAGTACGAATAGACCTATGCTTCACGACTAGATAGAAAACATCAGTAAAATTGATAACTAGAATTTGACTATAACCTTTAGCGATTGTACCTCGCCTCCTTGGTAGGTGAGATGCCTTCTTTTCTCTTGAATATCTACTTACAGTGGATAGGCTTCTTCTCCTTAGGCAACTTGACAAGTTCCCAATAACCATTCTTGTCAAGTGACTCCATTTCTTCATGCATTGCAATTATCCACTTATTGCAGTCAGGAGATTTAACAGCTTCAAAATATGAAGCAGGTTCTGCTCCACCTTCAATCTCCTAAGCTATACTAAATGCATAAGCAGCAACATTCACTTCTTGTGTTAACCTCTTAGGAGGACGAATTTCCATCCTAGTCTTAGCAGCTGCAATAGAATGAGATGGTGGAGGATCCACAATATTAGGAGGATGTTCAACAATAGAAGTATCAACTATATCCATAACATCCACAACTATGTTTTCTGATTCTTCACCAAAATCCATAGATTTCTCCACCTACACAGTTGATTCCTGCTTAATCTCAACAGGATCATTAGTAGACTTCTTGTCACGTAACATCAAAGATTCATTGAAGACAACATTCCTACTAATCACCACCTTTCTTGTTTCTGGATTCCACAACTTGTAACCTTTGACACCAGATTTAAAACCAAGAAATATGCACTTAACTACTCTAGGCTCTAACTTTCCATTCTCGACATGAGCATAAGTAGTGCAACCAAACACACTCAATAGGAGTTTTCTTGTCAATCGTAATAGAGCGAGGGCGATTAATTAGATAACAAGATGTGGAAGCAACTTCTGCCTAGAAACGTCTAGGCAACCCAGCACTGGATAACATGTGGCGAACTTTGGAAATGATGGTTCTGTTTATTCACTCCGCTACACCATTCTGTTGAGGGGTATGAGGAATGGTGTAGTGTCACACAATACCTTTAGATTTGTAATAAGATTGGAATTCGTCGGAACAGAACTCCATCCCATTATCAGTGCGAAGCTTCTTCACCTTCTTTTCAGTTTGCCTCACAAACATAGTCTTCCACTCCTTGAAAGCTGAGAATGCATCTGATTTGTGCTTCAAGAAATAAGACCACACTTGTTGAGAGTAGTCATCAATAATTGTTAGCATATATCGAGCACCACCTAAAGATGGTTCTCGAGACGGACCCCACAAATCATAATGCACATAATCAAGAATATCTTCAGTAGTATGAACTGAAGAATTAAATTTCATCCTCATATGCTTACCAAACACGCAATGCTTGCGGAACTCTAGATTACTAGCATTGCATCCAGCAATAAGTCCTCTCCTTCTCAACTCTATCATACCAGCTTCACTCATATGCCAAAGACGCATATGCCAAAGATTAGTAGCATCAGAATCAGATAAGGAACTCGAAACTGTAGCAGCTTTACCTGCAACTGTGCTACCTCTTAGATGATACAGATTTTCAGCTTTCATGTCACCTTTCATGACCACAAAAGACCCCTTGGAAACCTTCAGAACTCCACCTTCACCGATGTACTTATACCCTTTTGAATCAAGAGTACTCAATGAAATTAGGTTCCTTTTCAAATCTTGTATGTGTCTGACATCTGTCAAAGTTCTAGCTGCATCATCAAACATCTTAATCTGAACAGATCCAATCCCTACAACCTTACAAGATGAGTTATCACCCATCAAAACAGTTCAACCAGCATCAACAGATTCATAATTGGAAAACCAATCCTTGTTAGGGCACATATGAAAGGTGCAGGCAGAATCAAGAATCCATTCATCATCAGTTCTAGTACATCCAGCAAACACGACCATCATTTCACCATCAGAACTGTCATGAGCAACAACGGAGGCCTTACCTCCATCTTCTGATTTACCTTGGACTCTCCTTTCTTTATATTGAAGGCGACGACATTCAGATATGTCATAACCGTCTCTCTTGCAATATCTCCATGACTTAGACTTTGGTCTGGATTTCGAGCGACCTTTGTAATTGCTCGAACTTTGGCCTCTAGATCCATGGCTAGAACTATTCTCCTTTATTCTTCCGCGAGTATATAATCCTCTTCATGAGAGCTAGAACTCTCACCAACCATTTGTCTCATTGTTTCCTTAGACTTTAAAGCATCATAAACTTCATCAAGGGTGAGATTATCTCTACCATACAAAATAGTATCTCAGAAATTCGTATAAGAACTCGGCAGAGAACACAAAAGAATCAGAGTCAAATCTTCTGTGTCATATTTTACCTCCATAGATTCTAGGTCAGCCATAATTTCTTTACATTCAGAAATATGCTCCTGCACTCTTCCTACATCATGCAGTTTGTGTGAAAATAACTTTTGCTTGAGATTCATCTTACTGGTAAGAGTCTTTGTCATACACAGCTTTTCAAGTTGCTTCCACAATCCAGCAGCAGTCTTTTCCTTCATAACCTCCTACAAAATATTATTAGACATGTGGAGTTGAATTTGTGAGAGGTCTTTCTGGTCCTTCTTCTTCTCTTTCGATGTCCACTCCGTGGAGCTTTTCTGAATCCTTCTAGCGCCTCCTCAAGATATGTATTTGATAGAACGGCTCGCATCGTTACTTACCATAGAGAAAATTATGTGTTGGTCTCCAAAAGGGGAAGATCGTATTTTAGAGAAGCCATGTTGATGAAACCCTAATTTCAAGAAACCAAGAGCTCTGATACCACTTGTTAGAAATCAACAAGCAATAGCGGAAATAGAAAGAAGATCGAGAGAGACGAGTCAACGATTTAACGTGGAAAACCCTTGCGGGAAAAAAACCACGGACTCATGGCGGGGATGAAAGTTCCACTAAGATGAGAGAATACAAGATGTAGGAATTTTACAAAGTGCGGCTTAAGTTTCTCTATAGTTAACAAGGGGTATAAATAGGATGGAGATACAAAACCCTAATAGGGTTAATAACCTAATGGGTCTAAAAAAGACTAGGCCCATAAGTTAGGGAATTTGGATCACCTAACTTCAACAAAATTAATAAGAACACACAGCACCAAAAGGATCCCCCCCAACCCAAAACCCTAGGAATCTAGTGTGCCATGGCAAAAGAGAAAAAAAAACCACTCCTAAGCATCAAAACTAGAAGAGGAAGACATTATTAACTTCAATGAGGACTTGATAGTCATGGATTGGACTTGGGAATGGCTTCAATGGGCACGATTTTAACGAACCAAGAAGTCCTCCTGACCTGGAAAATTATCTCCAGAGCCCAGAAATCATCCTTCATCTCGTAGATCACATGAACACAAGACGAAGATTGAAAATGATCAAAGCCTGAAGAAATCATTGATGACTGATTTACACTCTTAAACCCTTGGATTATTTTGGTTTAATTTCAGCTTCACATGTGATTCAGACCCATGTTCTCATTATCATTTCCTTTTCTTCGCATACTTGACCTAGATGCGTGATTAGGTTGCTAATTGGTATGGATTGATTTGAAAGAGCTTTCATATCATTGATTACCATGGGTTTGTGCTTAGTTTACTTTTTCACTCGAAAGAGGGATGTTCGCTAGGTTTTTTAAGTTGAAGACCCAATAAGCATTTCAACGAACACTTGGTGTGCATGTTTATTTGGTCAGTTTTGAGGTAAAAGCCCGATTGATTTTTGTTTGTACTTAGTTCTAATTGACTCGAAAGAGCATTTGGAGTAAATTACCAACCCCTTCTTCCATGATTTTTTATCTCGTGCTTGAGTTTTGACTTTAATTGACATGAACCATTAATTGTTGAGTGTCCTCCCCCTCCTCCCCCTTGAGTACCTCTCTCTGAATTAGTATGCGGAATTAAGAGACCCTGCGAGAATACAACCTAGGAAAAATCTAGGTATCTTTGTGAAGGGAATTTCTCCCTGATCAAATTTGGCTTCGTGTCTGGGTACTTCTTTTGTTATGTTTGAAAGTTTTGAGATGCTATGCTCCACCATTTTACTTTGCATTGTCACTACAAGAAAAAAAACTTAAATTTCGCGGATATATTATTGGCGGTTGTGGAACCGCCAATATATAAATTGAATAGTGGCGGTTGCATTGTGGCGGTTTTAACCTCCACTGTTGAAAAATAACAACATTGGCGGTTTAAACCGCCACTGTGTATTTTTTATTTATTTATTGATCCGCGTGAATCCCAATCAACCAATGGGAAAAACTTTTGTTTTTTAATTTCCAATCTTCCTCTTTCCACCGGCTCGAACATCGAGGTGCTTTTGGAGAGAACAAGTACTAATCAGAGGTACTTCCATCTCCAACCTCTGGCAAGAAGTATCTCTCTCCGTCATCGCCGGCGCCGAGGATGGAAATGGCTTCATGCTGGTCAGCTACATCGGCACCAGCTTCCCGTCGGAGAAGAGCTCGTCTGCCGGAAGCATACCAACAGGATCGTCGAGGCGGAACTCGAAGTCGGTGAGATCTTGCGCCCCTTGTGAAGGAGTATCCGCCGCCATCGTAGGCGCCGACACGGAAGCCGTAGGGGGAGCTGCAGGCTTCTGGTGGTGGAGTTTGGATGAAGAGTCATCGTCATGGCTGAAAGAGATGCGAGGACTCAACCATCCGTAGGAAGAGTACTTACCCGCCGCCGGGAATCTCTCCGGCCACCGGGAAGAGTACTTATCCGTAGGAAGAGATGTAATCAGATTCGCCGGAGAGGGGATCTCATCTACTGTGGAAGATCTGCGGAAGATTTTTTTTTTAAATAATTAGAACCAACAGTGGCGGTTATAACCTCCACAGTGTAACCGCCACTAATATTTATTATTGGCGGTTCCTGGCCGCCAATAAATATCATTTGTGTCGGACGTTTTTGTGGCGGTTTCTTCTTTCAACAGTGGCGGTTATAACCTCCACTGTTGGAGGAAAAAACCGCCACTGTTTGCGCGTTTTGTTGTAGTGTGTTTTTCAGATATTTTTTTATTTTGTTTTTGGTGTTTTCTTGTTTTTTTCCTTTTTGTCATGGAGCCACTTTTACTATAGTAGTTCTTGTTTGTGCATTCATGCAGGACTACAGTGGAGGTGACCGATGGATGTGCCAAGATGAACCTTACCAACCACACTACTACTCGAAGCCAACTATTGAAGAAACTCCATCTGAACACTACCACCAAGACATTCTCAATGATGATCTTTCTGTCGTAAAAAATAAGACGTGGTGTGAGAAAGTATGAGCTAAGAAAAGGGAGGACGAAGATTTAATGTTCCAACGAGTTGAAGCATCAAATGTAATCGATGAAGAGCTCAAGTTGCTTAGGGAAGAATTACTTGAGAGTAATGAGGAGATCACGATTGAGGAGGTGAAGCTTAGACCAACGGAGCCTCTTGAGGCAGATGCTGAGTGTGTAGTTTGTGAGGTTCCGACCACCATTTGGGATGATGAGCTTCAACCAGAGCAAGAGGTGCTTGCAAAAAGGGAGCTTGCTGAATTTTTAGGATGGCATCCTACGGAAGAGGCAACTTCCCCAAGCAAGTTGGTAGGCACTATCGAGATCTCCAACCTCGATAAGAGCTCTTTAGTTGCAGTTTCCTTGAAGCACATTGACTCCCTCCAGGATTCTTGCCTTGTGATGAAGTTCTTGTGTCAAGAAATTGATAATAAGAGCATCACATCCTAATTCGAGGAGAAGATGATTGAGGAGCCGCAACAACAACTGCCAGAAGCCATCTCAAGTCCCATTGGGAGCTTAGAGATGATTGAGTCCATTGGAGGCGACACTCCATTTCTACTTTTCCCCATTCAACCTCCCAATTTTAATGTTAGAAGAATGTTAAGGGGAGGGAGAACGAGCACTCCAAGTTTAATGTTAGTGTTAAACACTGAGTGAACTCTAATCCAGAAGAGTGTAAGAACCAGTAAGAACTGTACGAGAGAAGCCTTAGCTCAATGCCAAGGGTAAGAACCTAATAATTCTGTCCCTTAATCCCTAGTACCAATGACTGGAACAACTGAAGGCAAGAGCTACTAACTGATACCAACACATCCAATACAAGTCCGGTTGGAAGTACAATCAACCCCTATATGATCCAATATTTCCCGGTCACTAAGGGTCATCCCTGGTAAGTCTCTAAGGACCACCAGAACCTTTACCGTTACCTAAGGGATTGCGCAATCTAGAGGTGGGTCACCTGTACTTTCACCTAGTTCCAACCATTACGTTATTCTATCGCTACTTAGCTAGCTTGTTAGCCTTTAGCAATGGAGTTCATAATGAACATCCTCACTACTGTAAAATAACAAGAAGAACTATCTTTGACTATTCCAACAAACCGAGACTGTAATCCAGTACAGTAATACATAATAATAAACCAAGCCAGAAATCAAGAGCAGCAGATAATGCCATTAAACTTTGACAATTAGTACCCATATCCCTACCATGCAGAACCAGAAATCCATCATACATCAATACCAAAACCCATTTCCCGAAAATATTTAGCCCAACCCCAAAATCATGAACACGTAACTCATACACGCAAGCATAAAAAAAATACATCCTAGGCTATGGATCATCGTAGATTGAAATAAACCCCTCACATGATGCCTTGCTGAACTCAGACCTGAACCAACCGTGACAACTTCATGAGCTTGCACACCCCTCACTACAATCCTCCCTCAAGGGATTCCATGAATTAAAACCACAAGAACGGATCTGATTAGCAAAACACACAACGAACTGCAATCGCAACAACCCTAACTGACAGAACCTTTCAGACTCGAATAAGATCAGTAGAAGAACGAAGACTTTATCATCAATCGAGAGAGGGGAATCAGTCCTGATGATCCCCTTAACCTTGGGTAATACTCGAATTAGAAATAAGACTGGCAGTTGCCGATTCACTATTTTGTACTGACCTTGTGTAATGCCCGTTACAGGAATTCGTAACGCCTGTTACACACCACATACATCAGCTGTTACAGATAGATTGTAACGCCCGTTACCCTAAGATGACAACGGTCGTTACACTAGTGTGTAACAACCATTACACTCCATAGTTCTGCAGAAATAGTTTGACAACACACGTTGCAACATTTCCAACTCCCACTCAAATAAACCCGAAACAGAAGGCCTAAAAATGGGCATGCACCCCTTTCATAAACCTTAACTTTTTCAGATCCTTTCCATAGTTTTCTTTTTCTGCTTCATTTCCATCAAGAAAACCATGGAGGGGTAGTGTTTTTTATACCAGGTCTTGCAAGTGTCGAACTATAGAGGACTGCCCCATGCCCGTACAGTTCCAGCTTATAATCATATCTGGCTCGGTGGCAATCGGCACCACCGCTTCACCATTCCCTTTCTAAGTCTGACCTCTCTCAACTTAATTAGTTTACCATTACCCATGAGATCAGTTCTCCCTACTTCAAACTCAAGAGTCCCCCACACACAAACCTGATTGCTTAAGAATGACTATTAACTTTCACTTTCTTTATTAGGCATGGGTTCCCTTCTGATTCACAAGGTCGCTTCTAAATAGTGTACCCTTCTCCTCTCATTGATCCTCCTTGATATAGTATGTGCGCATCTATCATTTGATTTTCTATTTGTATCATTCTGTTATCAATACTTCTCGAACCCGAGCTACAGAATTGCTGCATTGCCTCATTGACCAGTGGGTTATTCATGTCCACTAGGAATTTGATCAAATTTGGTGCAGAGAAGAATTGCAGGTTATAATAAGGATCCATGGAAGCTTGATTAATGGCAATGCTCTCTATTTTCCCTCTTAAGTTCTCAGTGTACCAGTATAGCAGGCAAGGGATTCATCCGGATTACCTCATTAGATCGGGGTTGTATATGGCTCCAAGAGTTTAATTGGGTCTATTCTCCCCACTCTGGTTTAGATCATTGGAGGCCCACTATTTCCATCTAACCCATATCCACTTACCTCCTCACAGCTGATTGTTGTAACCCTAGCTTTGTCATGTGATCAAGGGCGGGAAAAAATTCATCCCTGTCTCTTTCCCTCCCACTAAACCCGAGAAATGGACAGTTGTTTCTTGGGTGTTGTGCCTCGTCAGTGTTTTCGCCTGCCTCTCCTCCTTTCTCATTTTCCGGCCGCCTCTTCCTCCTTCCCACTCTCTGGATTCAACCCACATACGTGCTCCATATTTTGTCAGATTTTTATCAAATATATTCAGCATGTTTCATCCGCAGTTCACAAAAGGAGATTGTGTAACCCATTAGGCCACAACAATAGTAGAATCCAGTAACAACTCCATCTTTATCAAACCCCCTCTTTCGTAGGGTCTCTAGAAACCTGTTGGGAGGGATTTCCCTAGGAACAACTCCATCTTCACCCTCTGTGAATATTGTGAATAGAGAGCAGGAAAAGGTGCCACTGTAGTGTGGCCTATTATTGCTTATATAGAAAATATACAAAGTACAATTACAATAAGATACCATACATCTATGCTAGTTTCTATACTAGCCCCTATACTATCTCACACCCCCCCCCCCTCAAGCTGGACTATGGATGCTAAATAGGCCAAGCTTGGAGACCAAAGCTTCAAAACTGGAAGTACCAAGAGGCTTGGTTAAAATGTCAGCAAGCTGCTGTACAGAAGGAACCTGCAAAAGGTTAATGAAACCCGAAGCAACAGAATCACGGATAACATGACAATCTATTTCTATGTGCTTCGTACGTTCATGAGCAACTGGATTGGCAGCCATTTTAATTTCCGAAGAACTATCAGAGTATAAAGAAATAGGCCTACTGATCTGGCATTTTAAATCAGAAAACAAGTATCTAAGCCATTTGAGCTCACATGTTATTGAAGCAAGTGCTCGATATTCTGCCTCGGCAGAGGACCGAGAAATAGTTGAATGTTTCTTTGATTTCCACAAAATAAAGAATCCCCAATGAACACACAGAAACCAGTGGTAGAACGTCTTGAGTCTGGACACCCAGCCCAATCACTATCACTAAAAGCATGAAGTTTGAGTTCAAAGGTTGCTGAGAAGAATAACCCTTTACCTGTCATTTTTTATATACCGGACAACCTTCGATGCAGCCTGCATATGCAGATCAGTAGGCTGGCTGACAAATTGTCTTAGGTAATTAACTGCAAAGCAAATATCGGGACGTGTGGTGCATAAATACACCAATCGTCCAATTAGTCTTCTATAAGATGAAGGATCACTAAGCAATTTTCCAGAAGATTTGGACAGCCTTCCTGATGAATCAGTAGGACAGCTAGATGGCTTGCTACCTAAGAGTCCAGAATCTTTTAAGATTTCAAGGGCATATTTTCGTTGACAGACGTTGATGCCATTAAGAGATCTAGCTATTTCAAGGCCAAGAAAGTACTTAAGGACACCTAAATCCTTTATAGTAAAAGCCTTATCAAGCTGTAATTTGAGATGCTGAATAGCCGACTCATCATTACCAGTAATGATGATATCGTCAACATAAACCAGCACAATGATGAACAGAGAATCAACAGTCTTTGTAAACAGAGAGTAATCACATTTTGACTGCTCATATCCTGACTGAGACAGGAATTCAGTAAGCTTGAAATTCCATTGTCTACTAGCCTGTTTTAATCCATAAAGGGATTTGTTAAGCTTACAAACAAAATTAGGAGAAGGTAACGACAATCCAGGAGGAGGTGTCATATACACTTCTTCATATAAATCTCCGTGTAGGAATGCAATATTAACATCTAATTGAAACAATTGCCAACCTCTAATGGCAGCTAGAGATAAAACAACCCTGACAGTGGTCATCTTTGCTACAGGGGCAAAGGTTTCGACATAGTCGATCCCAGCAGTCTGAGTATACCCTTTGGCAACCATCGAGCCTTATATTGCTCGATTGTCCCATCAGCTTTATACTTGACTTTGTAAACCGATTTACACCCTATAGTCTTCTTATCATTGGCTAACGGAACAAGAGACCATGTATTGGTTTTATGTAATGAGTCTAACTCAGATGTCATGGCCTTGACCCAACTAGGAGATTGGACTGCAGCTTTGTAATTAGCTGGTTCTTCTTCAGAACTAACTGCTAATACAAACCGCTGATGAGAACTAGAAAGTCTAGCTGTGGAAACAGTAGACTGAATGGGATATTTTACAGAATTACATGCATAGTCTTGAAGATAGGTTGGAGTCTTAATGACTCTACCAGACCTTTTAGATATAGGCAATTCATTTGTATCTATAACCGAATCAGTAGGAGAAGACACTTCCAGATTCAAAATAGGATTGGAAGGAGACGAAATACTAATGTCATCCGCAAGGATATCTTCAGATACCTTAAACAAGTCAGAATACTGAACTTGTGTATCTGAAGACTTAATAAACACTTGAGGAATAGCAAAAGGAAACAAGGACTCATGGAAAATGACGTCCCGTGAAACAATAATCTGATTACTATACAGATTATAAAGATAACAACCCTTGAGGTTGGGTGGAAATCCAAGAAAAACACAAGGAAAACCCCTTGGATTAAACTTCAAACGATTTGGGTTTAGGTTGACTGAATAAATGAGGCAACCAAAAACACGTAAATGATCATAAGTTGCAACTTTGGAATGGAGAACCTCAAAGGGTGACTTATCTTTAAGAATAGGAGTTGTTAACCTATTAATGAGATGCACAGCATGTGTCACAGCATAACCCCAAAACACGGTAGGTAAAGCAGATTGGAAAAGTAGAGCCCTAGCAACATTTAATATGTGTCTATGCTTACGTTCTACTCGTCCATTCTGTTGAGACGTGTAAACACATGTAGTTTGATGTAAAATTCCTTTCGAATTGTAGAAATCAACCATTTTGAATTCAAGACCATTGTCAGTTCGAATAATCTTGACTGAGCAATCATATTGATTCTGAACCATAGCAACAAAATTAACCATAAGGGATCGAACCTCAGACTTAGAAGTCATTAAATGAACCCAAGTGTAACGGCTATGGTCATCTACAATTGTGAGAAAGAACCTATGATTACCCATAGAAGGAATGGAGTAAGGACCCCAGATATCTACGTGAAGTAAATCGAAACAACGTTCAGCACGAGCAAAACTATTAGGGAAAATAGTACGACTCTGTTTGGCAGAAGGACAAACTTGACAATGAAAGTTCTTATTAACCAAACAACCAAGAATGTTCTTAGGTTTAACAGATGAGTGTCCTAAGCTGAAGTGCCACAGATCAAAAAACACAAACTGAGAATTCTGGACAGCCAAACTATTGTGATAACATTCTTGGTCAAGTAAATACAATCCTTTGCTGAATCTAGCTATACCAATCGTCTGTGAACTGAGTAGATCCTGCATAACGCAAGACTCAGATGAGAAAACAATCCGACAATGGAGTTGAGAACTTAATTTGCTCACAGATAACAAATTAAAGGAGAAATCAGGTATAACCAAAACATCATGAACGATTAAACGATCTGATAACTTAGTTGATCCAACGTGAGAAACAGGAACCTGACTTCCATTAGGAAGGGTAACAGACATCCCAAACAAAGCTCTATGCTGGAACAAAAGTGACATGGAGCAAACGACATGATCGGAAGCCCCGGAATCAACCACCCAAACACTAGTGGCAGAAAAACTAATAGACTGAGTAGAAAGAATCATACCTTCATTACCGTCAGAAGCACCTGGGCAATCTTGAGACTGAACCGGATCACTGGGCACATACGGAGCATCACCAGTAGAGGTTGTGCTTTCAGGCTGAGTCTTGGTGACGCAACTAGCAAACCCAGGCGTCGAAGGAGGTCCTAGCACTTGGGATGCAGACCCGTGGCCTTGAAAAAGGGAATAGAGAGACCTGTACTGTTCTTGAGAAATCGTAACCCCCCCGGAATTCTCACCCTGAGCAGAACCACCGGAAGTTAGTCATCGGTTCCACCACCTGAACAGCGTTAATTGTTTTCCCTCTTTTCTGGTAGCCGAGAGGAAACCCTATCTTGCGGCAGCACTTCTCAATAGTGTGGCCGATGTCACCACAATGAGTACACACGGGCCTCTTCGTTCCTCTTCTGAACTGCTGGCCCGCCGCAAGGATGTGAGACGATGCAAGATCCGACACCATGGATTGAGAAGTTGTGCCTGTGTTATTCCCCTGAGAAGCTGACCTAGCCACACCAATCTCTTGCTCTTCTTGAGAAACCATGGAGAAGACTTGATTGATGGTGGGCAGGGGTTCCGATCGAAGAATCTGAGATCGGACAGTAGCAAAACCAGGATTCAATCCCCTCAAGAATCGAATAATCTGCTCTGATTGAAAATATCCGCGAACCCTAATCAGAGCATCACACTAACAGCGCGGCGTGCAAATGCAAGATGGCAGAGGACGAAACATTCCATATTCATCCCACATCATCTTGAATCTTGCGTAGTACACGACAACATAACGGAGGTTTTGTCACAGGCCGTCTGCGACAGAAAAAGTAGCCTGTGACAAAGCTTGTCGCAGGCAAGCGCTTGCCTGTGACAAAGCTCGTCGCAGGCAAGCGCCTGCCTGTGACAAGTTTGTCGCAGGCAGCCTGTGACAAGGAATTGTCTGTGACAAGTTTGTCGCATGCGGCCTGTGACTAGCTTTGTCGCAGGCCACCTGCGACAAAGCATTGTCTGTGACAAACTCCGTCGCAGGCGGCCTGCGACAAGGCTCAAGTGCCTGCGACAAAGTATCAAATGACCCCCTTCTTCGACCCTCAGCGATCAGTTTCTCCGAACTTCTATGAAATTTTCTCTGAATTCTCTCCTCCGACTACTTCCTCCGACTACTTCCTCCGACTACTTCCTCCTCCGACTTCTTCCTCCGGCGGACAATACTTCCCCCTCCGAGCGGGTCCTCCTTCTCCTCTGGTGCCTCCTCCGAATGCTTCTTCCTCTGGCGGACTGTTCTTCCCCCTCCGACCGTGTCCCCCTCCTCTGGCGGACTGTTCTTCCCCCTCCGACCGTTTCCTTCTCCTCCAACTCCTTCTCCGGCGGACTGCTGAGGAACGACTGCTTCCTCCGAAGGTATCTGCTGTATCCTTTTGCATTTTCTCATTGTTTGGTATTTGCTGAACCTGACTACTGCCAACTATCTCCAGATACACCCGCAATCTACGGACAAGTAAACTCCAACTTCTATCTGCAATCACGCTCACGCTCACCAACATAAGGTATTCTTGGTTCATCAGCTGATCAAATTCACCATTATTCGACTTGATCATCCCCTAACTGATTATGGTATAATGTATGTTGTCTAGCTATTCAAACGGAGAATCTTCACTTGTTCATCAGATTCGAACGTTCGTTCATCTGTCCGAGTTAGTTAGGTAAGATCATATGTTCTTCGTTTTGGACTTTCTTTACTATTTCATTTTCTGGTTCCAATACTATTTTCCTGATCTTTGAAATTCGTGGTGATTTGCAGTTTGTTCTTGTTCTTGCGGCAGTCCGTCGGGTTTCTTTTTGTCATATCGTTCTTCCAAAGGATTTTCCTTCCGGTAATTGTTCGCTCTTAATTTTTTTTCATAATTAATTAGAATAATTTTGTATTCTAATATGATTATCTTAAATTTTTTGTACCAGGTTTTGTATTATATTTGTTCTCATAGAAGTTTTTTATTTCTTTCATCAATTTCCAGGTACGAAATTTATAGAAGTTTATGATTTCTTTCATAATTATTATATAAAATATCGTTAATGATTTCTAGTCTATGCATGTAAACAGTTTGATGTAATATAATATATAGATCACGGACTTCGATTTTAAGAAACCGATTTGATATAAATATATGCAAGTAATTGGCCCTTTTATAAGTAAAGTATTTACAACTATAAATTATATAAATTATAAATGCTTGAAATTAATTACCATGCATGAAAATTATTAGGTATTAACTATTCACCTTTTTAATGTATAAGTGAAATATAAGCATGTAAAATATTAGGTAGTAACGATTCTTTTTCTTTAATGTATAAGTGTAATATATGCATGTAAATTATTAGTACGCCATGCACCTTTTTTATGTATAAGTGAAATATATGCATATAAATTATTAGTACGTAACTATTCACCTTTTTTATGTATAAGTGAAATATATGTATGTAAAATATTAGGTAGTAACTATACACCATTTTTTATATACACGTGAAATATATGCATATAAATTATTAGGTAGTAACTTATATATTTAACCACTTAACAATACTGTATATATTTACCAACTTATGTCAAACTAAGTTTGTAAATACAGTATTTGAACGAGTTACTGTTATAATTAGGTAAACTTAGCGTAAAGCTAAGTTGATTACAATTATATTTTTTTATTTTTTCATTATTTGATAACAAATTCAAACTGACACTCATTAGTTCAGTATAGATGGATAAGTCTTGGATTCGAAAGCCGCGTCATACTCATGAGTATTACGCTGGTGTTCAACAATTCCTTGACTTTGCAATCTCCAACGCAATTGATGGAGTCAATATACTTTGTCCTTGCCCAAAATGCAACTTCAAGAAGTGGAAGCCACGAAGTGAAGTTAATCAACACTTGCTGGCAAAGGCATTTCCGTCTTCATACGATGTATGGAATTTACATGGAGAGTTAATCACTGATTTTGGAGCATCAACTTCCATAATTGAGCCTGAACTAATCATTCGTGATCAAGAAGCAACTGCGCCATTTCTAGTTGAGGAACAACCAGTACTTGAGCCAGACTTATTTCAGAACATGGTCAATGACGCATTTAAAATACGGGAGTCACATGATAACCCCAACGTGCATCTCAATGATGATGAATTCCCACAAGGAGGTGATGTACCAATGCCAGATATACCCAACATGCAACTAGATGACGAGTTCTTCCGCATATTGAAAGATGGTGAAGTGCCATTATATGATGGTTGTACAAGTCATACCAAGTTGTCTTTCATGATCAGCTTATATCACATCAAGTATATGCACAAAATCAATGATAAAGCAATATCAAAGATACTGGAGTTGCTTCGCAAAGCTTTTCATACCGCCAAAATTCCAGCATCTAACTATGAAGTTAAGAAGACAATAAGAAAACTTGGGTTGTCCTACACCAGAATTGATGCATGCAAGAATGACTGCATATTATATATCGGAGAAGATAGTGAGGCTAAGGAATGTCGAGTGTGTGGGGTGTCTCGATTGGGGAAGCATACAGGTGGAAAAAGGCGAAAACCTCAACCTGAGAAGGTATTTCGGTATTTTCCATTAATACCTCGGTTGAAGAGGTTGTACATGTGCCCTTACACAGCAGAAGATATGACTTGGAATGCTACGGAGAACATAGCAGATGATGGTATGGGTAGACATCCTAGAGACGCAGAAGCTTGGAAAAATTTTAATTCCAAGTACCCGGAATTTGCTGCTGATCAACGAAACGTCAGACTTGGGCTTGCAACAGATGGCTTCAATCCATTTGGTACCATGAGCATAAGTCATAGCACTTGGCCGTTTGTGCTAATCGCATATAACACCCCACCGTGGTTGTGTATGAAGCAGACAGGTCTTATATTGTCTGGCATTGTTCCTGGTCCTAAGATGCCTAGAAATGACCTTGACGTCTTTCTGCAGCCACTGATTCAGGAGTTACAAACTTTGTGGGTTGGTGTTCAAGCTTATGACTCGGTGAAGAAAGAATCTTTCACCTTGAGAGCAGCATTGATATGGACTATAAGTGATTATCCTGGCCTTTGCAACTTGTCGGGATGAAATACACACACAGCACTGTCATGTCCGACTTGTATGTATGATGCAGAACCACTTCGGCTAAAAGCTTCTGGGAATAAACCATGTTTCATGAGTAGTAGGAGGTTTTTGCCAATGAATCATCGGTTTCGATCCCAAAAGTCCAAGTTCAATGGGAAAGTGGACAAAAGGAGTCCACCGAAGGTTTCTACTGGGACTGAGGTTTTGGCACAAGTGGCTAATATTAATGTCACATTTGGTAAGACACAACCGAAAGATTTGCGACCTACGAGGGGGCAAGTCTTCATCAAGTTCTACAGTTGGCCGAACGGTGAACCCAAGAGCGCGCATGCTGGAGCAATAATGGCTAGCAGATTATTGTTAGTAAATGTGTTTGTGGAATTCTAAATTAAGAGGAAAATAACTGTCTTATTGTACATTCAAATTTCAGGATAGTATTCGTCGTTTGGAGGCTGCTGGATGTCCGCGGGAGTGGGGTCCAAATGACTCACTAGGAAGAGCTCTGAACAAGCCAGAGCACCGTGGTCATGTCCGGATGATGGGTCGACGCTTTACTCAAGCCCTGGTAATTATTTATTATCATAGTCATAATTTAAAGATAATTTAAATTATGCATGATGTTCACTAATCAATTTTGTGTTATTATAGGTATTCGGGACCAATGCAGAGTCAGCCTCGACGGCAACTGGAAGTATTACTTCCAGACAGACTCCAGCTCGTGCCCACGATGCAGCCTATGACCAGCTCAGCCAGAAGCTCGCAGACACTGAGACCAAACTTGCAAACACGCAGACGGAGCTTGCAGCCACTCGGGAGTGGATGGGTCAATTGCAGGACATGGTGCTTACTCTGAAGCAGCAGGTCCAACAGCCATCGTCTGGGTCTGCTCCATCCATGCCTTCTTCTTCCCATGTGCCTCCGGTCGTTCCTGCGGTCCAGCCTCGCGGTCCTGATTTAAGTGTTGATGAGCTTAGTCAGTGGTTTGATGAGAATGCTGGAGATGCATTTTTGGATGCATTGAATGAGGTACTTATAATTACTAGATAATGTTAATTTTTAATTTCTGTGTTTGACAAGTAAATGTTCTTTTTGTGTTATTGTAGGCTAATGAAGCTCCTCCTCCTCAAGGCCAACAGTTTACAGAGTTCCAGGGTTCATGGGGACAGTAGAGAGTTGTTGATTGTATTTGTACTTTATTTGTATCAAATTTATCATGTACTATGTTATTGTAGTTTGTGTGAGTACTATATTATGTTTGTTAGGATTGTAGGATTGTACTATGGTTATTGTCATTTCAGTTGTAGGATTGTATTATGAGAATTTTTGTTAAGATTTCGTTTAAGATATTCAGTACATTGTTCTCGTTCAATCCGGCAGAGAACCAATAATGGCCCAATTTTGTGTGGTGAAGCCATGAAAAGCCCAGGAAAAAACTACGAAAAAAGCCCGTTGGAAAGCCACTAAAAAAGCCCGATGGAAAGCCACTAAAAAAGCCTGATGATGAGGCCAACGAAACAGCCAGGCCGGCCCTGCCGGGGAGGCCTACGAAACAAAGCCCGCTCTGGGATTAGGCCCTTTGTCACAGGCAGACGTTTGTCACAGGCCGTCTGTGACACATGTTTGTTGCAGGCGGCCTGCGACAAACGTCTGCCTGTGACAAACGTTTGTCACAGGCGTTACCTGCGACACGTTGTCTGTGACAAAGTTTGTCCAGACAGTCGTTTGTCGCAGGCCGCCTGTGACAAACGTTTGTCACAGACGGCCTGCGACAAACGACTGTCTGCGACAAACTTTGTCACAGACAGCGCCTGCGACAAAATGCGCTTTGTCGCGGCTCATTTTGTCGCAGACAAAAACGCACTTTGTCGCAGGCGGCGCCATCGACAAACCTTGTACTTTGTCACAGGCCCGCCTGCGACAAACTGCATTTTTGCCTGTGACAAAAAACCCGTTCTGTTGTAGTGGTATGAGGATACTGAGAGAGCGCCTTGACGAAAGTTGCTGATTTGATCATGAAGATCATTAATACGCACCAAGTTAGAACGGCTGAATCGCTCCTGTAGATCGATCTAAACGTCCCTTGCTGAATCAAGCCAGAGAACACTCTGAGCTATCTCTGGAGCCATTGCTTTATTAAGCCATCCTAGAACAAGAACATTCGCTCTTTCCCAAGCTGCAAAGGTCGAATCGGTGGACGACGGAGGAGCTGCAGACCCGTCGACGAACCCCACCTTATTCTTCGTCACCAATGCCCGTTTCATGCATCTTGCCCACGAAAAGTAGTCGCTCGGACCTGAGAGAACAGCGGAGACGAGCATCTGACCAGGATTGTCGTTGGCACTGATGTAGAAGGGATGATCGACGCCAATGGTAGGAACGTCGGTCGACACTGACCGAATACCGCGAACCATTCTTTCTGAAAGAAAACAAGAAAGGTCAAGTGATCGGGGAGAGAGAAAACAACGCAGAAAACTTGCGTGAGAGAAGACACACGTGTATTTACACGTGGAGAGCAAAAAATAAAACTGATACCATGTGAATATTGTGAATAGAGAGCAGGAAAAGGTGCCACTGTAGTGTGGCCTATTATTGCTTATATAGAAAATATACAAAGTACAATTACAATAAGATACCATAAATCTATACTAGCCCCTATACTATCTCACACCCTCATAAAGCTTTTCCATCCCTCATGTCCTTCTCCTTCTTCTCAAACTCAACCAATCCCTTGAACATTGTAGAGATTGTTTTCATATTCTCTAAGCATCTCATATCCGGTGCAAGCCCTCACATCCACAACCATGCTTTCGTTGAGTCTATAAATGACGTCTTTCGGTCTCCTCAGTTTTCCCATTTCTTGACAATGAGATGAGATTGGAGCATTAACCATAGGTTTCCTTCAGCGACCTTCTCCTTATCATCCTCTTCGAAAAAAGTGAACCAAAAAAAAATTACATTCTTGGATAGCTTTCGGACCCTCAAATCCCCTTCCAGCTTCCACAGCCTTTTAGAATTATTCTTGATGGTTACCACACTCGTGGATCTGTCTCCTTCCTTGTTGAGTTCCACCGTCGGTTCCTCCCAATTTAGAAGAGTTGTTTGTGCTATGATATCAATCAAAGAAGCTTCCATTTTCCTTGTAGTGAGCAAATCCCAACTTCTAGAACAAAAGCTTGTGAACGGGGAGTTCGCGTGAGAAAGTTGTGTTCCGTGAGTAGCTTCTTTCAGTAAATTGGGTTCAACTGGGAGTTGGGTTAGATATGATTATTTGATCGTTAAAATTTACTTGAGTTTTTTTTTTTTTTTTAAAGGAAATTTACTTGAGTTTATTCCTATGATTGTATCATGAAGTAATAAAAAAGACTATCTCAAAGACAAACCTTTGAGTGTTGGAATCACGTAAAATTTGTTGTCCGCGTTCTTATCTCTGTCGCTCACTTTGTATTTGGAAGCTATTCTTTCTCTGGGAAAGAAGTTCATCACAAAGGTAGTTGATTTAAGCAATGGCGGAACCAAGATGGTCGAAAATTCTAAACATATTTTTAGGTCTAAAGATTAATCACTAGTCAAAAATTTTGATATCGGTAATTTTACATAAAATTTAATCACTTTAAAAAACGACATGAGAGTGGGCAATGACCTAGATTGACCCTAGCTTAATTAAGTTACAAGATTTTATACTTAAGCCCATATGATTGTTGCCCGAACTAAACGATTATGAACAACTTGACGAAATAACTGCTTCATTTCATTAGGTTTAGAAAGTAAATCCTTGAATTAGGGTTTTGCACTCTCGACGATAATTTTTAAAATCGAAGGTGGGTTGAGGGGATCAAACTTGAACAAAGTTTGTAGACCAATTGTAAGAAAATTGTACCGATCGACTCATTTTCCTGTATTGAATTGTGATTGAGTTCCCAAATTTTGGTCTCGAATGTGGGCACATAAGCTTAGCTAGATTTAGATCACGATAAAAAAAAAATAAGTAAAAGCTCATATACAATGATTATAGGATATCCAAAACATACACATGCAGTGTATAATAGAGTAAGTTAATTACCTAGGTTGAATATACTAATGATAATGATACATATGAAGTAGATCATGGGTCTTATTTTATGTTACTTGAGAGTTGAGTAGTAGTACTACTCCCCGCTGCTTCCATGTCCATGCAGATATGTAGATATAGATAGATGATAAAGCTTGAGTAGGTGGATATCCATACGCATGCATACACAGAGTAGTAGTACTTAAAAGAGTATTCACACATGCATATCTATCACTATTACATGGAGTATCTGAGCATCCGGCCACATGGTGTCAGTTAGGAATGAGCTTGAAACGAGGCTTGGAAAGAGCTGGTGCTGGATCATAGCTTCCATAGTCTTTTGTGTTTGCCCTCATCAGTACCCTCTCCCTTACTAATTCCGTATTCTTCACCGTTAGTAGACACAAAATAACATATATATGTAAGTACAAAATAATACTATATATATATATATATATATATATATATATATGTGTGTGAATGAGAAACAAAAGCTGAATATGTTTACCTCAAAAGAGTAGGAGAAGACACCTTGATCATTCTTCATTTGTTGATAATTATTCATGAGATGGAATCCTCGACCAGCTGCAAGACATGGTACTACTGAGGGGTAGGAGAAGAGAACAAGGAACATATAAAAAATCATCAATATCCTCTTCTTCATAACACCATCAACTACTACTACCGACATCATCATCATCATCATCCTATATTGCTTCTTCACCTTAACTATAATCTTGTTTCAGCTTTTTAATGATGTAGAGGTTTCAATCATGGATGCTTACATATTTCCTTATTACATACCTCTACTCTTCATATATCTCCAACACCACCAAAAGTAATCATAATAATTATTAAATAATTAACAATGCATTTGCTGGGGAAAAAAAACAAACAAACAAAAGTAGCTTTCTTTTAATGTATTATTATTTGTTATTCTTTTGTATTAAAAAATATTGGGGGGGGGGGGGGGGGGGGAAAGGTGAAGAATGCCACTTTGCTTTTGTTGGGGCATTATAAGTCTACTAAAGTTAGTGGATTATTATGTCTATGTTTTCTTTTTAATAACATATTAATATCTCACGTACACTTTAAACCAAGACTAATTGTGGTCTTACTTTGAGTGTGACAACCCACTGGATTTTACTAAAATGTCCTTCTTTTACTTATCTACTTTCCTTTCAAATATCTCTTCTTCTTTCCAAAACCTCCATTTACGTACCAACAAGACAACTCTTCTACATGAAGACAAATTTTTTCAATCTTTTCAGGCTTTATGATCATACTGGTTTCCTTATTGTTTTAAAAAAAATTAGATGGATCGATCACAAGTAGATGAGATAGATGAAAGGGGTAAGTAAGTTACTAAGGGTTTTGGTTTTATGTTTTAAAATCTATTTGTATATTTCGGGTCGTTTTCCGTGCAGAAATGAATTGCAGTGGAATTAAAATTCAGAGGGGATTTGATTGCTGGGGAAGACCCTAATTCCTTCCGGATTTTAATTCCTTGTTTTCCACTGTATTATTACTATATGGATTTCAAACAAAGGACCACCTAACATGACTGAACTATCATTTCTATCAATCTGAACAACTCCTACTTTCTTTCTGCATCTCATTTATTCTTTTTTTACACAAAATACTCATAAAATTCGAGCTCGCCATTATTTCTAAAAAAATTAATATCGACCAAACATGACTATTCAAATAATCAAAATTATTCCAACATTCAAAGAAAGTGGAATAATATGGCACCTTAGCTTCATGAAAAATTCTATAAGTTGCATCTCATGACCAATGGTGGTTCAATGTAAATCCATCTCAACTATTAAAATATTATAGATGTTTTTTCCTTTAAAAAGATGAACCAAAAAGTTGTTCTCTCATTTTAGAAAATAGAACATAAAGGGGCACTATTGAAAAAATCAAGGGAAAAAATAGAAAACCTGTCATCTCCTTCCCTTTTCAAAAGGTTTTGAAAACTCAACCGGAGCTCATTTGAAATCCTGCCCAGATTTGAAATCCGCCAGTTTTGTGTACCATGTTTTGCTCGGAAAACAAGGAATTGGACCAAGCAGGAATTCATCATATTATTGCATTATGAGCATTGTGACTAGTATGGATTATGATTGATATTGCTTAATAGTGAGTCTATTTATACAGTAAGAGAGTGTGTGCTATGTTGAGTTTGATATCGGTTTGTTTTTTTGATGAATTGGGAGATTTTTATTCATCAAAATGCAAGAAATAGCTGTACGAAAAGGCTACAAAAGATTAGGATAAAGAGTACAAAACTCTAAATAATTGAACCTATGCTACTCTCAAACTTATGCCTATGAGCAAAAATAGCAATCTCTCACTTGATCTCTTCTATAAGTACTATCGCAACCATTTCCCTTCCTTGGTGAAAGATTCTTCTGCATCTTTCAATCCAAATCCTACAAATAGCTACTTTCCAAAGCAAGCGTTTTGCATTCTGGACTTTACTTTTTAAGCTCCACCCTGCCATACTCGAAACTGATTGAAGCATGTCCTGACCTCTAGGGTCTGGAAACAAGCTGTCCAGGATCTCCCTTGTATAACCACATCTTCCAAAAAGATGATCTATGGTTTCATCTTCCACCTTGCACAAAGTACATTTTTCATCCACTGCAGGGTTCCAGTGCTTGATTTTGTCTGCTGTCATAAGCTTTCTGTTCACTATAAGCTAGGCGACTACCCCCTTTCTGGGATGGAGTATCCTGACCAGACTACATCATACCAATCAACTTCTGCAGAGGTAGGTCTAATGGAGTTCCAAACCTCTGTAAGTTTGAACTTGCTCATCAGTTTCCCATCCCAAAGCATATCTCCCTGAGCATGCATCTGAACATGTGGCCTTATTACCTCCCTAATTTTCATCAGCATCTTCCAGTGCCATGAGCCTGCTTCAGATGTAAAATCCCAGACACTGACACCTTTGAGATGATACCTATTAACCAAGGCCACCCATAGTGAACCAGCATGCATAATCAACTGCCACAGGTGCTTCACCACTGTTGCCACATTCCAGCTGCGAAAGTCCCTAATACCTACACCTCATTCCTTCTTAGGTTTAGCAATCTGTTCCCATGCTACTTTCGATTTTCCACCCTCTAGCTTCCCCAAAGAAATTTGTTACAAATTGACTCAACATCCTTTATAAGCTCAGCTTGGAGAATGAAAGAACTCATATCCAATACTGTAAGGTACTTGTAATCACTGAATCAATCAGCTGAAGTTTTCCAGCATAGGACAGCTTCCTGGCTTTCCAATCCGTTATTCTCTTTGTAATTTTATCTAAGAATGCTTTACAATCACTTCGTCTAAGCTTTCATGTGGTTAAGGGAATTCCAAGAAATATAGATCTTGCAACCTGAGAGCTTGTGAAACTCTTCTAGAATGGAAGTAACTTCTCACTCCATCACAAGAGTTCTTATCAAAAACTAAAAGGTCATTAGCGAAACTTAAATGAGTTTAGCTGATGCCTTTACATTGAGGATGAATGGCATACCTCTTCTCATCAACAGCTCTTGCAAATAGACTGCTCAGCACCTCCATTGAAAGCACGAAAAGGAAGGGGAAAATGGGCCCCCTGCCTAAAACCTCTCCTAGCAGGGAAATAGCCACTCAAAGATCCGTTGACATTAACTAAAATCCTTGAAGCATTCAAGCAAGTTGAAATCCAGTTAACAAAAGTCTTTGGGATTCTCATAGCTCTCATGACTTCAAGGATAAAGCACCATTCAACATAATCAAAAGCTTTATGTAAATCTATCTGAATTGCACATCTAGGAGTAGCTTTAGCTTTATATGTACTCAGTAAATCATGTGCCAGTAAAACTCCATCTCCTATATTCCTTCCTTTTATAAAGGCTGTTTGATTCTTACTAACAAGCAGAGGAAGGACTGCAGAAAGTCTATTGGCCATTACCTTCGATATTACCTTATAGATCACTGAGCAGCAAGAGATTGGCCTGAAATGTCCCATGTCTTATGCATTCTTCTTCTTGGGAATCAGAGCAAGGTAAATCGAGTTAACATATGGAGGTATTTTACAATCATAAAAAAAAACCCCATGACTGCTGCCATTAGATAATTTTCTATTATTCTCCAACTGTCTTTAAAAAAAGAGAGCATTATAGCCATCCGGCCCTTGGGCCTTTTCATTAGGAATACTGAAGAAGGCTTTTCTAACCTCATCCTTCGAAAGTGGAATAGTCATATCAGCAGCCTGTGCATCTGTGAGCTTAAGAGAAATCAAAGAGTCATAACAAGTTGACTGAACTGCTGCACTTTCACCGAGGAGCTTCTTATAAAATGCAACAACTACTTTCGAGATGTCCTCCTGTGAATCCACCATTTTACCATTCTCATCCTTTAACTTGACGTATGGTATTAATAGAGTGTCTGGCTTTGACATGGTTAAAAAAGAAAGCAGTATTCTGATCCCCAAGCTTAATCCAATTCACATTAGCTTTCTGCCTTAGTATACTTTCCTCATCAGATTTTAGCTGCTCAAAATCCATACTACAAACCTTTAAAGCTTCCAAATCTGCAGTGGAAGGAAAAGTATATAGCCTATCTTTAATTGCCAACATCTCTTGTTCTTTAGCTTTAACTCTCAATTGAATATCTGAGTAACATCTTTTGTTAAGATCCTTCAAAGCATGTTTCAGCCTTCTAAGTTTTTTAAAATCACATAGAAATCATTGCCCTGCACATCAGAACTCCAGATTCTACTAACAATGTTCCTGTAATCTGCATTATGAATCCAACAAGAGAAGAATTTAAATGGTTTTGGTTGGGAACCATAAACCCTATCATTGTTTATGAAAAGAGCACAATGATCAGATTCAGTCGAGGCGATCACATTAACTCTGCTATTTGGGAAAGTAGTCTGCCAGCAAAGGTTAACCAAAGCTCTATTCAACTTCTTGAAACTAATCCATCCGTTCTATTATTGATCCCAGTAAAATGAGGCCCTGCAGCAATATGCTCAATCAACTCACAATTGTTAACACAATCTTTAAAGTCATCCATGCTTTCATAAGAAAAAGGGGCTGGCTCTGCCTCAGACAGGTCCAAAAAAGAGTTAAAATCTCCTACCAGGACCCAAGGACCATCCATCCTGGCTTTAATCAACTGTAGAGAGGCATATAAACGCCTTCTATTCACGGCTTTCGTCGAACCATAGATAAAAGTAGCATAAAAGGACTAACTAGCTCCACCTTCACATAAATATACTGACCATTATTTTCAATTATTCTCAAAGGGACGTCTTGCTTCCAAAGAAGCCAGATCTTTCCCAAATCCCCCTCATAAGCAAAGTCAACATTCCAGTTAGGGAACCTCTCTTTATACAGAGCCATAGCATTAGCCATCCTCACCCGTGGTTCAAGAATAGCTATAATCTCTACTTTATACTTGCTAATGAACGATAAGACTACATCATACTTACTTTTCTTGTTAAAACCCCTCGTGTTCCAAGTCCAAATCCTCATCTATGTTTATTTTTATGCTTTGTTTTTACTCCTGATACTCTCTGAACAAAACTCTGAGTCACATTTGTCCTTTGTGAAGCACGTTCAGCAGACTTAGCTATCTTACTGGCTGTTTTCCCTTCCTTAGCATCACACTCATCTCATGAGGTCCACTTACTAATGACACATTCTGATATCGGTTTTACCTATTTGAAATTTGGTTTTATTTTTTATTGGCTTGTATGAATAGTAATGTACGTATGTATTTTGTGAATGCAATGTGGATGTAGATCGGTGTCCAAACTCCAGGAGGGTTTGGAAAGTTCCAACCCTCCACTCAGTCATTAGACCACTTTTGACCTTTTGACCAATCTAATAGTCTAGATTGTTAGGGTTATTTAGGACATTTCATATACAATTTAATTATTATATTTAAATTAAATATTTCAATAATTTCCAATGACCGGCCGGCGACACTCCAGCGACCGGCCACCGTCGCCGACGACTTTTCTGGCGCCCGACCACCGTCTCCGGTAAATGTTCCAGCGAGACTCCGGTGAATTTCCCGGTGTCCAGCCAAACTCCAGCGACTTTTCCGGCAAAGGCATGTTAACTAGTTAACATCATTTTTTGCTCATAACTAGTTAACAATGTTTTTTTACTGATAACTAGTTAACATGGTTTTTAACTGATAACTAGTTAACAACGTTTTTTTGTTGGTAACTTGTTAATAGATTTTAACCTGATAACTAGTTAACGAATTATCATATAATCAAAATTTTAACGAGATTTTTTGTTAATAACTTATCTAACTAATTATGTTATTTTTACCTAATTAACTAGTTAACAGTTGTAGGTGATAACTTGTTATCAACACAAGTTAACTAGAAAGCGTCGCGACTCAGAAGTGGAGGAAGCCAGCTTGGAATGGCCCCAAAAGGATAAATGAGTGTACTTGCATGAAATTGTTGAGGTCTTGGTCCAAACTTGATAATTCGAGAATTAAAAGGCTTGTGAACTGTTTATGTGAAACACATGTTCCTTGTAAGGTCGTTAGAGATAAGTTGTTCGAGGTTGCTTTTCGTAGGTTTGAACTTGTTCGAATTGATAGAAATGGGGGCATTGTCATGGATTTTTTGAACTGTACTGTCATTTTTGCATTACCATACACAGTTTGTGTGGGTTGGGATTTTTCGTCTAATAATAATGTTTCCTTGTTGGTATGTACCTCTCAAATCTTATTCCGCAAAGATGTGCAGAATTTGATAATATAAGAAACCTATTACTCGCACTTGATGGTCCGTTTACCATTTTTTGTGATTTTAATGCACTCACAAGTCCAATGGAGAGAAAAGGTGGGAATCCACCAAACGCAAGATCTTTGGCAGTGCCTTCATTTCGGATCTTAGGCTTATCAACGTTGAGTTTAATGGTCCAGAGTTCACTTGGACTAATAAAAAAGCTAAAGATGAAAAAATCTCGAGTCGGCTTGACAGTTTTTTAATATTATGTGATTTGATTGAAAACTAGCCAGAATCTTCAATTAGTCATGTAAAAGCACGGGGTTCAGATCATTTGCCAATCTTTTTACAACAATTCCAACCTCTTCACCTTCAAAAAGACTTTTTAGGTTTGATAATAGATGGTTAGAACTCCAAGAAGTCCGTGAGTTAGTCTTAATGATCTGGTCAGAACCTTAACCAGGATTGCCAATGTACAAAGTTACACAAAAATTAAAAAAGATTAGGCACAAACTTTTCAGCCTAATGAACTCAGGCATGACCAATTTTGAAAAAAAAATTAAGAAAATTGAAAATGCTATTGATGAAGAACTTTCCAAAGAAGGTCCGATTGGGAGATTAATGCTACCCTTTAATCTAATTTGGCGGCTTAAGCACATAAAGAAGCTCAATATTGGAAAGCCAAAAATCGTACCAAGTGGTTGGATCTTGGTGACAAGAGCTTGAAGGTTTTTCATCATTCACTAACGCACCAAGTGGTTGAAATCTCTTTTGGATGATAATGGAAACATCCAAACCTTAGAGGAGCGAATGGAGGAGATGACAGTCTCCTTTTATAAAGTTCTTTTTGAATTCTCAAATCCTCTTACGGGAGTGCATTGTTGGTTTCCTCCTCGGTCTCAAGGTAGAAAAGTTTGTACTGAGATGAATATTAATTAGGGATGCAATCTTTGATATTGGAACAGGCAAGGCTCCTGGTTCATATGGATTCACAAGTGCCTTCCAACATTATTGGGATATTATCGAACGAGAAGTTACAGATGTAATCTTCTTTTTTCTTTTGAATGGGACGAATTCTAAAATCTATCTCACATGTGGATTTCATTATTACCAAAAGTTAAGAAAGTTGAATCAATGAAGCAGTTACGTCTAATTGGATTATGTTCAGTACTTTATAAAGCAATTTAAAAAATCCTGGCTCAGAGACTAGGATTGGTACTCACTTCAATTATCAGTCTGACTCAAAATGTCTTTGTCCAAGGACGAGATATTACTGATAATATTAATCACTCACGAGGTAATGCATTATTTGTCTGGACGTTCTTAAAAAAAGAAGAGTTTTATGGCCCTTAAACTCGACATGGAAAAAGCTTATCACATGGTGGAATGGTATTTTCTATTTACAATGATGAGGCGTTTTGGATATAGGGAGCGATGAATTGTGTGGATAGTACAATGTGTAATGATGTCTTCTATGACTTTACTTTTTAATGGTCAAGCAAGCAAAGAACATATTGTGCCATCGAAGGGGCTACGACAAGGTGACCCCTTATCTCCCCTTCTTTTTGTTATTTTCTCTGAAGGTCTTACCCTGCTGATTCAAAGAGCAATTACAGACAAATTGCTAGTAGGCCTTAAGTTAAACGCATATTGTCCTGTTATTACACATCTGATGTTTGTAGATGATACCTATATATTCCTCCGTGCTTCCTCGCCTAAAATTGATAATCTGCTCTTTCTTTTCCAGAATTATGAAACATATAGTGGACAGAAGATTAATCTGGGAATGTTTCTTTTTGCAATGGTACACCTAATGACTCAAGAGTGGAATGGAGTGAAAAACTAGAAGTTGAAATCTCAACCTACCAAGATATCTATTTGGGACTCCCATCTCGGGTTAGAAAGAAGAAGATAGAATCTTTTAAGTTCTTGGAGGACTTGGTTATTTAAAAAATTAATTGTTGGAAAGGTAAGTCTCTCTCCTCGGCAGGAATGGAGAGTACTTGTTTCATCAGTTCTTTCGGCAATGCCGGTTAATGCAATGGAGTCATTCCAACTTCCAAAGACTGCGATACAAATAATTAACAAAACTATTAGCAAACTTCTAGTGGGGGAAAATAGATGAGACTAGGAAATTACATTGGTTGTCTTGGAAGAGAATGTGTGTGCCAAAATATGAAGGAGGGCTGGGTTTTAGAGATTTTGAAGCTTTTAATCAAGCTCTACTGGGAAGACAGGCCTTGAGAATCGTGCAAGATCCAGATTTAGTTTTGGCTCATATACTAAAGGGACAATATTATCCTAAATCTACATTCTTAGAAGCTGTGGCTGGTTCGAGGCCATCTTGGGGGTGGAGAAGCATTCTTTGTAAACTATAATTGAAGATCTTAATCATGCGATCTAGGTACATAAACTTAAATCAACATACCCGTAGACATGGTGATCGATAGGGGTCATGAAGAGAAGAGGAATAGCGATGATCCTCCAAAAGCGTGCAAGAGAGCGAGCGGATCTGCCGATCTTGATCTCGAAATGGGAGGGTTTCACCTTCTCTCTCTATCCTATAAACCTTTAGAGTGTTTTTACGGCTTAACTCTTATGATGGAATAAGAGTTATATTTATAGGCAGAGAGAGGGGTCAAATCCTAATGATCTTTTAATCTCAACCGTCCATCAAGGTTTGAGTTATTAATTAGGGTTAACTTCTAAGTCCAAACCCATAAAAGGAAAAGGCTTTATCCAACAGTTTTCCCTAACCAGATCAGGTTAAGTTATTTGTGCCATATAAGAAAAGGAAGATATATTAATGTATTAAAATATATCTTACAGTCTCCCACTTGGTCCAGATAACAATCATTTATGATATGGTAGGAAATACATAAGGCGCGCATAAATGCTGGATTAAAGCCGTCATTCACCATTGGTTTCTTTCAAGTACCTTAATTGAACTGAATCATTGATCAGAGTCATAGCGGTTGTGTGTTAATAAAAGAACACAGTTCATTCCATGTACTACCGATAGACAACTAGTTTTTTACCTACCGCCCTATGGTCGGTGCTGGTTTACCCGTTTGTTTGATCCTAATAAGAACAAAAAATTCAAATATTAATTAATTATTATTTTTTATTCTTAAATTTCTTGTCATTTTATTATTACTCACAATTTCAACACAAAATATTGTATTATTGCTCACAATTTCAACACAAAATATCATTTAGTGTTTTTTTTACCTTATTTTTAAAAAACTTAATATGTTAAATCATGTATTGATTTAGATATTAGTTTGACTATGATTATTTTATTATGTGTTTTTACATTAAAATAATATTTTTATATTCCCAAATTTGTAAACAATTATCAAATGTATTTATCAATATTTTGGCTTAGACTTTGGAAATATAAATTTTAACGTATAATTTTTTTAAATAATCTTATAGTTTGTTAACCAAATATTCTATTTAATTGAATACAATAAAGTGATTTCAAAAACCAATTTAACCTTATCCATATTTCATTTATTCATCTATTTTGTTATCAAACTCAATATTCATAAACTTCATCCATACCTTAAAGGTTGCTTAGAGGTAAGTTGGTGATGAAAATCATATGACGATAAGTTTGAAACAATAACTTATTTTGAAATACGTCATTCAAATATAGGAAATATAATATTTGAGGATGGAAAGTTTCATTATAAATAGAAAGCTCATATGTAGTCCGCAAAATGTACCGACAATAAATAATTATGATCGTAATTTCGTCGCTTACTCGTATAGTGCGTTACCGAAATAATATTGCTACGAAATACCTAGTTGATACTCATTAATATATATATTGACAAATTTATGTATAAAAATATGTTACTGTTTAAAGTTTAGTTCATGGGATTTTGAAATAATAAACAGGTGGTATATAAAATATAGCGTAACATTTTTATATAGACAATATATATGAACTATTAGTTAAATAAATGAGATATTATAGTTAACAATACTTACAATCATATTTGACAATATATCTAATAGAGTTCATAAATAACCATATTTTCACGATACCATCAATGCATCCATAAACACATTGTCATCTTCGCCCTCTAGTAATTTCAAATATATACAACTCACTTATCTCTATCATCACAAAAACTCTTCCTTATGAAGTTCCAAACTTAGACTATAAGGTGTTCATATACACTTCCAATTGCCATCAAAGACGAAGAAGGTGAAATCATTGGTCATAAAGCTGCTAAAGTTGACAGTGACTATTGGAATTGTTGGTGCTCTTGATATAAACATGAATATTCTTTTTGACAATTCCATGGAGATTGATTAATGAACTCATCCACCAATTACTGCAAACTCAATGGAGTCATTGTTGCTGCCTTGGACGCGATGCCCGAAACAATCTCAAATATTAGTATTGTGTGATGGACATAATGACCAGATCTCTCTCGTTGCGGAGATTTGAGTCCCCAAATTTTGACTCGTCATAGATTGTGATGGTTGGTGATGGGAGAATGATAAACGTATTGCTTTACGTATTAAACTCGAGAATGAATGGAGCCTACTAAAGATGAAGATTATAGATGAAGAAGATAGAGGAAAGAAAATCTCCAATCATGCTAAAAGGGGTTTGGTTGGAATGAAATGAGTTGGATCTAATGACTGTGTATTTGATGGCATGAAATTTTAAATTTATTATTTTAGTTGATGTGGTTGGTCGTAAGATTTTGGATGGAAAATTGAACAAAAGTGGACGAAATATCAATCTCTTCCTAAATCAAACTTGAGTCATTGATGTGTGAAATTTAAGTGACGAATATGATATATTACCTTAACTTGAATGACCAAAAATATTATTAACCAAATTATTAATTTGCTCTTAATGTGAGAGCATTTATTAAGAGTTGATATAAATTTTATTTTTTATTTAAAATTTGTAGATGAGGTGGAAAATTGAGAGAATAGCTTTGTCCTATGTGGCAAAAATAATGTAATGATCCCCCATAGATTATTTTAAGATTAGAACAACTAAGTCTATAAATTGAAGTTATCTTAATGGTCCCATAAGCGTCTTAAGAAAAACTCATTCTGTTTCATTTAACCACATAGTGTGTATACAAATCCATAACTTGAAACATAAAATATTAAGAAGTTTCATTAATGAAATATTCAAATAATTATTGAGATGTCAAATCTTAATACATAGCAAAATCCAATACATGATAAAATCTACTAGTTACTCTCAAGACTCATTGATTCAACATGTTGCTTAAAAGTCTTGTGAGGTAACCCCTTGGTAAAAGGATCTGCTATGTTAGCATGTGTGTTGATATGCTCAATTGACACTCGTTTCTTCTGAACTTCTTCTTTAACTGATAAGAATCTCACCTCCATGTGCTTGATTCCTTTCGAGTACTTATCATTCTTTTAGAAGTATACTGCTGCGGTGTTGTCACAGTAAATTTTCATGGGCCTATTAATAGAAGTCAACACACTAAGCCCTGAAATGAAATTCCGCAGTCATAATGCATGAACTGTAGCCTCAATAATGCTTTGTTTCGCACTCTTCCAAGAAATGGTGCCTCAAGCTAACATGAACACATATCCAAAAGTACTCTTTCTTGTGTCCACACATCCACCATAGTCTGAATCTATGTAACCAACTATTCCGAGGTTTTCAGTGTGCTTGAAAGTGAGCATATGTTTCTTCGTTCCTTGTAAGTATCTCAACACCTTCTTAGCTGATTTCCAATGATCCATGCTTGGATTCTGTTGATAGCGACCCAACATCCCAACTACAAAACTTATGTCTGGCCTAGTGCAAACATGTGCATACTACAAACTGCCTACAAGAGAAGCATAAGGATAATCTTTCATTCGATTACGTTCTAATTTGGTTTGAGGACATTGACTTAAGCTGAACTTATCCCCTTTCTGAATTGGAACAACATTACCATCACAAGTTTCCATTTTAAATCTTTCTAAAACCTTAGTGATATAGGCATTATGAGACAAACCTTAAATCCTACGTGCTTGATCCTGACATATCTCTATCCCTATCACGTAGGAAGCCTCTCCCATGTCTTTCATTTCAAACTATCGTGAAAGAAAGTTCTTAGGTTCTCGTAATAACCAAAGGTCACTACTGGAAATGAGGATATCATCAACATATAAAACTAAAAAAGCAAACTTACTCCCACTAATCTTTAGGTATATACAATGATCAACAATGTTTTCAGTAAACCCAAAGGTGGTAATGGTATCATGAAACTTGATGTACCATTGATGAGAAGCCTGTTTTAGTCCATATATTGACCTCTGCAACAAACAGAGTTTATCTTCATTTCCTTCTTCGATAAAACCCTCTGGTTGAGCCATATAAACTTCTTCATCTAAATTCCCAATCAGAAAAACCATTTTGACATCCATTTAATGTAACTCTAAATCAAAATGAGCCACAAGAGCCATAATTATACGCAATGAGTCTTTCTTTGAAACGGGAGAGAATGTCTCATTATAGTCAACTCCCTCTCGTTGATTAAATCCTTTAGCTACAAGTCTAGCTTTATGTCGTTCAATCTTTCCAAGAGAGTCACGTTTGGTCTTAAAGACCCATTTACAACCGACTTTCTATGACCTTCTGGCAAATCGACCAACTTCCAAACTTTGTTTGTAGCCATAGAATCTAACTCATTGTGCATGGCCTCTATCCATTTATTGGCGTCTTTACTTTTCACGGCTTGTGAGTATGAGACGGGATCTTCATCCATCCCAATGTTCAATTCACATTCTTGTAAATATAGCACGTAATCATTAGAAATGGCTTGTCTTCTTGGTCTAGAAGAACTCCTTAATGCTACTTCTGATGTTGTATTTACAATAGGTTCATCAGTTTCATTATGGAGTGTGTGATCATTGACGTTTGGTTCTACATTGTTGGTAGGATCAACAATATGAGGCAGAACTATGTCAGCCGAAATTTGGGGCATAGGGATTCGTATTGGCACCCTAATTTCGTTTATGACCACGTCTCTCATTTCATCACTCCCACTGATTTCACCATCTTTAATGAATTTAGCATTTCCAGTCTCTACTATTCTCGTACTATGGTTAGGACAGTAAAACCTGAAACCTTTTGATCTTTCCGTGGACCCGATGAAAAAAACCACTAAAGGTTTTTGGGTCGAGTTTCTTCTCATGTGGATTGTAAATGCGAGCCTCTGCTGGACATCCCCATATGTGGAAATTTCTTACACTAGGTTTCCATCCTTTACACATCTTGAAAGGTTTTTTTGGAATGGATTTACTAGGAACCCTATTCAAGATGTCAATTGCAGTCGTAAGGGCATGCATCCACAGAGAAACAGGTAAATTGGCATTGCTCATCATGCTTCTAACCATCTCCATTTAGGTATAATTACGTCTCTCAGCTACACCCTTCATCCAGGGTGATCCAGGCATTGTGTATTGAGGAACGATTCCTAATTTCTGAAGGAGTTTAGCGAAAGGGCTAGGATGTTATCCCGATTCATCGAATTTTCCATAGAATTCACCACCTCTATCCAATCTAACAATTTTTACTTTCTTATCTAATTGTCTCTCAACTTCAGTGATGTAAAGCTCTACAGCGTTTACAGATTGAGATTTGTCATGTAATAGGTAAAGATAGCAATAACGTGAATAGTCATCAATAAAGGTGATGGAGTATTTTTTTTTTCCACCAAAAGATGGAACGTCGAAGGGACTACAGATGTATATGTCTATTATTTCAAGTAACTCGGTGCTTCTTGTGGCTCCTTTCTTGGTATGTTTAGTTTGCTTTCCCTTAATGCAATCTATACAAGTACCAAAATCAGTAAAATCGAGTGACGGGAGAACTTCAGATTTTACCAAGAGATTAACTCTTTCCTTGGATATATGACCCAAACGTTTATGCCACAAGAATGAAGAGCTTTCAATTAATCGATCGCGTTTCAAACCGACTTGAGAATGTAGGGAGATATTGAGAGATTCAGAGAAGTCATTATAAAGTGTGAGTTGATACAACCCATCAATCAAAATTCCAGAACCAATCAATTCATTATTTTTTAGTAAACTAAAACAACCACCACCAATCCGAATTGAAAAGCGATCAATATCTAGTTTAGACAAGGAAATCAAATTGTGAGAAACCGAAGGTACAAAAAGGGTATTCTCCAAATCCAAATGAAATCCAGAACTTAAAACTAAACGAAAAGTTCTGATGGCTTCAACTTTAGCTTTCGACCTATTCCCCATGTGAAGAAAGGCTTCATTTGGTCTTATAGTGGTCTGGGTTGTAAGGAATCCCTGCATTGAATTTGAAACGTGTACATTAGAGCCAAAATCAATCCACCAAGTATGAGAAGGTGCTTCCACAATGTTTGATTCAAAACATACAAAGGCAAGAGACTTACCCTTCTTCTCGAACCATTCTTTGCGCTTTATGCAATCCCTCTGGATGTGTCGAACTTTGTGACAAAATTTGCACTCATCCTTCTTAATTTTCTTGGAGGTAGATTGAACCGACAAATTGGATGACCCTTTATGGTTGGAATTGTTAGTCTTTCCACCCTTCCAACCTTTATTGGTATTCCATTTTCCATTACCATGCATGAAGTTAGCTTGAGCAACGCTAACATTTTGTTGCCTAAGCTGACCCTCTTCCTGCACCAATTTATTGGACAGTTGATTCACATTCCATTTTTCATTGATGGTATTATAGTGAATCTGGAAGGGCCCATACTGTTCAAGTAGTGAGTTCAAGATAAATTGGACTAGGAAGTCATCTTCCACAGTCATGCCCAAATTTTCTAAACCCAAATTTTCCATGTCTAATACGTGTTGTTGCATGGTCTTGGTACCGTCAAAATAGGTAGAAGTGAGTTCAGACATCAATTTTCCCGTAACTGCTTTATCTCCAGGTTTAAAGCGTTCAGTGATGGCTTTGAGATAATCTTTGGCAGTTTGATTATCAGTTTCAGGTATGGCAGATTTGATGTTTGGAGCAGATGTCAAACGCAGAAACTTAGGGCACAATTTTTTTGCTCTAGTCCAGGAGTTGAAAGTTGTCTTATCTTAAGTAGTTGAGATATCTGTGAGGGCAGCTGGCTGATCTAATGTCAAGGCATGGTCGATGTTGAGTACACCTAAGTAGAAGTCAACATGTTCCTTCCATTTAGCATAATTGTTCCCTTCGAGTAGTGGGACAGAATCGACGAAGGAGTTGAGGTTGCTGGATTGAAGAACTACAATTATAGAAATAGGCTCACTTTAATTAGGAAAGGGTTAATACACTTTTTTGCCCCTCTACTATGCAAAGTTAACAAACATACCCTTTTGTTATTTTCTAGTCGATTTATCACCCTCTACTTTGAAAAATTTAACAAATATGCCCCTACATTTATCTTTTTATATATTTTTCGTCTAATAAGTTGATTATACGTGCTATGTCATATTATTTGTATACAACATCACTGATCGGGATGTCCACAAGGTGAAAATATTTAAATTAAAAAGAAAAGGAAAAGGAAAAGCATTATAATCACCATTATGTACAAAGGTGTTTTGTGGTATTCCTTTTTCTTTTTCTTTCTAATTTAAATAATTTTGGATTGTTACATTCCAATCAACGATAAGGTGTACAAATAATATGAAGTAGCTCATATAATCAACTCATTAAACGAAAAATAGATGAAAAGATAAATGTAGGGGCATATTTGTTAAACTTTTCAAAGCAGAGGGTGTTAAATCAGTTAGAAAATAGTAAAGGGGCATGTTTGTTAAATTTGCATAGTACAGGGGCAAAAAGGTGTATTAACCCATTAGGAAAACACATTATAATTTTATGACTAAGATTTATAATTGAGTGATTCAGATCTTTCAATCAAGTGAACATGGTATCTGTGGATACACGCTTGCTTAATCCTATAAAAGAATCATCTCCTTTAGTGGTTGTCTACTTTTAATGCATAGGTTACCTGTGGGTAACAACTATACTTGAGTAAACAATCCTAGTTTAATTTTACTTAGTCTAACATTCATAGTTTTCATTGTGTCCACTGTGGTGGGCATCAACCTATAATTTGAATGTTAATTAATTATTTCAATCATCATACATGAACCAAATTAAAATCATTGTGGTGATTACTAATTCAGTATAATATGTATGAATGATTTATTATAGATTAAGAAATCTTAAATCTCTAAATTAATTCGGAAACAAGAGAATTATACGTCCAAAAAGATAAAAACGGGTTTCTAAGGGTCTAAACGATGGAATTTCGCTTATTTTTTAGAAGTCCACCAAAAATCAGCTTGTTTCGACATCATCAATTGAATTTGGGAAGAAAGCGTTTCAGCAGATAGACAGAAAAGGATGAAACAAAAAAACCCTAACTGTAATTTTATCTATAAAGGATTTGATTAGATTATTATATCTAATCAAGAACCCTAAAATGGTAAACAAAATAAAACCCTAATTATCTACCAAAATAGAAGAACGAAAATGATGTTTTCGTTTAGGGTAAATCGAAAAAACATAGATATAGAACAAATCATAGGTAAACGCTGAAACATAATCCTAGATCTATTCTATCATAAACGAACTAGATGCAAAATAGCAACAAAAGCTCTGATACCACATGTAAACTATAATTGAAGATCTTAATCATGCGATCTAGTTCCATAACTTAAATCGACATACCCGTAGACATGGTGATCGACAGGGGTGATGAAGAGAAGAGGAATAGCGATGATCCTCCAAAAGCATGCAAGAGAGGGAGCGGATCCGCCGATCTTGATCTCGAAATGGGAGGGTTTCACCTTCTCTCTCCTTCCTGTAAACCTTTAGAGTGTTTTTACGGCTTAACTCTTATGATGGAATAAGAGTTATATTTGTAGGCAGAGAGAGGAGCCAAACCCTAATGATTTTTTAATCTCAACCGTCCATCAAGGTTTGAGTTATTAATTAGGGTTAACTTCTAAGTCCAAACCCATAAAGGAAAAGGTTTTATCCCACAGTTTTTCCTAACCAGATCAGGTTAAGTTATTTGGGCCATATAAGATAAGGAAGATATATTAATGTATTAAAATATATCTTACATTCTTCACAGCAGAGAATTGGTACGATAGGGCCTTCGATGGCAAGTTGGCTCAGGCTGTATGATTAACCCATTCATAGATCCTTGGATTTCGAATACTTTAAATTCTCGGCCAGTGCTAAATTTTTCAAACCCAATTTCCTTCACCCCAAGCATGGTTACAAATTTATTCAATTGCGGCAGATGGGATCTCGAAAAAATAAACACTATTTTTATAAACATAACGTTCATCAAATTTTATCTATCCCGCTTTCCTTTTGAGGGAGTGGATGACAAAATAATTTGGAATTTTCCACCTCAGGAGCATACACTACAAAAAAAGAAAGGTTTCACGTCGCTTGTTGAGAAGGAATTTAGCGTCGGTCGACTAATGACCGACGCTAAACCCTTGACTCGCGTTTGACCAAGGGTTTAGCATCGGTCATTAGTCGACCAACGCTAAATTTTTCCCAACAAGCGACGCTAAAATCGAAACCGGATCAACCCAAGGGCGTAACCCGACCTTTTTTGGCGTCGGTTTGGAGGAAGAGTTTAGCGTCGGTTGTGACCGACGCTAAATGGACGGGAATTTGGCATCGGTTACGTGCCCAATTTAGCGTCGGTCATCGACCGACGCTAAACTCCCAAGCTATATAAACTCTGACCGGACAGTAGGAATCATTTGTGCATTTGCAAACTCCTCTCAACTCTCTCAACTCTCCTAAGGTATGTATTTTCTTATTTCATATTGTGTTGTATTTAGTTAGTGAATTAGTTAGTTATAGGGTTTTAGGGTTAGTAGTTAGTTTGTTAGGTTGTGAACTAATAAAGTAGGGTTTTGATATTATTATCTAGTTAGTCAAATAATTTATTCAAGAATTAGTGTGCATTATTAGTTAATGATTTAAATTTTGTGGTTATCGTGGTAGGTGTAATTCTATTTGAGCTAGGAGCAGCGGGTGACGCCGTCTCATCATTGTTTTCTCTTCTTTGGTTGTAGGTATGTATATATTAATTTTGCAATTGTGTCGTCTCATTGTATTTTTTTTTTGTTTGAGGATCATTATGCTTACTGATTACTAATTGTGTCGTACATTTATCAGTGACCGTCTTCCTTCTATCCTCATATCTCTTTGTTTCGCGTCTCATCCCAGGTGTACGGTATGCATTCTTTTAACTATGTTATTAGCTAATTGCTATGTTAATTTGTTATTTGGAATTGCTATATATGTTAAATTGCTATGTCAATTTGTTATTTGAAATTACTATGTTAAATTGGTATGTTAAATTGGTATTAAATTGTTATGTTATTAATCTTGCAATTAAAATGATATGTTATTAAATTGCTATGTTATTAATCTTGCAATTAAAGTGCTATTGTATGAGTTAGTTTTTTCTATGTAATTTGCTCTGTTATTAACTAATTGTTACTTTGTTATGAATCAACATAATTATAATTATATTGCATGTCTCATTGTTACCTAATATACTCTTACATGTAGATATCTAATAAATATTCCAATCTAGCTATATAGTTAACTGATAGATATTACGATTTAACCTTCTAATTAATTCCATCACCTACTAAATCAGGCATCTTCCAATGGATAAGTCTTGGATAACCAAACATCGGTTGTCACAGGAGTATAGGGATGGTTTAGAAATCTTTTTGAATTTCGCTTTCGCGAATAATCATGAAGGAGAGCAAATAATTTGTCCATGTCCAAAATGTGGATTCAAGAAATGGTTGTATAGGGATGATGTGTACGAGCACTTACTTCGCAAGCCATTTCCCACAACCTACACTGTTTGGTATCGACATGGAGAGCGCCACATTGCTGAATCTTCTCAGAGTGCAAATGCAGTAGTGCAGAACTATGATCATACAAGAGCATTTCGAGATCTGGTTAATGACGCTTTTGGTGTTATTCCAGATGAGGTCACTACTGCAATACAAGCCTCTGAAGATGAGGTCACTATTGGTAATGAAGTAGAAAATGTTCTAGAAGATGATGATCACATGATTGCAGAGGATGACATGAGCTACCCGAATGACACAGAGGAGCCGGATGAGATCAATGTCAACTTTAGGGATTTAATGAAAGATGGAGAAGCACCCTTATATGAAGGATGCACAAAATTCTCAAAATTATCTTTCATCTTGAGGCTTTATCATATCAAGGGAATGCACAACATCAGCGATAAAGCAATGTCGTTTATCATTGAGTTGTTGCATGATGCTTTTGAGTTTGCCAACATACCAAAATCGGGATATGGTGCAAAGAAAATGATCTCAAAATTTGGAATGGGGTACACGAACATTGATGCATGCAAGAATGACTGTATGTTGTTCTGGGGGAATGATAAAGAAGAGAGTGTTTGTAAGATTTGCAAGCAGTCCAGATACAAAGATGATGGGCCTGAGGATGGAATTCTAGAACATAAGAAAAAACGAAAAGCGATGAAAACATATCGCTACTTTCCCCTGATTCTGAGGTTGAGAAGGTTATTTATGTGTCCTACAACAGCTAAGAGTATGGTGTGGCATTCTACAGAAAAAGTTAGTGCCGGAATGGCAAGGCATCCACGAGATGGAGAAGCGTGGAT
The DNA here is from genome assembly GCA_034768395.1 of Linum lewisii. NCBI lineage: Eukaryota > Viridiplantae > Streptophyta > Magnoliopsida > Malpighiales > Linaceae > Linum > Linum lewisii. Next base: position 26,418,108 of record CM068304.1, read on the forward strand.
AGACTTTGACAATAGATACCCTGAGTTTGCATCTGATCCTAGAAATATACGCCTTGGTCTTGCTACTGATGGCTTCAATCCGTTTGGGAATATGAGTCTTAGTCATAGTACGTGGCCTATTATTCTTATGCCATATAACACGCCTCCATGGGAATGCATGAAATCAACAGGTATGATTTTGTCAAGTATCATCCCTGGAAAGAAAGCCCCTGGCAATGATATTGATATCTACCTACAACCTTTGATCAATGAGCTCCAAATTTTGTGGGAAGGTGTAGAAGCATATGATGCAGCCAAAAAAGAGGTATTTCAATTGAGAGCTTCCCTAATGTGGACTATTAGTGATTTTCCTGGATTGTCCGTATTATCTGGTTGGAACACTTACACAGGGCAAGGTTGTCCAACTTGTAATTTTGACCAAGAACCGTTATGGTTGGGAGGCAGTTTGAAAAACTGTTTCATAGGAAGTCGACGTTTTTTGCCTGCAGACATCCTTTCCGACAACAAAAGTCTAAATTCAATGGTGATGTCGATTTCAGAGAGCCAACCAAACTATTATCTGGCTCTGAAATACTCAAACAGGTGGAGAATGTCACTGTCACTTTTGGGAAGACTAGTGAGAGTGAGAAGGGTGCACCGCCAAAGAAGAAGTCCAGAAGTGATGGAGGGAACAAAAGGCAGACAGAACAATGGAAGAAGAAAAGTTGTTTCTTTCAATTGCCTTATTGGGAGTTCAATAAATTGCGACACAATCTCGATGTTATGCACATAGAGAAGAATGTGTGTGACAATATTCTTTACACTTTGATAAATGACAAAGATCGAAGTAGGGATCATCTGAAAGCAAGGATGGATTTGAAAATCATGAAAATTAGAAGAGAGTTATGGCCAAGACCATATGGAAGAACTTGTCCATCAGCTATATACACAATGGGTAAACGAGAGATTCAAACAATGCTCGAGACCTTGAAAGATATTTTCGTACCAGACGGATACTCGAGCAATATATCCCGGTGCGTTGATGTGGAACACCGGAAGATATTGGGTTTGAAAACTCATGACTGTCATATCTTAATGCATGAGTTATTACCTTTGGCCATTCGGAATGTGTTGCCATCGCAAGTCTCTTCGGTATTGGTCGAATTTTGTTCTTGCATGAAGCAATTATGTTCAAAAGTGGTCCATTTTGGGTTTGGATACGCTACAACAACGAATTGTTGTAGCTCTGTGTCGTTTGGAAATGATATTTCCACCATCATTCTTTACGGTGATGGTTCATCTTGTGGTTCATTTAGTCGAGGAAGTGAGACTTGGGGGACCAGTCTATTATCGTTGGATGTACCCTATAGAAAGGTACAACTTTCTGTATTATGCTGTCAATTACAATAATCTATTACTACTGAACTTGTTCTCTTAATCAGATTTCTTGGGAAGTTAAAATCTTTTGTACGAAATCGGTCACAACCAGAAGGTTCAATTACTGAACGATGGATTTCTGAAGAAATCACGAATTTCACATCCCTATACTATGATATTGGAGTTGAGACTAGATTCAACCGTGGATCTCGACTTCATGATCAAGTATTAGAAGATGATTCACGTGATTTGTCCATTATTCCATCTATTGGGCACAATGTTGGTAGTATAAATCACTTCTGATTGACAGATACATAGTTGTTACAAGCGCATCGACATGTCCTTATGGGGTCCCAACTAGTCGGTCCATTTCTCAAGTAAGTAATTCAACATGTTTAGTAATTCAACATGTTTAACGTATGTGAATTTCAATAAAAACCATTCATTGTTACTTAGGGAGTTCCAAACTATTACAACACAACGACTTCGAGGAAAATCAGCAGCAAAAATTGAGAAAGCTTTTCATAGAGACTTCGTACAATGGTTTCGGAGTCGGGTAAGTGCTTTTCTAGGTAATTCAGCTGTGATTCGGTCGTAAATAAAATATGAAATATAATAATCTTGTCAAACACTATTATTTATGTCAATTTAACAGATTCTTGACAATAACCAAGTAGTCCATTCGAGGATCTAAGAGTCTTAGCTCGTGGTCCTCAACGTCAATCAAAAAGATATGTTGCTTATGACGTTAATGGTTATCGGTTTCGCATAGTTGCTCGTGACAATCCCCTCAAAACTCAGAATAGTGGGGTATACGGAAACTATGAAACTCATAGTTACGCTAGTTTAGTGGACAATCAACCTCAAACAAGTGAACTGGCGTATTATGGCAAGTTAGAAGACATCATTGAGTTGAATTACTATGGAGAAATCTTCGTGGTGTTATTCAAGTGCAAATGGGCTAATACGCACAATCCTAGATACGTGAAGAAAGATGGATTGGGGTTCACATCCATTAATTTCTCACATTTTCTATATACTGGAACTCGTTTAGACGATGAACCATATATTGAAGCAAAAGATGCTCGAATGGTCTACTACGTTCAAGATAAAGTGGACAAAGGATGGTGCATTCCAGTACATATCAAACCCCGAGATGTCTATGACATGGGTGATGAGGAAGGAAGCAATGTACATAAGTGTGAGATGTTTGGAAATCAAGAGTTGTCGGCTTTTGACGATTCCAATATTCTACCCCTAGTTAGGCCCGGAATAATCGCAGAGTTCGATTAGGGTTTGGTAATATATTCATTTAACTTATTTTAATAAAAGTCAATATATTTGGTACGTTTTACACATCTAATCCAATTAAATGTTTTTTTGTTATACAGACATGTCTCCTTCAGGAAAGCATGAGGTGGAGCTCATCGATGGACGTGGAGTGAAGACTCTGGTTGCCATTCCTAGTAATCAGATGATGAGTCTTCCCCATGGGAAGAAGGTTGTCATTCCTTGGGGTGTTACAGGACCCTTAGGTATTGGTCCAGCTACGATCCTCAGACAGTTTCATGGTCAGCTATCCAGAGACACCAACCTTCTCCCGATCACATACGTCGGGTGGCCGAATGTGCTGATGGTGAGAAGGAAGCATTGGTCGCCGCTATATGGGTACATATAAAACACTATTACTCTCAAACGATCTAGGTTATTTAAATACTAATGTGTATAAAATTTGTTGTTGCAGAAAAGTATTGTCATTGAACCCGAAGAGGCAAAGGATAGAGCTCTTGACTATATCGTGAGTGATATAGGAAAGAAGTGGAGGGATTACAAAACGAAGTTGTGGGCGTATAGAGTGACCTGGCCGTACAAAAAGTTTTTAAAGGCTGAAGCTGCAAAGAACAACCAGGATTTCGACCCAAAAGCATTTGTGGTGCCGCCGAGAGCGTGGGCACTAGAGAGGAGACCTCCTAATGTTCCTGCGCCTATGTGGACGCAATATGTGGACTTGAGGTTGAGCGATAATATGGTGGTATGTAACGAAATATATGACTGCTTTTCACTGAAGTAAATTTATTTCGTGATACAAATTGTGTTACTGAAAAAATCTTAATTTGTAGGAGCTGTCTCGGCTTAACTCTTTGAGGAGGGCGGAATACAAATCACCCCACACTGAAGGGTCAAAGAAGTTGAGAGTCCGAGGATCAAAATTGGTAAGAGTTCATCCTAAAATCACCTTATTTAATTAAATTATTTTAAAAGAAATACTATGATGTTTAGTCTATGCACGTGTAGGAAGCCGTAACGGGAAAGAGACCCACGAGAGGTGAGTTGTATGCCATTACTCACAAGAAGAAGGATGGCACATACACCGATCCTAATGTTGTAAGTGACATTTCATGTTTTTTATTTCCAACTTTGTTATTACACTTTTCAGAGTTTGGTTTCAAAAATGTAATTGTTGGCCACTGTGCAGCCTAAGATACTTGATTTGTTGAAGGACCCAACCATCCCGACTTGGGTAAGTTCTAACGATGCATTGGGGCAAGTCTACCCCACTGAGCATAGTGGTCGAGTTCGAGGATTGGGATTTGGTGCTACACCCACTAAGGTACATATAGTATATTATGATCTGGTTTGGTTTCAATTTATCTAACACTAACAATTTTAATATTTTGTTGTCTCTTTTTTGTAGGTCAACTTGAGTAAGAAGAAGGGTGCAGCTAGCCAGAGTTCCAGGCCATCAGATACTGCCATGCATGACTTCGGACATTGCCCTGTACAAGGAGAAGTAGCACAGTTACGGGATGAGGTTCGAATTCTAAAGGAGCAGATTGCACATTTGGCATCAGGAGCTTCAGGATCCTCCGCTCGGGATAAAGGGAAGGGGAAAGCCACCTTGCAGGCGGTGGAGGAGGATGAGAGTGAGGATGAGGAGGAGGAGGAGGAGACTGCGGGTGAGGGTGAGGAGGAGGATGAGGAGGATGAGTGGTGAGAGGGAGAGTGAATATGTATGCTGATATATTACACGTAGGCATATGTAGTTATTAATATTATTACAATTATATAGTATGTTATGCATATTAGTTATCTATGTCGTTGGTTAATACTGTGTGGTATAATTAGTATTGAATTCCATGAATGAAATTGCGGTTTGCAGGTTTGCAGGTTGGCACGAGAAGAGTATCAGATAAGGAGCTGAAATAGCCAAAAAATTTTGGCCTGTGGAACATATTTAGCGTCGGTCAGACACATTTAGCGTCGGTCCAAACCAACCCGTAAATAGCGTCGGTCACTTGTAATATTGCGTCGGTTAATAACCGACGCTAAATAGCCGGGAGTCAACGCGTGGTGGTCAGCGGTTTCCCAGTTTAGCGTCGGTTAGTTAATTTGGCGTCGCATATAGACCGACGCTAAAACTTGTTTGGTTTCCGACCGGACTGGTCTAACCAGGATTTTAGCGTCACTTGTAAACAGGATTTAGCGTCGGTCCTTAAACAACCGACGCTAAATTTTAGCGTCGCTGGAATTCGTGTTGCTTTTATGAGCGACGCCAAAAGCCTTAGCGTCGGTCAGAAACCGACGCTAAACTCTATTTCTGACCAACGCTAAGGAGCCGGATTTTTGTAGTGATATACGTCCACTCAGGATATGAAGTTGCAAGTGGGAAGTTCAATACAATACCGGTCTTCAGGCCTACTTCTTTATATGACGAATGTTTCTGGAAGAAAATTTGGAATCTACCGGTACAACCAAAACTTCAAATTTTTCTTTGGAAAATTGTCAGGGGGTACTTTCAATTAGAGAAAATTTGGTGAAAATTTTTACTATCCAAGCCGAATGTCCGGTCTGTTTAGAGGAAGTAGAATCCAGTGAACATCTCCTTATGAAGTGTATTCTTGAAAGAAAGTTAGCTCTGCTTATTAATTTGCAAATTGGTATATTTTAGCACGAATATGTGGCGTACTCGTGGAGAAAGTTATTTAAATTGGATCAAAGGATTCAAATTAGGGTAGTTTTTATGTGGTAGAGTTTGTGGAAATCTGGGAATATCGTCCTATTCGAAAAAGCCAAATTACATCCGGAAATTCTTGCAAAGCAATTCCAAGCCTAGTTTAATGAATTTGAGGTTTGGTTTACACGAAACCAAGAACAAAAAATTAGTCAAAAAGTTCCTCGGCCTCTTCAGCCTTCTTTGAGAGGCTCGCATCTTCCATTTGATTTTTCAATTAAAGTGGATGGAGCAATTTCCAAGGAAATTGGAGGTGTTATTGGCTTAGTTGTATTTGACTCATTGGAAGGTATTTTCTTTGTCGGAGGTAAAAGTTTTCAAGGAATCTTAGATCCTTTCACAATTGAAAGTATCTCTTCAAGGGAATCTCTAAAATGGTGCCTTCAAGTTGGGATCTATGAGGTTTTCGTTGAGGGGGATGCCGAGTAAGTTAATAAAAAAGTACTTGAAGATAAATCTCTTCACCCTGTTGCAAGAGCCATTATCCAAGAAATACGAATTCTTGTGACAAAATTCATTAGAATTAAATATAACGTAATTCCAAGATCGAAAAACCAAAAGGCTCACGATTTAGCAAAACTCTCCCTTGGTTTTGTCCCTTCTTCATCTCTTCTAATTAATCTTACTCTGTCTGCTTCAATTAATAATCATTAATATTTTATTAAGCATGGTCTCTTGTGTCTTTTTTCTCCCCTACCCCCTCTAAGCCTTTCCCCCTCTTCTTTCTCTTTTCTTTTTTCTTTTCTTTTTCGTATCTCCTAGGTTGGCTCGCAATCCTTGATTCTCCCGTCCAAGGGAGTTGTCTTGGCAAAAAAACATAAGTTAACTAGTTATCAAAATTAGTTAACAGGCTATTCTGATGTTAACTAGTTAACGAATTACCATAATTAGTTAGCGAGATTTTTTGTTAACAAGTTATGTAACTAATTATGTTATTTTACCTAGTTAACTAGTTAACAATTTTAGGTGATAACTTGTTATCAACATTAGTTAACTAGTTATCAAAATTAGTTCACATGTTATATTGCTGATAACTAGTTAAAGAATTACCATGATCAGGTAACTAGTTTTTTTGTTAACATGTTATCTAACTAATTATGCTATTTTTAACTAGTTAACATCACGATTTGAATAACTAGTTAACATCACGATTTGGGTAACTAGTTAACAAGTTTTTTAGTTGACAACTAGTTATCAAAATTTTGTTAACTAGTTATTTTATTATTAAGTAGTTAACTTATCGTGTTAATTAGTTAACATCATGATTGGATAACTAGTTAAAGAGGTTATTTAGTTGATAACTAAGTTAGCTAATTATAAGAACTAGTTAACATGCTATTCGACAACTGGTTTATACAGTTTAAAAATTATTCCGACAATGTCAACAACATAAAGAATAGTGACTGAAATTGTAGTTATTAATACTAAACAATCAAACTATCTATAACCTAAAATAAAGTGACTAAATTGTAATTATTATTATTTACTAAATAATTCGCAAGCTTATTCTTCAACCATCTGCTTTCTTCAGCCACCGATGTTGCCATCGGTGGCCATTAGTGGTAAGCATCCCAAATTGAAAATAGCCTCCTCAGTGCACTCTACCCCTGCCTCCGCAGCGAGATCCTCAAATACGGCGAGTTAGCCGCCGCCACCTACGTATTCGACCCGCTCTCCAAGTTCTGCGGCTGTTATAGCTCCGACGGATGTTAAAGAAATCAGTGGGCTTCGACAGCTGTACAACAAATGGAGTGCTTCAAAACAAAATCCTCACCGCCTGATGATTTATCAATTTTTGTCCACATTAGATACGAAAACAACGAACTAGTAGTTTGTGGGCTTCGAAGAGTTGAGTTGGAGGGAGCGAGATGAGGAACAAACAGTCGTCGACAACTTTGAAGAGGTCCTCATCTTTGATTTGAGGGAGCTCAGAAGCTTGTGGTAAGGACCTATGCTAAGTCGGCGCCGCTCCACCTTAGTTCCTTTGCCCAGAATACACACAAGTAATGATTTCGACTCCGACTGGTTTGACTCCGAAGAGTAATGAGTTCGATATGATGAATGGGCTCGTGAGCGGTGTGGCGGCAAGTCGTTGGTGGCTCTCAGTTGGGCTGTTGCAAATGGAGTAGTTGAAGGAGGTGAAAGGAAGGCAGGGAGACGGCGTTAGATGTGAAAGGAAAATAGGTTTTTTTAATGAATTGTAGATTTTGCCCATCCGAATTTTGGTTGGAACCTGGTCCAACTCTTCGCAGATCCTTTCCCATTGTAGTGTGACAAATTAATTGAGTTTTTGTTATATTTAATTAGACTTTGAGTTTAATCACATAGATTAGGTGAGGTGTTACAAATTATATCATAAACTAATTATCTTCTAACTTACATGTATGCATGTCATCTTGAAACATTACAATCCTCAATAAGAGTATTTCATATTTGTATTGAAACTAAATAGTCAAGTAAATATATTATTGTGTGGTATTTATGGTCTAGTATTACATCTTGATTTGATAACCATTTCCAAAGAGGTTTTAAATCAAAGAGAGTTTTGAAATCTATGTGTTTCCAAAATAAGGATCACTAAAAAATTACATTTTTTTTATAGTTCACTAGATTGATGACCAACCCTTCATCTCATGGCTCTAGACTTTAAGTTCGTCGTAGACTGCTCCTTTGACACCTTAGAGCTCTCCTAGGTGGATCCTCCCGATGCGTATCAGCAAAACAATAATTAGTGAATGACTATGGGAGGGGAAAAGAGAGTATTTGCGGGATAGGAGATAGAGAAGTATCTAGTGGTGCTCATGATGGGTGATGTGAAGTCATGGGCCAACAACTCATAAGCATGTAATAAGTGGACATAAATGGTAGGTGTGTGTTGTTATGTCTCATCAATTTTGGGTTTGGAATTCTTTTTATAGTCTCTCGGGATCCAGGACGAGCCGTCATGTGTCATTGGTGGATAGGTGACCCTTTTTATGAATCTCTTCTGTCGCTAAAGGGACAAGAAAGGTGGATTTAGTAGAAAGAGGCAGTACGATGGAAAATGGTAAGCAAGTGAGAGCAGGAGGAGCGTAAAAAGGGAAAGAACAAGCAAGAAGTGGTTTATATAGAAGAAGAAGAAGGATCTGGAAGAAAGGGAGCACTCAACCGCTGCGAGTTGGTGATTGGGTCGAAACGCGGTGGAAGGGGCGGTCTAGTACCCTATGTAATCATGATTAGCTATAAAGCGGATCTAGAGGGGATTTCTCCAGCTTCCCAAGCAAGTCATGTGAGATTCATTTATGAATATAGCCTTGGAATATAAGGTGGAACACGTGTGTAGAAGAGGAGGCACCTGATGATTCAAAGAAAAAGGGGAAGGTACGTAGTTTGCTGAAAATTGCTTAGACATCACAATCTGGAGGGTGATTGGTACACAACGATCGTTCGAGGAGGAAAGGCTCAGAAGGAAAGAAATGCCAGCCTATCACTAAGTAGATAGCTAAGTGTTAGGCTTGCAGGCAATTGATAGTACCTAGCCTGGTGATCGCCAGCCCACTCCTAAGTAGGAAGCTAAACAGTAGGCTTCAGAGCAATTGATAGGCCACAGCCTGGCGACTGTGGGCCCTGTAAGGCCCACTAGAAGTCCATCAAACAGGAGGTCAATGATCTGGCGATTCGTTGACCATACCCTCGCGGTTGGATCGACTGAAGGAGCGACCCAGTGGGGAATGAAAACCCACCTCCATGCCTTAGCGACCTTAGGGATTTGGAAGGGACAAGGGCCACGTGTCGTCATCACAGCAACTTCCATGGACGATCACGATCGTCCCAGCAGACACAGACAATCCTTGGCGAGCACTACATAGGAGGACATGCTATAAATATTGCACCGACCCCCTTGCAGAAGGGCAGACATTATTCAGACAGGGATTATTCCCTCAGTACGTAATTCTCGTTCACTCACCTTGTTCCTTGTTATCATCCAAATCGTCCTTAAACTCACTAATATCCTCTCTTCATACTTGGCACGAGGTACACTTCTGAAGACCAGGTGACTGAACTTCCTCATTATTGGGCCCAATGGCGGAGAAAAATGCTTTAACCATCATACCAACAACGATCATCTATTTATTTAACCAAATATACGTATATAAATTTTATTTATAGTGAGATGTATTATATATAACCTAAACATCAGCTACGGAAATTCATTACAACTAAAAACCCTAAGCAGACTGCCATCCCGTAACTTAGTAGATTGCAGCAATAGGGAAAATTCCTTATTGTGGCCTCTTGCCAAAATCACTTCAGATCGGTCGGCCGGTTATCGACGTGATATCTTTGATTAACGAACTTTCTTGGACGACCGCTAATCCTCGTTTGTAAGGATTGTAATTTCATATAACTATTAAGGTATGTAAAGTTTTAGATTTTTTAACTGATTTTAGGATTTGATATTTGGACTTTGGGAATAAATTATTGTGATGTTTACTACCAATTAGATGAAGAGATTCTACTTAGTGATGACAAAAACTTATTTTGCCTATTGCAACAACAAGTGTGGATAGAGCATTTTTTATCCATTAAATATGTTAAAAACGATCTTCGAAACTGAATGAATGATGAGTGGTTGAACGACGTTTTAATGACATTGCTGAAAAAGGATTCCTATGTTAGTTTAGACAAGGAATACGTTCTACAATGTTTTCAGAATATGAAATATCTTCATGGTTCGCTATAAACAGTGTACTATGATTATTGCTCGTTTATTGTAAAAATCATAAGTATTATGTTATTCACTTTTAGTTATGTTTTTAGGTGAATATTTAAATGTTTTGAACTTCGAACCCCCTTGAACAATTTCCTGGCTCCGCCACTGATTGGGCCAGGAGACTAGGCTGGAACAACTACCATGTGCATTCATAGTATGTAAATTTCATAGTGAAAAGGGAAAACTACTAATTACAAAGGCAAAAAGACCTCATACAACACCAACTATTGCGTAATTACTCATTTATAAACGACTTTTTTTGAATTACATGATTGGCATGAACTTCACTGCGCGATGTTACTTATGACATCCGTCCACTTCCGTTAGCATTCTCCATGATGAGGTGGCAGAATAGCTTGCGTGGCCGTTCGAACAATGACTTGGATATGTTATAAAGTCCACATCAAATGAATTGAATTTAATTGTTGCGTGTAAATTAATTGAAGGAGAGAGGTAATTAAATTGGTGCTCTGCTTTCCTCTTCCACTTTAAATCCAGAAGATCGGCGGAGGTGTTCAGATCTAGTAGAGATGGAGCTGGGTGTTCGGATATATGGAGATGGGTGTTCGAATCTAGTGGAGATGGAGATGGGTGTTTGGATCTAGTGGAGATGGAGATGGGTGTTCGGATCTAGAGCTGGGAGTCGAGATTGATGGCCGGAAGTTGAGATTCAGGATCTCTCAGCGTTGATAAGGTGCTTCATAAGAGAAGAGAGGTGGTGATAACGCTATCCAATTCATCCTCCGACGCAGCAGTGAGCTATTACCTTCTCCTCCTTCACGCTCTTCACGGAATGGCTTCATAAGCGGCTGCCTAAGACAGACTCTAGACTTCGCCGCTGGAGCGCCGGTGATCTATTATTGGAAATGGACTTCAGGGATTGAAATTCATGGCTACTTATTAGCAAATCGGTGTTGAGCAAGGGGTAGAGAGGCCTGATCTGTCCGTTGTAGAAGATCTCGTCGACTGAAATTGGGGACGTCACCGCCTCTCTGTCCACGATTGCAAACTCGAACTCTCCTTCTTCTTCTTCTTCTTTTTCTTCTTGTTATTTGTAACACCCGTCCCGAATCAGCCCTATTTACCCAAGATTGAACCGAGATCGAATGCCACTCAAGCTCAGGTTTAACCAAAAGTGCGAAACAACAACGAAAAAGCACAACTTTCACTACAAAAAAGGCAGTTATTAGTGACAATACAAATACGTCACTAATAGTCAATGTCGTCGCTAATATGTATTTGTGACGACATATAGTCGTCGAACGTCGTCGGAAAAAGCTCCCCCACAAATAAATTATTTGTGACCAACCGTCACTAATACTTATTTTGTGACGAATATATATGGTCACTTATCCTTTGACGTTATCAAAAAATACATAAAAGACCTGAACAAAAGTCGTCACAAACATTTTATTAGTGACCAATTTCACTATGACAATTTTATTTCATCAATCATTATTTGACGAAAGGTAGATGATTGGTCGAAGTTTTTTTGTGATGGTTCCTATTATGTATCAGCTATATCATCCATAAATACTTTTACCAAAAATTAGTTGCAAAGCTTTTCACAAGTATTTTGTATAATAACTCTTCCGAAATATTCATCAGAATTTTTTCCCATATTATTAAATCGAATGAAACTGTACAAGGTCAGAACCTAGAACCCATATTTTTTCAAAAAAAATGCCAACAATATTCGTTGCTAAATGTTACTCTGCGATTTTGACTACATGGACTCAACTCCTGCCTCAACGCCTCACTCCACTTCTTCTCCAGGAACTGAAACCTTAACTTTCTGACGTTGGCGAACCCCCAAGTGCTTGATTGACCATTCGTTTGTATAGGTGGGTTAAGACTCCTTAGTTTTGAACAATGAGACACAACAGAGTAGAACATAGAACAGTAGTCAAACAAAACACTCTAATTCCTGAAACCTCTTCATAATCTATTGCTGCCTTCAAGATCTACTGTCACTCCCATGCTTCTCATTTCACTGATCATTCTGTCAACTTCCTCTTGTATCCCTGCATTAGCATAAACTGTTGACAACAACATATAGGTTCAAGGAGACCAAAGGCAACCAAATGTTAGTGCTAGAAGGTTTGAAAGCTGGTAGTATACTCATTTTATAGTGATAATTACTTTATTTTATATATCATTTTGTCTTTTTACAAATTGAAACAAACATCGAACTTATAAAATAATAATAACACAACTTACACTTTAATCTTAGTTAGTGGTGGCAGTACAAAGTTTCCACACTAGACAAGCTTAGCCTTTATCCCTCGAAGCATGAAGGCCTTCAATATATGTTTGAGAGACTTAAATTTCTCAGTGACTATCACCAAGACTTGTGTGGAAGCTAAGATCAAAGAGATAACAACAAGCTAAATGCCCATAAGTCACTTTTTATTTATCATGGATTATTCATTTATCATCACACTGGTTTTGGATGAATATATATGAGTAAGTGAAAGTATGAAAACTAAAACAAACAAAGAAGTGCAAATAAATGAGCAAACCCACATTTGATCTTGTTAACTACGTGATTGGCTCCTCCTTTAATATTTTTCATATCATGACTTACCATCAATCATAATAAACGGTAATGAAAACCAACTAGTTAGAGAGTAAACCAACTAAGTCAATGAAAAACACATATGACAAGAACAATAAGCATACTAACTAATCAACTAATATAACTCAGCTTCTTAGCACACATTAGAAAATATATCATACGAATATAATCAGCCCAAAAATATCTAGGAAGCTAAAAATCAATAGTACCCAAATGTAAACAAAATTTAATAAAGATGAAAACCATACCACATATATTTCATTGGAAAAGAAGTCATTTAACCACTGTGTCATAATAGAACAAGACTCTGAATGCATGATGTTCAAAAACTGCATAATTAATAATAGACAAATGAGTAAATATCAAAATCACAATGATGATATAAGCATAAGGGTAACACTTTCTATGAAATGTTACATATCCAAGAGATTCTAACAAAAACTAGTGGTGGAGAAGGATTTCTTACCTTCGAATGAACTGTTGCAAGGTTCATCATTGCTTCCCCTTCACTTAACAGCTTGTTGGTAAGGTCTAGAGCAGATTTTCAACTCAATTAAGCTCTAAGCTCAATATCCCCATGCCCTCTTATCCTTGAGATGTTTCATATCCTAAAGTTTTGAACAAAAACAAAGGTTCAGGGAAAACTATATAACCCAACTCCCATTTGCAGAAACAAAAGTTATGCAAGCACCCATCTGCAGGAAATAGAGGACCTGCGGAAAACACAGAAACAAACCTATCACAACAAGTCCAACATGGAAAACAAACTCGCCCAACAAGACTGAGGAACACCAACCGAAAGACAGGTTAGAGCAAACCAAAATAACCCCGAAACCGCCCCCTGCAACCAGATCCATTAGAAAACCCAACTCCCATCTACAAAACACAAAGGTATGCAAGCACCCATCTGCAACAAATAGAGGACCTGCGCAAAACACAGAAAGAAACCCATCACAAGTCCAACCTGGAAAAAAACTCGCCTAGCACCGACCGAAAGACAGGTCAAAGCAAACCAAAATAACCCCAAAATCGCCCCCTGCAACCAAATCCATCTTTGCCCAAGTTACTCTGTTCATAGAAGTCTTATCATTAAAAATCAATATAATTCTAGAGAGGAGGAAGCAGTAACGAATAGATCGAAGTGAGTTTGAGCAGTGATAGCTGCAGTTTTAGCGGTATCAAATACTACCAAGCTGTGAAGCTAGGGTAGATCGTATTCCACAGGGTTTCTACTAATTGACTACTCAAAGAAACTGGCAAATTACTCAGGTTTAAGCACTTAGTGCATGGTGTGAGTTCCACGACTTCTAATCTAATGAACAAAGGAAAATAAAAGACAGAAAAGTAAAAGGTTGACTAACGAGAAGATAGACGAACTTAGATTTCGAATCCCCCTTAGATCACCAGAGCAACGGCAATCACAAGACCAGCGGTTTTCAATTCTAATTCAATCAATTACTAAGACACCACCATAACTCCTTACCCTTAGGTTTAAGACCGGCGAACGTTCGCTCTATCCGTTCTAACTACCAAGATTAACTAGCCGCCCGGGTACGGTCGCCTCTCGCAACGACTTAATTAATTGGTGTAATTACTAATGATTAATGAGTTACTCTTGCAGTGAATTAACCCTAACCGGTTCCTACGAAAGGCACGCTGCAATTATAAGGTTAATTGTTCAATTTGATGTTCTAAAGTAAGGCGAGCGTTCGCTTCTATCCTTAGCTTAACCAGAATCTAATCTAGGTGATCAATCCAGACAAGAAACATGAACAATGAAGAACAAATCAAACATGAAAAAGAACTGATTGAATTTAGAATCTAATCACCGCCGATCCGTGACCGCTTTAAAGCCCTGGTCACTTAGGGTTCATCTAATCTAAGCTCTACAAGTTCAGTTACTCATATCAGAAACAAGAGAATCAAAAGCAACAATGAAGATCATCATACAGAGGAAGAACATATAAGAACTGAAAAACCTAATTCTGACGACTCCCGCGAAGCTTCAATCTCCTGGAACTTCAACTTTAAGCTCCGAGTTCTCCGAGGTGAAGGATGGCGTCACGATCTCTCCACGGATCTTCGAACTCTCTAAACTCTATCTATCGACCCTAGAGTCGGCTGACTCTCAAAAGTCTGATTTGTGAAAATATGAATAATGATTGATTTGGTGTGTGTCCCCTTGCTGTCTGCCGGCTGCCTCTATTTAAATAGGTACGATTAGGTTTCCAATACAGCGCCAGATTTGGAAGGAATTTTCGCCGAAAATATCAAGTAATTTTTGGTGAAATCTTTAGTTAAAATCCCCTGTGTGATTTCTTCCAGGATTTTCGGCGAAAACATAAGGAAGTTTTCGCCGAAAACTTCAGTGTAAATCAGCCTGTGAGTTCTGAAGGTATTTTCACCAAAATCCTCATAGTCTTTTCGGCGAAAATATTGTGCTGGGCACTTGGATCTTCGGTTCTGACTCTGGTTTGATTTCTGGTTCGATTCTGGTTCACTCCTTGAGGTCTTGAGTACGTCCATGGCTACGTAAATGATGGCAAAAATCTGTGCTTTCACAAAAACACTAGAAAACCATCAAATAGACCCAAAAAGGGCCAAAGTAACCAAATCGGTAGGAAATAGGGTAGTTGAGTGAATATTCGCTATTTTACCCCTAAAACCACGTTTCAAGCAAGGAAATGTCGCTTAAATGAGGCTGATAATCACGTCAAATCGAGTGTCATCAATACCCCACACTTAAGCTTTTTTCTTGTCCTCAAGCAAACTGAACTAGAACGCACTCAAATTCACAAATGACACGAGATTAAACCGAGATTCAATTCTAACAATTTGGTTTAGACTATTCCACGTAGAAACTTAACCTACACATGTAAGAACATCAACCAAATAAATTTTCGATCTCACTAATCTCTGCACACTTCAAGTAGTAGTTTTAACAAAGCACGTTTCTTGGGAAAACAATTAATCATAATTAACCGACTACGATAACACCAATTCTAATGAGAAAAGACTTTAAGCTCTAGCCATGATGTGGATGCGGAGGTAGGAAAAGTGACATGGCTATCGACTCGACTTCATCCGTTTCTAGATCTGTACGTTACATGTTCTAGCTAGGACCGATTTAAACAATGATTTATTTCAAGTTCAATTTCTTCGTTCAATTTATTTACTGCATACTAGTGCTCGATACCAAACACTTCACTTAGGTGTTGGACCTGCCTAGCTCACAGTATTTGTGCTTATGCTAGTGCTCAACCCGAACACATCACTTAGGTGTCGGGCTTGCCTAGCTTTATTTTCAGCACTTTAAAGAACTTTACATTGATTTGCACAACTCGAATTTCACCACTCAAACACTTGATTTATCGATTTAACCACTTGATCCTAGCTAGTTATAACTTTTTACACGAGATTTCGAATTGGATTTCCATTTAATCTCAAGCCACAATCACAGGTGAACAAATATGGAGTGGAAAACATGGGAGAAGCTAGCATCTATCATCTTAGAACGGTGTTATCGAGCTTTGTTATTAACAGACCAATTAGTTCAATTAATTCAAGTTTCAACTACTGAAGTGATTTATGATCTGCTCTGACCTAGACTCATTTAATATCAGTTCCAACACGTTGGTTACAGGTTCTAAGTGGAACAGTCTAGACGTCATTGTTCAAAATTGAAGTCAATTTAACATCACAAGTCAAGAATTGATCAATTCTATGCAAGAGAAATTTTAAAATTGAACCACGGAATCACAGAAAATCAAACAAGATCATGCATAATCCTAGAATCCTACCCCACACTTAAACGGTTCTGTGTCCTCACAGGACTAAACTAGAGTAGAGAGATACGAAGAACCTGTGACGAGATGGTCGGTGTAGGGGATGAACACGGAGTGTCCGGAGCAGAGCGGAGTAGCTACTCAAGATCCTACAAAACAAAAACAACAAAAAGATCAAAAGGATACCGGGACAAGTGTCCCGGATCCACACAGAATAAAAGTCGAACAAAGAAGGTTAAGGGGAATTTTAAAAATATTTTGACGATTGAATGAGAAACTGAAAGAAGGAAGAGAGAGAGGGTGAATCCGAATTTTAAAGTGAATAGTTGGGGTGATTTTCAAAAGAGTTTTCGGCGAAAATAAGAGGGTGTTTTCGCCAAAAATTTTAGTTCAAATGCACTGCCGGTTTTTCAAGTGTGTTTTCGCCGAAAGTAACCATATATTTTCGCCGAAAAGAAGCGTTAAAATCATTGCCTGGTTTTCAAAAACTATTTCGCCGAAAACATTATAAATTTCGGACCGAAAATGTTAAAAGGGAGACTCAGTTGAAAATCCAAAAGGTGATTTTGCCGAAAATGGTATTGAAAATTCGCCAAAAATTTTGAACACTACGATTGAAAATATTTTCACAAACCCGGCAGACTTCAGAAAATCACAGTTAAATTCACAAAAATTGGAAAGACCTCAATCAACTTGCGACTGACTCTATGACACACAGATTCTACACGAAAAATAATAAATCAGACAAACTGACACTTTTGCTCCCCTGAACCTGACTCGAACGACGAAAAGACTGACTCAAAAATTCAAAAACGGACTCCAGCCGTGGGTTGCCTCCCACGAAGCGCTCTCTTTTAACGTCCTTGAGCCGGACGATACCTGTTAGGGACCCCAACTCAGAAGTTCCTTGAAGTCAATCGTCTTCTTCAAGGTGTGCGGTTGAGTGCCATGTAGCACTCCAGCAGGAGATGTAACCGGTAGTGTTCCAATAGATCGCGATCTTGGTTGGATGACCAGTTCTTCTTGAATTCTCCTTCTGGAGGAGGAAAGAGGTAGTACGGCGTGGCATGGTCAATGAGCTCCATCTTCTCCACAGGTTGACTCGGCGGAAGTGTAGGTGAGGGTATCTCTTAATCTCTATGTGTTCCTCTTCAGCTTCAACTTCAAGATGGATTGGCTCTAGGTCTTCATCAACCACCACCGCCAAGGATTCTTCATTAGATGCTTCTAGCTCGCAATGGTCATCGGTGAGATTGTCATGTTCATCTTCGTACGGCTCTTGAGCATCTTCTTCCATTAGTGGATTTGGTTGCTCGAGCTCGACATCCATCACGTTACGAGCTTGTATAATCGAAAGGAGATCATCCAAGGTGGATTCTATTCTTCCCGTCTGTTGTTGATGCTGATGAGCCGGTATATACACCTCTTGATGAATTTGCTGGTCGTGTGTAGCTTCTGGCTCTTCTTCGAAATGCTCTTGAGCATCTTCTTCCATTAATTGCACTAGTCGCTTGAGCTAGGCGTTCCTTGTATCAGCAGCATCGTTCATCGACTGGAGGTTGTCGATCGCGGCTTGGGTGCTTGCCATCCATTGTTGATACTCATAAGTGTGTAAATCCATCTCTTGGGAGTCTTCAATATACGGTGCTTCATCGACATACCACTCTCGGTACTGGTCATCCCACCTGTAATCCTGCATAATTAAAACTCAAAAACACTACCCAGGTAAATCGTGGAAATATGGAGGAAAATAAATGGTAAGGCGGATAGGTAGAAGAATAATTTGCCAACTCTTCTTTCAAACAATTAGAAGTGTCCCCGGCAACGGCGCCAATTTGATAGCTGCAGTTTTAGCGGTATCAAATACTACCAAGCTATGAAGCTAGGGTAGATCGTATTCCACAGGGTTTCTACTAATTGACTACTCAAAGAAACTGGCAAATTACTCAGGTTTAAGCACTTAGTGCGTGGTGTGAGTTCCACGACTTCTAATCAAATGAACAAAGGAAAATAAAAGACAGAAAAGTAAAAGGTTGACTAATGAGAAGATAGACGAACTTAGATTTCGAATCCCCCTTAGATCACCAGAGCAACGGCAATCACAAGACCAGCGGTTTTCAATTCTAATTCAATCAATTACTAAGACACCACCATAACTCCTTACCCTTAGGTTTAAGACCGACGAACGTTCGCTCTATCCGTTCTAACTACCAAGATTAACTAGCCGCCCGGGTACGGTCGCCTCTCGCAATGACTTAATTAATTGGTGTAATTACTAATGATTAATGAGTTACTCTTGCAGTGAATTAACCCTTACCGGTTCCTACGAAAGACATGCTCCAATTATAAGGTTAATTGTTCAATTTGATGTTCTAAAGTAAGGCGAGCGTTCGCTTCTATCCTTAGCTTAACCAGAATCTAATCTAGGTGATCAATCCAGACAAGAAACATGAACAATGAAGAACAAATCAAACATTAAAAAGAACTGATTGAATTTTGAATCTAATCACCGCCGATCCGTGACCGCTTTAAAGCCCTGGGTCACTTAGGGTTCATCTAATCTAAGCTCTACAAGTTCAGTTACTCATATCAGAAACAAGAGAATCAAAGGCAACAATGAAGATCATCATACAGAGGAAGAACAGATAAGAACTGAAAAACCTAATTCTGACGACTCCCGCGAAGCTTCAATCTCATGGAACTTCAACTTTAAGCTCCGAGTTCTCCGAGGTGAAGGATGGCGTCACGATCTCTCCACGGATCTTCGAACTCTCTAAACTCTATCTATCGACCCTAGAGTCGGCTGACTCTCAAAAGTCTGATTTGTGAAAATATGAATAATGATTGATTTGGTGTTTGTCCCCTTGCTGTCTGCCGGCTGCCTCTATTTAAATAGGTACGATTAGGTTTCCAATACAGCGCCAGATTTAGAAGGAATTTTTGCCAAAAATATCAAGTAATTTTCGGTGAAATCTTTAGTTAAAATCCCCTGTGTGATTTCTTCCAGGATTTTCGGCGAAAACATAAGGAAGTTTTCACCGAAAACTTCAGTGTAAATCAGCCTGTGAGTTCTGAAGGTATTTTCGCCGAAATCCTCATAGTCTTTTCGGCGAAAATATTGTGTTGGGCACTTGGATCTTCACTTCTGACTCTGGTTTGATTTCTGGTTCGATTCCGGTTCACTCCTTGAGGTCTTGAATACGTCCATGGCTACGTAAATGATGGCAAAAATCTGTGCTTTCACAAAAACACTAGAAAACCATCAAATAGACCCAAAAAGGGCCAAAGTAACCAAATCGGTAGGAAATAGGGTAGTTGAGTGAATATTCGCTATTTTACCCCTAAAACCACGTTTCAAGCAAGGAAATGTCGCTTAAATGAGGCTGATAATCACGTCAAATCGAGTGTCATCAAGCAGCAACGACATAGCAATGATTTCGAATGGGCAGAATGGGAGAGTAACATATACCTTGGAGACGTGAGAAGGAAGAGCTGACAAGGAGCAAACGAGAAAGCTAAAAAAAGTAAAACATTGTCATGTCGACGATGATTATCGTGAAATAGAGGAGGAAGCAGTTCTCGTCCAACGAGATTTAATCATAGAGCCTAATAGAATGGCTACGATTGAGAGCGAAACTGTAAGAGAGATTAGGGATTTAGGTTAGAATTTTTCCCTTTGATTTTAGGTGAAGTATCAGATTTGTTTTGGTGGCTTATTTTTGGCGGAGAACTTTTTTTTTTGGCAAATTCTCATTTATGGATAAAAGAATCCATGACCAATATTTTTGACAACGTGTTTCTTGCGTCAGAAAATAAATTTTAATGACGACTTAATGATTTTGTCGTTAAGATTTGGTCACTAATAAATATCTTTTTTTAGTGTTTCATTAAAACCACAACAAAACGGAGGCCTCCAATATAAAATCCAACATTAAATCCAGACTCAATCCTCAAAGGTTTACAAAAGTTCCCAACCCAAACAACATGGTCAACTAAAATATCATAAATATAGTATAGGTCAACTCCAAGCAAGTCACCGATCTTCACCTCATGGTTCCAACAGATAACCTTATCGAACCCAACTGTCAACTGCCTCTCCAACCTAGCACTAGCCACGAGCACCTGAAAGAGAAACTGGGGGGATCAGCTTCCTAATGAAACTTAGTGAACCCACTGAGTATACGTATGCGTCGAACCTAGCCTAGAAGCCATCCCAACTCCACACACAAACAACACAACGAAATCTGACACAATCATTCTCATTTTAATCCTACCATGCTACTAGGTGATCACACAAGCACTTACCTCAACCGATATACACACTTAATAAAAATTCAGCAATGTACTCAAGTCATCAATCCTCAAACAACATTATCATCAGGGTTAGAACATGCACACAGATCAATCTCAAACCACATTACATTCCATCACAAGTAAGCACTTCCATTCCAAACCTCTCCACAACTTCACTCTTCACAGATTCTCATTTACCAACAACATCACAACTCATCAACCAACACACGTCACATTTAATTTTAGGTGTGTTAATTAGGCGCCATTGGAGTTTATCCATACACCACCCCAGCCGGCCAGACTCACCCACTCTTCCAGGAGGGTCCAAGACGCATCCTCTCCATGAGAAGGATCCAGGGCCCAACATACATCGACACATCAATACCAATAACAACAGATCACGCCACTCTTCTAGGAGGCGTGACCGCACCTCACTCTTCCAGGAGAGGTGACTATTTGGGGGAAGTGTAGGCTCTAACCAGTTTCTAACATTCAATTATCACAACCAAACAACCATCACTTAGATCCATCAGTCAAACCATCCATCGATAAATCACAACATCAACATCCAATCCCAACCAACACAACCCAACAACAATACCCTCACGGATTTCATATCGAACCACATCCCGCATTATATCTATTGCACCCACTCACACATGGCACAACCACACATCAGCACAAGATCACCTCTTAATCCAATCATCACATACACAACACGAAGCAACACATACAATATCACACGTGGCACAAACAATTTAAGGGTAAACGGCTAGCTCACCGGCAACCCCCACCTGCAAGTACAGGGATAGCCATGTCATGAATCGTAGGGTTACCCTCCTATCCATCCTTCATTGGACGACCCCACATTGGTGGAGCCATCCACCTGTCCGTCAATTAAGGGCGACCCCACATTGGTAGGACCACCCTCCTGCAGCAACAATTATCAATTCCAGACAGAAACACAGTTACAGCTTCATGCCCCAACCCTCCTGCACTCATTACTACATCCAATCCATTAAGCATCAAGGTTAATCTTTCTCCCATTCATGGCACATAACAAACAGCCCGCTATCATTACACAATTCATCATATCAACAACCATACAACAACCACCAATAATCACAAATATACAACAACCAATCGCAGAACCTAATCCCCTTTTACTCTCTTCCAATTCATGCAAATCCTATGTTCATCTAGGATGAAATTATAACTCCTCATACCGACCATACTACCTATCATACACGAAACCCTCACCTGACAAGAAGACGAGGCTCTAAAATGGCTCCCGGAACCCGAACCACCAAGCTCTACAACTCCAAACTCGTAGCTCTACTCCTCCTGACCATCCGCTGTCTACTCCGAAATACCCAAAACCACAGGGTTCAATCTCTTCCTCTTGTCGCCACGAACACACCAGTGAAAACGAATCGTCGATCGGACAACCGTAGCTCCCGGAATCAAACTTCGAAGTTGGAGCGAAGTTTGGTTCGTCAAAATCAATTTCGGGGAAAGAGAAAGAAGGGAAAAGTGGGAAAACCCGTCAAAAACCAGGTTCATATACTCAGAGCACGATACACGGCGTTTATTTGATACACGGCGTGTATCCTCAATACACAGCCATGTACTATTTTCCTGGCACATTCGTTGAATTTTTGACATTAAGACACACGGCCATGTATTACCAATACACGGCGTGTATCACACTACACGGCCGTATATCACACTACACGACCGTGTATCATACACTGCACCGCTAGCTCATTTGCAACTTCAACCCGACACAAACTCGAACGTCCCAGACCTCAAGAGACCCTCTGATGTACTGTTTCCAGGACTCTAGTCATCCAAAAATTGAGTTCTAACCCGTTCGGTTGGGCGGGGATGTTACAAGTCTCCCAAACTTTAAGAGATTTCGTCCCCGAAATCACAACCCGACTAGCTCTAGCAATGCAACCACAAAACATAGCAACAAATGCAGCAATACATGATCACATTACCTCACGAAACTTCCTCTAACGGTTCTGGCAACACGCACCCGTTAAGGACACTACTCAACCCAACTCTGAACTTCTACCTAACAGACAAGCACAACCGAACCACGACAACACCACACAAACAAGAGCACAACAGAACACAAGACAACCAAGAAAAGAACGCTACTAGCAAACACTCCACTCTAAGACCCCTCACTCTACAACCATGCTATCTAGCTCAAACCAAGGCTACCAAGCTCTACTCCACCGACCAACAACCTCTAACCTACCAACCTCCACTACTCTCCTACCACCCAGGCACCCACAAGAACAAATAAATGGAATGAGCTAGAATTCAAACAAAGACGCAAACGGAAAGAACCAAGGAAGATATCATATCGCCTCGTCGTTCGCATTCTCCTCTACACCTCCGGCAAGAGCATACAAGCCTCCTTGTTCTCCTCCGGCTCCAAGTGGTGTAGCATTAGCTCCGGTCCCTCTTCCAGCACTCGTGGAACCACGACCAACACTACCTCTTCCTCTACCTCCAACACTCTCAGGCAGTGCCCTAGGCCCTTGTACAGAACCCACGGACTGAGTCGGCACTGCCATCCCTGAATGACGGTTAGCACTCTTGTGCCCTGGCTGTCCACAGGTAAAGAAAGTCATCGGAGCAGACCCCAACAGATGACACTCTCCACAGTGGGGCTTCCCACAAGTGCCACAGATTGGCAAACCCGATGATGCTCCACCCAACCTAGTCATCCCCACATTCCTCGACCTGCACATGTTACTCTTATGACCAGGTTGACCACAAGTATAACAAGTCACAGCTCCCCACTGTGGAGCTGACTGAGCACTCCGGGAACTAGGGTGAGACGACTGGGCACGCTTAGCCGGATGGCTATGCGTAGCAACCTGAGGGGGTGGGGCAGGCGCCTTCCTCTTCCTCTCCTCCTTCTTCATTTTTTCTAACCTCTCCCTACTCAAGGCGGCCGCCTTCACAGACACTAAGCTCCCCATGTCTGCAGAAGTGACCCCTCCTGATCTCCGTCCTCAAACCATTCTTAAACTTCACAATGAGTTTCCTTTCCCTACCAGTAGTCTCATCATACCACTTGGAGAGGGAAGTAAAATCTATGTAGTAAGCAAGAGCGGTCTTCTCCCTCTGCTCTAACTCTAAGAACTCTTTAGCCGTCTCCTCACGCCACAGATCCAGACAGAACTAGTCACGGAACTCCTCAACAAACTCATCTAGGCTCATCTCAGGCGGCACTACCCTACTCTGAGGCAAGGACCTCCACTAATCTAGGGCATGACCCTTGAGCAAGAAAGTCATGGCCGACACTCTAACATCTCCCTCAAGTCCCATCTGAAGGAACTTGTACTCACACTCCTGGAGCCACTGCTTCGCTACAGCAGGGTCAGCCACGTCCCCATGGAACTCTCCAAAGTTCCAACCCTTCAACAACCCTGGCTGAAACCTAGGAACTCCAACTCTAAACCCAGAATCCCCTACCGAACGGCTTCCCATGGCTTGGCTCGATTCACTACAGGATAACATTTAGAACATTTCAGTTGACCATTAAAGAAAACTCACAACCACATTTAAAACACTTTCACTTCAAAACTCCCACCCATTTCAAAACAGTTTCGAAATCCCTGGAATGCCAGTACTGCATCGACATTCCGTCCTTTCCATTAAGAGGGAAGCAAATCCCCTAGAAGAAAGGACAGCTCACCTATACAGCAGAGGCAAACCAGGCTCTGATACCATTTGTAACACCCGTCCCGAATCAGCCCGATTTACCCGAGATTTAATCGAGATCGAACGCCACTCAAGTTCAGGTTTAACCAAAAGTGTGAAACAACAACGAAAAAGCACAACTTTCATTAAAACCATAATAAAACGGAAGCCTACAATATAAAATCCAACATGAAATCCAGACTCAATCCTCGAAGGTTTACAAAAGTTCCCAACCCAAACAACATGGACCACTGAAATATCATAAATACAGTATAGGTCAACTCCAAGCAAGTCACCAATCTTCACCTCATGGTTCCAACAGATAACCTTCTCGAACCCAACTGTCAACTGCCTGTCCAACCTAGCACTAGCCACGAGCACCTGAAAGAGAAACTGGGGGGGATCAGCTTCCTAATGAAACTGAGTGAACCCACTGAGTCTACCTAAGAGCCGAACCTAGCCTAGGAGCGATCCCAAATCCACACACAAACAACACAACGGAATCTGACACAGTCATTCTCATTTTAATCCTACCATGCTACTAGGTGATCACACAAGCACTTACCTCAACCAATATACACAATTAATAAAAATTCAGCAATGTACTCAAGTCATTAGTCCTCAAAGGTTTAGAAAAGTTCCCAACCCAAACAACATGGCCAACTAAAATATCATAAATACAGTATAGGTCAACTCCAAGCAAGTCACCGATCTTCACCTCATGGTTCCAACAGATAACCTTCTCGAACCAACCTGTCAACTACCTCTCCAACCTAGCACTAGCCACGAGCACCTGAAAGAGAAACTATGGGGGATCAGCTTCCTAATGAAACTGAGTGAACCCACTGAGTGTACCTATGTGCCGAACCTAGCCTAGGAGCGATCCAACTCCACACACAAACAACACAACGGAATCTGACACAGCCATTCTCATTTTAATCCTACCATGCTACTAGGTGATCACACAAGCACTTACCTCAACATATATACACAATTAATAAAAATTCAGCAATGTACTCAAGTCATTAATCCTCAAAACAACATTATCATCAGGGTTAGAACATGCACACAGATCAATCTCAAACCACATTACATTCCATCACAAGTAAGCACTTCCATTCCAAACCTCTCCACAACTTCACACTTCACAGATTCACATTTACCAACAACATCACAACACATCAACCAACGCATGTCACATTTAATTCTAGCTGAGTTAATTAGGCGCCATTAGAGTTTATCCATACACCACCCCTGCCGGCCAGACGCACCCACTCTTCCAAGAGGGTCCAAGGCGCCTCTTCTCCATTAGAAGGATCCAGGGCCCAACATACATCGACACATCAATACCAACAACAACAGATCACACCACTCTTCCTGGAGAAGTGACCACACCTACTCTTCCAGGAGAGGTGACTATTTGGGGGCAGTGTAGGCTCCAACCAATTTCTAACATTCAATTATCACAACCAAACAACCATCACTTAGATCCATTAGCCAAACCATCCATCGATAAATCGCAACATCAACATCCAATCCCAACCAACACAACCCAACAACAATACCCTCACAGATTTCATATCGAACCACATCCCGCATTATATCGATTTCACCCAGACACACATGGCACAACCACACATCAGCACAAGATCACCTCTCAATTCAATCATCACATACACAACACGAAACAACGCGTACAATACCACACGTGACACAAACAGTTTAAAGGTAAACGGCTAGCTCATCAGCCACCCCCACCTGCAAGTACATGGATAGCCATGTCATGATTCGTAGGGTTACCCTCCTGTCCATCCTTCATTGGACGACCCCACATTGGCAGGAACACCCTCCTGCAACCACAATTATCAATTCCAGACAGAAACACAGTTACAGCTTCATACCCCAACCCTCCTGCACTCGTTACTACATCCAATCTATTAAGCATCAAGGTTAATCTTTCCCCCATTCATGGCACATAACAAACAGGCCGCTATCATCACACAATTCATCATATCAACAAGCATACAACAACCACCAATAATCACAAATATACAACAATCAATCGCAGAACCTAATCTTCTTTTACTCTCTTCAAATTCATGCAAATCCTATGTTCATCTAGGTTGAAATTGTAACTCCTCACACCGACCACACTACCTATCGTACGCTAAACCCTCACCTGACAAGAAGACGATGCTCTAAAACGGCTCCCGGAACCCGAACCACCAAGCTCTACAACTCCGAACTCGTAGCCTACTCCTCCTGACCAACCGCTGCCTACTCCGAAATACCCAAAACCCCAGGGTGCGATCTCTTCCTCTCATCTGCACGAACACACAGGCAAAAACAGATCGTCGATCGGACAACCGTAGCTCCCGGAATCAAACTTCGAAGTTGGTGCGAAGTTTGGTTCGTCAAAATCAATTTCGGGAAAGAGAAAGAAGAGAAAAGTGGGAAAACCTGTCAAAACCCCGGTTCATATACTCAGAGCACGATCCACGGCGTGTATCTACAATACACAGCGTGTATCCTCAATACACGGCCATGTACTATTTTCCTGGCACATTCGACGAATTTCTGACATTAAGACACACGGCCGTGTATTACCAATACACGGCATGTATCATACTACACGGTCGTGTATCATACACTGCACCGCTAGCTCATTTGCAACTTCAACCCGACACACACTCGAACGTCCCAGATCTCAAGAAACCCTCTGATGTACTGTTTCCAGCACTCTAGTCATCCAAAAATTGAGTTCTAACCCGTTCGGTTGGGCGGGGATGTTACATTGTTGTTGTTCTAGGTCTGTTGATTCGTCGTCTTCCCAAGAGTAAAATTCGGAGTGGCCGGAGAACTCCCGAACGACTCGAGCGATGACGTCGGCAAGGGTTTCATCGGAGGAGAGTAGGAGATGTTGATAAACGCTGCAGAGCAGGTTTAGCAAATAACTACCAAGCTGGAAAGCTAGGGTAGATCGTATTCCACGGGTCTTCTAATGATTGATTACTCAAATATAAAGGCAAATTACTCAGAGTTAACACTTTGTGCGTGGTGTGAGTTCCACGACTTCTAATTCTAAGAAATGCACGGAAATTAAAAATTAAAACTGAAAACAGGTTGAAAGATTGGCGGAAAACAAAGATGACAGACAATTCTAAGACACTACCATAACTCCTTACCATTAGACTTTGAATCCCCCTTCGTTCACCAGAGCACCGACAATCAACAGATCACCGGATTTCGATTCTCGTTCAATCAATTCTAAGACACTACCATAACTCCTTACCATTAGGTTTAAGACTGGCGAACGTTCGCTCTATCCGATCTAGCTACCAAGATTAATTAGCCGCCCGGGTACGGTCGCCTCTCGCAACGACTTAACTTAACTGGTGCAATTACTAACGATTTATGAGTTACTCTTGCAGTGGATTAACCCTAACTGGTTCCTACGAAAGGCACACTCCAATGATTAGGTTAATTGTTCGATTTGATGTTCTAAAGTAAGGCGAGCGTTCGCTTCTATCCTTAGCTTAACAAGAATCTAATCTAGGTGATCAATCCAGACAAGAAACATGAACAAAGAAGAACAAATCAAACATGAAAGAGAAACTGATTGAACTTCGAATCTAATTACCGCCAATCTGTGACCGCTTTAAAGCTCTGGGTCACTTAGGGTTCATCTAGTCTAAGCTCTATGAGTTTAGCTACTCATGTTTTTCACAAAAGAATCAAAGACAAAGATAGAGTTCATCTTGAACAGAGGAAGAACAGAAAAGGATCTGAAAAACCTAATTAAGATGTCTCCGGCAGAACTTCAATCTCTGGTAAGCTGCAATCCTAGCTCCGAATTGATTTATACTTAACCCTAATACCGCCGGATTTTGCCTAGAATTTTCGCCGAATGTGCTTGAGTTTTCGCTGAAAATTCCTTTGTAAAATGACTGATCGCCGGCTGAATTCTCCTGTGATTTTCGGACGCCGGCGTTCTCGGCGAAAACTTGGAGTTTTCACCGAAAACTTCTTCTTGTCAACACTGTCGATTCCTTCATGAGTTTTCGCCGAAAACTTCAGTGTAAAATGGGGCAGGGTTTGGTTCGACTCGATTGACTCCTTGGATCGATTCCGGTGCGATTCCTCGAGGTTCCAACGCCTTAGAGACGTCCTTGGCTACTTTATTTGACAGCAAAAACCTGTGCTAACATGAAAACAATAGAAAACCATCAAATAGACCCGAAACGGGCCAAAGTAACACAAATGGCATGAGATAGAGTAGTTGAAAGAATATTCGTTATTCTACCCTAAAAACCATGTCTTAAGCAAGGAAATGTTGCTTAAATGAAGCTGATAATCACGTCAAATCGAGTGTCATCAGATGTAGTATGAATTCAAGCTTGGAGAAACAGGGGAGGCGTCGAGAAGAGAGCTCGTTCCGCAATACTTTTTCGATTACTCCAGCGGTTACTTCACAATACTCGTTCCTTGGTGTGAACGGGGAAGAAAGGGGTAGGAAGAAGATAGAGATGCCTTGGGAAGAGTATGGGTTAAAAAATTCAGTTATGGGTATTAATACACGTCAGAAAATAATGTGTTGGGTACATACACATGTGGAACGCCATTTCAGCTGTCCTTAGACGCCGTCTGGCTAGTCAGCCGAAAATCTAACGGAAGTCGACCGGATGCCATAAGTAACATCGTGCAGTGAAGTTCATGTCAATCGTGTAATTCGAAAATGTTCGTGTATAAATGAGTAATTACGCAATAGTTGGTGCTATATGAGGGCTTTTTGCTAATTACAAATCATTGTTTCTCTTTTGCTTCTTTTTTCTGCTTTCACGGCCGATGGCTAAAAGTAAAAGCACCAATGTTAATAACTTCTTAGGGGTAAGACGTATAAAACACTTATTCCGGATAATTAAATTTAATAGTACTGAATGTTTGGCCTAAATCTCATATCAGTACTAAAGTTTTTAATTTTTTTTTGCTAAGCACTACATGCTTGATGAACTTTAAAATTCGTAAATTTTTTCCAATTTCATTTCATATTGACGTGGAGATTGAGTCAGACATCTTAATTTGGCTAGATAATAATAAAAACTAATAACTTTATTTCATTCAAATTAAAATACATTTGAAAAAATATATAATTTCCCTCTTCTCGAGGTATACTTTTTTAGTACTTTACATTTTGACGAGATTTTTCATTATGAAATTTTTTGTTTCTAAATCTGAGTTTTTGTACTTTTTACACCTACAATCCTCATCCTTTATATTTCTCCCTCCTCCCTCTGCCTCTCCTCTCTCCCTTCTCCCCTCTACTTCCTCGTACCTTCTCCCTCTACCTCTCCTTGCTCTCTCCTTCCCTCTGTTTTCCTCTACCTCCCTCCACCTCTCCTCTCTCACTCCGTCGTTCCTCTAATATTAGACGGGGGCCGACCCCCAAATGAGTCGACCTCAGACTACATTAGTTGGGTGGCTAGCTAGTTGACCCACAAACCAATTTAAGTCGGGGCCCAATTGTATGGGACTCATAGCCCCCTACTATTTTTTTTATGGCCCCCGAAAATTTCAGGTTTTGTTGTAGTGTCAATTTCATTAGAAAGCTGACCCCTCTTCTTTTCCCTTTTAGTTAGAGGTAGTTGGTGAGCTGAGCTTTGGATCATTAGTTGTTGGCAATAGAGTTGGGATCGAAAACCGAAGGTTGTGGCTGAGGACTAGAGACCGTTTTTATTGTTATGTATAGTTGATATTTGGTATTTGGTACTTATTTATGATTATGTCAATGATTTGTAATTGGTATAAATTTAAATGTGAGTTTTGAATTTATTAATGGGAGCTCTATTTATGTTATTTTATTGTGATTTAAGTTGTTATATTTCTTATTTATATTTTGAGTCAAATTGTAGTACCAATTCTCGGTCTAACCATGGGTTCGACCATGGTGGTTTGAGATGGGTGTCATAGATAAGGAGTTGGGCCACATAGGAAAGGTCAAGCATGTGTATCGGATATGGATAGAGGAGTATCTTAGTTTGTTTATATGTTGACTTCTCACTTGAAGACAACATAGTTCCTAAGATAAAATTATAAACTTTATGATGGAACAAAAGCTTGTGAACGGAGAGTTCGTGAAAGACCTTCGTTAGTCAGTTGTTTCGGTAAATTGGGTTGAACAGGGAGCTAGGTTAAACATGAGTAGTTGATCGTTCCAATTTACTAAAGTGTATTCTTGTGATTGTATCATGAAACAATAAGAAAGAATATATCAAAGAGAAATCTCTAAGTGTCGATGTATAGAAAAGCTTAGTTTGGTGGAATCATGTAAAATTTGTTGTGTTTGGAATTTATTCTTTGTCTAATGAAGAAGGTCACAAAGGTAATGGCTTAAGCAATAACGGAACCAGAATGATTGGAAATCTTGAATAGATTTTTAAGTGTAAAAGTTAAACCGTGTAAAAAAATTTATCCCATAAATTTTATAGAGGATTTGATCACTCTAAGACGTTAGGACCCTGATAACCCTAAGTTACCCAACTCCTAGTTACTCCATTGCGTTTAAGTTACAAGATTTTCATCAGTTTTATCCTTATCATGCCTTATAAATATAATTTGGAACACAATTAATATGCAATTGCCTTAATCACAGTTTTTATAGACCATTATTAACAAGATAATTTCTATGCCAACGCACAATTTCAATCACAAAGAGCAAGATAAAAAAAACAATGATATAATTACTAGAAGTATATAAATAGATCAATAAAGTAATATTACGAAAAGAGAGAAAGAAGTCTAAATGGTGTGATGGTGGGATTTACTACCATTAGGACACCCCTTAGTGTCCTCATATCAGGACACCCCTTAGTGTCCTCATATCTGGACAAAATAGTAATTTAAAACTCCTATATATACTAAATCATATTAGGGTTTCACAAACCCTAATTCTATTTTACATCTCTCCTTCAAAGCTCTCGCCATTGTGCTCGCCGTTGGCCGTCTCGCCACCACCCGCCTAGCAACCACAATCCTCGCTGCCGCACACCGGAAAACCGTCGCATCAGATCTTCCCCACGCCGCTGCATCAGATCCGCATCGCGCCGCTGCATCAGATCCGGCGCCACGCCAGTGCATCAGATTCGCCGCCACGCCGCTACATCATATTCGCCGCCACGCTGCTGATGAATGGAATCGGAGGCGAGGAGACAGCCGTCTTCGACATCGGGGATAGTGGGCTAGTAGACGGCGGCGGCCACAAGAACGAGGCGGAGATGTACGACGCGGCGGTTTCCAAGAACGATGTATGGCGGCGGCGGCTTCCAAGTGGCGGCTTCCAAGCGGCGACTTCCAAGCGGCGACTTCCAAGCCGGTTTCCAAGAAGGGTAGAAGATGTATGGCGGTGGCTTTTAAGAGGAAAGATGTACGACGACGGTTTTCCTTTTTTCTTTTTCTTTTTTTTTTAAGTGGCTTCCAATGGGAGAGATGTACAGGCGGCGGTTTTCCTTTTTTCTTTTTCTTTTCTTCTTTTTATTTTTTTTTCTTTTAAGGGGAAAGATGATAAATGAGTTTTAATTTCTAGGGTTTTCTTTGGAGTTCTTATTTGAATTGAAATGAAATCGGTATGTAACTTATTTGATATTCCATGTAGTTACTTGTGGAACAGATATTGTTCCGTATAGTTACTTATGGAACAGATATTTGAAGGATCCATCCGCCGACTATTGTTCCATATAGTTACTTATGGAACAGATATTTGATATTATTGTTCCATTTTCAATATGATTCAATGTTTTATGATTTTCTGTGTTCCGATTTGGTAATAAGGAACAAAATCAATTTTCAACACGTTCCATTACTTTTGAAATGGATCACTGTTCCGAAACAATAAAAGAGGAACTGTTCCGAAATTATAAAAAAGGAACTGATTCGAAACAATTTCCACAAAAAGTGTTAGAAAACTAATCTCAAATAAAAATCACCGGAGATACACAACAAAAATCATCGAACATAGAGAAGAAGATGAAGAAGTAATTAAAAAAAGGATAATTAATTTAATCATAAATTAAATGGAGCAAAAAAAGGAGTAGAAAAGAAATAAAAATTCAGCAATTTAACTGCAAATCTGAAAATTAATAAACAATAATTAAAAATCTGCAATAAATAAAATATTGAAATTACCATTATGTCCAATTAATATTGGCCTTCAGATCTATAAGATTAAATCCTACGACTCTAAGAGGTGTCCTCGTATGAGGACACTTTGGGGTGTCCTAATAGTAGCTTTTGCAGGTGTGATGAGAGCATGGAGGACAATTTTGTGTTCATTTATGCAGAAATGTAAAGATTCTTTCTGCAATCATCCAAAACATATGATTAAAGTTGGATGAACAGTTGATGGCACAACTCAATATGATTAAAGTTGTATGAACAGTTGATGGCACAACTCAATATGATTAAAGTTGGATGAACAGTTGATGGCACAACTCAATCTGCCAAATATGTGAAGAATCTATGTCCACTTGACCAAATAATTGATTTGTTGTCATTGATGACATCATAGATAACGAGATTATTTTTTAAAATCGTAATTAAAAAAAATTACATCGAAATCGTTGTAATTAATGAACACTATCTACATAAAAATAGTGAGCAAACTCTGACAAAGAAATAAGAACTTCAACTACAGTCGTATATTTAAAATGCAGTCGTATATTTAAGACTAACACTAATGGAGCAAAACACCTTTCTGCAATCTTAAAAATTGCACTTTGGTAATTTAAGATAGCAATTTGGAACTCCTTATTGGAGATGTCTAAGTTTCTACTAACACCATTATTATATACGGGTCGTTTGTGGCAGAGAATTCGGGGGTGAGAATTGCCTAGAATTGGGCCTCATCCTAGAATTCAATAAATTCCATCGTTTGTTTTGTAAAAAAGTGCCCGGAATTGCCTAGAATTGAATTCTAGGAGTGGGCCCATCCTAGAATTCGGACCCCTTCCCAATTCTCTGATGGAAAGCCTAGAATGTGACATTCTAGGGTGAATTCAAGAGGCAATGACAATAATACCATTTTTAAGGGGAAGAATGTAAAAGAGGATAAGGTAGAGTTTGGTATTTTGGTCTTTTTCACATTGTTTATTTTATTTATATTTATTTTTTTCACCCCAAGAATCTCATACATTCACTCATCCAAACGGTTGATTTTCGAAATAGCATAGAATGCCCAATTCTCAGAGAATTCAATTCTCTAGAGAATTGAATTCTCTCCAAACCAATTCTCTGTCACAAACGACCCCATAATTTTGAACCAAGATGTGAATCATGAGTTAGTGAATGACTAATGGTTAGAATGTTTATCTTGATTAATATGAGCCAACCAACAATGTATTATGGATTTTTGTTTCAGTGGTAACTTTATATAAAAATTAGGTCGTAACTTTAGGTCAAGTTACAAACTGATTCTAAAACTTTAATTCATTATAGAGTAGTCTCGTTTTTATGAAACGGTTAGCAATCTAGTATTGTAGTCTTTGGCAGGAACATTTTCTGAGTATTTTGTTACGTCATCACACATCATAAAAAATATAATAAAATGCAACTTAAATTGAATCGAGTCTAACTTAAACCTCTACCTCATAAATTTTTAATTCAATTTGTTCTTGTCCGCTTCATCTCATCCTCCAATATCTCCATCTCCCCACCTCAAGTTCCAAATCTCTCCATCTTCCCTAGCTACTACTCCTCCCCATCTCGCACTTTCATCAATTCCAACAACTTCAACATCATCACTACGTCAACTTCATCATTCTGCAATGACTGAGACTGAATGATGTATTTGATTCAACTCAATGAGAAATCCTAGTTTGGAAAAGTTTATGAGAAGATTTCCCTACTTATATAATCTATGAATTCATAAATTGAGGAACAAGGTCCCTAGACTTGTGAGTAAGAAAAGTCGATAGGTTTAATTAATAAAAAGAAAAGCTTAAAATGGATGGAAAGAAATGAGATAAAAATGGATCACCTAGGGATTTGCTTTGCCATCTAAAAGAAACATTAGATTGGAGAAGAGGATATAAAATATGGAATTAAATTAAGTTAAGTTAGTGGAATGGACTTAAGTTAAGTTAGTGGTGGTTTCCATTAATTTAATTTAATCCCAAATAAGACAAAGACAAACCTACCAAATACAACTGAAAGGACATTGGTAAGTGGAGAATAAAGGAGAGCTTCTCCACTATTTATAATAATTAATTATTTTTTTATCATTACAAAATAATTAGTAACATCTATTTATAATAATTAATAACCTTATCTCTGCTTTTGCAAAATCCTTTTCTTTTTTTCCATTTAGTCTTTAAAGTAGGACATTGGGTCCTAATTTTAAGTGAAGCGCTGCCCTTCTTTTCCACTATTCCACTAATTTTTTTTTTATTGTTAATCTTCTAATTCCCGCCTCCTTACGACAACACTTGGCCTACTATGTTTAATAATGAAGTTGGACTTTGGTCATGCTCCTTAATTTTTAATTCAGTACGATATCCATTTGCTTTTACATAATTGATAACACTAGTTTCTTAGACTTATCCCCAGCAGTGTAACTAGAAATATATTTTGGAAGTCTAGGGCGGCAAACGAGTCGAATCGAGCCCAACTTCCTCCCGGCTTGAGTTTGGCTCGTTTATTTTTTGCTCGGCTCGGATTCGTATCGAGCTTCGATAATTTGTCCGATTCAGGCTCGACTCGAGCTCGTTTGTTAAGATCAGTAAACGAACTAACTCGTGTACAGTTCAACTCGTGGACAAGAGCTCGGCTTGTTTAACATAAAAATCAAATTAACATCCAAAAATTATTCTCAATCATCCAAAATCAAGCGTTTATAGAGACATAAAATCAACAATTCCAAGTTTACAAAATAAGTGTTTACGAAATGCACAACAATCAACAATAAAACTATTAATTATCCAAAAATATTATATTTTAAATTATAATTTATATCCAAATTCTAATTAATAAACTCATTAAAATTTTTATTTTAAATCTAAATTATATCTAATAACTCGCTAAAAATTATATTTTAAATCTAAATTATAATTAATAAACTCAATAAAATTGAAATTTTAAATCTAAAATTATAATCTAAATTATAATTAATAAACGCTTAAACTCGCTAAACTCTATAACGTGTATCACAAAACTCATAAACTCGCTAAACTATATAATTCATTCGATCTTAATTCACCAAGCTCCGTAACACGTCAAACGTGTGATAAACTTGTAGACAAACTAAGTTATACTCTATTAATGTAACCTAGATAGATATTTACATTCTAACAATCAACATTAAGCTATAACATCAATTCATATCGACATAACCATAAATTCTAAACCCAAGCCCTGAACCCTAACTTTTAATGTCAATTCATATCAACATAATCCTATACCCCTAAACCATGAACTTTAACGTCAATTCATATAAACATAATCCTAAGTTCAAACTTCACATACACTAACTATATAATGTGTTGTCGCCAAACCCTAATTCACTAAACTGTATAACGTGTTATCGTGAGACCCTAATACACTAAAATCTATAACACGTCAAACATGTGATCACGGACTTATATACATACGATCTTGTTCATGAACCTATTAACGAACCAGTTCACGAACTCTTATGTGAATATGTTCGCAAATATTACTAACGAGCTTGTTCACGAACCTATAACGAACCAGTTTGCGAACTGTTATATGAATATGTTCGTGAATATCACTAATGAGCTTGTTCGTAAACAATAAACAAGCATGTTCGCGAACAAGGCTCGTCAACCTGTTAAGCTGAGCCAGTTCGTGAACAAGCCTGAGCCGAAACCCCCTCAGCTCGTTTACAAACATAATTTGTTCGCGAAACGACTCGCTTTGAACCGAATCAAGTCACGAACACATTTTTCCGAGCCGAACGCCGAGCAAATCTCGAGTGACTCTGTTTGTTAACAACCCTATTTCGATTTGACCTCGATCGAGCTACAACATCTAGGTTATAGAATATAGTCTATAGAGTAGAGGTGAAAATAACAAAAATTTATTCGAAACCTTAGGCGTCGCTTTCTGTAAGGGTATTCGAATCCCCCCAAAATTAACAATTCCTCTGGAATTCAATTATTGGGGAATTAACAGTGCAACTGTAATTGAATTCCTTGTTTTCCATGATAAATGACACAAAAGAATTGAAATCAATACTAAATCAAAAGACTATTTTACCCTTATTTATTTTCTAAACTACTCATTCACCCATCTTCTCTAACTTACCCACTCCAAATTATTATTATTGGTAAAGTTCAGTTCCACCGTTAAGGATAATGGGTCGGTGGTTTGTTTAAGTGGAAGAAGGTCGCCGTCAACGCCATTCCTTGCAATCCTTCCAACGACTCCGTCCGCCGCCATCTCCTCCCCTTATGGGAACAACTTGCTGGAGGCACCAACAGCCATCTAAAACTCTTCAAATCCATTCGATGAAGCTGTCAAAGGCTGTCATGGCGTCGACAAGAAGAATGACATATACACCGCAATCAAAGGAACCCTAAATATCCTCTAATCCTGCTCAAAATCATCCACTTCCGTGAAACGAGTAGTCCACGTTTCACTTCTTCAATCCGTGAAACGAGGGACATGTTATGCACCACATTCATCAACGTCGACGAAGAATTCGTCCTCCTCGGCTATGTCCTCTACACTTTCGGCACTGGCTGCCTCAACCTCTCAACCTCTATTTATAGAATTGGATGGATAAACAGAACCTCTATTACTCACCAATTTCAAGAACCCCAACGCCGGTAGGAAAATTGATCGTTTAATTTCACGAACTCAATCCTAGTGAATGTTTTGCCTCAACCAATTCTGAATCCATATCAGGGCCCAATTTTGGAGCTGAAGTGTGGTGGAGGAGAAGATGACAGGAGAAGCGAATCATGAACTAGCTAAACGAGCAGTCGCCTTCTTCCGCCCCTTCCTCTACTTCGGAAGCAACTACTGCTTCAACGAGAAACAGGTTAAGAAAATCGCGGGTGCGGTGGAACAAACGAGAAACAGGTTAAGAGAGTTAACAAAGTAGGGGTGGAAAACCCTTTCTCATCAATTTCAAGAACTCAGAAGAAGAAGTTGCAGAGACAGTAAGAAGAGGGAACCAGTTTGGGCTAACGATAGAGGACGAGATTGCTTTGTCGGAATGCTTCGCCAGAGGCTAATTCACAGAGGCTGATCGGATGGAGAGTTTTCCTTCTTTGGGAACTCGGAAGAAGTTGCAAAGAAATTAAGAAGAGTGAATCAGTTTGGGTGGACGGTAGAGGACGAGACTACGGTAATTTGGAGAAAGGGTAAAATTTGTAACAGAAGCGCCAAATACCATACAAACGCACGAGAATTGAAAGCTTGGGACTGAGAGAATTTAGGGCCACTACTGATTTGAATTGCAGCGAATTCATTGGAGCATTAGACACCAAAAAACAAGGATTTCGCTAATATATCCAGAATTGGCCAATTGTTGTGTCCAAATCGGGACCTCATCAAATGGTCCAGAGGAAACCTCACAACTGTCCATTAAGATCAGGACACGTGCAAGGTCATCCATGCCACGAGGTATAACATCCCAAACCGTAGAACATTGAAAATAGCTTTTATTCCAAGGTAGAGCCTTCAAAAAAAATTTGTTCCAAGGTAGAAGAAAACACATAAACAGAGTCGTTGCTAAACGTTTATTGAGAAATATATAAGGCGGACCCCGAAACTTGGGCAAACCCAACACACGGGTTGAAATTAATACAAACCAAACAAAATTTCAAATTTTGCCCTCCACATAAAATATAGACACTCGACTAGCATCCTCAACCACTCACTGAGAGTCTTCTAACATAACTTATGAGGCTCCTGTTGCACCACTTACACCTTATTAGCTGCAAAGTGACTTGGTGGGTGGTTTAGGGGTGAATCCTTAACATTAAAGGATAAAAGAAAGATGAGGTAGTAATTAATAGGAACACACATCAACATTTGGCCCGGTCCTCGATACTGTGATTGAACTACAAAACACACATAACAGTTAGTTCATCACTCAAATTCAAAATTAAAAGCAACATTTAACATTGAATACAACTTTAACATTAAATAGGGCATCCCCTGTTGGTGAGCCAACCATACCTGGACCCGACCAGAATTAACCCTGACCCGGAGCCAGGTGAAGTCTTTCAAAAACGGGATCAACTCCAACATGGAGTCATGGAGAAAAGGTGGCCATGAAGAGGATGCCGAGAGGTTCACCAGAAGAGGCTACACCATGGTGGAAATGAAGGTCCCAGACCAGGAGAAGACACCGGGCTAAACCCTAGAAGTGATGTCGGACCGGCCCCAAAAGTCTATGCCGAGCCGACCTTTGATGCTGATGTCGGGGCGATACATCGTGATGCTGGCGCCAGATGCTCGTCCGAGCCAGGTGCAGACATCGGATGCTGATGTCGGACCGAGACTGCCGCGGACACTGGACCAAGGCAGACTGATGTTGATGCCAAACCGAGACTACCGCAGACACTGGACCGAGGCAGACTGATGCCGCATACCGATGCCGATGCGAGCCAGACATGGACACAGTCCTTGATGTCGGTCAGGGATAGATCCACGCCTAGGAAATCCGACCGTGTTAAGGATTCCTATCCGGAAAAGGAAACCTCCATTCCCATAGATAAAACTCGTGTTTCCAAGTCCTTTTAGGAGAAGGAAACATGGGAAATACATAATCCTTTCCAGCATAGGATTTTTCACACCCCATCCATCTCAAACACGGATTAGGGTTTCTCCGACCTAGGTTTTCGCCGGTTTTCACGGATTTGCTCTTTTTTGACTTTTTAGTGTTTTATTTGGGTTTTGCTTCCTTTTTAAACTATTTAGGAATAGTTTATGCTATTTTAGGGGGTTAGAATTGTAGGAGGATTTAGAGAGCTTGTTCACGAATCCTCACCTATAAATAAAGGTCTTTGACCTCATTGTAAGGGAAACACTTTGAAGAATTATACAAATAAATTCCAGAACTTTGTTCTTGTTCCTTCAAGCTTTTGCGAGTTGTTGCATTGCTTAAGGTTTGATGTATCATCTTGAGTATTCCCCCCACGGTGTGGCACCTACGACTTGATACTTAGGGTTTCTAGCTCTCTATAGCTAGCAGGTCCAAGTCTTATCCACCCACGGTTTCTAAGGTTAGACTTGTCTGTTTTGTTATTCGGCTTATTGGTATACGGTCACCACCCACGGTTGTGGATCGGTTCATATCAGCTGGTATCAAAGCATGGTTCAACACTAGGACCACTCTATCTCTTTTATCTTTTCAGTTTTTTGAAAAATTTCGAGAACCCCCTAAAAAAATTTGTAGTTGTTTACTGATTCTATTTATCTTTGTTTCAGTTAAGTTGTACGACAGAAAAAGCTGGTGACCATCATCAGAAGAAAATAAAAAAAGAAAAAGAAAATATAAAGAGGTCCAAAAACAGACAAATACGACCCAAACTCAAAGTAACGCTACCTTGCCAAAATTTTCTTTATAGGTTGATCTTAAGAAGAGGGGGAAAAGTTTTCAAGTAGATAGCTTTTGTTGCTTTGATTTGTTTCAAATTTTGAACTGATCCTAAGAGTATTGATTACCAATTGCTATATAGACAAGTCGTAGAAAGGATAATGCTTGTGGCTAGAGATATAATCCTAGTTTTTCAAGTCTTATTTGTGCTACACGATTTGATAAATTTGAACTTGGTAGCTTTGAAGAAACTTCCAAACTGATTGAATTGTGTTTGACTTGTTCTGATCATTTAAAACCCTAATTTGAGTGCATACTTAATTTAAACACGAGTGGTAAAATCAGAGTGTGTGAGTTTAGTTCATATTTTAGTTAAGAGATTTTGGGAGGCTTTTGTTCTATTTTACTAATCATAACAGATAAGCGGATGGAAGCCATGGAGAGGCCCTTGGTGAACCTCAACCAGATGCTTAAGATATTCATACAGCTCCAAGGAGGCCCAAGGATCAACGAAGGGGAAGTCCGAGGAGTAGAGACTGAAGCCGACGTGACCACATTGGCCGACGCGGCACGGATGCCTGACATGGACACCCTGTCCGGCATGGACATCCGAAACATGGACACCGCCCAGGACATCCTGTCTGAGACCGAGCCCGTGGCCTTCAAGATAGACTGCCCAACGAAGGAGAGTGCAGACAAAGAAGACTCGGCCACTAGAGCTAACGCGATCATCGAACCTGGTGCGACACAAAATCCGCCACGGACACAGACACCATCATGGACACTTTGTCCACAATGGATATCGTGCCCCTACTGAAGCCGGCACTAGAGACCGAAGGAAGCACTGAGGCCAGACCGCCATCCGAATTCGGCCCGAACCCTAGCACCGCTCTGACACGAGTCACCACCCAAGCCATGGCCCGAGCCCTAGCACGAGCCCCGGCCTAAGACACGGCCCGAGTCGCAGCACCAGCCCGTGCACCAGCACGGGTACCCGTACTAGCCCCAGTGCGGCCTAGAACACCCGCAAGGAGCCCTAGAGCACACAGGAGCCCCGATAAACGCCCTAACGCACCCTGACACACACACCACAGCTCCAGAGCACTGCCAGATCACAACAAATGATTCTTAACCATGTCCCGACGAATTTTAAGTGCTCAACATGCTGAAGAAGGATGGGAACAGAGGGATAACCTCTTTCATACGAGGTATGTGATCCAAGGAAAGGTTTGTAACATGTTGATCGATAGAGGGAGCGACACCAATGCCGCGAGCATCCAACTGGTGGAAGGATTAGGGCTTCCTACATTAAAGCACCCTAACCCCTACAAGCTTCATTGGCTCAGCAATTGTGGAGGATTGAAGGTCACCCGACAGGTTCATGTTCCTTTCAGCATTGGAAAGTACACCAATGTTATTTTATGCGATGTAGTTCCTATGGAGGCTGTACATATACTTCTTGGTCGACCATGGTGGTTTTATAGGTGCTCTAAACATGATGAAAGGACCAACAAGTACCTCCTAACACACAGAGACACGATGTACAAGCTCAAACCTTTGTCCCCAACTGAAATCCTCAAAGATTAATTAGATAGGAAGGTGAGCCCAGAGAAAAAGGAGATAGAGCTCAAGAAACGAGAGAAGAGAGAAGAAAAGAGAGACCCTTCGATTGTAAAAACAGAAATTAAACAATCTAAAAAGCTCTAAAAGAGTAAGGTTGAGAGGAGAGAAAACTTGTTAGCTACACACAATGAGATCAAACAAACCCTAGTCTCTAGGAAATCCCTGGTGGTCATTCTCTACAACGAATGTTTGATTTCTAACCCTTACACTTCTCTACCTAGTGTTGTTGTCTCTCTTTTACAGGAATTTGATGATGTCTTCCCCAAAGAGATTCCGAGTGGACTGCCACCACTTAGAGGAATTGCACCACATCGACTTGATGCTCGGATCATTCTAGCCAAACAAAGCCGCCTATAGAACCAACCCTGAACAGACCAAAGAGATCCAGAAGGAAGTAGAGGAGTTGATGGACAAGGGATATGTGAGGGAGAGCATGAGTCATTGTGATGTACCAGTCATCCTTGTGCCAAAGAAGGAAGGAACTTGGAGGATGTGTGTCGACTACCGAGCCATCAATAACATCACAGTTAAGTATCGACATCCCATCCCTAGGTTAGATGATATGCTTGATGAGTTACACGGATCTACTATATTTTCAAAAATTGATTTTAAGTCAGGCTATCACCAAATCCGAATGAAGGAAGGTGATGAATGGAAAACTGCTTTCAAAACTAAACTAGGTTTATATGAATGGATGGTCATGCCTTTTGGCTTAACTAATGCACGTCGTACCTTCAAGGGGTTAATGAATCAAGTTCTTAGATCATTCATAGGAAAATTTGTGGTGGTTTACTTTGATGATATTTTAATTCACTCCAAAACCCTAGATGATCGCCTAGTACACCTAAAATCTATCCTAGAAATCGTAAGTAAGGAACAGTTATATGCTAACATGGCCAAGTGACCTTTTGCACAGATCACCTTGTATTTCTTTGTTTCATTGTTAGCTCAGCAGGTATTAGGGTTGATGAGGAAAAGATAGAAGCTATCAAATCTTGGCCAACACCCCAAAGCATCACGGATGTTCATGGGCTGGACAGCTTCTATAGAAGATTTGTGAGGGATTTCGGCACCATTATTGCCCCTCTCACGGCCGTCATCAAGAAGAACACCCTCGTCAAGTGGGGGACAACCCAACAAGAGGCCTTTTAAGACTTAAAGAAGAAACTCACTGAAGCCCCACTGCTCATGCTGCCAGACTTCACCAAGCCTTTTAAAATCGAGTGTGATGCCTCTGGAGTGGGAATTGGAGTTGTCCTCATGCAAGAGAAGCGGACCATAGCTTATTTTAGTGATAAATTGAGTGGAGCCACATTCAATTACTCGATCTATGACAAAGAGCTTTGTGCCTTGGTAAAAGCCCTCAAGACTTGGTAACATTACTTGTGCCCGAATGAGTTCATTATCCACATGGATCA
The DNA here is from genome assembly GCA_034768395.1 of Linum lewisii. Taxonomy (NCBI): domain Eukaryota; kingdom Viridiplantae; phylum Streptophyta; class Magnoliopsida; order Malpighiales; family Linaceae; genus Linum; species Linum lewisii. The sequence goes on from CM068304.1 coordinate 26,461,211, forward strand.
TGAATCCCTCAAGTATTTTAAAGCTCAACAAGAGACATGCCAGGTGGATGGAGTTCATCGAATCCTTCCCCTACATCATTCAATTCAAGCAAGGTAAGGAGAATGTAGTGGATAATGCCCTGTCTTGAAGGTATGCCCTAGTCTCTGTCCTTATTACTAAGTTCCTTGGTTTTGAATATGTTAAGGAGTTATATGCTACTGACCTTGATCTCAAGGACATTTTCAAATCTTGTGAGCAGGGAGGATTTGGGAAGTTTTATAAACAGGAAGGCTACCTGTTCAAGGAGTCCAAACTTTATCTACCTAACCATCTGTGTAGGACTGTCCTAGTGCTAGAAGCTCATGGAGGTGGAGTCATGGGACACTTTGGAGTAGCCAAGACCGTGACCTGCCTCAAGGAGCACTTTTACTAGCCAAAGATGCACCATAGATGTGGAGAAGCTCATTGCTCAATGTTCTAAATGCGAAAGAGCTAAGTCACATCTTCAATCCTAGGGTTTATACACCCCTTTACCTATTCCTGGTCATCCTTGGATTGATCTGTCTATGGATTTTATATTAGGATTACCTAAGACTAGGAAAGGTAGGGATTCCATCTTTGTGGTAGTCGATAGATTCTCTAAAATGGCTCATTTCATTGCATGCCACAAAGCCGATGATGCATCCTACATTGCTGATCTATTCTTTAAAGAAGTAATTAGGTTGCATGGAGTTCCCAAAACCATAGTTTCAGATAGGGACTGAAAGTTTTAAGCTACTTTTGGATACTTTGTGGGCTAAGCTAGGAACTAAATTGATTTTTCAACCACATGCCACCCACAAACTGATGGCCAAAATGAAGTAGTAAATAGATCCTTATCATAAATGCTTAGGGATGTTATAAAATCCAACATTAAATCATGGGAGGATTGATTACCACACGTAGAGTTTGCATACAATAGGATTGTTCATTCAGCCACCCAATACTCACCATTTGAACTTGTTTATGGATTTAACCCCTTTGGATTTATCACCACTGCCTATACATGAGTTCTTATATGCAGATGGACAAAAGAAGGATGAATATGTTCGTAAGTTGCATGAGAAGGCAAAGGTCAACATTGAGAAAAGGACTTCTCAATACATCTGCAATGCAAACAAAGGAAGAAAGGAAAAAAAATCTTTGAAGTTGGAGATCAAGTGTGGATCCACTTTAGGAAGGACATATTTCCTGAACAAAGGAAATCCAAACTACTGCCTAGAGGGGATGGACCCTATACGGTTCTTCAAAGGATTAACAACAATGCTCATGTTCTTGATCTTCGTAATTCATATGGAGTTAATGCTACATTCAATGTTGCTGACTTAACCCCTTACTATGATGATGTGTATGCAGATCCAGATTCGAGGCCGAATCCTTCTCAAGAAGAGTGTGACGTCCCAAACTTTAAAACTTTTGAAAACAACCTTTATTGCTTAAAATAAGAGAAAACACAATACCAAAGTCGTTGACAACCGTTCAAAGGCAGAAACACAAAACGGGCCCCAAAGCGTGGGCAAAACCAACACACGAGTTGTGGTTATTACAAATCAAACACACAATTTCAAAGCACACTTGATGACACTCGAATTGACGTGATTATCAGCCTCATTTAAGCGACATTTCCTTTCTTAAGACATGGTTTTTAGGGTAGAATAACGAATATTCAATCAATTGCCCTATCTCGTGCCATTTGTGTTACCTTGGCCCGTTTCGGGTCTATTTGATGGTTTTCTAGTGTTTTTATGTTAGCACAGGTTTTTTTCATCAAATAAAGTAGCCAAGGACGTGTCTAAGGCATTGGAACCTCGAGGAATTGCACCAAAATCGATCCAAGGTGCCAATCAAGTCGAAATAATTCCTGCCCCGGTTTACAAAGGAGTTTTCACCGAAAATACCTCAGCATTTTTGGCGAAAATATCAGTACAAATCGACTGATGCTCATCAACAGAAGTTTTCGGCGAAAACCCTAAGTTTTCGACCGAGAACAATTGATCGAAAATCACAGGAGAAAGCAGCCGGCGGACCATCCATTTACAAAGGAATTTTCGCCGAAAATTCTTCAATATTTTCGGCGAAAATATTAGGCAAAATCTGGCAGTATTAGGGTTAAGTAGAAATACTTAACCGACGGCCCTAAATAAGAGATACCTCATAATACATCATAATTACCGAACTTCAGAATTCTCTCAAGTTCTGAAGCTGAGAGTTTAGAGTTCGAAGAGCCGGAAAGAGATCGTGACGCCATCCCTTCCATCTCGAGGACTCGGAGCTAGGATTGCAGTGGACCGGAAGATCGAAGTTCTGCCGGAGTCGTCTTAATTAGGTTTTTCAGATACTTTTCTGTTCTTCCTTTGTATGATGAAGTCTTTCTTTGTCTTTGATTCTTTTGTGATAAACATGAGTAGCTAAACTCTTAGAGCTTAGACTAGATGAACCCTAAGTGACCCAGGGCTTTAAAGCGGTCACGGATCGGCGGTGATTAGATTCGAAGTTCAATCAATTTCTCTTTCATGTTTGATTTGTTCTTCATTGTTCATGTTTCTTGTCTGGATTGATCACCTAGATTAGATTCTTGTTAAGCTAAGGATAGAAGAGAACGCTCGCCTTACTTTAGAACATCAAATTGAACAATTAACCTTATAATTGGAGCGTGCCTTTCGTAGGAACCGGTTAGGGTTAATCCACTGCAAGAGTAACTCATAAATTGTTAGTAATTCCACCAGTTAAGTTAAGTCGTTGCGAGACGCGACCGTACCCGGGCGACTAATTAATCTTGGTAGCTAGAACGGATAGAGCGAACGTTCACCAGTCTTAAACCTAAGGGTAAGGAGTTATGGTGGTGTCTTAGAATTGATTGAATGAGAATCGAAATCCGCTGATCTGTTGATTGCCAATGCTCTGGGGAACGAAGGGGGATTCAAAGTCTAAGTTCGTCTGTCATCTCTGTTTTAATCAACCAATTTCCATTCTGTTCTTAGTTTCAATTTTTAATTTCTCTGCATTTCTTAGAATTAGAAGTCGTGGAACTCACACCACGCACGAAGTGCTTAAACCTGAGTAAATTGCTAGTTTATTTGAGTAGTCAATCATTAGAAGACCCGTGGAATACGATCTACCCTAGCTTGTTAGCTTTGTTAGTTATTTGTGTGAACCCGAACAGCGATCTGAGGCTCTCACCAACACTCCAAATAAATAGAAACACTCGTCCAACATCCTTGACCACTCACTGAGAGTCTCCCGACATGATTTCCGAGGCTCCTTCTGCACCGCTTACTCCTGATTAGCTGCGAAGTGACCTGGTGGGTGGTTCAGGGGTCAGTCCTTAACATTCAATTATAAAGGAATGTTAAAAGTTATGAGGGGCTTATGACCAAACTGGCATGGTCCTCAATTTCATGGCCGAACTGATAGAAAATCATATAACCGTTAGTTCAACAATAATACCACAATTAACATCGAATAGGGCGTCCCCTCTTCCCGCCTAGCTAACCTCTACGCCAGCATCGATAAGGCTTACTTATGAGCCTATAATAGGGACTTCACAAGAGTCGCTATTCTTCCCGACTACCATGAATCGATTGGGGCTATCAATACCCAACTCCCATCATCCGGTCGAGGCTAATTCCACCCAACTCTTATCATACATTTGGGGCTATTCGTACCCATCTACCGTGAATCGATTGGGGCTAACAATACCCAAATCTCATCACCCGGTAGGAACTCGTATCCATCGATGTTCCCGGCGGAGGACTAGCTAGCGAGGCTTTACTTTCCACCTGTATACACTAGGTGCCAAACATCATCAGATAACATCACGGTTTAACCATAACCGTATCAAACACAATTAGGTATAAAACCAACGGTTCCGGAAAGATAGAACTTTCTGTAGAAACGACACCTTGTTGTCAAAACCAAGACTTTCTGTCTTAATTTCCAGGTAAGTAGGGGAGTCACTCGGACTACTTAAGTCCCTCAAACCATAGGCATCATAACTTTATAAACCGGAATTAATGAGGATCCGTGTCACTCATTACTCTGAATAATCTAACCTATCGGGAAAACCAACTCAGATGGGTTAGTACTCGGTTAGCAGTAAATCACCACAAGAATTATAAGGACCTTAATTTAAGCTTGCACGAGTCCAAAATAAGGCCTGAGTACCTCACTCGTTGATTCGGTTCCCATCAAACGATTAATTCGGAAATAATCACAATATTTGGTTAGTGACAAAGTTTAACCAAATAGCTATTTAAATTGAAGAATTAATTAATCCAAGGAATTTACCCCCTTAAACCAACCCACCTAAAGAGTCGACTTGAAGATAGGGAGTTAACGGCTGCGCAACTTCCTGGATCAAACTGTCAAAGATGAAAAGAGGTTAAATGCCAAAAAGTTGACAGTTAAGGATCAAACTATCATGAGGAAAAACTTCAAGGGCCGAAATAACAAAGAAAAAAGAAGGAGGGACTGCACAGGTAATTTACCAATTTCCGACGAGGGGATTAAATGATTTCGGTGAATGGAAACTCAATTCTGAGAAAGGGGTTAGTTTTAGGAGTTTGAGACGAGCTGATAGAGGATTTCAGTTTAGACTGACAGTGCCTGGAACCCTTAAACTCATCTTTGGTCGGAGATGGTGTCAGAGTGACTAAGAGATGGCTTTAGGATGTGATATGCTTTGATTCGAAGAAAGAGCCGGGTTTTATAGGCTTCAGGGAGTCGATTAGAGCCAAAAGAGATAAGGTTCACGGGTTGAGTGGCACTCTGGAGAAGTCGCCGTCGTTCCGAGATTTCCGCCGAAGTGGGATCAACTCCTTATCCGTTTTGTCCGTTTCTGAATAGACTCAAGCTCCAATCTCGATTCCTGCATGTTCCTTCACGTTCTGAGTTGACAGTTAAGGATCAAACTGTCATGAGGAAAAACTTCAAGGGCCGAAATAACAAAGAAAAAAGAAGGAGGGACTGCACAGGTAATTTACCAATTTCCGACGAGGGGATTAAATGATTTCGGTGAATGGAAACTCAATTCTGAGAAAGGGGTTAGTTTTAGGAGTTTGAGACGAGCTGATAGAGGATTTCAGTTTAGACTAACGGTGCCTGGAACGCTTAAACCCATCTTTGGTCGGAGATGGTGTTAGAGTGACTAAGAGACGGCTTTAGGATGTGATATGCTTTGATTCGAAGAAAGAGCCGGGTTTTATAGGCTTCAGGGAGTCGATTGGAGCCAAAAGAGATAAGGTTCACGGGTTGAGTGGCACTCTGGAGAAGTCGTCGTCGTTCCGAGATTTCCGCCGAAGTGGGATCAACTCCTTATCCGTTTTGTCCGTTTCTGAATAGACTCAAGCTCCAATCTCGATTTCTGCGTGTTCCTTCACGTTCTGGTGGGGTTCCTTGTCCCGAATAGACTAAAAACATGCCTCTTGGCTATTGGGAAGAGTCACCGGAGTGATTCCGGTCGCCGAAAAAATGATGGTCGTCGAACTGATGGGCCAAGGAAGAAGACGACCCAAAACGGCATCGTTTTGGTGTTGGGTGGATTTAAAATAAATAAATAAAATGAAATTTCAAGGCAGGGATTCAAACCTGGGTCAGCTGAGTGCTGGTCTGGTTCCAAAACCAGCTGGGCTACAGGTCATTCATCAATTAGTATTACCCAGCTATCTGTTAACTCGGTCTGATTGGTTTAATTCACCTTTCCAAATTAGATCCTACCAACGACCAACTCGAACTAACCCTTAAGTGTAACCTCAAATGAACTCGTGTCCCCCCCTTTTGCTAAGAACGATTAAAAAAAAATTTGGGGTGTAACATTTCTCCCCTCCTTCAGGAAATTTCATCCCCGAAAATCTAGTTCCTGAAAGAGAATGAATTTATGAGGAAAAAGGGATTTATAACTTAGACGAGTAGAGATTACCAACCCGGTTTAGTCCAAGAAGAGCTCAGGGTACTTCTCCCTCATACTCTTCTCCGTTTCCCAGGTTGCAGCTTATGTTCCCTGATTCCTCCATACGACCTTAACCATAGGAATCTTTTTCTTCCGTAGATCCTTCTCTTGTCGATCTACTATCTGCACTGGAACCTCCTCATAGGTTAAGTCGTCGGATAACTCAACGTCTTCCAATTTGAGTACGTGATCCGGGCTAGATCTGTAAGCTCGAAGCATGCTTACATGGAATACATCGAGTATTCGAGATAACCTAGGAGGTAACGCCAGTCGGTATGCTAGTGGACAGATACGTTCTAGTATCTCATACGGGCCGATGTACCGGGGACTTAATTTCCCTTTCTTTCCAAATCGCATGACTCCCTTCCACGGAGACACCCGCAGAAATACTCGCTCTCCTACTTCGTATGAATGCGATGGCCCAGGCTTTTCTGCGTTACTCTTCTGACGGTCTTGAGCAGCTTTAAGATTCCGTCGTATTTCCTTGACTTTTTCCACCATCTTCTGAATAATCTCAGGCCCTTCCAGTTGCCTTACTCCCTCTGCGTCCCAGTATAACGGGGTTCGACATTTCCTCCCGTAGAGTACTTCATAAGGCGCAGCTTTTATCGAACTGTGATACTGATTGTTGTAAGCGAATTCTATCAACGGCAGATGTTCATCCCATGCTCCCTTCATGGTTAGGGCACAAGCGCGAAGGAGATCCTCTAATGTTTGAATGGTCCTCGCCGATTGGCCGTTGGTGTCAGGGTGATACGCCATAGAGAAGTGCACTTTTGTGCCCAAGGCCTTCTGAAGACTCACCCAGAATCGAGAGGTAAAGTTAGGGTCTCGATCTGACACAATGCTGACCGAAACTCCGTGCAACAGCACAATTTCTCGAATGTACAACTCTGCCAGCTCATCCGGTCCGGACTTGAATTTGATGGAAATGAAGTGGGCCATTTTCGAGAATCTATCCACTATGACCCAAGCGACATCGTGTCCCTTAGGAGTCCTTGGTAGCCCGTACAGAAAATCAATTGTAATCTTCTCCCACGTCCACTCAGGAATCTCCAGAGGTAAATGCTGGATAGCTGGGGCCTGATGTTCTGAATTAATCATCTGACATTCAAGGCAACGATGAATGTGCTCCGCTACTTCTTTTTTCATGCCAGGCCACCAATAGTGCTTCTTCAAGGTTTGGTACCGGGTGCATTGCGTAAGGTGCCGAGTGGGCTTCATCGAGTATGTCTTGACGAAGTTTGTCTACGTTTGGGACACAAGCTCGTCCTTCACAAGTTAGTAAGCCTTTAACCAGAAGAAATCTTGAAGCCTTTTCTTCCTTGAGCCGCTCCTTAAGTTTCCTTATTTCTGGGTCGTCCTCCTGCTTCTCCTTGATCTTGTCGTAGAGTAACAGACGAATCTTCAAATTTGCTAAGAGAGCTGTGAATCCCTCTACGTGAAGTTCAACGTTCAGAGCCCGAAGTGCTGTGAGTTCTGGTAGTGGGCTATCCTTTTTCCTACTTAAGGCATCTGCAACCAAATTGGCCTTCCCGGGATGATATTTGATTATACGGTCATAATCATTGAGCAATTCGATCCACCTCCTTTGTCTCATATTTAACGCCTTTTGCTCGGTTAGATGTTGCAAGCTCTTGTGATCCGTAAAAATGGTGAACGTTTCGCCATAAAGGTAGTGTCTCCATAACTTCAAGGCGAATACCACGGCTGCTAACTCCAAGTCATGGGTGGGGTAATTAACCTCATGCGGGCGTAGTTGTCGAGAGGCATAGGCAATAACCCGCTTACCTTGCATTAGTACGCATCCCAATCCTTGGTGTGACACGTCACTATAAACCGAGTACTCTTCCCCACTTTGTGGAACAGTGAGGACAAGCGCGGAGGTCAGCTTCCTTTTTAGCTCGTCAAATGCTTCTTGACGTTTCTCATCCCAGTTGAATGTTGCTCCCTTGTGAAGCAGCTGAGTCATTGGTCGAGCAATGCGTGAGAATGCTTCCACGAACTTCTGATAGTACCCTGCCAGGCCCAGGAAGCTTCGTACCTCAGACACATTCTTTGGGGGTGCCCACTTAACTACGGCTTCGATCTTTCTCGGGTCTACTTTTACACCTTTACCAGAGATGAGGTGGCCCAAGAATAGGACCTCCCTTAACCAAAATCCACACTTGGAGAATTTTGCGTAGAGTCGTTCATCCTTCAGCAGTTGTAGGACGGTCCTTAGGTGCTCCTCATGGTCCTCCTGATTCTTTGAGTAAATCAGGATATCGTCTATGAAGACTATGACGAATTTATCTAAGTACTCGTGCAGCACTCCATTCATGAGGGCCATGAGTGCAGCAGGTGCATTGGTTAGCCCAAACGGCATTACCAAGAATTCATAATGACCATAACGAGTCCGGAAAGCGGTTTTTGAAATCGAAGCTTCGGCTACCCGCGGTTGATGATATCCAGACCTCAAGTCGATCTTCGAGAAAATCGTTGCTCCTTGAAGTTGGTCCAACAAATCGTCTAATCTTGGTAGCGGGTATCAATTTTTGATGGTCACCTTATTTAACTTCCGATAGTCGATGCACAACCTCAAACTTCCATCCTTCTTCTTTACGAACAACACTGGAGCTCCCCATGGTGAAACGCTGGGTCAGATGAATCCCTTGTCAAGTAGATCCTGAAGCTGCTCCTTCAATTCCTTCAGCTCCACATGAGCCATCCGATAAGGTGGAATTAAAATTGGTGCGGTTCTGGGAACCACCTAGATGTCAAACTCCACCTCTCTTAAGGGCGGAAGACCAGGAAATTCTTCTAGGAAAACTTCAGGAAACTCCCTTGCTACAGGTATGTCCTTAAGCTCTACGGTTGGTGCTTACACCACGTGTGCCAAATAAGCTTCACATCCTTCTCGAATTAAGGTGAAAGCTCGAGTAGCCGAAATAAGAGCTCTAGAACGGGTCTCCGAATTCCCTTGAACAGCGCGGTGCCTCGGCCTTCTACTTAAAAGCTTACTTCCTTGTTGAAGCAGTCCAGTTTCGCGTGATTTCGAGACAACCAATCCATACCCATGATTACGTCGATCTCGTAGAAAGGGAGGAGGATTAAGTCTACTATCGTATCGTATCCAGCTATTACGATAACGCAACTTCGAAAAACTGAATCGGCGATCAAGGTATCACCGACCAGCGTTCGCACTCCTAAATTTTGACCTAGAGGAGTGGGTTATATTCCTAGTTTATGAGCAAACGTACTGGAAATAAACGAATGCGTAGGCCCATAATCCATTAAAGCAAAAGTTGGCTGACCAAAAATCGTAATCATACCAATAAAGCTGCGTTGGCCTCCTCCCTCTGCACAACAAAGAGCCTGGGTTGTCCTCCAACTCGAGACGCATGGCTTTGGTCTTGGCGGTCGTGCCCTCCTTCATTGTTGTGACCTCGATCTCGCCTGCTTCCAGATTGGATTCCTGATGGTGCCCTTCTGCCATTAACGGTTGGCTCCGACGTAGCCCTTCCTTGAACTACTCTATTAGGACATTCACGCTTGTAATGTCCCTGCTCTCCGCATCTGAAGCAGGTGCCGGTGCGGATTTTGCACTCGCCGAGATGTGGTCTTCCACAAAAATTGCAGCTGGGTGGGGCGCCTGGAGAGGGGGCGCTCCTGATTGGCCTTGGAGGAGGGTAAGCGTAACCCTAGTTAGAGGTCCTAGCTTTCTTTTTCTTTGAGCGAGAGGTCCGTGGTGACTCCTCACGTGACCCAACCACCTTCCTCTTTCCCGATTCCTTGCTCGCAACCTTTTGTTCTAGAATTCGCTGGTCGGCCCTTTCCAAGTTCATCGCCGCATGGTAGGCTTCCCAACGATCCTTCTAGGCATGGTGCACAAGGACTTGTAGAGCTGAGGCCTTAATCCATTGAGATAGTGATCTCGCTGGGCTATCGGGTCCTGATAGAGGGGTCCTCCATAAGGTAACAGCTGTTTGAACCGAGCTGTGTAGTCAGCCACCGATTCCCGATCCTCACTTCCCCATTCCTGTTTGATGGTGAGGAAATCTTACATTTTATCCTCATGATAAGATGGTGGAAGGAAGCGCTCCCTGAAGGCTCGTCAAAATTCTTCCCACGTGATCTCTGGTGGGTCCTGCTGACTAGCGGGTTGCGTGAGCCACCAGTGATACGCAGTGCCCTAAAGGAGGTTTAAGGTTAAGAGGACCTTATCCTCATCGGCAACTCGCATCTCCTGAAGTGTGCGAATAACCTTTCCTAACCATCGCTCAACGACGACAGGGTCTCGGTCGTCGTAAAAGAATTCTTCCACCACCAGGTCTCGAAAAGCTTTGGAGTTAGGTACCACCCTTGCTGGTCGCACGGGTGGAGGAGGCGGAGGCTGTCGGGGGCTCCTGAGGCTGTTGGTCGTAACTGGTTTTGTTGAGACATAGAACATTCTCAAGTTAGCACGGTAACGAGGGAATCATATTTTGTGGAGTGTTTTGAAACTATTAAAACATTGAATCTAAAGCGCTTCAGAAGGACTATTTGACTCAATCCTTTTTTTAAACCAAAAAAACGTGGCTTAAAAATCCATTTTTGTTCTTAAAACACTTGATTTCAAATCCGACCGACTTCCATATCTCTTGGGTAACCAAGAAACAGAGGGAAGACCAGCTCTGATACCAAAATGTGACGTCCCAAACTTTAAAACTTTTGAAAACAACCTTTATTGCTTAAAATAGGAGAAAACACAATACCAAAGTCGTTGACAACCGTTCAAAGGCAGAAACGCAAAGCGGGCCCCAAAGCGTGGGCAAAACCAAGACACGAGTTGTGGTTATTACAAACCAAACACACAATTTCAAAGCACACTCCACATAAATAGAAACACTCGTCCAACATCCTCGACCACTCACTGAGAGTCTCCCGACATGATTTCCGAGGTTCCTTCTGCACTGCTTACTCCTGATTAGCTACGAAGTGACCTGGTGGGTGGTTCAAGGGTCAGTCCTTAACATTCAAGTATAAAGGAATGTTAAAAGTAAAGAGGGGCTTATGACCAAACTGGCATGGTCCTCAATTTCATGGCCGAACTGCGAGAAAATCATATAACCGTTAGTTCAACAATAATACCACAATTAACATCGAATAGGGCGTCCCCTCTTCTCACCTAGCTAACCTCTACGCCATCATTGATAAGGTTTACTTATGAGCCTATAATAGGGACTTCACAAGAGTCGCTATTCTTCCCGACTACCATGAATCGATTGGGGCTATCAATACCCAACTCCCATCATCCGGTCGAGGCTAATTCCACCCAACTCTTATCATACAGTTGGGGCTATCCGTAACCATCTACCGTGAATCGATTGGGGCTAACAATACCCAACTCCCATCACCCGATAGGAACCCGTATCCATCGATGTTCCCGGCGGAGGACTAGCTAGCGAGGCTTTACTTTCCACCTGTATACACTAGGTGCCAAACATCATCAGATAACATCACGGTTTAACCATAACCGAATAAAACATAATTAGGTATAAAACCAACGGTTCCGGAAAGATAGAACTTTTCGTAGAAACGACACCTTGTTGTCAAAACCAAGACTTTCCGTCTTAATTTACAGGTAAGTAGGGGAGTCACTCGGACTACTTAAGTCCCTCTAACCTTAGGCATCATAACTTTATAAACCGGAATTAATGAGGATCCGTGTCACTCATTACTCTGAATAATCTAACCTATCGGGAAAACCAACTCAGATGGGTTAGTACTCGGTTAGCAGTAAATCACCACGAGAATTATAAGGACCTTAATTTAAGCATGCACGAGTCCAAAATAAGGCCCGAGTGCCTCTCTCGTTGATTCGGTTCCCATCAAACAATTAATTCGGAAATAATCACAATATTTGGTTAGTGACAAAGTTTAACCAAATAGCTATTTAAATTGTGGAATTAATTCATCCAAGGAATTTAACCCCTTAAACCAACCCACCTAAAGAGTCGACTCGAAGATAGGGAGTTAACGGCTGCGCAACTTCCTGGATCAAACTGTCAAAACTAAAAAGAGGTTAAATGCCAAAAAGTTGACAGTTAAGGATCAAACTGTCATGAGGAAAAACTTGAAGGGCCGAAATAACAAAGGAAAAAGAAGAAGGGACTGCACAGGTAATTTACCTGTTCCCTGTTCCTGCACCTACGGTTCTGCCAATTTCCGACGAGGTGATTATTTCGGTGAATGGAAACTCAATTCTGAGAAAGGAGTTAGTTTTAGGAGTTTGAGACGAGCTGATAGAGGGTTTCAGTTTAGATTGACGGTGCCTGGAACCCTTAAACCCATCTTTGGTCAGAGATGGTGTCAGAGTGACTGAGCGACGGCTTTAGGATGTGATATGCTTTGATTCGAAGAAAGACACTACAAAAAAAGCGTTCTTTGGCGTCGGTTGAAACGTAGGAGCTTAGCGTCGGGCGATCTAACGACCGACGCAAAAAAAAGACGCATTTTAGCGTTGGTTAAACGTCGACCGACACTAAATTAGTAAGTTATGAACCCTAAACGCGTCTTTCCTCTATCTTTCCTCTATCTCTTTCCTATCTTCTTCTTCTTTGAACCACCGCCGCCCCCACCATCACTTTCCTATCTTCTTCTTCTTTGAACCACCGCCGCCCCCCACCATCACTTTCCTATCTTCTTCTTCTTTGAACCATCGCCGGCCCCATCGCTCATCTCGCTCAAGACCGCCGCCGCTCATCTCGCTCAAGACCGCCGCCGCTATCTCGCTCAAGGCCACCGCCGCGCCATACCTGCCAAGGCTGCCGCCGCGCCATCCCAGCCCAAATCCGTTTAGCCACCGTCATCTATTCCTAAACCTAAGGTACTTCATCTTCTCAGATCTACATTTTGATTTATGGATTTAGGGTTTTTGCTTTCCTCCTCACGGTGTTTTTGGTGTATTTCAAGAAGAAGAAGAAGTAGGAGGGAAGAAGAAGCAGCTGTATCAGAAGAAGAAGAAGAAGAAGAAGGAAGGAAGAAGAAGAAGGAAGCTCAGGCAAAGAAAGAAGATGAAGGGAAGGAAGGAGAAGAAGAAGGAAGGAAAAAGACGAAGGGAAGAAGAAGGAGCGAAGAAAAAGAAGAAGCTGCATCTGCAGCTATTTTTTTTGTGATTGTCAGCCTATTTAGCGTCGGTCGCTCAGTGCTCTAGCGTCGGTCGACCGAAAACCGACGCTAAATTTTAACGTCACCACATCTGGCGTCGGTCCGGTCGACCGACGTTATGCAAATTAGCGTCGGTCGCTGACCGACGCCATAACGCGCGTCTGACCGACGCTAAACCCCTCTTTTTTTGTAGTGAGAGCCGGGTTTTATAGGCTTCAGGGAGTCGATTAGAGCCAAAAGAGATGAGGTTCATGGGTTGAGTGGCACTCTGGAGAAGTCACCGTCATTTCGAGATTTCTGCCGAAGTGGGATCAACTCCTTATCCGTTTTGTCCGTTTCTGAATGGACTCAAGCTCCAATCTCGATTCCCGCGTGTTCCTTCACGTTCTAGTGGGGTTCCTTGTCCCGAATAGACTAAAAACATGCCTCTTGGCTATTGGGAAGAGTCACCGGAGTGATTCCGGTCGCTGGAAAAATGCTGGTCGTCGAACTGATGGGACAAGGAAGAAGACGACCCAAAACGGCGTCATTTTGATGCTGGGCGGATTTTAAAAAAGATAAATAAAATGAAATGTCAAGGCTGGGATTCGAACCTGGGTCGGCTGAGTGTTGGTCTGGTTCCAAAACAAACTAGGCTACAGGTCATTCATCAATTAGTATTACCCAACTAGCTGTTAACTCGGTCTGATTGGTTTGATTCACCTTTCCAAATTAGATCCTACCAACGACCAACTCGAACTAACCCTTAAGTGTAACCTCGAATGAACTCGTGTCCCCCCCCCCCGCCCCTTTTGCTAAGAACGATTAAAAAAAAATTTAGGGGTGTAACAAAGAGGGAAATGATGAGCCAACCATACCTGGACCCGACCAGAATTACCCCTGACCCAAAGCCAAGTGAAGGCTTTCAAAAACTGGATCAACTCCTACATGGAGTAATGGAGAAAAGGTGGCATGAAGAGGATGCTGAGAGGTTCACCAGAAGAGGCTACACCATGCTGGAAATGAAGGTCCCAGACCAGGAGATGACACCAGGCTAAACCCTAGAAGTGATGTCATAACAGCCCCAAAAGTTGATGCTGAGCCGGCCTTTGATGTTGATGTCGGGCCGAGACATCGTGATGCTGGCGCCGGATGCTCGTCCGAGCCAGGTGCGGACACCGGATGTTGATGCCGAACTAAGACTGCCGCAGACACTGGATCGAGGCAAACTGATGTCGGACCGAGACTACCGCAGACACTAGGCCGAGGCAGACTGATGCCGAATGCCAATGTCGATCCGAGCCAGACACGGACATGGTCCTTGATGACGGTTCGAGACTAATCCGCGCCTAGGAAATCCGACCGTGTTAAGAATTCCTATCCGGATAAGGAAACCTCCATTCCTAGAGATAAAACCCATGTTTCCAAGTCCTTTTAGGAGAAGGAAACACGAGAAATACATAACCCTTTCTAGAATAGGATTTTTCACAACCCATCCATCTGAATCATGGACTAGGGTTTCTCCAGCCTAGGTTTTCGCCAATTTTCACGAATTTGCTATTTTTAGACTTTCTAGTGTTTTATTTCGGTTTTGCTTCCTTTTTAAACTATTTAGGAATAGTTTATGCTATTTTAGGAGATAGAATCGTAGGAGGATTCAGAGAGCTTGTTCACGAATCCTCACCTATAAATAAAGGCCTTCGGCCTCATTGTAAGGGGCACACTTTGAAGAATTACACAAATAAATTCAGAACTTTGTTCTTGTTCCTTCAAGCTTTTGCGAACTGTTGCATTGCTTAAGGTTTGGTTTATCATCTTGGCACTACAACAAAAACCATCAATAGTCGGGGGTCACTTGTCGGGGGCAAAATGCCCCCGACAATTATAGTCGGTGGCTGGCCAACAATGGTCGGGGGGCGTATAGCCCCTGACAAATATAGTCGGGGGAATTTTGTCGGGGGCCTGGCCCCTGACTAATTGAGTGGTTTAGTCGGGGGCGTGGCCCCCGACAATAAAGCTCCCGACTAAAATAGTCGGGGGCTTTATTGTCGGGGGCAATGCCCCCGACTAAATTAATTATTATATTATATAATAAATTTAGTCGGGGGCGTGGCCCCTGACAATAAAGCCCCCGACTAAAATAGTCAGGGGCATTATTGTCGGGGGCCGTGCCCCCCACTAAATGAGTGCTTAGTGGGGGGCACGGCCCCCGACTAAATTCTATATGTAATATAATAATAATTAATTTAGTCGGGGGCCCCTGACTATTTTAGTCGGGGCCCCCGACTAAATTAATTATTATTATATTACATATAGAATTTAGTCGGGGGCCGTGCCCCCCACTAAACACTCATTTAGTGGGGGGCACAGTGGTGAGACCTCCGGTCGTTGTTCGGACGTTCAGCCAAATAAAAACTACTAATGCTAAGAAAAAGCGTATAGCAGATCGTATTCCACGGGCCTTCGAATGATTGGTTACTTCAGAACTAACAAATTATTCAAAGAAAAACACTTAGTGCGTGGTGCGAGTTCCACGACTTCTACTTCTATGAAATGCAGAAAAATTAAAAAGATTAAACTAAAGCAGATTGAGAATTAGGGTTTGGAAACAAGAATGACAGACGAACTTAGACTTTGAATCCCCCTTCGTTCCCCAGAGCATTGGCAATCAACAGATCAACGGATTTCGATTCTCATTCAATCAATTACTAAGACACCACCATAACTCCTTACCCTTAGGTTTAAGACCGGCGAACGTTCGCTCTATCCGTTCTAACTACCAAGATTAACTAGCCGCCCGGGTACGGTCGCCTCTCGCAACGACTTAATTAATTGGTGTAATTACTAGTGATTAATGAGTTACTCTTGCAGTGAATTAACCCTAACCGGTTCCTACGAAAGGCACACTCCAATTATAAGGTTAATTGTTTAATTTGATGTTCTAAAATAAGGCGAGCGTTCGCTTCTATCCTTAGCTTAACAAAAATCTAATCTAGGTGATCAATCCAGACAAGAAACATGAATAATGAAGAACAAATCAAACATGAAAAAGAACTGATTGAATTTCGAATCTAATCACCGCCGATACGTGACCGCTTTAAAGCCCTGGGTCACTTAGGGTTCATCTAGTCTAAGCTCTAAAGGGTTTAGCAACTCATGATCATTACAAAAGAAACAAAGACAAGGAAAGAGTTCATCATTCAAAGGAAGAACAGAAAAGGATCTGAAAAACCTAATTCAGACGACTCTGACAGACTCCGATCTTCGGTAAGTTGCACTCCTAGCTCCGGTTCTCCGAGGTGGAAGGGATGGCGTCACGATCTCTATCCGGCTCTTCGAACTCCAACTCTTCGCTCCCGACTTCAGAGAATTCTGATCTCGAAAAGTTGTATTATGATTAATTATGATCTCCCCCTTTTTCTCCCCCTCTTCGGGCCGCCGGATTAAGTATAAATACTTAACCCTAGTTGGGCCGGGCTGAGCTGATGTTTTCGCCGAAACCATAGGGATAGTTTTGGCGAAACTGGCTTTGAGTTCAGGGCTCCGCCGGCTGTTCAATGTCTTTAGTCTGAGCAGTTGATTTATTTCGCCGAAACCATACTTCTGTTGGCATCAGTTGATTTGAACTGCTGGTTTCACCAAAATTGGAGGCCTGGTTTCGCCGAAACTGTAAGTGTGAATGGCAGATTTTCGGTTTGACTTGATTGGCTCCTTGGATCGATTCCAGTTTGATTCCTCGAGGTTCCAACGCCTTAGACACGTCCATGGCTACTTTATTTGATGGCAAAAACCTGTGCTAACATGAAAACACTAGAAAACCATCAAATAGACCCGAAACGGGCCAAGGTAACACAAATGGCACGAGATAGGGCAATCGATTGAATATTCGTTATTCGACCCTAAAAACAATGTCTTAAGCAAAGAAATGTTGCTTAAATGAGGCTGATAATCACGTCAAATCGAGTGTCATCAAATACCCCACACTTAAGCTTTTGCTTGTCCTCAAGCAAACTGAATAGAAACGCTCATGTTCATAAATGATAAGATCGATTAAATTGGAGCTCAATCAAGCACAATGAATTATTAGACAGATCGATCCTAGAACAAGAAACCTAACATGCATACTGATCAGCCAAACTACCTGGTCTCACTAATAAACTGCACACGACAAGTAATTAGCAATCAATCATGCACGAATTTGACCTGACTGTCCAGACTCCTCACACGGGATATATTTAGTACAATGGGGACTCTCACTCTCTGTGTTTAAGGACGTGTTTCTGCTCTCGATCATTTTCTGTTACCAAATTCTGTCATAGGTTTGCATTTCGACCACATCTCCACCACTGTGACAACACGAGTATCTAGTCAAGAAGGACTTCCCTGCGAAGACCGTAATGAAATCTACACTACTCGGGTTTATAATGAGATGGATGATGGGAATGAATGATGATGGCTTTGGTGCGGTGTAGCTTTTGACTAACTTACCTCGAATATAATCTATGGCTTCCTACCGTCTAACCAACACGGGTGGAATGATGAACGCTCGTCCTATGATACCCTCAAGCAACCTAGCACTTATTCTTTTCCTTTTGCATACACATTTTTTTTCTTTTCTTTTCAACTTTTCTTTCTACTTCGTTCTTCCATTTATAGGGAGAAGAACGTTTTATTTGAACTACACTTTGAACTTTTTCTGATTTTCTTCTTTCTTCATTTTTTTCGAAATTTTTCTCTTTTTCTTTTCAAATTTTATTCTTTTTGTAAATTTTTCTTTGTGCCGCTTTTTCTTTTAGTTGCTAGAGGGGTTTACACGTCTGGACATAATAGCTAAGACCACCTGTTTAATGGCTATAGGCAAGTTACCACAAACCAACTTCCGGTAGGTCAATCTAGAACTACAACCACAGGGGATCAACGGGGAATGAAAGAAATGGGAAATGGCTGTAATGTATTATTGAACCGAAAGAACAGGCCAAGCTCAAGGGTCTAAACCTAGTGGATTTTATCGTTTGGTAGGCTATCTGGCTTAGTAGCTGAATCTAGGTGCCCCTATCTTTCTAGAACTCGTGTCATCGTGTGGTCTCGAGTAGGTCTCATGCAAATTCTAACTCATTCAAGTAAACATAAAACCACTCAGAAAGAATTAAAAATTGCAAGTTACGTGCAATGGATCAAAAGCTCACAGTTGGTTTGCTAGTCGGATTCGGTCATTTTCATGCAATCAAGGCTACAAACTACAAGTGTGATTTTAAAATTCTGTTCTGACCAGGCAATTTAGCATCAAAGCATACAAGTTGGTTCTCAAGTTCTAGGTTAAGCAGTCTAAGCATCATTATGAAAGTTTGAACAACAACTTAACATCAAAAATCAAGAACTGAGCCATTCTAATGCTAGAGAGACTGGAATGGAATCACGAGGCACACAAAACACAATCAAGGGCAATCAAGTTCATGCAAGGTTCTCTAGCATCCTACCCCACACTTAAATCGGACTGTGTCCTCACAGGACTAATTCTAGAGTGCAGAGTGGAATGGAGGAACCTGGAAGAGGACGGTTGATTTCAGAGGGTAAGCACGGATCCTCGGAGCGGAGGGAAGTATAACAGAACCTGAAGCAAAGGGAGTCTACCGATTGCCTACAAAACAAAAACAAATAAAACATAAAAAGGAAACCGGGACAAGTGTCCCGGGTCCACACAGAAAAAAGTTGGACCAAAATTCGAAAATAATAAATAAAAAGAAGACACCAGAAAAGGAATACAACTCGATCACTGCTGGTCCGGTGAACCGGGAGGTGAAAAGTTGAGAAATTCACCGAGCTGGCGTTGCCACGCCATCTGTGCCTCATATCGCCGGTCGGCTCGGTGCATATGTTGCTGCATAATAGTCCATCGCGCCTCTTGAGCGGCATTGTTGGTGATGCGCCACTCCTGCAGTCGCTCGTATAACTCTCCCACATCCGCGGGGTGATGTCGCGGCTGGTGAGTATGCGCCGGAAATGGATCTGGAATGCACGGCGGCGACTGGTGGATGTACCCTGCCTGATGGTGTGGCGAGGGTATATAATCTTGAAACTCAGGCGGCGGCTGCGGCTGCTGCTCCTCAGCATCATCTTCGTCCTCCGACTCGACCGCAGGTTGGAGTGGAGGATCTGCTGCTACATGGGGACTGAGGCCGAGTTCTAAGTCGTACTCGACCGCCAAGTCTCCTCCAATGGTCATAATTGGGTGTCATGGAATGTTAGGGCCATATTCATGGCTGATGCTGAAGGAGAGGATGAGCTGACCTATGAAGTTGCCTCCCAAGAGTTTGCGTGGTAGCTTCCGCCGCTTGGTCCGCTGGCTGAAGATGTGAGCTAGCACCCAGCCGGGGTGGAGAGGGTAGCTCTCTCGGATGGCTCGGTGAAGCACGAGCTCCTCCTTAAGGATATGGTGGCGATCCTTGTCTCTGACATATAAAAGTGACCTCCGCCAAACCATATGAATAAACTTATAGAGCGGGTGAGAGAGAGACTTAACTGAGTTGCTCTTCCCGAGGCGATCGCCAGGCACGCCTGTCATGTGGCTCCAGAGGGCGTGCAACTCCTCGTCGTCATCATCATCGCCCCAGCCGAGGTGGTGATCGTGATAGTGCTCGTAGGGGATGCCCAGATGAGCGGCAAACTCATCGTAGGTGAGCTGCTTGTACACCCCACCAAGAAAGAAGGTGATCACCTTCTGGCCCCGTCTCCTCTTATGCTCGTCCAAGTCAAATGTCGCCCAGAACTCCTGGAGAGCAATGTCTGGGAACTCGGCGGCTATGGTGGTCAGCTCTAGGAGACCGGCCGGTGCTAGGGCGTCATGCACGTTCCGGTAGGAATCATCGTCATGCTCCTGGAGTGACTCCATGGATAAAGGACGCACGTCAGCTCCACGGATGTGCTCGATCTTCTGGAAGCTCTCAAAGTAGAAGTCCGGTAGACGGGCGATGGTGGGATGGTATCCAGCATGGCGAGGGAATGCAGGTGGAGGACCCAGAATGGCGGGTGTGATGGGAGCGGAAGCTCCTGAGCTCGAGGCGCCATCAAGTCGCGCCTTAGTCCTGCGCTCAAAGGTTTTCCTAAACCAGAATGAAACCAAATTAGTCAACCAAAACCTTACCCCACACTTAGTAGAAAAACTCAATTTCACAAAGAAACGAGGGAAACTAAGTGGGGTAAGTAAAGCGGAGTAACCGGTAATCATAGACATTAAAATACATACTTCGGAACAGCCAGAATCGGATAATTACAATCAGAGTTCAAAAAGTCAAACCAACATTTAGAAAGTCAACATTTAAGCATATTGGACCCTAATCATGGCGAGACTGTCACAACTCGGAGAATGACGGTAAAATATTATTTCAAATGGCAGCACGATAATATGAACAAGAATGAACACTTGGGGCAGCCAAATGATCAACACAGTCCGAAGTCAAACCGACATTTCTCACAAAAGTCAACATAACAAGAAATTAATTGTATGCATAGCAACACATGACCAACTGATATGGAAATTAAGCACGGAACTCCCTAAGCATCCTAGAACAGTTCTATAAGTTCAGTCAATCCTAGTTCACACGAAACAGTCGGCACGCAAAACGAGGCAAACCGAAAGTCAACCGAAAGTCAACCTCAACGAAATTCAGCAATCTATATGTCAAAAGATTCGTATTGAAAATTCATACAACTTACCTTGAAGTCATGATTGCTAAAAATGAACGAGGTGAGAGGAATCGGTGAAAAACTTGAAAACTGCGGTTTCGGAGAACTGGAGCTGCAAAGCTCCGATTCGAACGTTCTAGGGCTTGGTGGGATCGGAAAAAAAAGAGAGGGGAGGTGCGGCGGCGACGGCGGGTGAAACGGCGGCGACGGCGGGTTTTAAAGTGGAGGGTGGTCGGCGATTTCAAAAGGAGAGGGGGGTTTCGTTTAGGCTGTGCGAAAATGGGATAAAGAAGAGAGAGGTCCGGATTTAAAAGGGAATAATTAAGTGATTTTTCAAATCAGTTTCGGCGAAAGTAGGGGGGTGGTTTCGCCGAAACTACAAGTCAACATGGATTGACCGATTTGAAAAAAAGTGGTTTCGCCGAAAATGGTAGTTCGATTTCGCCAAAAATTTAGTTGGGATGCTTTCGCCGAAATCAGAAAATTTTCGAACCGAAAATAGGAAACAGGAAGAATGAGTTCGAAAATCAAGAATCAGTTTCGCCGAAAATGGTGGTGGCTTCGCCGAAAATTCTGAACTGTTCGGGTGAAAATATTTTCGTAAATCAGGCCAACTTCAGAAAATCACAGTTAAATCCAGAAAAATCGGAACGACCTCAATCAACTTGCGACTGACTCTATGACATGCAGACTCTACACGAAAAATAATAAATCAAACAAACTGACACTTTTGGCTCTCCCGAACCGACTCTAAAATACCAAGGTTGAAACAAAACAAAACTGACTCCAGCCGTGGGTTGCCTCCCACGAAGCGCTCTTTTATTAACGTCCTTGAGCTGGACGATACCTGGACGGTATTAGGAGACATCCCAACTTAGATTCTCCTTCACGCTCGCGTCGGAGTTCATGAAGTACAGCTTTGGGACTTCTCCGGTAAGCGTGAATCTCTTCCCGTTTGCATGTAGTAGTTTGGTACGTCCGTCGGGAAGATGATCAATGAACTTGAATGGTCCGAACAGCTCTCTCCAGAGGTCATCCTTCTTTAGTGTGACGATGGAAGGAATGAGGACTGTCGGTTTCTCTTTTTCTTTCTTCTTCGGCTTATTATCACCAGGATCGGTGATCGTTAGTACTTCCTTAGGAGATGCTTTCGGCTTCTCCCTCCATACTTGTCCCGGCGCCGGTTTCTCGGAACGAATTGGTGGCGCAGCTGGCTCGGTGGAAGACGATGGAGCTTTTGGTCTCCAAACCATTTGGGTCTTTGTCTTCTTGTTCTTTCCTCGAGGTCTGCTCGGTGATTTAGAAGAGGCTTGCAGTTCCTTCTTCTTCTTCTTAAGCGACTTCTGAACCAAAATTTCTGGCTTCTTCATAGTGACCTGTTTAATGCCTGTAGCAACAACTGATCTAGAGACACTGGAAGAAGCATTAGTAACGGAGTTGACCGGAGTCAACTCCACAGTTTCAACAGCTAAGCAGTGAGATTCTTCATTCCTAGAGTCATATTTCATGCCGTCTTTAAGACGGAACGTTTTCGTTTCTTTACCAACTCTTAAAGTCAAAGAACCATTAGGAACGTTAATATTCATTCCAGTAGTAGCCATGAAAGGTCGACCTATGAGAATAGTAGCGTCATCTGTACTAGTATCCATAATCACATAATCAGCTAAGAACGTGAACGGACCACATTTGGTGACAACGTCTTTAATCTCTCCCTTAGGGGTTTTAAGCGATCTATCAGCAAAGACGAGTTGCATACTGGGCGGTTCAAGTTCCCCTAGGTTTAACTTTTCATATAGACTCACAGGCATGACATTAACAGATGCTCCTAGATCAACTAAGCAACGTTCAATCTCAACATCATTAATGACCAAAGGCAAAGTAAAAGAACCAGGATCAGATAACTTAGCTGGATATGGAGAGACAGGTTTCTTAATACGAATGTCAAGGTATCCTTCCTTGTTCCCCTTCATGCCAGTCTCGATCCTTGCATTTGGCAGCAGTGCTCTAGGAAAAGGAGGCTTCACGACGTATGGTGCAAGAGGAGGATCATCCTTAGGCGCTGGTTTCTGTTCCTCTTCTTCCTCTTCTTCCGGAGTTTCAGCGATCCTGCGTAAAACAGAAAAAGCATCAGCAATTAAGTTCGGAAGTTTTCGAGCAGTTACCATTTTAGCCTGTTCTTTTCTCGGGTTTGGCTCTGTCTGGCTTGGAAGCTGGCCAAATGGTCGACCAGATGCTAGCATGCTCGAGATGTTGTTCACGACTTGCTCAATCCGTTGTCCAGATGCTATTTGTTCTTGATTGAGAAGAGCTTGAGCCTTGAACTGATTGTCATGATCATCGAGTCTTGTGATGATCTGGCTGAGCTTCTTATCCAGGTCACTGACATTATTATCTCTTTGACGCTGCTGTCCTGGATAGGTATTGTTAAGATATTGATTCTGGTGATTGCCAGGAGCAGTTCCATAATTACCCGGATTGCGATGCGGCGGCTGGTAGACACCTGCCGGCGGATGGTTAGGCTTCTGATCCTGAGCTTGACCAGCCGGGCGGTTATTCTAGTTCTGGTTATGATTGGCGCCAGCATTATAGGGAGGTCTGTCGTGATAGTTCCCTTGCTGTCTGAAGTTACGATAACCAGCATAACCATTCTGATTATTAACGAAGCCTTGTTGGATGAAATTTACCTCTTCGGCAGACCAGACTTCTGCCTTACCAAAATTCTGACAACGGCCTCCGTTATGTGAGCAAGCTCCACACCACTCGCAATCGGCAACATAGACAGAAGCTACCGGTGGCTTGATTGGTGTGGTAGACTTCTTCAAATGCTTCTCTACCTCTGCCTTGATAGTTGCTTCGAAATCTAGCTTGCTCCTCGATCCTTCAGATTGTCGCTCCCAGTTCCTTGACTTGGAGGCACAGTTTGCGAAGTGCAGAAGAGCAGCTTCAGGAGTGAGTGTAGTGCAATCCCCTTCAGCTAGAGAATTGACCCACTTGGCAGATTCTTCTCGAAGTCCTCGAGAGAAGATTTCAGCTAACTGCCTCTGCTCGAATCCATGATGAGGGCAGGTGTAGAGAAGTTCTTGGAATCGATTCCAAGTATCATACAAGCTTTCTCCTTCTTTCTGGGAGAATCTGGCGATGCTGTCCTTGATGGCGGTTGTCCTGGCCGGAGGGAAGTATTCTTCAACAAAGTCCTGAGCCAGAGTATCCTAGTTAGTGTAGTAGCCAGGTGGTTTGCCAGTAAGCCACCTCTTAGCAGCGCCTTTCAAAGAGAACGGGAAAGCTCTCAGACAAAGAGTATTTTTGTCGAGGTTTCCATTTTTAAAAGTACTGCAGAGATCAAGGAAGTCTGCAAGATGAGTGCACGGATTGTCTAGGGGCCTGCCTTCAAACTGTAAATCCCTAGAGATCATGGTCAAGAATGGGATATTGATCTCATAGTCAGGATCTCCTTCAATGCGCGGAACGGCAATGGCAGATCGAACGCTAGTCGCGTTCGGCTTGTTATAGTCTGCTAGACTCTTCTGTGCAGGTGGGGGTGGCGGCGGTTGATCGCCGTTTGGTGGTAATCTATCGGTCATGGTGGGAGATGGAGGGGGTGAAAGTGACTCGGTGTATGAAGCGGATGAAGAGTGTGGTGAAGACGGAGATGAGGAACTCTCCTTCGGTTCCTCGATCTTGATCGGAGTGATGAATGGATTGGATCTGCCTTCCTTCAGAATCTGTGATCGTAGAGGTGTAGCAGAACTGCCTGGATTCCCTGCAATCTTAGCCTGTTCGGTGTGAGAGCGAGTCCAAGGACGGTGAGGCATACACCTGTAAACCTACAGATAACAAAGACAAACAAAACCAGTGTAAAATCGAAGTGGATGGAAAAATGAAAGATGGAAAATAGAAGAATAAATTGCCAGATCTTCTTTCAACAATCAAAAGAAGTCCCCGGCAACAGCGCCAATTTGGTGGGACCTCCGGTCGTTGTTCGGACGTTCAGCCAAATAAAAACTGCTAATGCTCAGAAAAAGCGTATAGCAGATCGTATTCCACGGGCCTTCGAATGATTGGCTACTTCAGAACTAACAAATTATTCAAAGAAAAACACTTAGTGCGTGGTGCGAGTTCCACGACTTCTACTTCTAAGAAATGCAGAAAAATTAAAAAGATTAAACTAAAGCAGATTGAGAATTAGGGTTTGGAAACAAGAATGACAGACGAACTTAGACTTTGAATCCCCCTTCGTTCCCCAGAGCATTGGCAATCAACAGATCAGCAGATTTCGATTCTCATTCAATCAATTACTAAGACACCACCATAACTCCTTACCCTTAGGTTTAAGACCGGCGAACGTTCACTCTATCCGTTCTAACTACCAAGATTAACTAGCCGCCCGGGTACGGTCGCCTCTCGCAACGACTTAATTAATTGGTGTAATTACTAGTGATTAATGAGTTACTCTTGCAGTGAATTAACCCTAACCGGTTCCTACGAAAGGCACACTCCAATTATAAGGTTAATTGTTTAATTCGATGTTCTAAAGTAAGGCGAGCGTTCGCTTCTATCCTTAGCTTAACAAGAATCTAATCTAGGTGATCAATCAAGACAAGAAACATGAATAATGAAGAACAAATCAAACATGAAAAAGAACTGATTGAATTTCGAATCTAATCACCGCCGATCCGTGACCGCTTTAAAGCCCTGGGTCACTTAGGGTTCATCTAGTCTAAGCTCTAAAGGGTTTAGCTACTCATGATCATTACAAAAGAAACAAAGACAAGGAAAGAGTTCATCATTCAAAGGAAGAACAGAAAAGGATCTGAAAAACCTAATTCAGACGACTCTGACAGACTCCAATCTTCGGTAAGTTGCACTCCTAGCTCCGGTTCTCCGAGGTGGAAGGGATGGCGTCACGATCTCTATCCGGCTCTTCGAACTCCAACTCTTCGCTCCCGACTTCAGAGAATTCTGATCTCGAAAAGTTGTATTATGATTAATTATGATCTCCCCCTTTTTCTCCCCCTCTTCGGGCCGCCGGATTAAGTATAAATACTTAACCCTAGTTGGGCCGGGCTGAGCTGATGTTTTCTCCGAAATCATAGGTATAGTTTCGGCGAAACTGGCTTTGAGTTCAGGGCTCCGCCGGCTGTTCAATGTCTTCGGTCCGAGCAGTTGATTTATTTCGCCGAAACCATACTTCTGTTGGCATCAGTTGATTTGAACTGCTGGTTTCGCCGAAATTGGAGGCCTGGTTTCGCCGAAACTGTAAGTGTGAATGGCAGATTTTCGGTTTGACTTGATTGGCTCCTTGGATCGATTCCAGTTTGATTCCTCGAGGTTCCAACACCTTAGACACGTCCATGGCTACTTTATTTGATGGCAAAAACCTGTGCTAACATGAAAACACTAGAAAACCATCAAATAGACCCGAAACGGGCCAAGGTAACACAAATGGCACGAGATAGGGCAATCGATTGAATATTCGTTATTCGACCCTAAAAACAATGTCTTAAGCAAAGAAATGTTGCTTAAATGAGGCTGATAATCACGTCAAATCGAGTGTCATCACACAGCCCCCGACAATAATGCCCCTGACTATTTTAGTCGGGGGCTTTATTGTCGGGGGCCACGCCCCCGACTAATCCACTAATATAGTCGTGGGTTGACTGGCCCCCGTTTTTAATTCCAAAAACCACCCGCCACCAACAATATCGTATGCCTCTGAAATTTCCCCATCCGCCACCATCTCAATTCCTCTCCCCACCTCTCGATCTCCAATCAAATCCACCGCCCCCCCCCCACACAATCACCACCGCCGTCGCCACATCAGCATCACAATCCATCGTCGCCATGCCGTCCACCCCGCGCCCACCAGTCACAATCACACCACCACCGTCGTCGTCGCCATCCCACCCCATCCACTACCACCTCGCACAGATCAACCGCTTTGATAATAAACTATTCTTCATATACACTATCTCGTTATGGTAACCAGTCTTTTATTTTTTTTTTCATAACTGGTCTATACGACATTTAGATAATAATTAATTTTTATATATTATTTATTATATTTATATTATGTAATATTATTATATTTTTTTTATATATATATATATATATATGGTGAACGCTTCGGTGCACCCACTAAAAGTGGGTGCACCGGGTACACCCACTGACGTTTGTGCTATCTAGAGTGATATTTCTATTGAACTAATCGTTTATATCAATAGATTTAATCTTAATAAGTCTAAATTGAGCTTAATTACAATTTTTAGTCATCATAGTATAAGATTATACCTATTGTTCTTCAGGTTTCTTTCTACAGCTGCATTTTTTCTCAATATGATAGATTATCATCTCTACCAAATTAGTTTTTTGTTCAAATCGTCTTATATATCCTTTAACAACATGTAGATTGTTATACTCGAAAAAAAAAGATATTAAAAACATGTTTATCTATCAAAATGTTAGTGGGTGTACCCGGTGCACCCACTTTTAGTGGGTGCACTGGAGTGTTCACCATATATATATATATATAAATATATATTTAATTTTGTCAGGGGCGTGGCCCCCGACTAAATGCCCTCGACAAAATTAGTCGGGGGCGTGGCCCCCGACTAAATGCCCCCCTATTTTTTGTCAGTGGCGATTTAGTCAGGGGTCGCGCCCCCGACAAAATTAGTCAGGGGTGTGGCCCCCGACTAAATGGCTCCCCCCCTATTTTTTGTCAGGGGCGATTTAGTCAGGGGCCACGCCCCCGACTATTTTTGTCGGACTCCTTCGCCCCCGACAAAATATCCCTTGTCAGGGACACTTTGGTGGGTTGCAAGGCTTAATTTGGGGGGGGGGGGGGGGGGGGGGGCGCTGCCCCCGACTAAATTAATTAGGGGGGGGCTTTGCTCCCCTCTATTTTTAGTTTCGCCCCCCCCCCTATTTGTTGTCTTTGTTGTAGTGTGGGTATTCCTCCCATGATGTGGCACCTTCGACTTGATACTTTGGGTTCCTAGCTCTCTATAGCTAGCGGGTCCAAGTCTTATCCACCCACGGTTTCTAAGGTTAGACTTGTCTGTTTTGTTATTGGGCTTATTGGTATAAGGTCACCGCCCATAGTTGCGGATCGGTTCATATCACCTGTTCCCACCTAGCTATCCTCCCGCCAAAACCTATAAGGCTTACTCTCTGAGCCTATAATAGGGACATTTCTGGAATCACTATTTTTTTACCCAACCCCCATGATTCGGTTGAGGCTAATTACACCCATTTCCCATCAATCGATCAAGACTCTCTACCCAAATACCGTGATTCGAATGAGGATAAGTGCACCCAGCTCCCATCATAAGATTTTACCCACTATATAGGGCCTAAACTCGAGAGGAATGGTTTTACCCCCTTAATCCCTATCCGTCTTATACAACCAGAGACAATAGAGAACCTATTATTTTTTTGTATAATGGCAAGGCGATTCTTTACTACTCTCGAGCTTGATCTAGACTCACTCTTGCACTCTCACCCAACTATTACTTGGAGATTTATTAATCAATCTCACCCTTATGATGGTTGTCATTGGGTATTTGCTTGGTGGCATCTCTGGTAAGCTAGAAATTGGGTTGTCTTTGAGAATTCTAGTATTCCATTCCAGCTCTTCACCGACAATACACTCACTAACAAACTATTTTTCCCCCCCAACCTTTCCACGACACCCTCTTCAATGGTCTCTCGGCCAACCTTTTGGTCTCCCCCTACATACCCCTAACTGAAGATAAATGTGGATAACGCTACTACTGTAGGATTAGGTAGTGTCATTGGGATAGTGGTTTAGGATGTCATTGGCCAATCTTCTGGTCTCCCCCTACATACCTCGACTGAAGATAAATGTGGATAGTGCTACTACTGTAGGATTAGGTGGTGTCATTGGAATAGTGGTCTAGATGCTAGTGGTGATCTTCTCTTCGCGACAGGTATCTCTTATCATAGTATACCTCGAGCTTCTAGCTTACAAGGATGCCTGCATTTTATGCCAAAATATGTGATGGTCGACGGTGGACATTGAAGGAGATGCGTCCCTATTGATCCTTTCACAGGGCATCCCATGAATTTTGGAGGCCCTGTGATATAATCGAGATGTGGTCTGTTATTACATATTTTGACAAACTAATTTTTAAGTATATCAAAATAAAATTTTCATTTCATATTAGAATAAATATTATTATATTTTATAACAATATAAATTTTTTTTATATGAGATATATGAGTATTAAATTTTATATTATTCAAAAGATAACGCTCTATAGTAATAAATAATTTGCTCTATAACCATAAATAATTTATTTATTTTCTCTAAAATTATAATTGGTCATGTATTTAATTTTGAAATTTAAGTTATATTTGATTAGAAATTAAGGGATTCGAAATATATTCTTATAAAAATCCTAACAATAATTCTAAAAAAATGATTAAAAAAATAAGAGTCCTGTTATGAATAATATTGTAGTGAATGTCCATGATTCACATAGGATGCTACCTTCACATAAGATGCTACCTAGGATGCTTCCTTAACATTGATCATAAGAATCAATGTTTTCCATGACCCATTCTTCTCTCCATTCATATGTAATTATATGAGCCTATTCATGACTCGTTATTCTCTCTATTCATGTGTAATTATATTAGCCTATAGGAGTTATGTATTATGTGCCTATAAATAGAGCACATCATTGTATCTATTGGTATGAATAAGAAGAAGCAATTCTCTCCTCTTTCTCTCTTGTCTTTCCTCTCTACTTCATAGTTCATAGTTCTCCATCACTTTCATAACACGTTATCAGCACGAAGCTCTGCCCACTTGGAGATTCACGAAGCTTTACTCCTTGGAGAACATGATCGTCATCATAAGGTATGAACTCTGTATTATGAAGTTTCAGTTAGTTATTGTTCATATGCGTTATTATTTTATTCTTTCTATTCGTGAAAGCTATTCGTTATGATGATTTGGAAACAATGATGGTTGGATGTTGCAATTATTTGAATATCAATAGTCTATAAGACTATATGTCATTTCTCAAAGAGAATGTATCCAACACATATGCTACAACATTTCTTCAAATCAAAAGTAGCAAAACATGATTATGATTCATGTGAGAAAGATTGGTATTTGGACCAATACTTTGGAATATACAATTGCATTTCATGAGAATATATAAGTGTACCAAGATACACATGTTATCCAAAGAGAAAAGATCAACTTATATCTCTCAAATGTTGATGATCCATGAGACATGATATCATTCTTTGATATCAATGGTTATAATCACATGTCCATAAAGTGACAATATCTATGTTCCCACAAGTGAACAAAAGAATATATTTTCATCTATGATTTTGATGGTCATAAGAAAGAAATTTCAAGTGTCGTTCACAAAAGTTGAAAGACAAAATGAATATGATCATATAAATTGTGATATAACCATCAAATTTGTTTGAATGATCATAGTCTGAATGACACTATTACGATTCCCTATATTGGGTAATGGATGATATATATAATTGTGTGTCAATGATCAAAAATATAGTATTGCATTCCTTGAAGTGAATGTATAAGATACTTTTACATTCCATGATGTGAATGTTTTAAAAAAACATGATATCAAACGAATTATATTCAAAAGGAATGCATCAAAGTTGTGAAATTCAACATCTAATAAGGAGTATGCAATGTTCCTAGTGAACTGCGAATTGTTCATACATCGTATCCGTTGTAGAATTACAAATAAATAATGGTGGATCAAATTATTATCAATTATTCACAAGTATATCATTTTTATCGATTGTGAAGGAAACAATGATTACCTAATTTGTGATATTGAGAATTGAAAATAAGAGAATTGTGATATTCTATTTCTCATTCTAAATGAGATCTTTACAAGCGCTACCATCAATAAAAGATGTGAAATACTCCTTTTTATTATATGACAAAGAAAGGAGTCAAAACTAATACTAGAAAGATATCATGTATTATTCAATGGATGAAAAATTTCCATATTGATGAACTTTATGATCTATTATATCCTCAAAAGTGGTTACATTGAGGAAAGGGATTCCATGTTGATGGTGCATTATATTCTACAAAATTGTGTATGAATATATTAAGTTATAAAGATATCACATTAATGGATATCATATTGCAAAAACAAAGATAAGAATAATGAATATATATGTTCATCATATTTACATATATAGATTATGATGACAAAAATATTGAAAGTATTATAATTTGTCATCTCCTTGAAGCTCTTACAAATGTAAACTAAACGTTTACTTCTCCTGGCAAATTATTTGGCATAACCGGTTAGACCATCCTGGTTCTATAATTATGCGAATTGAGATTTTACGTGGTTAATTTTGAAAGATTCCACACACATAAATAACTTTTTCGGTTGCTTGTTCTCACACTAAGTTGATGGTTGGATAATCATTGACAAAAGTAAGCAATGAATCGCTTACATAAATAATAAGGGTGATATTTGGATCCATAAGATACACCCAACATATGATTCATCTAGATATTTTAATTGATGCATCAACTAGATATTCACATGTGTCTAGAGTATATACTCGCAACATCCAATTCACGAGATTATTAGCTCAATCATCTTGATTATGAGCATATTTTCATGATTATCCAATGAGTGAAATACGTCATTGAGAATATTATCCTATATGCATGTATCTTTAGATGAAGAACATGAATTTGCATCATGCCAACGAGTTATAATGAGTTCCCCATTATAATTGGTTTTGGGTCAAAACCTCATATTTCCCATGTAAGAATATTATGATGTGATATATACATCCCAATTGCTCCACCATAATTCATTAATTCAAATCTCAATAGAGATTGAGAAATTATATATGTTGGGTTTGAGTCTTCGTTGATAGTCAAATATTTACATTATTGTCAGGAGATTTATAGATGACTCGTTTAGATGATCACATCATTTTGTGATTCAAATTTCCAAACATTAGGGGGAGAAAATCAAAGGTTGGACAAAGAGATTCGTTAGAATGAATTATCATTTTGATCCTCGCACTAAACAATATGAACCTGACGTTCACAAGGATAATTCATTAACATAGTTGAGTTGATCAACTGCCAGACGTTTTAACGACCCGAATATAGTGATATAAAAAATCTCTTATGGCAACTACATTTGCTCCAACATAAGTGTTTTTTTGTGCTGGTAAAAACACAAATGAGTCCAAAGCACTCACGAAGCATGAAAAATCAATCGATTCCAAAGATATAAATCCTCAAAAAGTGAAAAGGAGCTTTAAATTAAGATGGTAAAAAATTGAGGGTAAGATAAATGATATCAAACAAATACATGTGCTCCTGAAGAGCATCAGGTACCTGATAATTATGAACGAAATATACATCAATGTATTTGATGAAAAACTTTGGAATCATGATAAAGTCAACGTTGATGAAATTTTTCATTGCAATGCAGCGCTAAATATGATAAGCGAAAATGAGGATCATGAGCCAAATTCTTTTTTTTTAGATGAATAGAATGAGCCAAATTCATTAATGCATGCAAACAAAGAAATGATTGGCCAAAATAGAAAATGTGATTGCGACAATATTATAATCCCTAGAAAAATGAAAAGTTTTTATATAAAAAGTCTCTACACATAAAGATGTAAGCAAATGAGAAATATATATATTTGCTCACTACGAATATAATGAAAATCGTAAAATTGCGAGTTATAAGACATCTCATTTTGAAAGATTTTGTACAATGACAAAAACCTATATAGTATTGATTATGATGAAACATATTTTCATTTGGTGGATGTAATAACTTTTCATTATATGATTGGTCTGGCAGTTTGTGAAGGGAAATATTTGTCTTTGATGGATGTCATTACAACCTATATGTATGGTTTGTTTAATAATGACATATACGCGTATATGAAATTTCCGGAATGATTCATTTTGCTAAATGCAAACAATAAGTCAAGTTCACGTGAATAGTGTTCAATCATATTGAATTGACGACATACGAATTATGAGATTGAGAAAGAATGATATATTTCGCATACCAAATGTTTTCTATATTTTATTTGTTAATATTTTATATTTAATACTTAATTTTTATCATTAAATATTTTTTATTTTGAAACTATATTCGTATAAAATTTTTTATGACTTTCTTAAGTTTTGAAAAAGTGTTTTCTTTATTTCCAAAGGTTAAGATGTCATCGTCTTATTATCTATTTGATTAGCTATTGAGACTCAAGAAGAGTTTCTAAAAAAATAGCTATTTGATTAAAGAGTTGAGATGAAAGATATGAGTCAATATCGTTGCAAATTACTTGCACATTGTGTACCTTTCAAACACGATTGTTGTTTATCAACAAATTAAAATACACTACTAAGTGTTGAAAATTCGATATGGATATATATTGTCCATAACTATATCTTTATGGTAGTAAGATCATTATATTTGAGTAGATTTCGATATATATCGATAAAGTAATGAAGAATCGCTTTGTCATGAAGTATCGTATCTTAGTGCAACAAGAGCACTCATGAATCTTGCTAGTCTTATAAGACTTAATTCATCTATCAATAGTTATTTTGGTAAGATTATACTCTATTCTCACTCAATGACATGAAGATCAATTGAAGCATATAATGTTATGTTCAAATAACATAAGATTTCAAGTTATTTTATTTGAGCATATTGAAAGACATGTCAATGAGTTACATGGTCTTTAAATATCGATACGATCCTTGCGTTGGTCAATTATAAATTGAGTTCACTTGGCAATATAACTATTTGGTGGTTTGTGAAACAAACTATAAAGCCACATCATCATTCACATGCATGATCATATATATCATGCATAATGAGTATAATATCCTCAATTTGTAAGAGGATCGCATTAGAAAAGCTAAAAGAATATGTGTTTGACGAAATTATTTTTCCAACACGAATTTCTAGATACTAGTGGAATAACTAGTGAAAATTATGATCAAGTGACAATCTAGCATATTTGTTCACTAAGTTACTTCATACATCAAGATCATTTGTATAAAATTGAAGTTCAAAGATTGAACGATTTTGAGTCATCCTATCATGAGGGGGAGTTAATACGCACTGCACTCTTTTTCCTTTAACCATGGTATTTCCCATTGGGTTTTCCTGGTAAGGTTTTTAATGAGGTAGTATGTGATAGCGTATTACACGAACAATATATTATATCCCTATAGATGTATTGTCCTTCTATTGATTTTTCTCTTCTAAAGTTGTAAAGGGCATATCATTAACCATTAGACATTCAAGGGGGAGTGTTATGAATAATATTGTAGTGAATGTCCATGATTCACATAGGATGCTACCTTCACATAAGATGCTACCTAGGATGCTTCCTTAACATTGATCATAAGAATCAATGTCTTCCATGACCCATTCTTCTCTCCATTCATATGTAATTATATGAGCCTATTCATGACTCATTATTCTCTCTATTCATGTGTAATTACATTAGCCTATAGGAGTTATGTATTATGTGCCTATAAATAGAGCACATCATTGTATCTATTGGTATGAATAAGAAGAAGCAATTCTCTCCTCTTTCTCTCTTGTCTTTCCTCTCTACTTCATAGTTCATAGTTCTCCATCACTTTCATAACAAGTCCATACTTATTTAATAAAAAAGAAAGGTCATGCTCGAGGTAAATGAGAAAAATAACTAATAAAAACAATATTTGAATGAATTGAACTTATGACTTAACAATAATAAAAAAGTTTTTTCCTACTTTCTAACCACTACAACACAAAATCAATAGTGATTAAACTTTAGTTTTAGATTTATTTATTAATAATTATTTATCCTATATTTTTCACCTGAAATACTGAGTCCCCTGAAATTTTGGGGCCCTATGCTGGAAACAAGCCGGCACACCCTCTGGGCCGGCCCTGTCCTTTCGGTCTCAATGCGTCAGGTCTTGTCTTGGGAAGGTGGTGTCCTGGTATCAGACATCCACAATTTGATGAACTCCATTCCTCAACTCAGACTTTCGGTTGTCCCTTGGCTCAAATAAACTTTTCGGGTTCAATAGAAATTTAATTATATTTTTCCCTCTAATATTTTTATTAGAAAAATGGGATGGTGGTTTTTACTTTTTTTTTTTTTTTTGGCAATATCAAAATCGTATTATTAATGATCAGAGTCGACACACTTCAAAGTGAGTGCATCCTCGAGCCACAAAGAAGGTACATAACCTATAAAAAGCGATGCTAAGGAAAATGATCACTGAGCTAACTCATTAGCCACCACATTCCTGTTTCTTCTAACAAAGACAACATGAAAATCGGGATTTGTGAGAAGTAAATGTCTGCAACTGTTAATGACGACACCGAACTCTGTCGCGTTAGCCTCCCTGCTTATTAACGCATTAGTCACCTCATGGGAGTCTACTTCGAAGACGACGTGATGAATCGTGATTGGCAGTTTTTACTAAAATTCAAAGGAGGGTAGAAAATATGATCCGTAACCATCATGGGTGGTAGGTAGCGTTTAGCGTAGGCTTGGCGATAAATATAAAGCATATCTGCATATGACTATATAACCTATTTGTTAATGACATACGTCATCTGTCCTTATCCAAGCACTACAATTAGTAGCAACAGCACTAACCAATATATATATATAGTTATTAAATGTAAACAAGATGTGAGAGCTTTCCATTACCATATATATGCACTATTTTAATTTATGTCACTCACGAAATCAAATCAAAGGAATATGTGTCACAGCACAGTACTGCAGACTGAATGCATATTTATGTAAGTACCGGCTCGATTTCCATCACCATTCAAGACGAATTCTGCTAATGTAAGACAACTAAGGTCTTAAAACCTAAAACTTAAAACCTCAAAAAGTAAATAATAGTATTAAAAGTAAATTTTCTTCCAATCACAAGGTCTTATAATTTGAAGTCTTATAATAATGTTGTTCTTATAATTTGTTTTGGAGTAGATATCTAGTTTATAATAGGCAGTAGCCATTTATTTATTCTCAGCTCCAGCTGAGACCCTTTCACCCACTAAAAATCAGACACATGGCATAAAGACTACTACAAAATAAATAAATAAATAAATAATTAAAGAGTGAGATATTTCTGAGACTGCCAGCGCGTCCCTTCAATTGCTGCCCGCCCTGCCCATTTTATTTATTTTTTATTTTTTATTTTGTTTTATCTCTCCTACTTTTCTCTTAAATGTAATTATTTACTAATAACTCTTTGTACATAGCTTAAAGTTGATTTTATCCTTCATAAAAGTTGTTTATTTTATTTTTCGAGTCTAATAACATCAATTTAATATATATTTTTTATTTTTTTTTAGAAAAAAATCAAACCTCTACCGAAGTATTATACTGGTCATATAACGTATCAAACCTCATAACAGTTGCATAACATGTATATAGTAGCAATATAACAGTCTGATATAACACTGTTATAACATAATCAAGAATATATCAGTGTCATAACACCGATGTATTAGTCAGTGACGAAGCCAGAAATTCTTCGTTCTAGGGGCCGGCTAAAAAAATTATAAAAAATTCATAATTATTTTATTATTTTAAACATACACAACATTCTTTAACGTCATTGAAACAATATCGCATCTAAACTAAACAAATTTGATATATCACGCTCAACATATATGATTAAACAAATTAGAAAGTCATCACACATTTTATTCTGTAGTCTAGTGATTTTCGTTATCTTCATCACTGAAAATACATGTTTACCTGTAGCAGTAGAGACCAGAAGAGTCAAAAGAAGATGAATAATTATGTCGTCAAAATAAAAAAATGGTAACTTCTTCAAAGAAGGTGATGATGGTTAAATACTAAAAGAAGACTAGGGTTTTAATTACAATAGTAGAAAAAGTAAAGGACTAAAAGTAAATAAATTAAAGAAGAACATTTGGAAGAAGAAAAATGATTACATTACAGTTCTTTTGGGAGAGGGGGGAAACTAAATTATACAATTCGTTTTTTATAGATTAGGATTAAACTGAATAATATCTATTATTTTAGACTTTTAAATTTTAGGTTTAAAGTTAGAGGAATAGAAAATAAAGTGAAAAAAAATTGTAAGGTTGTGGTTGGAACCAAAAACCTCTACTTAGTAAGCTAACACCTTAACCACTACACCACCAAGAGATTCCTGTTCTTGTAGGGGCCATGGCCCCCCTAAGTAAATACACAGCTCCGTCCCTGGTATTAGTGTCATAACAGTTGACAGTCTATTTCCTCAAATTTCTCTCTCCTCTCTCTACTTCATTTTCTCTCTCATCTGCCCTAATCTCTCAGCTGGAGCTGAGATAATAGGCTATCTGCCCAATAGCCGGACTGATTCAAGACACCATTATATAGTAGGAAACTAGCGGTTTAGAGAAACAAAATTATAAAGATGAGTCACAACTTAGTCATCAAAATCAATGTCTACACTCAGTCTGGCTATTGATCTAAGAGCCAAATCTTTTAGATCAATCTGAGAGTGCATCTACCGTTAGATCAAGTTTTTTTTGGATGATTAGGGTAATTTCATTTCAAAAATGAAGAGGAGATCAAAAGATCAAACCTCAGGTTTTATAGCATACAACCGAAACTAAAAAAATAGAAGAAAGAAAATTAACAGCTTTACAATTAAAGAGGGAAACCAAAGGTGGACATAGCCACCGAAAAATCCTTACTACCTAGAGTTTGGTAACTGACTTCTTTCAATATGACCCTAATTAATGTATTAACGGTCGAAGGGGGGTTCCATGAAAACGGGAGCAGCATTCCAACCAAATATTAGCTATCAGAGAGGTCCAAATCGCCCTACATCACATTTTTTTCCTTTGGCATAAACATTGAAAGCACTAAGAATAGTTTAACCATCATAAGAGTAGAGAGCAACTATTCTTCCCAGTAGAGCAGAGCATACCTCTTTCTAGTAATCATAGTGAAAAAAGAGATGATCATAAGTTTATGGGATACTTGTATAACATAGCACACAACGAGGATCTGTTTGTAAACCCCATCTAATAAGACAGTCTCTTGTGGAAAGGCGTCTCAAAATGTAGAGCCAACCAAAGAAACTCTTTATGGGGTGACTTCCAGAACCCCAAACCAGGTGATACCACTAAACATCATGTCGAACTAAATGAATCAAATCCAAGATAACATAGAGTTTGATACAATCATGAGGTGAGTTATCCCATTTGTGAGTCTCCCCATCCGTGGAAAAGTGAGTGAAAAAAAAATTCGCAATGTTTGATCAGCCTTCTCCAGACCCACGATCTTGTGCCAAGGGAATGAGATGACAAATCACGCCCCTTAATTCGATAATGTCGGAGCTAGACCACCTAGATGGAGCCTTGGCTAGCAAAGATGTTCCATAAAAGTCTAAAGACAAGAGCTCTATTCCACAACTTTAGGTCTTTCAAACCAAGACCACTCTCTTTTTTGGGAAAGTGATCTCCGACCAAGATACCTTTGCTAACCTGCCAGAGGTTTCATCACCCCCCCCCCCCAAATACGCAGCACAGACTTGCTGGATTCGTTTAATGATGCCTAGAGAGAGTGAGAACACCCTCATCCAATAATGTGCAAGACTCAGAAGCACAGAGTTCATAAGTTGCAGGTGGTCAGAGAACTACCTTTAGATCAAGGTTGAAGACATCTTATGGTTGGAAAAAAAGAGAAATGAATACAGGGGTAAAAATGGGATGAAAAATTATTAAATAAGCGTGAAAATGGGAAATTTTGGGAAGGAAATTTTTTTTTGATATCTTCTCAAATAAGCTTTATATATGTAATATTTTTTAACACCTCCACATATATAATATATTTCTCTTACTTTTAATTTAATATATCTAGCTGATAGGCCCAAGTCAAGTTGCTAGGACGTCAGTACCGGCGTACATATGGACGTATAGGTATAGTGGAACTAAACCCTAAGGTCGTCAGCCGCTTTAGATTCCGTGTAAGCCATCTGGGCCGCGTGAGCTCCAAGGCCCACCACAAGAAGGAAGAACCCCTAGCCGCATAGGGTTCCATCTCTGACGCGGACTCCAACTCATATAAGAGAAGAGACTCCCAAACAGACAAGGTACAAATAGTATAAATAAAGGCTCAACCCTGAAAGGACAACACAACATACACACACATGACACTCCTTAAGCTGTAGACTCCGACTAGTACGCTCAGGGTTGTTCACTCCCAAAAAATCTAAGGGTACCCCCAGTACTTCTCTATCTCTCTCTCACA
Source organism: Linum lewisii (assembly GCA_034768395.1). Lineage (NCBI taxonomy): Eukaryota > Viridiplantae > Streptophyta > Magnoliopsida > Malpighiales > Linaceae > Linum > Linum lewisii. The sequence goes on from CM068304.1 coordinate 26,500,294, forward strand.
TGATCTTACGCCCACTCACAAACACTTATCTGTTCGTCCTCTTACTAATGTCTCATGTACACCTTGTGAGGTACATGCCGGACGTCCACTAGTGTACAGGAACTAGGCGAACAATTTTTCATCCCTAAACTCTGTAGGGTTGAACCTTATTTTACGCCACGAATCTCGTGGGCGGAACAATTGGCATGCCAGATAGAGGGCTAAGCGCCACGATTCTCAATTTCTTGGCGGAAGGCAATCATGGAGACAATACCGATGAGCAAGACGGGAAACACTAGGGATAGCCGGAGTGCTGACCAGCGTACTCCTGACACCAACGAAACAAGCAACACCGCTAAGATAACTACGAGTAGGCAGCTTATGATAGGGAGCATTCCCCTCATACTGAGAGACAACCAAAACGAAGGAGAGGCCTTGATGCATGCCAACATGACGCAAGGAGAGGATGGAAGACAATAAATAGCCTAGAAGCAACTTGCGGTGCTTGTTGGATACGGACAGCAGGCCCCAGGAGGGCATGGGCGAGCACACATAGTGTCATCTTTTAAGGAGCATCCACTCACCACCGAGGATTTGGCAAAACAGGTAGCGACATTACAGAAAAAGAACGAAAGTTTAGCAACCATTATCCAGGTATTTTGTACTAGATTACCCCCCAGCAAGAGATGGTAAACTCCGAGGAGATGCTCCATTTGTTTCTACCGTCGCACCGGGCTAGTGAACGCTAGATGGCGTTGAGGCAGCCATTGGCCATGGCACTATTGGCAGAGGAACTGCCAACAAACTTTTCTCCACCACTCATGGGCGTATATAAGGGAACTAGTAGTCATGATGACCACTTGGCAATGTTCACCATTGCCATGCAGATGTATAAAATGACCGATGCGGCGTACTGTACATCGTGTCCTGGAACCTTTGGAGGAAGCACTCTCTAGTGGTACAAGTCACTACAGGAAGGAATCATCAAGACATGGGACAATTTTGCTCGCCTCTTTCTAGCAAAGTTCTCCAGCCAAAAAGCAATCAAGGATAACATGTCGATGTTTTGGAAGCTTAAACAAGGAAAAGGATAGTCACTCAGGCACTACTAGGAAAAGTGGTCGAGGGCCATGACGTTAGTCTCAGACGTCACACTTCAAATGGCGGTCCAACATATTATGTCCTCTACCAAGAATGAGGAACTCATAAGGTCCATCTCGTGGGAAAAACTCAAAACTCACTTGGACCTGGAGTGCAGGATCAAGAAGCGCATTGAACTAGAAGAAAGTTTGGACACCCTAAAACAAGATTCTCCGGAATGCCTAGTGGAAGTCGAGCGGGGCCAGACGTCTTACTCAAATCCAAGGAAGGAAGAGCGGCGAGAGGATAGCGGAGAAAGAACAGGGCACGAAAGAGGACAAAGCCACCACCAGTCTAAATACACTCGCTTGACTGAACCGTGGTGGAAGCTACTTTGATATGAACCAATCCGCATCCGTTGGTGGTGACCATGTACCAATACACTCAGTAACAAAACAATTGAATCAAACCATAAACATATATGGAAAGGACTTGAACCCACTAGCTATAATGAGCTACGAACCCTAAGTATCAAGAATCAAACGGTACCACGCAGTTAGGGGTGAATACGTTGAGTCACATTAAATCAACCTTAAGCTAAGTAGCAACGAGAAAAATCTTGAAGGAAAAAGAACTGAGTTCTGTAATCAAAATTATTATTCAAAGTCTTTCTTTAATTGTGGTAAAAGGCCTATATTTATAGTACAAGGGTCAGTGAACAGGCTCTATGAATCCTAGTGCTATTCTACTTTTAAAATAATAAAAAACTTTGAAAAATATTCTAAAAGGGAAGAAAATCCGATTCTAACTAGGAAACTAATAAAAATAAGGAAAACCCCTAAACCGACAAAAATAACCCTAATCCGACAAAAATTGTTCCGAGTCTAGTACGGATTGGGTAATTCCCGATTTCCTAATTCGAGAAGGATTCAGAAACCAAGGTTCTTGGTGCGACATTAGTTTTCCGGTGCGGGGGGAATCCGTGATGTGAACGGATTCACGAAAGTTTGGTTGCGGATCGGACCCCCTCGGCTTGGTTCTTCGATCGCTGTGGCTCGGATTCTGCCTCAGCCCTCGGCCTAGTTCTACGACCCAACATTTTTTGGCCCGACCTTCTTCTTGCTCCTTTTGTTACTTTCTTTGGATCGGCTCTCCGTGTCCGTAGGTCCTCCAGGATTGGTCGTGGAACATATCATTAGTGACATCCCTCGGTCTGGACTTGGCTCAGAGCAGTCCTCGATTCCATGTGATGCGACACCCAATGTGAACCTCCTTAACATCATGTATCCGGTTCGCTGAATCTTGTGGTCATCGTCCTCCTGGCCACCTAGGCTCCAAGCTTCCACGTATGCGGTCACCTTGGTCTTGAAGTCTTTGACTTGGCTTCTGGTTCATGGTTTCTCCGGACGTGTCCACGACGTGGCGTGTGTATCAGGTGGCCTGTTCGTGTATTGGATCGTGTATCACGACGGCACGCGTATCATACTTACTCTCATGGTCAAGAAGAAACACAACATCCGCTGGCCAGAGCCTCTAAATGGAAGACAGAAGAAAAAAGACTCTTCCAAATACTGCAAATTCCAAAGGCAACCTCGACACTTGACCAACGACTGCCGCGAGCTCAAAGTCGAGATCAAAAGGTTGCTAGAAAGGGAAAGCTGAGGGAGTACATACTACAGAACAGGGAGAACGACAATACTAGAGGATCATCAAAGACCCGAGACCATAAGAAAGATGAACGCCTGAAAGGCCTAGAGAAAGAATCGGGCGAAAAAAGGGGCAACGTATTCGACAAAATAAGTGCGCCCAATGATGATCAAGGAGGTGGCTAGTTGAAGAGGTACAAAGGAACGATTGTCACCATCCATGGAGGGGGAACATACGACATTCTCAAATGCTCTATAGTAATTGGTGACTGTTCGCTAGTGAATGAAGCAAGGGCGTCCACTCGAATAGCATTCGATGGCACAGATTTTGTCAAAGCAGGCAGACCTAGTACTGAAGCAATGGTGATACTGGTAGAGATCAACGAGCTAAGAGTGGAAAGGGTCCTATTAGACGAGGAAAGATCGGCAGACATAATGGCGAAAGACGTATTCGAGAAGCTCGGACTTGATCTAGCTAAGCTTAGGCATCCAACACCAGGTTAGTAGGGTTCGCTATTAACGTCATTCCGGTGTTAGGCATCATGATACTCGACATGACCATAGGGGAGGAGGAACGCCAAGAAACAAAGGAAGTCAAGTTCCACATCACCAAGACGGCGTGAGTGTACAACATCATCATAGGACGACCAAGTCTGGCAAGGTTTGAGGTTATCTCCTCCCCCCATACACCAAGTCACAAAGTTCCCTGCCAAAGGAGGGGTAGGAGTTTCTCGAGGAAACCCTACGCTTGCACGACGATGCTATGATGTGGCAATCAGAAGGAAAGAAGCCTATTTCACAGTGGACACAAGAAAATTAGAAGTTGAGCGCCCAGAGCCGGCAGAGGCGGACGAAGAGGTTCCTTTGGGTCCAAATGATCCCTCAAAGGTCGTACGATTGTCCGCCCACGCTACTCCAGAGTTCAAGAATGATTTGATTGCACTCATCAGAGATTACACCGAGTTGTTCGCTTGGTCTCCCTAGGACATGCTAGGACTGGACGCCCAAGTCATGGAGCATCGCCTAGCTGTTGTGCCAGGATCCAAGCCAATACAAGAAAAGAGATGATGCATTGCATGGAGAAGGAAAGATGTGGTAGAAGTATAAATCAAGAAGTTGAAGGAAGAAGGGTTCATCATGGAGGTCCACAACCAGACTGGCTGGCGAACGTCGTACTGGTAAAAAAAAAGCGAGCAGACAACGAAGAATGTGCATCAACTTCACTAGCATCAACGAGGCGTGCCCGAAGGATTCATATCCACTCCCTAGTATCGACCACCTGGTGGATGCCACGTGAAACCACGAAGCTCTGTCGTTCCTTGACATTTTTTCAGGGTAGCACCAAATCCTGCTTGCCAAGGAAGATCAAGAGAAAATGACGTTCATGACGCCACTGGGAAATTTCTGTTACACTATCATGCCATTCGGATTGAAAAACGCAAGAGCAACTTATTAGCGAATGGTGGATAAAGTTTTCAAAGACCAAATCGGTAGAAATATGGAGGCGTACGTGGAAGATTTACTGGTTAAGAGCGTTCAGGAAAATGATCACTTGAAAGACTTGAAGGAGACATTCAAGATATTAAGAAAGCATAACCTGAAACTGAACCCTACTAAGTGCGTGTTTGGCACTCATCACGAAAATTTCTAGGCTTCCAAATCACACGCCGAGGAATTGAGGCAAATCCAAAGCGTATTGAAGCAATCCTATAGACTCTACTTCCCAAAACGGTAAAAGAGGTACAGGTCTTCACAGGGTGTCTCAGGGCAATCAATTGCGACCCTCAAGACGGCGGCTAAGTTCACATACACCGAAGAGTGTACGATGGCGTTTGAGTCCCTTAAATAGTTCTTGGCCTCGCCACCATTGGCAACACCCAGGCCGAATGATGAGCTCTTCCTCAACATAGCAGTAGCTCGTTCAACAATTAGCTCATCGCTTGTACATTAAGAAGGAAAAGAGGAACAACAAATTTTCTACATTAGTAAGACATTGATGAACGCCACAGAGAGATATTCATCCTTAGAGAAAGCATCGGAGCGTCCCGCAAGCTCATGCCATATTTCCAGGCGCACGTCATTAACGTAGTCACTAGCCTCCCGATCAAGACCGCCCTCAGGTCCATGAGCATCACAGGTCGGATGACTAAATGGGCTGTCGGGTTAAGCGAGTATGACATATGTTTTCAATCGCGGACAGCAATAAAGGCCCAAGTGCTAGCAGATTTTGTAGTAGAAGGATGCTTTAGAGGGACATGTGATGGGAGCGCCTAATGGGACCTGTTCGTTGATGGGGCTTCAAGATAAAATGGGTCAGCAGCTGGTATCGTCCTTAAACGCCCGATGAGAATCCTCTATGAAGTGGCCCTCAGATTCGATAAACCAAGAATGAACAACACAGCCGACTATGAAGCCATGATCGTTGGCCTTCGACTAGCTAAGCTTAGCGACGTACAAAAAATCCGGGTCTACTCCGACTTGATAATTATGGTAAATAAGATGAAATGAACTTTTGAAGTACGAGAGGAGTCACTAATGGCGTACAAAGATAAACCAAAGCATTTAGTCTTTGAATTCAAGGAGTTCGAGTTCAACCATGTTGCTAGGGAAGAAAATGTCCACGCAGACTCCCTCTCCAAGCTAGCCACAATGATGAGCTTCGACGAGGGACAAATGGTGACTGAAGAGCTAGAGAAAGAAGATTCCACTTGTATGGCAATTGATCAGGTGGAAGCGGACGAAGAAGATGATTGGCGAACACCACTTAAAGCTTATTTGGGAAATAGTGTCCTTCCTGAAGGACGCAACGAGGCCAATAAGTAGATAAGACTTCAAGCCGCCCGATGTACGATGCTTGAAGAAAACATTTATCGGCGTTTGTTCGGAGGTCCTTACCTTAAATGCCTCAGCAAAGAAGAAGATGAATACGTCCTCTGAGAGACCCATCACAGAACATGCGGAATGCACATAGGGGCAAAAAGCGTCAAGGGAAACGTACTTCACCAAGGGTACTATTGGCCAACTATATGCCAGATGCAGAGAACATAGTCAAGCAATGCAAGAAGTGTCAGTTGTTCGTCACTCAGCGTCATTTTCCATCTATAGCTTTACAACCAATTGTGTCACTATGGCCATTCGCCTTCTCGGGCATGGACCTGTTAGGACCCTTCCCCGAAGAAACTGACATACACAAGTACTTGGTCGTGGCAGTGGATTATTTCATCAACTGGGTGGAAATAAAGGCATCGGCGTCCATCACAACGTTCCAGATTCAGAAGTTTGTCCTCGCCCATATCATTACCAGATTCAGTCTGCCTAAAGGATTCAGCTGCGACCATGGAACTCAATTTTACTGTGCATCATTCCTAGAGTTTTGTGAGGAGCACAAGATTGTCATACACTTAGCTTTCATAGCGTACCCCCAAGCAAACAGACAAGCCAAGACTATGAACAAGGTAATCCTCAAAGGCCTGAAGAAGAAAGTAGTCGACGCGAAGGGGCAGTGGGAAGAGCATCTCCCTTACGTCTTATGGGCACATTGCACCTCGTTCAAAATCGCAATAGGGAGACATCGTACGCTCTAGGATATGGAACGGAGACGTTGTCCTCCCTGTGGATCTAGGACTACCAAGCGACCGATTCAGCAATTTGGAAGGCCTGGCGAACTCGAAGAGTTTTCTTCACAATTTGGACATGGTATAAGAAAGATGAGAGATCGGCAACATACGCCTATAGGCGGAGAAGGCACAGCTGGCAAGAAGAGTTGACCCCACCTCAGACCTCACCACCTTCAACAAGGCTACCTAGTCGTCCGTAAGGTGTTCTGCCCCATCCCCCAGCACGGAAAACTAAACGTGAAGTGGGAGGAGCCGTACAAAATAAGAGGAGTAGTTGGACCAAGCATGTTCAAACTGGAGAGCATGACAGGTGCACCTATTTCAAAAGCCTAGAACGCCATGCACCTTCGAAAGTACGAGTCAAGGGCTGAAGAGTAGTTAATTTCGACTTCCTTATTTTTCCTTATGTAATAATTTTTGCCAATTTGTTCGATTTTTATTTATCGGACTAGTTTTTCAGACCAATTATGTAGCATACTACTCTCGATGTAGCAGTTTCTCCCAAGGCGTAACATAAACGGCGAGGCTCTGGGCAAATTCTCCTAAAGCAGGAAAGTCTAACACTTCTTCAAGTTCTAAAGCGTAGCATAAACATCGAGGCTCTGGGTGAACTCCTCTAAAAGAGGGAAGTCTAACTCCTCTCCAATTTCTAAGGCGTAAAATAAAAACCGAGGCTCTGGATGAACTCTCCTAAGGGAGGGAAGTCTAACTCCTCTCCAAGTATAAGGCGTACAACAGACGATGAAGCTTTAGGTGAACTTTCCTTTGAAGGAAGGAAGCCTGAAACTTCTCCAAGAAGAATCCAAAGCAATCAGGCACGAGGATAAGCGAAATGAAAGGCATACAATTAAAAGGTCCCATGGCCAAAACATCCGCGGAAGAGGACGATCAAAAGACACATGAATGGGCATTGTCTAAAAAGCAAAATAAAGGTGCACGGGGACACGACATCCAGACATAAATTAAAAGGTGCACGACGGCACCATTTTTTAGAATGGGTGCGAAATAAAAAAGCTGGTAAATGGTTCACGGGGCGGGATCAGCGGTAGGAGCCTTCGAGGAATTGGGTTCGCCGGGGGGAGCATGAATATGAGGTTGACGAAAGGCCGTCGGACGACCCCTCACTTCCTTCAGGATGCCATGCTCATCACACTCGGGCTTAGAGTCGGCGTACTCGATGCGATACGAAGTCGCCACCTAGCATTCAAAGATTGCGCTCATGATGTCAGCCTAGTCCCAAATAAGTTCAGGATGCACCCGACGCATATAGTGACACAGAGCATTCATGGTTGAGTGCATGGCCACAACGGCGCGTTCCCCACTTGTTCCTTTAGTTCCGAAATCTCGGTTTGCCAAGCCTCCTAATGATCGCTGGCCACCCCCAACTCACGGTCCAAGCGAGACATCTCGGCGGTCAGGTCCGCCAGGCTTTGCTCAAGCGTAGCAACGACCTTCCTCCACTCCAGGATCGCGGCGTTCCCCGCCAGGACGAGCTTGTCCACCTTTGCCTATACACAAATGAATAATCAAGACTAGCAAAGAAAGCGGAAGGCACTGAAGGAAGGGAATAGGCACGAGGAATACCTTTGCAGCTGCCAACACCTTCATGTCCCTCCGCAGCTTCTCCGTTTCCTTCTCTAAATCAAGGATATGCTGACCCTACCCAGGGGTCTCAGACTGACCGCCAACCCTTTTCTCAGCAAGATAGCGGGAGTGTCACGCGCCCGCCTTGGCAAAGTTCTAAGAACGTTGAAACAACAATCACGAAGCGTATTGACTAAAGGAAGTGAGAAAAAGAAGAAACATCAGAGGTGAAACTCACCCAAAGGTAGTGAATGGCGTCAATAGCCGTCGCACCCTATTCATCACTGTTAGAAGGGTTGTCAAGACCCCATTCGGTCACCAAGATTGACTCGGAGAAAGCGCACATTGCCAAGGGATAGCGGACAGGCCAACAGGTCAGCATCGTCGTCAAAAGAAAACAATTCCAATGGTTAAGAGGACTTCCCCTGTTTCCTCGACTGCTTGGAAGAGGTTTTACGCCTCTTCCCAATATGACCAGCGGAAGCCTTCAAAAGGGGCACCAGGGGAGCGGATCGCAGAGGGAAATCCGAGACTTCTTTCCCTTTGGCAGACGCCGACAATTGAGCATGGGTGGACAGAGCGGGTGCCTTTGGCGGTTTACTCATGGCAACCTTGGCATTCCCAGCTGACTTCCAAATACGTGGCATAATCAGTCCTCTCACCAAAGAGTCAGTTGCACATAGAGATAAAAGCGCAAAGAAATACAAAGAAACAACAAAAAAGACACTCACCTCCCCCAGGAAGAAACTGCTTCAACAAATGATAGCTGACGTAGGAAAGATCAAATGCGTAAGAGTTAATACGCTTAGTCAACGTTTGCTCGGGCACATTTGGGTCCTCGTTGAAATTAGAAACGTCTCCAAGAGACCAAGTGGGTGGTAATGTGGCGTACCCGAGAGCGACGTCGTCACTTGGAAAGAAGAAGTAAAAGTGGAACGAGGATGAATAAGTCTTTACGGTATCGGTAATCCCGCTAGGATATTCGGGAGACTTGGAGAAGGTAATCCTGTTTGCCGTGGAGTTCACCCGAAATAGCACTCGGAACAAGGAGGCATCGGGATAGACAAACTTTTTCTTACAGGCAATGGCGAACGCTGCAAAGGTGACCAAGACATGAGCTTGAAGACCACATGATGGAAGACCTAAACCATCAAAGCACATCCACTTCCCAAGGCTCCAGAGGGAGGCGCATCCCGAATCCAAACGTCTTTAATTGGACCCCGTGGAAGCCAACGTCACAGTTACCAACAGTGGACAGCCACCTCCAGGGAATCAATAGAAGGGGATTTGATTATTGTACGGGGAGCAACGTTAGTGTACTCCACCTCCTCAAAGAAGGGAGAATCCATTAGATCCATAACTTGGGGTACCCGGCTTTTCATCTTAGATTCAATAATGGAGGTATGGCTGGAAGAGAAGGTAGACCTTCCGGAGATAGGCCCCAAGGCCTCTACATCATCGCTCGAGTCAGACCTCTCACGGTGGTCCACGTTGGCAGAGGGGGGCAGGAGCATCAAAAAGCATTCAACCTTTGAGAGAGATGTGGGAGATTAGTAATGTAAGAAAAAGAAATGGACCCATAATTCCCGCCACAATCAGAGCCCAACGACCATGGGAAAATATGGTTTCTCAAGAGGTCGAGAAAAGAGGAGACAAAAAGTGAGAGACGAACAAAAGAGCGCCATAACAGTCTTCGCAGAAAATGGGGAACCTAGGTTTGTAAGATGCTCCCCCCTCTCGCTCACAAAGAAGGTCCGAAGAAAGAGGCTAAATGATGAAAGGAATAAAGACAAGAAAATAGAACAAGAAAGAGGCACTTACTTGAACTGTCGGACATGGTGTCAGATGGACACTAGTGAAAACTCCGAAAGGCAACATAGAAGGCGTGGAAGTAGACACCAAGAGACGAAAGAGAAGGAAGAGTAATAAATTCGTCGTTCGAAGAAAAGGACAAAGTAAAAAAGGAGGGAGATGAAGAGGATGTATTTAAAAAAGGGGAAAGGGCTGGCAAAACGGTACCTGTTAACTGCCTAACAGGCGAATCGCGATAATCAAGAAGAGAGAAGCCACTTAGGATACGTAGTAGTGCATGGGAAGGGCACGTGGCAGTCATGCAACGAGAAAAAACCCCGCCTAAAAGAGCCCCTCATCTTTTTCAAATGGCATTTGCCAGGCACGCAAACAACAATCATGGCCCAAGAGCAAAGACCCACCCCCGTGGGGAGACATGGAGAACGAAAGAAACAGACACCTAAATCAAAGGGATTGGCAAAGCTAGCAAATCATAAAGGAAGGAAAAAAGAAGATTTTCCAGAAAGCGTCTTATGGAAGTCATTAGTAGCCAAGAATGGCAAACAGTATGATGTCAGCACACGACGTACTCTCCTAGCGCCCCACTTAAGACCACTCATGCGGCCTACAGATTGTTCATTTATAGAAGTTTTCCACAGGTCAAACTTCTAGATCACGCCCAGGGGCAATTGATAGGCCCAAGCTAAGTTCCTAGGCCCTCAGCACTAGCGTACATATTGACGTACAAGTACAACAACACTGAACCCTAGGGCCGTCAACGCCTATGGTTCTATGTAAGCCACCTGGGCCATGTGGGCTCCAAGGCCCACCACAAGAAGGCAGAAACCCTAGTCGCCTAGGGTTCCACCACAAAAGTGGAGTCCAACTCCTACAAGGAAAGAGTTCTGAAACACACTCAAGGAACGAAGAGTATAAATAAAGGCTCAACTCTCAATGGACAATACAACATACACACATAGGACACGCCTTAAGCTGTAGGCTCCGGCTACTATGCCTAGGGCTAGTACGCTTAGTAATTCTCTATCTCTCTCTCGCACGACCTTACCCTCACTCACAAACACCTATCTGTTCGTCCTCTTACTACTCTCTCCTGTACATCCTGCCAGGTACATCCTGGACATCCACTGGTGCACAGGAACTAGGCGAACAACTCTTCATCCCTCAACTCTCCAGGTTGAACCTCATTGTACGCCATGAATCTCATAGGCGGAACAATAACTAATTCTACAAGGATCAAAATGATTTTTCTCTTTTACAAAAGTTGTTTTTTTTTATTATTTCCAATCCAATGACATCAATCTTTATATATTATATTTCATTTTTTAAGAAAAAAACTTAAACCAGCATGTTGGTATTTATATCCGTCTCATGATATCAATTTTTCATAACATGAGATAATGTTTATGTAAATGAAAGAGACAATATATTATAAAATAATCGATTAATAAATTTTATTTCTCACCTATTTTCTCCTTGACTCACTTGATTCTTTCATTCTTTCTTGTTACTCTTAATGATTTCTATTCTTTTTGTGATTAAACTATATCAAGGTTATAGTTGAGTGATGAAGAATAGGGGTGACGATTACCCATCCGTGGATTATTTTGTCCATATCCAACTCAATCCATATTTTAATGGATCAAATATGGATTTTGAATTTAATTCAAGTTGGATTTGGATCAGATTTGGGTAATCCATTTAGACTATATTTGAAAAAAGCAAATAAATCATCATGATTCATAATTTCATATCAACATGAATCATGATGAACAACAATTTTAGTAAAACTCTAATAAAAAACACATATTTGTTTTGTTATATTTTCACCAACTAATTTTTATCGGTAAAGTTTCAATAAAAAAATGTCACCGTCAATTATACTAGCATATTTCAATTGTCAGGATTATACCGTCAAATTCCTTATAAAATTTGGGATTTTGCTCTTGAATTCCATCAATTAGGGTTTAGGGTACTATCGCTAAATTTTTGTTCACCTCGATGAAAATATGGCGACAAGAAATTCTTGCAATTCCGGCGACATTGATGGAAATTCCGCTGCTGATGTTCGGCTACATCTGCGAAAGTCTGACGACAAAAATCTGATGGCGAAGAAAGTCCAGCAATGTAGATGGAAATTTGATGATGGAATACCGACAACATTTGTAGAAGTTTGATAGTGGTGCCAAAAATCTAGCGGCGAGAAAGTCTAGCGACATCAATGGAAATTTGGCGGCGGAATTCCGGCGATATCGATGAAAATTTGTAGACTAAATTTTGGCATCATCTGCAGAAGTCCGACAACAAAAATCTGCGGCAAAAGTTTAGCGTTGGTGACGAAATTCCAACATCGAAAGTCCAGTGATGTCAATAGAAATCCTACGGCGGGAGTTGAGCGACATTTGCAAAAGTCTGACAATATATATATGGCGATGAAAGTTTGGTGGTGGTGACGAAAATATGGCGGCGGAGAAAGTCTGGCGACATCGATGGACATTTGGCTACAATACATTCATGAAAATCCGGCAACGGATGTTTGACGACATTTGCGAAAATATGACGACAAAAGTTCGGCGGCAAAAATTTGGCGGTGTTGACAAAAATCTAGTGGTAGAAGTCATTTCTCGTTGTTGGAAATTTTGGCGGTGGAAGTTCGACGAGATTTGCGAAATTAAGACAATAGAAATCTGGCGGGAAAAGTTTGGAGGTGGTGATCGAAATCCGGCGACAAAGAAATTCTGGTGATATCGATGAAAATTTTTATGTGGAAGTTCGGCGACATATGCGGAAGCCTAATGACGAAAATCCAAAGAATAGAAGAGAAGGAGAAACCAGAATCAATCCAATACATCCATAACAAAAAGAAAGGAAATCCCTGAATCCCGATCAAATCAATAAATCAAAAGTGGGTCTAAACATCCCACAGTACCTAGCATGAACCGATTCGTCAGTATGCCTGACAACACCTCTCCTCTGAGCTCTCCTAGGATGCATGGTGACCTGCTCAGCATACCCCAAAACGAACAGGGAATGAAACCAAAGAAAGAAGGGTCAGTGTCATGCACTGAGTGAACCAGTAAAAGAAAACCCACATGCTATAAAGCAGTAAACCGACAAGCCAAGTCAACAAGAAAGATCACAGCAGTTAGAGGTTGTTAGCCCGAGCAATCCTTATCCCGATCCTTTGAAAGGATCAATAAAGCCTGTAAGGTCTATTGACCATCCCGGTGTCATATAGGCCCTGTTCCCGGTCATTAAGACCCTTTTTAGCCCTTTATAACCTAGGGGATTTCACAATTCATACACTACAACAAAAACAATGTATAGTCGGGGGCCAAATGCCCCCGACAATTATAGTCAGGGGCCAAATGCCCCCGACAATTATAGTCAGGGGCTGACCCATAATGGTCAGGGGCCTATTGCCCTTGACAAATATAGTCGAGGGTAATTTTTTTCGGGGGCTCGGCCCCGACTAAATTTGGTTCATGGGGCCCAACCCCTATTTTATTCGGGGCTTTATTGTTGGGGGCCACGCCCCCAACTAAATGTGTTGTTTAGTCGGGGGCCACACCCCCTCACTAAACTGGCGTGACGCCCGACAATAAAGTCGCCGACTAAAAAAGCCCCCAAACTAAACCACTAATTTAGTCGGGGGCGTGGCCCGTGACAATAAAGCCCCCGATAAAATAGTCAGGGGCATTATTTTCGGGGGCCACGCCCCCCACTAAACCGCCCCTGACAATATTGCCCCTGACTATTTTAAACGGGGGCTTTATTGTCGGGGGCTACGCCCCTGACTAAACCACTCATTTTAGTTGGGAGCCTTACTGTCGGGAGCCACGCCCCCTACTAAATGATTGGTTTAGTGAGGGGCGTGGCCCTCGACAATTAAACCCCCGACAAAAAATTAAATTCCTCCTTAAATTTTCTCATTCTCCCCATTCTCTTCATTTCTCCTCTCCCTCAACTCTCTCAATTTCTCAACTAATCAAAGCCGTCGCCACCACCGTCCACCGCCGCCGCCACCACCACTACCACCATCGTCGCCGTCACCGTCCATCACCACCGCCTACCACCGACGACCATTAGATTATAAAATAATTTTTATATATTATTTATTTAATATATAAGTAATACTTATTATATATATTATTTATTATAAATGTAAAAGTAAAAATAATTATAAATGTATGTATTTATATTATATATAAATAAAATACAATAATTATTCTATATTTATTATTCCATATTTCAGAATTATTAAAATATAATAAAATAATTTAAATATATATTTATATATAAATACATATATAATCTTGTCGGGGGCATGACCCCGGACTAAATGGCCCCCCTATTTTTGTCAGGGGCCACGACAAATTTAGGCTTGTCATGGACACTTTAGTGGGTTGCAAGACTTGAAATAGGGGGCAAGGCCCCTGACTAAATTAAATAGGGGGCATTGCCCCCCTCTATTTTCAGTTTTGTCCGCCCTATATGGTATAATTGGATCACCAACGCTTACACCTAATTCCATCATGTGAGATCAGTCTAATCATGCACGTAATCCCTACCGATATCAATCAAGGTAAACTAACAACCTAGCCCGAATTACATACATATATGTAATTCAATAACAATGTACAATAATAGTACTTAAACCCGGGTACGCATCATATCAGAAAAAATATAGCATTTCAGTGAAAAACCCCTCACAGTTTCCTTGGATGACTCTTGAAATCCAACCAAAATGAGATATCCTCCAAACCCGAGCACTGCACCACAACCTTCCTACACAAGATTCCAAGCCACCTTGATCATTAGAAATGATCATAGAAGAGAAGAAAGCCGAAAAACCCCAGATTGTAGAACCCTAGCTGTCATAGCTTGAATCTGCTTGAACAAGAAGGATTTACCTGAATTAGAGTTTAGGCGATTGACCTAGACTAACCCCTATACCTTCCTTCTCGATCTCCTACTGATCTACGGCTCCGAACTCTGAATCTCCTTCTTGCACTCTTGCTGTTCGTCAATGGTTTTAGAAGAGGATTTAGAAAGTAAGGCTGACTACTCTGTTTTATAAAGGCGGACATAACAACCATTACATGTTCTGTAATGCCCATTATCTGAGATAGACTACGTCCGTTACAAGTACTATACCGCTCATTGTTATACAGGAGACTATGGTCGTTACACTATGGGTAGTGCCTGTTATGCTCGTCCAGACTGCAGAACATCAGCAGCAACTCCAATATAGCAATATTTCCACATCCACTCATTTCAACCTGAAACAAAAAGCCGCAAAGGGGATGTTACAACTCTCACCCCCTTCAAACAGGTTTCGTGATACACAAATTGATGCACACTAAGTTTTACTCAATGGACTGCTCCAAAGAGATCATTTTTTCCCTAGGATCTTTCCGATTCTATTACTCAACAATTGTAGGTTAAGCTATTCGGGGTGTTTTTTGTGGTTTGTTTTGAATTGGTCTATGAATGCAATAGCTAAGAAAGCAAATTAAACAAGTAAGCAAATAGTGGTTTCAAAGTATGACTAAGGCGCTTTTTCAAACTCGAATCCACACTCGGTTTAGATGGATAATGCAATGCAATTTCAGTTTATCAGACTTCGATGACTCGAAACTTCCTTGGTTAATCTCTACTCCGTGGTCAGGCCATAAAGATTCTATCCTATCAAAACTAGAAGCTCCTATGGTACAAGACTATGTTCAAATACAATGAAAAACTGACAAACATCCCTCATTGATTCCGCTAGCTCACTCTCCAGCTCCAACTCCTTAGACTTGTAAACCCATCCAGAAACCACAATAGAAAATAGAGAGAAAAGGGTCAGTGCTAATCACTCAATGTCTAACCCGCAAGCTCAACCCTTTCCAAAACATAAATCTCGCATAAAGACAATCCCGACAATCCTTACCTCACCAACAAGAGATCACCACCGTTAAGTTAACTGTTAGAAGTGCCAACAGCCCCTAACTTATCGTTCCAGTAAATCCCAATAATCTCGAAGGACCACTCGGCCACTAAAGACCTCCCTGGATGGTCGTTAATTTATGAACTACCAGAACCTTTACCTTTTTCGTTACCTAGGGGATTGCGCAATCCAGGGGTGGGGCACCAGCACTAAAAGCATGAACTAGCCTATTAATGACGGGGTAATCCCCAATTATCTCCTATCCCGGCCTCTGACCTTAGCCAGAACCGATACATAAATTAACCGTTAGTTACCCTTAACCTTATCCCAAAATCTAGCCAACTGGTGGCTTGACCCGAATACCCGTCAGAAGGACATACAAGCAACAAAACACCCAAAACAGTTCCCTAAACCTTAACCGAATAAACCCTCGAGCTTGAGGTAACTAAAACCGTAAAACCCCTCACCTAAACTGATGTGGCATCCCAGATTCATGTACGACATGATCCGCCTTGTCGTCCTGATTCGACTGGTCCTGATGGTTCGTCAATCGGAGCTCTAACGAAGAAAGTTATGCTCGAATCTCTGAATCACCAATGGAAGCCTCCAAACCACACTGCCAAACAAACCTTAAAGCCAAATTCCCAAGAACACCACAAAATTACAGAATTCACAAGTTGACCACTTAACTTTCTGTAATGGCAGAACGGCCATGGAACTTTCAAATGGAGTGCAGACAAGCCCTTCTTTTTCCCAGGTCAATCCACTTGCCGCCGACGAGGTTCGGCCACCACCAGACACCACTAGCAATCCCGGCGAGCTCCTAGACTCATAGGGACGACGCGTTAGGTCGTCGCCACCTACTCCTCTCCCTCGACGTTCGTGCACCAGTCCTAGCCGCCGCCTCTCATTTTTCTTGTAATTCGTGCCTCACTCCCAAAAAGTGGGAGCTGAATCCCTTTGTCGTTGTGCGTGCCACTCTTCACTCCTCCCTCTCTCTCTCAGTTTTCCCCAGCCAAAAATCCTATTGTTCCCTCTCTCCCTTTCACCAAAACCTTGCAGCCCCTCACTTAAACCCCTGGGCCAAAACCGAACAACAAGGCCCGCCCAAACCCTTCTCCTCTTGGTTGCTAACATTTCCGCCAAGCCAAGGGTTGTTGGGCTTAAGGCCCACAACTCCTCTTCAGTTCACCGGGCCGAAGCCCTCCTCCTTCTACGCTGCGCACCGACTGGGCTGAAGCCCTACTTCCTCTACCTGTTGAACGGGCCAGATGGAAGGCCCAGCTCCCCCCCCCCCACCCCCCTCCTCCATTTCCCTTTGCGGAAAATCAACAACATAATTGGGCTTCTTTCTAATTAAAGCCTAGGCGACCCTCTTTCATTAATCGAAGAACAAGGGTTTAGGACTTGTGCCTTGTTCAAGCTAATTGTCTCTTTGGTTGTACCTACTTGGTTCAACCAACGACTTAGAACTTCCACCCGAGTTTTAATTGTCACACATATTCTCCATGAATTAATTATCCTTTAATTGATTCACTTAATCCAATTTAGAAATTTAATCAATTTAAAGGAAAATCGAGAAATTTTCAGACTAACCAGTTAACCAATAATGGGATGTTACATTATCAATGACTTTCGAGATAATATCAGCAACAATGAACGATTGGCGAATATTTTGGCAGTCCTTACAAATCAAAATACCCACTTCTCTCCAATCACACAAACCATCTGATCGCATGGAAGAGACAATGTGCGAAGACCTGGAGCTAACAGTTCAAACAAAGCCAAGTTACCACCATGGAGGGGTGGGAATCGGTTAATTCGATCATTAACTGATTAAAATCGGTTAACCGAAGTCCAATAAGTTTTAACCGATGATTGACGGAAATAAAATCGGTCAAAAACTGACCAAAATTCGGTTAACCTACAACTGACCAATTTAACCGATTTAATATACTTTTAATCTTAAAATTCCATATATATTGAAGAATATCATAAATTATACACCATGTAAATAAACAGTTGCACTAGAACTCATTATTCCATTATTGTTTCGGTCAAATTTAGTTAACCGCATTTTAACCATTAACCGACTTGCTAAAAATGGTTAACCGCCCCCTTGACCGACCGAAAGATCGGTTAACCAATTTTGGTTGATTAATCAATTTTAACCATTAACCTTAACCAAATTCCTACTCGTGGAAAGCACACCATCCAAAAAGCCTACTGAATAAATAGGAAGCGATTAAACATTGTTCTAGAAGTAAGATTTGGTTTACTCATGAACTTACAAAGTTTAAAATAAACAAGACTAGTTGCAATCAGTCTTTCAAGTCCAAAATCAGCCATGTAAGGAAACGATCTCTAATCAGCCATGAAAGGAGTAGAGCATAATGCTCCATATGTACATACTTAATAATATCAAGAAGGATTAGCCCCTTTTTGAATTAAATAAAAAGAAATCCAATGGATATTCACAACTGGTTTGTTCTTATCCCGAATGGATGTTCACATCTTTGAATACCAAAGCCCAAAATTTCTTCAGATGTTATATATTACAAGAGGTAAATAATGCAAAGAGAATAATCAATCCAATAGCTTCAACTGCTGCATCCCCATACCTATATCTGCACTGAGGTTAGGGTATATATGTATGTATGCATGCTAAATGGGGTTATAAATTATATGGTCTTCTATGTGCACTCAGTCCAGCTAGGTAGGCTTCTGCCTCTGTACGCGCGAGGTTTGAAAGAATGTTTGCAGTTACGAGATCAGACTGAGTGAGATGCTGCACCAGGATCGATCAGGCTACTCTCGTGTCGCAGGCTGTTTTCCCTGCAGTAAGCAGCTTTCGCACCCTATGGAGCAAAGTAAGAATTATGTCATATATATGTTCCGAGTTCATACTGTAGTTGTCTAACCCATATTGAGAAAACCACCGAAAAATGTATGAATTTTGAATTCTGGACCATACTCACTTGGAAGACTATTCCAAGCTTCTTCAATGCCTTGGCTCGCAGTCGAAGGACATCTTTCGATACAGTAGGGTCTTTAAGTACCTAAAAGGAAAAGATGATATAATTTTGATGATATTATCTGATGCAGCAGTCAAAATCATCTTATCAAATTGCCATGTTTCAAAAATTAAATATTAAAAAAGGAGTTTTGATGTGCCAAAGAAAGGAACATAAAGAGCTTACGGCTTGGCAGACGCGTGATAAAGTAGTCTCAATGTCAACTACATTGATCTGCCACAGAGATTGAAGCATAGCATCCTTCCTGTCCTCAACAGCCTTCATCAAGTTCTCTTCTTTGTTTTCTGCTTGGTTCAATTTCTTCAGTTCCTCCTGTATTTGAATTAAAGAGACAGCACCTACATATGCTCATCAAAACAAAATGCTCATCACGCTCTGTTTATAATTATATATATCTTTTCAAACATGAGTTCTCTAAGCCCAATGCATGGTACCTGAAGCCGCCATTACTTGCGATTTCATTTGGTGACCTTTATCTCGTACCCACTCTGCTAAAAACGGTACCCTCATGTACCGCTTGTCCTTTCCAATCTCCCTAGCAGCTTTACGCATATAAATATAACCGATAGTATGTAGCATAGCTTCACCAAATGCTGAACATAATGAGGAAACCATCACTAAAATTTGAAACAACTCTCCAAAGAATCTATAGAGTCAAGTAAACTCAGAGGCCTACCAGCTTCTGAGAGCCGTTTTGCCTCAGAATTCGCCCACTTAACAAATTCATCAACCCTCCCTTCAACAAACGGCTCAATGTGAATTTTGAGTTTTTTTATCAGTTTTTCTTCCCTCTCCTTTTGCATTGCCTGCATATTATTTCAATTGGAATCAAATTCAAATTAACTCTCATGATAGAATGAGATACAATCAAACAAAACAATTCCACCTTTATCTTTTCCTGAAATTTTTGCTTGTGAGTTTCGGGATCAAGATTGCTTTCTTCAATTTCAATACTTGATATTGATGCCAAAGCAAGCTGACCAATATAATCTTCAAAATACTCACTACCGAAGAGCATCCCAAATACAGCAGCAGGGTCCACCATTGCATCCCTGGAAAATGCAAAAATCATAGCAATTCAATGGTGCTCTCATTCTCATATAATATATATGAATAGAATGAAATGGGGGTGTACTAAAATGAACATACTGTCGTACTCCGTCCTTGCCATGCTTGTCGTAAGATTCACGTTTCTCAGGATCACTTAACACCTGGTATGCCTCTCCAAGTTTCTATGGAGATGGACACGATCGACAAGGGACATCAAATTGGGACATGTATACCAATTTAAGCTAAAACTACCCTTTCATACTATCAATCTAGTCAGTAATTAAAAATATAAAAATTTGAAATTACAAGTAGACCTGAAAGTTTTCTGCTGCCTTTGGATCACCAACATTTTTATCAGGATGAACTGTTCTTGCCTGCACAAAGCATATCAAATTAAGTCATGAAAAGATATCACTATCCTCTACTCTAGTTGTATACTTAAATGAATGAATAAATGACATTCTAAAGATTAAAAAATATTTAAAGACCAGAAAAGCAATGAATACAGTCAATCAGGTCACTCCAATGATTCAAAAAAAAAAAAAAAAAAAGCAATGACATTGGCTTATTATCAAAGTACATGAGAAAAGCTAGAGGACAAAGAACAAAAAAGAAATGTTCTGGTTGAAGCATTAACACAGATTTTGACTAATTGGAAAAATTCTACTTCATATATACAGTGAGATGCAATGCAATTGAATGATCAAACCTTGATGTAGTAAGCTTTCTTGATATCAGCTGCCGCTGCGTCCACATTGACCCCCAAAATGTCAAAATAATCCGTCTCTTTCACCATTTTTATCCCTAGCTCAAGATTACTGGTTCTAGCATTAAAAGTAAACCGATTAACAAGTCAGGAAGGAAAGCATGACAAAGGGATAAGCAAACCCAAAACATGTCATCTTCCATAAACCAAAAATCGCAGGAATTCATAATATTGGGGTTGGGGTTGGGGTTGGGGTTGGGGTATGCATTAATTATTATTATATGAAAAATGAATGATAAGCGATAGCCAAAACAAATACGGAATCATACGGGTCAAATACTCGAAGAAAATCAAAGATCTTCGCAATAAAAGAATAAGAAACGCAGTAAAGAAGACGACGAAAGAAAGGAATTTTTAAATTGGGGGAGGGAAGAAATAAAGAACCGAGAACTTACATCCTCGAATATTAGGCAATTAGGCAAAAGTGCCCAAATTTTAATGGTAAGTGAACCCAATTTATAATTGACCAGTATGAAGATCATATTGATATTCAAAGACCACGTAACCCATTGACATATCTTTAATATGCTCAAATAAAATAACTTAAAATCTTATGTTATTTGAACATAACATAGTATGTGCTAGAGTACAATATTGCCAAAATATTAATTGATAAATGAATCAAGTCTTAAAAGACTAGCAAGATCCATGAGTGCTCTTGTGCACTAAGATACGGTACTTCAGGACAGAGTGATTCCTCACAAGTTTACCAATATATATATCGCATCTACTCACATATAATGATCTTACTACCATCAAGGTAGTTATGGACAATATATATCCATATCGAAATTTTCAAGACTTCAGTAGTGTATCTTTGTTGATAAACAACATTCATGTTTGAGAGATGTACAATTTGCAAGTGATTTTCAATAATATATGTTTCTTATCTTCCATCTCAAACTCTTTAATCAAATAGCTAATTTCTTTGATAGACTTTTCATGAATCTCAATAACTAATCAAATAGATAATAAGATGATGACATCTTAAACTTTGGAAATAAAGAAAAAACATTTTCAAAACAAAAGAAAGTCACATAAATTTTGATACGATATAATTTCAAAACGAAAAAGATTTAATGATAAAAATCAAGTATTACATATAAAATATTAACAAATAGAATATGCAAAATATAAGGCATACCAAATATATATTCTTTCTCAATCTCATAGTTCGTATGACGTCAATTGTTTGAATATTTTTCACGTGAACGTGACTTGCTTCCTTTTAGCAAAATGAATCATTCCGGAAATTTCATATACACATATATGTCATTATTAGACAAACCATACATATAGGTTGCAATGGCATTTGTCAAAGACAAACATCTCCCTTCACAAATATTGCCAAACTAATCATATAATGAAAAGTTATTGCATCCACCGAATGAAAATATGTCTCATCATAATCAATAATATATAGGTTTTTGTTATTACACAAAACCTTTCAAAATGATATGCCTTATAACTCACAATTTTATGATTTTCATTATAATCACAATGAGATAAATATATAATAATGTCTATTTTTACATCTTATGGCAGAGATTTTTATAACTCCCCTTTGTAACCTCCCATTTGGTATCTTAATATTCTTGAATTTATCTCATATTTTTTTTACTTTTCTATCTTGTATAGGTTTGATATCTTTAGCCTATAAATAGAGTCTACATTGTAACCTTGTAACACCAATAAGAAGCACAACCCCCCCCTCTTTCTCTTCTCT